>JABWDB010000053.1:0-1200000 GCA_019614645.1 Stratiolaelaps scimitus
GTAACCATAGTAACATCCATGGGTTTTTGGATACGATTGCAACCATGGTAACACTCTTGGGTTTTTAGGTACAATTGTAACCATAGTAACATCCATGGGTTTTTGGATACGATTGCAACCATGGAAACACCCTTGGGTTTTTAGGTACAATTGTAACCATAGTAACATCCATGGGTTTTTGGATACGATTGCAACCATGGAAACACTCTTGGGTTTTTAGGTACAATTGTAACCATAGTAATATCCATGGGTTTTTGGATACGATTGCAACCATGGTAACACCCTTAGGTTTTTAGGTACAATTGTAACCATAGTAACATCCATGAGTTTTTGGATACGATTGCAACCATGGTAACACCCTTGGGTTTTTAGGTACAATTGTAACCATAGTAACATCCATGGGTTTTTGGATACGATTGCAACCATGGTAACACTCTTGAGTTTTTAGGTACAATTGTAACCATAGTAACATCCATGGGTTTTTGGATACGATTGCAACCATGGTAACACCCTTGGGTTTTTAGGTACAATTGTAACCATAGTAACATCCATGGGTTTTTGGATACGATTGCAACCATGGTAACATCCTTGGTTTTTTAGGTACAATTGTAACCATAGTAACATCCATGGGTTTTTGGATACGATTGCAACCATGGTAACACCCTTTGGTTTTTAGGTACAATTGTAACCATAGTAACATCCATGGGTTTTTGGATACGATTGCAACCATGGTAACACCCTTGGGTTTTTAGGTACAATTGTAACCATAGTAACATCCATGGGTTTTTGGATACGATTGCAACCATGGAAACACTCTTGGGTTTTTAGGTACAATTGTAACCATAGTAATATCCATGGGTTTTTGGATACGATTGCAACCATGGTAACACCCTTGGGTTTTTAGGTACAATTGTAACCATAGTAACATCCATGGGTTTTTGGATACGATTGCAACCATGGTAACACCCTTGGGTTTTTAGGTACAATTGTAACCATAGTAACATCCATGGGTTTTTGGATACGATTGCAACCATGGTAACACTCTTGAGTTTTTAGGTACAATTGTAACCATAGTAACATCCATGGGTTTTTGGATACGATTGCAACCATGGTAACACCCTTGGGTTTTTAGGTACAATTGTAACCATAGTAACATCCATGGGTTTTTGGATACGATTGCAACCATGGTAACATCCTTGGTTTTTTAGGTACAATTGTAACCATAGTAACATCCATGGGTTTTTGGATACGATTGCAACCATGGTAACACCCTTTGGTTTTTAGGTACAATTGTAACCATAGTAACATCCATGGGTTTTTGGATACGATTGCAACCATGGTAACACCCTTGGGTTTTTAGGTACAATTGTAACCATAGTAACATCCATGGGTTTTTGGATACGATTGCAACCATGGTAACACTCTTGGGTTTTTAGGTACAATTGTAACCATAGTAACATCCATGGGTTTTTGGATACGATTGCAACCATGGTAACATTCTTGGTTTTTTAGGTACAATTGTAACCATAGTAACATCCATGGGTTTTTGGATACGATTGCAACCATGGTAACACCCTTTGGTTTTTAGGTACAATTGTAACCATAGTAACATCCATGGGTTTTTGGATACGATTGCAACCATGGTAACACCCTTGGGTTTTTAGGTACAAT
Organism: Stratiolaelaps scimitus; assembly: GCA_019614645.1. Classification (NCBI taxonomy): domain Eukaryota; kingdom Metazoa; phylum Arthropoda; class Arachnida; order Mesostigmata; family Laelapidae; genus Stratiolaelaps; species Stratiolaelaps scimitus. The sequence continues at coordinate 1,672 of JABWDB010000053.1, forward strand.
TGTAACCATAGTAACATCCATGGGTTTTTGGATACGATTGCAACCATGGTAACACCCTTGGGTTTTTAGGTACAATTGTAACCATAGTAACATCCATGGGTTTTTGGATACGATTGCAACCATGGTAACACTCTTGAGTTTTTAGGTACAATTGTAACCATAGTAACATCCATGGGTTTTTGGATACGATTGCAACCATGGTAACACCCTTGGGTTTTTAGGTACAATTGTAACCATAGTAACATCCATGGGTTTTTGGATACGATTGCAACCATGGTAACATCCTTGGTTTTTTAGGTACAATTGTAACCATAGTAACATCCATGGGTTTTTGGATACGATTGCAACCATGGTAACACCCTTTGGTTTTTAGGTACAATTGTAACCATAGTAACATCCATGGGTTTTTGGATACGATTGCAACCATGGTAACACCCTTGGGTTTTTAGGTACAATTGTAACCATAGTAACATCCATGGGTTTTTGGATACGATTGCAACCATGGTAACACTCTTGGGTTTTTAGGTACAATTGTAACCATAGTAATATCCATGGGTTTTTGGATACGATTGCAACCATGGTAACACCCTTTGGTTTTTAGGTACAATTGTAACCATAGTAACATCCATGGGTTTTTGGATACGATTGCAACCATGGTAACACCCTTGGGTTTTTAGGTACACGGGGCGGGGCGGGGTACACGGGGGCGTCGCCGTCGCCTTCAGGTGGAAGGAGTTGGAAGACTCCTCTCCTGCTACTTTTCACCAAACGCAACTCTCGAAAAATTCTCCGCTGGCCTCGACGGCATCAATGCAGAAATAGAAGACTTACAAGATATCATAATTACCGGCGATTTTAATGCAGCCTCAACTACCTGGAGAAGCTCAGCAACAAACAAAAGAGGTCAAACCCTAGAAGAATGGCTAGCCTCAAACGGCCTGGTGGTTGTCAATGAAGGAGAGGAGCCGACCTTTGAAAGAGGCTCAGCAAGCTCCTGATTTGACCTCACCATCACCAGAGAAGAAAAGGTTCACACTATACAAGGATGGACGGTCATGGCAGATAGGGAATCAGGAAGTGACCATAAGTATGTAACTTTCGTCGTGGCTCCACGCGCACTAGACCAACATATACCCGCAACTAATGCTGAGAGGATCAAATATAAAGGGCTTCTTTTCTTCAAATCTAAGTTTGAAGAAATTCTCCTCTTAAGAGGAGAACCCGAGGACATAGAAGACCTATATGAGGTCACAGTAGAAGCTTGCGGCGGACTAAAGAAGCTGAAATGAAACAGTAGAAAGCACCGTAAGGGGAAATACTGGTGGAACGAAGATATTGCTATTACCCGTAGAAGATGTGTTGCGTGTCGAAGACGATTGTCCAGGCTTCAAGCCAGGGGTGGCACAGAAGAAGAAACAGAGCGAGCAAGCCAGGTTCATAGAGAAGCCAAAAAAGAATTACGGAAGAAGATAAGAACTAGCAAACAACAAAGCTGGGATATGCTAATTAATGCTATTGATCACGACCAGTGGGGTCTGCCGTATAAGGTAGTCAGAGAAAAACTTAGACTCAGCCTAGCCAAGACTATGACGCAAGAGCAGGAGATTGAAAAGATCAGGGAGCTGTTCCCGATACAACCAGCTTTTTCCAGAGAAATATATGCACAAACTGGCGGTGATGATATGAAAATACCCGAGGTCACCGAGGAAGAAGTTCTAGCAGCTGGCGAAAACACCATGCCAGGAAGGGCCCCAGGCCCGGATGGCATGCCGGCAGAGGTCATTAGGTACCTTTTTAAAAACTAGCCTGGTCTAGTAGCTAAAGCAGTCACAAACATGCTCAGAATCCCGCAGAAGTGGAAAACGGCCAAAGTAATACTTATCCCCAAACCAGGAGGCTCGTTTCGGCCAATATGTCTCCTAAACTTCTTCTCCAAAGGTTTAGAGAGAATAATTGAAAGCAGACTACGGTGCTATGCTGAGGAGAACAATCTTATGTCCAACAATCAGTACGGTTTTAGAAAACACAGATCAGTTCTTACAGCGATCGGCAGGATGGTGGATGAAGCAGAGCTCGAAAATCAAATAACCATATACACAAGGAATCTGGTTATGGTAATTTTATTAGATGCTAAAAATGCTTTTAACACTATTCGCTGGAAACACATCCTGGACACGCTACTGCAAAAAAACACCCCTGCTTACATAACCAGGATAATCAACTCTTATCTCGTAGACAGAGCGGTGACGCATGGAGGCCAAACGCTAGAGGTAACAGCGGGGGTCCCACAGGGATCCGTAATTGGGCCCCTACTTTGGAATATCGCCTATGATGGGGTACTTAACCATGAGGCAATATCTCCTCTGGGTATGTTCGTCAGCCTCAGTACTCCGTCGTACATCAGGTTCCACAAAGGGGGCCGAGGATGCTTCCCTGGGGCACCCCTGCCGATACCTTATGGGGACCCCGTCGCTCTGCACCCACCGGTCGCTCCGGTAGGCAGACACCATGCGGCGTAGGTATCTGGGTACCCGTCCAATCCTCAGGGCTTCCGATATAGCCTCCCAGGATAAACTATTGAACGCATTCTTGACGTCCAGTAGTATCACCCCAAAAAAGCGTCCTGGCTCGCTTCGCACGCTTTCGCAAGCGCCATAATTCTGTCAACTGCGTTTAGGACCGACCGGCCCTTTCGGAAGCCGTACTGCGATTTCGACATCAGCCCGTTTGCTTCTGCGAACCTCCTGAGGCGCCCCTCGACAATTGCCTCGACGCCCTTCGCCATCGTGTTTAGTAAGCAGATGGGTCTATATGTGCCGGGCTTTGTCTTAGGGATCAGGGCCACCTCTGCTCTCTTCCACGCCTCCGGGAAATGGCCCTCTCTCAACAGCTTCGTAACTGCCTCTGCGAACTCCTGCGGCATTCTCTTCATCATCGTCTTCACCGCCTCCGGCGGTATGCCGTCTGGTCCGGGTGCCTTTCCCGGGGCCAGGCGGTCGGCAGCGACGATGACCTCTTCTACCGTAACCTCCTCTATGTCTTCGGCCTCCTCTTCTCTGTCCTCTCTTTCCTCATCTTCTGGTTGGCTTTCCGCAGGACCCGCACTCTGGTCCCGAGTTAGCTCCGCGTGTTGTCTGAACAGATCCTCAAGGAGCCTGAGGGTCTTCCCCGCTCCCGCCATTGGGTCCGACGCCCTGAGATCCTGGGCAAGACCTCCAAAGGTCACGGTGTCACGGTTGTCCAGTGACCTTGAAATGACCTTGGGTGGATTCCCAAGGTCAGGGAGGTCACGTGGGTCCTATAACCTTGAGGTGACCTTGGGTGAGTTGGCAAGCTCACGAGGGTCACGGAGGTCCAATGACCTTGAAAATGACCCCAAGGTCACGGGGGTCACGGGGGGTCCAATGACCCTGGGATGACCCTGGGTGGACTCCGAAGGTCACAGAGGTCACGGACGTCCAATGACCTTGAAATGACCTTGGGCAAATTCCCAAGGTCACGTGGGTCACGGAGGTCCAATGACCTTGAAATGACCTTGGGCAGACTCCCAAGGTCGTGGAGGTCACGGGGCCCCGATGACCTTGAAATGACCTTGGACAAGTTCCAAGGTCACGGGGGAGTCCCTTGGGACTGGTGACCTTCGGACGACCTTAGCCCACCTAGGATGTCAAGGGTGGGTGGTCGTCAGGTCTACGGGCGGCAGCCTAGGTAACCTCTTATCTATAGGGCCTATATAGCTCTGCACCCTGCGACCAATTCAAAAGTCAGCGCCCAGGCAAGGGTTGCTTGCTCGACCCTTGCCTATACCTTACCCACACCTGGCTGGTCGCCCCGGCACTCCTGCCGGCCTGCGTCCAAACCAAGATGGCCGCCTTGGCGTCACTTGCAATCCCGGCGTGACTTGCGAGATTCGCAGAGCCCGCTATCGAGAAACCCGAAATAAAATTGTTATTTCCAGCAAAAAGTCTGTTTTGTGCCCTACAAAATGTGTTCCGTGTCTCCCTGCGCTTTTGGTGGCTAACGCCGTTCGTTCTCCGCGGAAAACGAATTCTACAAGCGCTGTGGTCTGAGAGCATGAAATGGGACGACCAGTTGCCAACGGCGACACTTGAAGCCTTTCGGTGTTGGGCGGCTGAAGTCAACGCGCTGACAGAGCTGCGCATACCGCGTGGTTACCATTGCGGGGGACGGACAGTAGTCGGATATAAGTTGCATGTATTCGGAGATGCATCTGAAGCGGCGTTCGCCGCGGTGGCGTATCTCGAGTCTTGTTTCGATGACAGCACAAGTGAGTTTGCATTTGTTATGGCGAAATCTCGCTTGGCCCCAAAGAAAGCAATGACGCTGCCCCGTTTAGAACTGATGGCTGCATTAGTGGCCGTGTCGACAGCGGGCCGTCACTCGCGGTACGGATGCTGCGGTAGTGGGTGAGCAGAAGGTGGTGGTTGCAGCGGCAGTCGTCACGCAGCCAATTGTCAATATCGAGCGCTACAGCAGCTATGAGGTCGCTGTCCGAGTGGTGAGTCGTGTTCTCACTGTGGTGTCGCGCATGCGGCATCAACCACTACCACCACCCGGTGAGCAGCGGCTTCGTGCCGAACGACTCCTTGTGCGATGGGCGCAGCAAGGGCACTTCGCCGAAGAGATAGACACGCCGTGGCGATCCCCCGCCAAGCAAATCTCCGTTAGCAGTTTACCAGCTGTTCGTTGACAGTGAGGGACTGCTGCAGATCAAAACACGTCTTGCGCGCGGGCATGAAGTACTATACGAGGAAGCGAACCCGATCGTGTTGGCGGGCGAGTCGGCGCTGGCTCGATTGCTTATGTTGCACTACCACCGTATAAACGCTCATTTCGGCGTTAATGTGATACTCGCAGCGCTTCGCCGACGGTTCTGGATAACGCGCGCGCGACAGATAACCAAGAGTTTGCTGCATCGCTGCGTAACATGTCGACGAGTACAAGGATCAACGGCAGATCAAGTACGTGCTCCGCTTCCAGAAGAGAGAGCCTCACTCACGATCCCGTTCGCAGCGACCGGGCTCGACTCTTGCGGGCCGTTTAAGCTACGGGGGCCGCAGGGTGCGTTCAAGGTCTATATCGCGCTCTTTACTTGCGCTAGTACTCGAGCGATCCATCTTGAGTTGGTACCGGACATGACGACCCCGCAAACACACCTTGCGTTGGGCCGATTCCTCGCTACTCACCCCGGGTGCACGCAGCTGAACACCGATAATGCCCGGACTTTCTGCAGAGCGGCAACGGACATCAAGCGAATGTTTAATAGCGTCAAGAATCCAGAGAGCCGCGAGTTGCTCGCTCAGCGACAGATCAGCTGGACGTTCAACTGCCCCAGGGCTCCATGGCACGGTGGATATTTCGAAAGAATGGTTGGCAGCGTGAAGACTGCACTCGTGAAGACGTTGGGAAGGAGTCTCGTATATTACGAGGAGATGCGGACTATCTTGATCGAGCTCGCGGCAGTCGTCAACGACCGGCCACTTACGTACACCAGTACCGACTGTGACGTGATACGCCCTATCACGCCAGCTGCTCTATGGGGGGCCGGTAGGTCCAACGTTAGCGTCCTTGCAGCCGCTGGATTCTCTCGGCCAACCGACTGCGTCGAGGTCCAGGGCTTCTGCAGATTATCTGCGAACTGCTGTGAAGAAACGGACAGCATACTTTAAGGCGCTGTCGACCAGGTGGTACCGCGAGTACCTATTGCAGCTACGCAATATCTATCAATCTATCAATCTACCGCGGCAAAAATGGAATTTAGTACGTGTGAGGGAAGAAGGCCGCAGGGAGGCCGCGTGCAGATGCTGTGTGCATGTGGGTGCATGCGTGGTGAATGGACGTGCGTAGAGAGTGACGTACAGTATTGAACGTGGCAAAGCGTGTCGACAGTAAGAGTGAATGAGCAGAATGTATATAAGGGTCATTGCCGCAGAGAATAAAGCAATGGTCATCATATATATCGCACAGTAACACCGTGTTGTCAATAATCTCCCCAAAACGTCTTCGCCATTTCCTGACAGTTCGGCAGTAGGGGTTAATTGGCAGCGTTTTTTTTTGTTGTTTGTGCGATGGACATGATAAGTTGGCCATCTGAAGTAAGGAAGTAAGACAGGCAAGAATCAAACGTAAGTTCATAAGGGTGCAAAGGTGTGGCGGGTGGACTTGGCTCTGATCTGGGCGAAAGTATTGGACAGTTTGTGAACGAGAGGGTTCAGTGTGTAAGACTATCAGGTAGAGCAGGATGCCGGACACCGTTCAGGACACGACGACAGCGTTTGGTCGCCAAATGGCTTCATTCATGGAAAAATTTATGGAAACGATGAACAGAATGGCAGCGAATGGTGCAGCGGTAGGTGCTGCAGTGACTGTGCAACAACCGAGCCGACCAGCAGCGGATGTGTCACTGAGTCTGGAAGAATTCAGTGGAGCTGACCGTCTCTTAGCTGATGAATGGCTGCGAAGGTTGGAATTGGCGAGGTCCATCGGTCAGTGGACGGAAGATGAGACTAAAGCGGTAATTTTGACAAAAATGAGCGGTGCTGCCCGTTTGTGGCATCTAAACCATGGAGTCCAGGCAGGGACGTTTGACGAATGGAAGGTAAAGTTTACGGCGGCCTACTCGCGCAAGCAGAAAATGAACGTGTTGCTCGCGCAACTGCAAAGCTGCGTGCAGGGTCGCGATGAAACCGTTGAATCGTATGCACTACGCAAAGAAGCAATAGCTGTACAATTAAAAATGACCGTCGATGACATCAAAGATCAAATCTTATGCGGATTGCGGCCGGAGTATTGCTTTTTGGTGCACGAGATGTCAGGCCGAGTTCACAACGACATTCTAGAGTTGGTGAACGACATTGATCGTGTTATGTTCATGGAACAGCAGCTGCGGCATAACAATAATGCACATCAGTATGGAAGGCGGCGCGCAGGTCTCGGTGAAGTACCTAAAACGAATTCAGTGATTTGTTTTAATTGCCGACAAACCGGACACAAGAAGGCGCACTGTCCGCAATTGCGAGGACGGCAATCGAGTTTCGTTTACACGTCGCCGTCACCAACAATGGCTCGAGGGGTAACCGCACAACCATCAGCGAACGGCACCATTCAACAGCAAGTGTCACCAGCGACTTTAGCTGTATCGGATGAACAGCAGGGTGGCGCAGTCCAACAAAGAGTGCACGATCAACGAAGTGCAACGCGGCCACCGACACATGGATTGTCCAACGTTACCGGACAGGCATCGTCGCAAACAAGGCAAAACAGTGGCTCAGTTTGTTTTCGTTGTGGCGAACGAGGACACCTCGCTCGCGGTTGTACGAAACAGCGTACGGTGTTTGAAGTCTCGGCGGAGGAGGCAGAAGTTGAAGAACCCGAGGACAGGGGCGCTAAGCAAATCACGGTGAACGGATCGTGCTGGCAGGCCCGAGTCGATGCGGAAGCGCAATTCTCGGTTATGGCCAAAAGTATAGCGGAGCAAGTGAAACTGGTGCTCGAACCAACACAGCTGAGAAAAATACGAGGAATCGGTGGCTCCAGCGTACCAGTAGGTCAGTGTACGGTGACCATCGAACTGGACGGTCTCATCCACGAGAACGTCAGGTTCACGGTGTTGCCGGACGTTGCTCTGTGCGGCGAGTCCATCTTGCTGGGCAAGGATTTACTTGATCGAGAAGGGTTGGTAACAGTCTATCGGGAAGGTGAAGCTCTGGTGTTGAGCACAACTGATTTCCCAGAGTTGGTCAACCTGTACGCTAAGGTAGAGCTGTTGGCTCGACAAGACACGCTCATACCAGCGCGAAGCGTCAAATTCGTGGAAGTTAATCCAGCGACCGAAACAAAGGGCGCGGTACTCGTAGAATCTGAACTCTGCAACGTTCTGTGTGATCCGAATAATGGACAAGTGATTGTGCCAGTGACAAACGGAGGATTACGTGACGTGCGTATTGCCAAAGGCACGGTGATCAAACGCGGTAGTGTGATCGCGGATGATGATATTTTCAAGTTGCGTGAAAAAACTGCTAGTGAAGCAGTGGCTAGCGTGAATCAAGTGCGCTGTGCGAACCATATTGTGCCAGAAGAGTTGAACGTTGGAGAAGATGTGAGCAGATGAAACCAAAGCGAAGTAGTGTAAACTTCTATCAAAGTACAAGAGAGCATTCGCCACCGATATGAGCGAGCTGGGATTAACACCTCTCTCTGAGTTCGAAATTGAGGAGCTACCGGGTAGTCATCCAGTTGCATCAAAACCATTCCGATTGTCGCACACGGAACGCGAAGCACTGCGTGAAATAGTTAAGCAGATGGCGGACGCCGGCATGGTGAGCCCGTCACAGTCTCCCTATGCTAGTCCAGTGCTATTGGTAAAGAAGAAAAACGGAGATTATCGAATGGTGGTTGTCTACAGGAGGCTCAACGCTCAAACAGTACGGATGCAATTTCCATTGCCATTGATTGACGACATACTGGATGCAGTCGGAGGAAAGGCGTTGTATCAGGGCGTACTTTCACCATTAGGTAAGCCTTACGAATGTCGCCCGTCCATACTACCTTATATCGACGGAAATATTTTAACGCCTGTAGTGGACACGGTAATAAGTTTGGGGTATCATAGATGCAGTCAGTTAATGATAATTGTCCTTTGGATGCTGCGGAGGCATTAAACACTGGACGTACTTTATATGACTTCTTCGTTGGCTGAATAACCGGAAAGTGAGGCATTAGATATATAGGTTGCTGATTTTCTAGAACAGTTTCCGCAAATCCTTCGTTGAACAGGACTTGTATTTCTTTTATATAGTCCTCTCTCAATTGCAGTCGTTAGCCCTTTGGGCTAACGACTGCAATTGCCTTTGTGCCATCCCGTTATTCAAATCTAGCTCACTAATGTTGTCCTTTAAGTTCATGCGGACCTGATAAGTTTTGCTGGGGAGACGTTCGATGGTCTTTTCGAAGTTTTCAGCGATGTGATGAGGGTAGTCCGGCTTTTCAAGTTCCAAAGACGTTATCCCAAGGGATTCTAAATCCCAAAATCGCTCAAGATTGGAGACGGCGACGACTGCCACCAAATTGTTGGCACAACCTTTACTCGCTTGTGAAACCACAACATGACCAAAGCATGTGTTAAATTTAAATGCTTCATCATAAACTTTTATAGGTTCACTAGTTATTACTCATGCTAAGTCAAATGAGCCTAATAGTATATCAATATCGGGAGTACCATTGGATTGTTATGCCAAAATTATGCCATTGAGCATTTGGCGTAAGCGCTTTGAAGGCGCGGGAATAAGGTCACTTGTGATTTTATCCACAACGTGAGCGATTACTTGAATGTCATTGCTCTTGTCTGAGGACAAACGTACGCTGACTACGGGCAATTTCTTTGGATTCGAGACTCCCCCAAAAACACTAATATGCATATATTCATGTTTATATGGCTTAGCTTTAATAATCAGCACAGATCAGCTGGTGTCACCACAGGTAAAGGTAAAGGTTTAATGGTTTACTGAAGGAGCTGCAATTTTACAATGCTTAAGCTCTCTTTTATGTCACACGGCAGGGCTTGGTGTCACAGCAGTGTTTGCTCCGGGAAGAATCTGGCTGTGTTTGCTGCCAAGCGTTTTCAAATCTGTGTGTACTGCGTATGGGCTTATCTCTGTATAGCGGAGCACGTTTATGGCTAAGTTTTTGAGCTGGAACCAGCTCCGTCATTTGTGAAAACTTCCTGCAAGTTTTCGAGGTGGACAACACAAGTTGTTCGGGTCATTTTCAACACGCTGGAAAGTGTGGCCTGTCTGGCGAGTGCATACAGCGGATTCAAGAGCAGCGAAGCTTCTCTCACGAATTCGACGCTTAGTGGAACGATACATCGCCAAAGTGGTCGCGGTCGAGGAAACCATCAAATAAGTTATTTGTTTACTTTCCGCCGACTCAGGATACACCTATACATTGTGGTCCTGGTTGAGTACGTGTGTGGCTAAGGCCCTGGCCGCCAAAATGGCCCCGTTGCAGGCAAATTCTGGCAACTCTTCGTCGCGAGCGATAGCGACTAGAAGTTGTGCGGTGTAAATATCGTTTAGGATTTTGAAACATACTCAGATGACCGCGGGTGGCAAACCTAAGGGTGCCGAAGCGAAACCGGCTAAAGCCAATGCCAGGGAGTCTAGTGGTGGGAGGGCTGTGAGCTCTATGGAGCAAAAATCGACGCCATAAGAGAGAAAGTAAATCGGAACGCGAAAGGGGTGTTCTGCGTCGTATTGGCCCGTAGAGTCGAGACAGTAGTTGAGGATATAACTAGTTATTCGGGTGAGAAGTTCGAGGGAAATTTACTGACTCTGTGCGCAGAGATATTCAGGTTGTTCCCCAATACGACGCCGGAGTCTAAATATGGGGTAATCAATGTTTGGACGAACTCGGTGGTCGAAGCGTGCAACGTTATGAAGTTAACCAAGCTATTAGATGTACACATTGTCTCCCGCTGCCGGGAATTTGAACAGAATTGGGCCAGAATCTCTCAAGTTGACCGTGGCTTTTTTGATGAGGAGATTCTACAGGCGCTCAAAGGTGTAGGAGTCATCCAGGTGAAAAGGGAGACAATAAAGAGGCGTATTGAAGGGGAACTCTGCACATTCACTACCGATCGTGTGCTCCTACTATTCAGTATTGTGCCCCCGACAGAGGTTTTTCTGGCTTTCCGATCTCATAAAGTCATCATGTATGCCGGCACTCCGACCTCCTGTTTTAAATGTCAGAAACTGGGGCACATAGCTGCGTCTTGTCGAAATGAGACAGCATGTAAGAGGTGCTGCCAATCTGGGCATCTTGCAGCGAGCTGCGAGAACACCAAAATGTGTCAACTATCGAGGGCCCCACGTGTCCGCATCTATCTCTTGTCCCCTGCGAGCTGCACAAATTGAGAAAAGAAAGGTTTCCAGAGAAAGGTTTCTCTGGTTTCACCAGAGAATCCTCTGATGGAACAAGTGAAGGCATAGCATCCAAACGCTGCGAACGTGGCCGTAGTCAATGGTGAAAATTGGTTGAGCAGGTGGAGTCGTTTGGGAATAACGTGGAAACAAATGATAAGAGGTCTTACGCCACTGGCGTAAAGCGAAGTCTGGTGATCAACAAAGAGGACGGCCCCGAGATCAAACTGAATCTTCCAGGCATGACAATGATTCCTCTTGCTCCAAAAAAAAGGACACCATCTAAGAAGTCACCGAATAGCCGAAACTTGAAGAAAACTACTAAGGTAAAGGCGATATTTAATACAAATCTTAAACCAATAGTTCGTATCCTCAAGGCGATCTCCCCGCAGGGCGCCAAATGTCTAAAAGAGCTCATTAATACGCTAGAACCTGTAATGTCTTTATTATTCGCAATGAGTCCCGGGGCAAATCGCAATCTCAATAAATAAATATGGATAAGTTTCATGACAATACAGTCGTATCGGACGCCTAAATAGATAGTATAAAAAATGTCAAGTATGGACGAACGAGGCCGAATTTAAAGTCACTGGCTTAAATGGTCAACGTAGTGAATTTGTTTACAATTTTGCAGCGCTGCATCTCAATGCTGGCACAGGAGGGCTCAGAAAATCGGGGCAATTCGAAACTCTGACCGACTTCTTAGAGGATGAGGGCTCCGGACTTGACGCGGTGGTACTAAGTGAGACATGGTTAAAAAAGGTCGACTACAGTGGGTTTGGTATCCCGGGCTTCAACTTCGTTGAATCTGGTCGGAAGGATAGCAGGCGGGGTGGCGGAGTGGGTGTGTACATTCGCTCTGGGTGTTCAATCCTGGAAACCAAGACGAGATCTAGCGACGATGGTAACGTGCAGGCTGTTCGTATTTTGGTTAGGAAACCTGGCTTTGAGGGTTACGTGATTGGTTTTTATTCAGCCCACTTTATGTTCAGGGATACACTTCTTGATATACTGGAGGACAGCTTGCCGCGAGACAGGAAACCAGCGTTATTATGGGCGATTCCAACGTTAATCTGTTGGCGAAGTCATTTTGCGAGGATTATTTGGCCTTCTTTTTGTCAAGGAACTGCCATCTATTGATAGACAAGGTAACCCGTCCTGCATCTGGCACTTGTATTGACCACGTCGCGATAAGGAACTGCGAGGATTTTTTGGAGATTTCGTCGGCCGTGTGGTGTACGCCTATCTTCTCTGACCATTTTCCTGTGGCGGTCACTTTAACGGGTAGGGCTTCCGTTGGTTTTTGGAATGCCCCTCCCTGCTTGCCTAAGTCAGTCAGAAGGCATGACAGTGATAGTATCGGGAGTTTTGTGGAGAGCACTGGTAGGCTCAGCTGGCTGAGTGTATACGATACGGTTGACGTCGGCGAGGCGTTTGCGGCATTTAGCTCGACGTTAGAGTAGGAGTACATAAGATGCTTCACTAAAACCGAGTCGAAAGTGCAGCCGCGGCGGAATGGATTCCGGTTTAATACTAGGCTCAGGAGGATGAGACATTCTGTCAATAAACTTCATAAATGGTTTAGAAAGGTAGGCTCCAGAGAATCTAAAGATGCGTTCTATGTTAGCCTTTACAAGTACCGGCTCCATGTACAAGCAGCCAGAACTGCATTTTATAAACGACAGTTCAATATCCTTAAAGGGAACTCAAAACGTTTGTGGGATTTCCTAAAGGCATCCTGAGGTAAGGGTAGGCAGAGGGCTACGCTACCTGGAACCATTGTAGTGGGGGGAAAGGCAGTGGACGAACCACCAGTCATTGCCAACGAACTAAACCGACACTTTGCCCAGGTGGGTTCTCGGACAGTGGCGGCTCTCCCGGTTGAGGATGATATAAGGCCGGTGCTAAGCTCTATTTGGTCAGCTCACGGTCCCTTGTTGGAGTTTTCTGACACAAACACGGGGATGGTCAAGGAAACCCTTGATTCCACTAGGCCAACTGGAGTTGTGGAGCTGTGGGTGTGCCCAGCATGCTCGTAAAGTTGGCCTCTGCGTTTCTTGCAGGCCCCCTTGCGCATATAATTAATCTGTCATTAAGAAGTGGTCGTTTCCCGGTTAGGCTAAAAGACGCCACGGTCATTCCGCTCTTCAAGAACAAGGGTGATCCGAAAGATGCGGCCAATTACCGGCCTATATCTCTTATCGATTATCTGTCTAAGGTTCTTGAGAAAATAGTAATGGGTAAACTGAAAAGGCACCTCCCCGGACTCAACTTCCTTTCGCCCACTCAATTTGGTTTTCGAACTGCTCGCTCGACAGAGCTAGCGCTGGCCCACATGTGGCAAGAGATTTCGGACTCGATCGAAAACAATCTACTATGCCTTGGAGTTTTCCTAGACATCTCCGCAGCCTTCAACTGCCTGCGGCACTCGTACTTCCTACAGGCTCTGGAGTGCCTTAGCTGCGGCACGCAGGTTGTTGAGTGGTTCAAGTTGTACCTCAGTGCACGAAGGCAGGCGGTGAAGGCAAATGGCGTCGAATCAGATTGGTATGCGATGGACATTGGTACTCCGCAGGGCTCGATCTTGGGTCCGTTTATGTTTATCATCTTATTCAACTTTGTTCTGCTTCAAATATCGGCTGTTGGATGTGGGAAGTCTATTGCGTGCGCAGACGACACGTCTCTCTTGTTCCGCATTCGCCCGACCTCAGTCCAGAGTGGCCCTCAAGAGGGTTGAGGACATCGTAGGGACTTTTGAAGACTTCGGTTTGGTGCTTAACGCCAAGAAGACAAACATCTCGTTATTCCGTCTGCCGCAGAGGTCAGTGCAGATGGTGCCGGTGCATCTTTGTGGAGAGTTGCTCCCCTGGTCTGAATCAGTGAAGTGTCTTGGCATAACCTTACACGATACTCTGAAGTGGCATAAACATCTCCAGTCATTCCTACCAAAGTGCTACGCAGTTATTGCCATGCTTCGTCGCCTTAAGGAACTCGGCATCCCCACTGAGGGCTTGCTGAGACTATACAACGCTCTGCTCAAGCCGCTTCTGTGTTACGGCCTTGCGGTCTGGGGGGGTGGCTACAAAGGTATATTGAACAGGGGAGAGATAGTCCAGAATGACGCTATCCGTGTAATCTTTAATAAGCGCCGCTCAGACTCCGTCAGCGACATCATGGGAAAATACTCGCTACCTAAGTTGAGGGTTTTGTATGCACTCCATGTCGCTCTCCTAGCCTTTAAAATATATAAAGGTATTATCCCTGCTGATATCGCCTTTCCGTTAGTGGCTGTAATGAGACGAACAGCCCGCCGACCAACTAAGTTTGTGATACCATTTGTCAGGAGAGAATCTAGCCGACATGCCGTCGCTTGCCAGCTGCCAATGGTCTGGACATCGCTTCCTCATGAGATTCGTTCACTTAAGTCAGCAAAAAAGTTTGCAGAGCCGGCAAAAGGATTTTTAATGAGCACTGTGAAATAATTGTGATAAGGGTTACGGCTACACGTATTGTTGACACTATAATGTGTAAATAATATTATATTGTGTATATTGCGATATCATCAGCTGTGTAATTTCGTTTCGAATATCGTGCATTTATATGTAATGCTTTTAGTGTCAGTGTAAGCTGGGGTGCAAAAAACACCCCCCTTTTATTTTTTTTTAATCTCTTTTATTTATTTTTATTTTATCGAGAACTAAAGCGTTTGCAGTTCCGAAAATAAACTTGATTTTGAAACTAATATTAGCTAATTTACGAGTGATAAAGCTTCTCTGTGGAACCCCATCCAACAAAAATCTAGCTGTAGTACATTTTTGTGATTGGGAACTAACATTACAATGTCCTGTTGGTAGTAGTCCTATGTCACTAACAGCTTAACAGCTAGGGTTAATGTGGTAGGTTGAGGTTGAGACTTATTACATAATATTAATAAATGATCTCCATTACATTTCCTACATTTAAATTTCCTATTACATCTGTTGGCCCAATGATTATCTAACAAACATTTTCTACATACTTTTGCTTCAATAATCTTTTGAACCTTCTCTTCCATTGTTATACTTCGATCATTACAGGCTGCTGACTCATGATGACCAGCACAAAACAAACATTTGGTTTCGCTATTTACAGCTTTTTGCCTACTGGTTTGATGATATATATTGGCAGCGTGTGGTTGCCTCCTCTCCTGAACCACTTTTGTGACATGCGGCCTCTCGTTCTTCAAACCGCGAGACTTTTGCATTTCTCTAGCTGCTAACTCGTTCTCGACAAAGTCTCACAGCTTCTGGAATTGAGTCAGACAATTTTCTGCCAGATTTTTATCCGCTAACAGATCCAGGTTTGGGAGGTCATCGTCACTAATTAATTCTTGATCATTTAATGAGGCAAGGAAACGTACTGCTAATGTATCTGGAATAGCTTTTAGTAATGCCGTGTGCGTGGAACACGCATAGAAAGATTTATCCAAATCTAACATTTTAAATGTAACAATATAATTATTAACTTTATCTAACATTGCTCGCAGATTTTCTATTTCAGTAATTTTTGATACTTTGGGGAGCTCGAAGATTTTTGAAAAAATTCCAAAGATAATGGATTGCACACACCCTTATTTTTTGATGATATGCTTCAGCGTTTCTTGATACGTTGCCTCGGTTAATGGTATTTCCAAGACTGAACGCGCTGCAGGTCCTTGTAGTAGACTTCGCAGTATTTGATGCTTGTGCAGATCACCAATTGAAGTTTGTTCATGGACGAACTTCTTGAACTGATCTAAAAAGATCAAAAAATCCTTCTGGTCGCCACAGAATGGCTTTATCTTAGCCTCAGGTAGCTTGATGCTTGAATTGTTCACTTGAGCAGAGGCGGCCAGACGCTCCAATGTGTTCTGGGGGCTTTGCCCCTTTGCACTGACTTGCATTTGAGTTAACTGAGCGAAAACTAAATCTAATTTATCTTGGTATTGCTCTTTAACTTCTATCTCTTTACTATAAATTTGGCTGGAGTTTCGTCATCCATCTTGTCACTGCATTGCTTATCACATTCTTCTAATTTGTTTCTCAGACGGTGTTATTTAGCAAGTGTAGTTTGGATTGATATAGCTGCTTCGTTGGGAGAAAGAGATTCCAATTCGTCTATGAATTTTCCCAAACTCTCAAGGCAAGGCGAGTGATCTGGGCACGGACTGGGATTCTCAAATTTTTAGCACTTGCCATGGCTAAATATTGTGTATGGACTGAACGAAACACACGTTGGGTTCTAAATGTTAATCACGGATTAAGAAAATACACGTTGGGCGCCAAGTGTTATAAATAATAACGGGGTATGGAGAAAATAGTGACTCTAGCTGTAAGATACTACTACGTTTCTCAAAAACCAGGCAGGTTATCTAAATAATGAAAACAGGGGTTTCTGTGAGAAAGCAATCCAACGAAGAGATAGGTATTTATTCAATCAAACGTTGATTATTAGATGTGAGAAAATATGGGAGAGCCAAGAGTGAGGTGTAACTTAGTGGGAGGCAGAGTCACCAAGCAAGGCGTGGCGCCAGCTCCCTGAACGTCCTCTAGTTTTACCTTTGTAACTAAATTGAGGACAAACGCAAGTAAAGCCGACCGTGCGACTTACTTGACTTGAATCTTATCACAGACTGAATTTGACCGCGCTAACCGGCAACGGGACCACGTTAATCGCCAGCCAGAACACCTGATTGACAAAACATCCACCTTTCTCTCAACGCTCCAAAACTCAAAGTACAATTGAGAAATATGCAACAGTAACCATTGTAACACTCATGGGTTTTTAGGTACAATAGTAGAAATGTGGACACTTATGGGTTTTTAGGTACGATTGTAACCATAGTAACACTTATGGGTTTTTAGGTACGATTGTAACCACAGTGACACTCTTGGGTTTTTGGATACGATTGTAACCATCGTAACACTCATGGGTTTTTGGGTATTATAGTAACCATAGTAACCCTCATGGGTTTTTAGGTACGATTGTAACCACAGTGACACTCTTAGGTTTTTAGGTACGTTTGTAACCATAGTAACACTCATGAGTTTTTGGCACGATAGTAACATAGGGGTTTTGGTACGCTGCCGAACCGGAAAGAATGTGCGCCAGACCAAATCTGCATATGGAATAGGCGATGCCTCATGCACAATATTTAACGACCTTGTTTAACGCATGCCTGGATGAGGATAGAAACCCAGTGGTCTGTGAAGAATGCATCATAAACCCAATTCTGAAAGGAAAGGGGGATATTTATATATATATATATATATATATATATATATATATATATGTATACATTCTTACCAATTAATACAATTTCTTGGCTTTTTCATTATTATTGGGCTTTTATTTGAATTATTCAAGAATTGTCATCACAAAAAAGAACACTTTGAACACACTTCAAAATTGAAACGAATCCTGGCAAATATATAAATCTTTATACCTGAAAATTTAGTTTACGTGCGTTTGCACTATTGTCAACCTGCCGCTCAACCTACATCCACCAAGTGTAGGCACTAAAGTTCTAATAAGAGCTGCGTTGAATGAGGAACATGAGTAATCCCGCTATGGACAGTAATGACCCTTCCAGAATAGCGACATCTGTTGTGTATCGCATAGAAACTTCCTGAAATATAAAGCATTACACAAAGAGTTGAAAACTGGTTAACGATTTCGAAACAAGTAGCTCTGAAAACTGGTGAGATTGTATATATAATGGTTTATAAAGAAATACTAGCTCGGTGTAGAAGTTTTGGCGATATTTACCGGTGTGTCACCGGAAACTGCCCTATATATTTGAAAGATCGGTTGTTATTGTCGCTGTGATGAGATGGGACAACAGCAACCTCTATGAAATCGCCCGTTAGACGATAGTGATTTTATATCAAATCATGGCGATTGGGGCAGAAACCATTATGGAGACACAATTAAGATCCAATGAAAGCTCTCTAGTTTATCCAAACAGAGTTGTTATTTGGAACTGCAAAAAACTTGATTTAGTGGAATTATTGGAAAAACTTAGGCGGATAAACAAGATGTCTATATGACCTATATAGTTCGCGTAAACCGCACTCTTGAAGTTAGAAGACCCAATACACGCGACTAGGTGGTCTGCCCCCACATCGAAGGATACAATGAAGTGATCCTAAACAACGTGAACTAGAACGTCCTCTAATAACTGCCGTGTGATTATCGCCAACCGACCATCATTTTCTCGGTTCTATGGCAAGCCCTTTGCAAGGCACACCTTCGCCCGCTATGCGAATATGACGCCGATTTTGGGACAGTTAATTTAGAAAATGAGCTGAATGCCAGCGGGTAATCTATTACCACGAGAAGGATTTGAGAGTGTTTTGCGCTAGCTCCAGCACTGTGTACTAGGCGGGGATCAGGCAACAAAACGAACACAACTAACTGAAGAGGAGACTCAGCTCAGGTCACCTTTGAGCGAATCAAGGATCAAGTGCTAAAGGATGACCTTCGAATCCCAACTGGATAGTATCAGTCACACCATCTTTATTGACCAAAAAGTAAGGCATGCATGCCGCGACAGTAGTGCCAGAGCTGTCTACGTTGCTGTTGCCAACATAAATATGTAATAATATATAATAATATGGTGATAACAGATGTTATAGTAATGGTCGAAGTGGTGACAGAGCGCGCCCCCGTAAACGAAGTAAGCTGCCAGGTCACGGCAGGGAGCTTGGTGGCACGGCGTGGTGGGTAAAGTAGGTAGTATCAGAATTTAAATAGTTTTGTAGAGTAAATCTAAGTGTCTCTATTTATATTTATGGACAGTATCTTCTCATTCAGATTTGAAAATTAGTAGTGACAACAAATGTTGTCTTCTACGCAGATACTACTGTGTAGAAAGGGAGTCAACGTACACACCCTGGAGGCGTCAAAAATACTGCGTGTCTGCATACACGGGGCTTTCTCAAGACGCCCTATTGATCACAGTAGTCGCTTACGGACGAGAAGTGGAACGAGGTCCCCGAGAGGGAAGAGGTTAGAGAGAAAGACGAGCGGCTGAGGGTCAGCTAACAACGCCATGTCCGTTTGCCAAGGAGGATGTCCAGTGTCTATAGCAGGACCTGTACACATCTCACCGCCCCTACTGAAGGAATGCGAAACCCAATAAGCAAGACGAAAAATTCGTCACAAGAATAACCAGCCCATCCACCATATTTTGTATGCTAGCTATAATGGATGCATGGTGTTCGACGAAGTTAAATTTCTTGCGAGCGTCCACCAATGACCAGCACCAAACGCAAGGCCGAATATCGACACATTTGAGTCCAATATGCACCTGTAAGGAGGTCAAGACATAGGCAGAACTAACCCGATGAGCGAAGGGAGTGGTTATCGAGGACGGTATTGAAATTTACACAACGTTCATTCTAAAGGAAAGAGTCTGGTATCTCAAACATTCCAAAGCGAATCTATTGATAGGGATATAATTGTTCACAGGTTTAGCACAGTTCACTCTTTCTATTTTTTTCTCTTTAACGGAGGGGCGTTGGAATGCTAATTGCCAACATCGTGATCTCCCGCCCTCCTTGTGGAACTGATGACGATGTTCAACAGCACCACTCGTCCCGATATCGCTTAGCGCATTCTTCAGTAAGGGCGAAGAGTTGACTACAAGCCCAGACACGAGCACTACACATCCTCCTCACCGCACGGACATGACGTGGTTAACTGACTCTCAGCTGCGTCCCTTCTCTCTCTCAAGACAGACTTCCTCTCAAGACGTCTGTCCACCTCCCGCCTGTGAACAACTACTGTGGTCAATAGGGGTCTGTAGAAAGCCCCGTATATGCAGAGCACAGTTCACTCTAATGTGACCAATATTTACACTTCTAGAGGTTTAACAAATGTAACCATTATTTTCCGCAGAACTTACGATTGAGACAACGTACCTTTGTGTGTATCGTTACTATGAGAATACCAGTTGCTTCGATGAAACAGCCCGCCACGTGAAATAAGGTGTAACGCGGTCTCTCAAGACATTCACGTATAGGACCAAGTTTGGTAGAGGCGACGACATACGCGGAAGAAATTAGTGAGACACTGAGCACGTCTTCAAAACGCCACTCCACACTGCTCACATAGAAAAGGATGATTGCAAATGGCAAGCGTGCTATGAGAACAACAGTTACCGCAGGCAATGGGCCGGTGAGCTGAAATAATAAGAGATACTTTTAGAACAGTGGTACAAACTCGTACCATATAAAATACCAAATCAGTTCATTTTAAATCCAATCCGTCATTATGACATGATTTTGTACAGAAACGTTCTTGACACAAAGCTTAACACAGTATCTGGGGTAATTACAACTAAGTTCCGAGTTTAGTTGTTGTCTGATGAAATTGATTCTTTCAAATTCTTTAGAGAGGGTTGACAACATGCTAGAGAAAACTAACATAACATAACAACGACTAAACAACATTGCTGCATAATATGATTGAATACGTTTCCCACGTGGGACTTATTTAATTCTGTAGAATATCTCGAGTCAGTATCTACAAACTCGTGTAACATGTATGCATTACGGTGCGTGTTGCCACTATGCATTTGAACAATCTAACATAGATAGGCGCCACGATTGTGCACAGCCACGTGCTTCGCGGACTCATACTATTTAAATATAAGACACATAATTGTTCAAAATATATTTCTGGTCCTTCTAGATACCGGGTCGGTCAAAACGTTTGTGCGCACTTTGGCCTTCGTTGTTTAAACAACAACACGCGCTTTTCCTCCAGCGCCACGATTTCGGTTGTTCACTGTTCTTATATAGAACGATCTTTGTGCTATCGTTAAATGTTGGCTGAGAGTCAGCCCGAAAAGCTCTCTCTCTCTCTCTGCTATCGTATCCATTTTTGTTCAGTGTTATTGTAAAACAAAAGAAGATGCAGAAGGCTTCTGAACAAGATTTGGCAAGGTTGGTGCATCGCATGGAAACATTGTGATGAATTTATCACAAGGTTTCCATGCGATGCACCGCTGTATGCGTGAATACTGATGTCACCTGCGACAGCGTGTAGATTCATGCAATTTGCAGGTCGAAAAAACCAGGATCACCCTTTTTTGAAAAATATGGTTGCGGGGGGTGAGAAGTGGATAGTTTACAAAAAAGTAAAGTACAAGAGGTCCTGGGGATCAAGGGTCAGTCGTTCCCAAGTGCGGCCATACACCGTCGCTACTGGTTGACGCGCGGTCGGCAAGTGAGAAAGGCCTTTTTACGCGGTTGCGTCGTATGCCGCAAGGTTCACGGACCACCGGCAGCACAAGTGCAGGCCCCGCTACCGCGAGAGACGGCGTCCATCGTGTCACCATTCAGCACTACAGGTCTCGACTTCTGCTGCCCCGTTTTTCACCCGTACGCGTGAGGGCACAGTGAAAAACTACGTCGCCTTATTTACCTGCGCAAGTGTTCGTGCAAGTGTTCTGCATCTCGAACTCGTCCCATCGATGGCTGCGCCACAAACGCACCTCGCACTTCGACTCTTCCTGGCGCGCTACCCGGGCTGTACGAAAATCGTCTCCAACAGTGCCCGTACGTTCATCCGCGCTGCTAATGACATCAAGGCGCTATTCAATTCGGTGCGTTCCCCAGACGTTCGCGAGCTGCTGGCGCAGCGACGCATCGAATGGGACTTCAACTGTCCTCTGGCGCCGTGGCGAGGCGGCATGTTCGAACGCTGTGTAGCTACGGTTAAGATGGCGTTGAATAAGACACTCGGCCGGAGTCTCGTCAGTGCCGAGGAGCTGCAAACAATACTGTGCGAGTTAACGACAGTAATCAATGATCGTCCCCTCGGTGCAACTCTTGTACCCCTTGGAATTTGTGTGAACTAATTTTTCGAATTGTATTTTTCAACACTTTGTAGACTGCCTGGTGAAATTCATTGTACACTAATATTTGTAGAATTGTATGAAACGATGGTCCTAATCCTGTTTCAGGGTGAACTGTTAATTCTTCGTTAAAATTTATAATTGCCGCGCCGTGGCGCCCAGCATAGCTGGGGCTGGGGCAGATCATCATCATTACGGCAAGCCCGTTGATGTCGTCTGTAACCAACAATAAAATAATAGAGTCATTTTTTGATCTCGCGTGACCCAACTCACACTCCTGTGTCCTTAATTGCGATTAGAGGTAACCCCGTTATCTTTAAATTGGATAGTATGAGGTTTTGTAGCGCCTCGCGTTCCGCCTTGTAGACTTCCCACTGTCGCCTCGTCAGCTCACCGATGTCCAGCTGCTCGCCGTTTCTGATTCATCTGGCTAGCCAGCTCCTCTGTCGGCTGTACGCCCTGTTCCGGCTGGTGCACTTAGCCCTGGCCCCCGCCACTTCCAGGTTCCACCAATGGGCGGGCCTAATGTTTGCCCTCCGTGACGGTACACTCGTCGCCCTGCCTTCCTACACGCTATCCTCAGCGCCTCGACGAGGTCCAGGGCTTCGACCCTTGGCACCTCTCGTCGATGGTCTCGATAAACCGTTTCTTGTCTAGTTTGCGCCATTACCACGGACTCAACCCTGGGATGCCGGTTTTACCCTCAGTAAGATTTCCTTCGCCAATAAGCGAAAGAGACTTACTTATTATCAAGCAACTAACTGTCTGGAGAAACGCATTCGAACATGAAATCAAAACTAGTCTCAAAAAAACAAACGATAGCAGTGCTCGAAGTTTTCTTCATTGGAGAAATTAGCGACAAATGGGTTGTACGGATAGACTGATAATGTTTAACGATAGAAGGCAGCTAAAAGGTCCGTGGTCCAAAGACAGTGGAGGATTTTACAAATGCGGCAACTAATCATCACCTTCCTTGTCCACACTCCCAGGAAGGTCGCAGTGGACCTTCCTTAGGGGTTACAAGAGCGATTAAGAAGCCGGTATCTTGTTCTTGGAGAGGTCATTACATATGCTAAAATGTATGACTTCTACCTAACATGGATGCAGCCTACCCTAATCCCGTTTGTTGCATATTTCTCAATTGTATTTTGAGTCTTGGCGCGATGACAGAGAGTTCGCTGTTTTGTTAATCAGCTGTTCGGTGGCTGGCGGGTAACGTCATCTCGTTGCCGGCTAGCGCAGTCAAATCAGTCTATGATTAGATTCAAGCCGAAAGCAGTTCCGTGGATGTTAACTGTGGCTGTGAGTCAGCCCGAAAATGTTATTTTATTTATTTAGATTCAAGTCAAGTAAGTCGCATGGTCGGCCTTAGTTGCGTTTGTCCTCAATCTAGTTATAAAAGTTAAACTAGATGACGTTCAGGGGGCTGGCACCACGCCTTGCTTAGTGAGTCTGCCTCCCAGTAAGTTACAACTCACTCGCGTCTTTTCCATATTCTCTCCGTTATTCAAAAATCAACGTTTGATTGATATATCTATAAGAAATGCTAATACCTAATCTAATACCTATCACTTTGAAAATGAATATAGAAAACTCTGTATACATTTTCTAGATAGCTTGCCTAATTTTGAGAAGCTTAGTAGTAATCTTACAGTAGACTCTCTATTTTCTCCATAGCCCGTTATTATTTATAACATTTGTCGCCCAACGTGTGTTAGTTAATCCTCGAGTAACATTTCGAGCACAGCATGTGTTTCGCTCAGTCTCCACACAATATTTTGGCCGTGGCAAGCGTTAAAAATTTGAGAAGCTCAGTCCGTGTCCAGATAACTCGCTTTGCCGAAGATTTGGAAAAATTCATCGACGAATTTAAATCTTTTTCATCAATCCAAACTAACTTGCTAAATATCACCGTTTAGAAAATAAATGAGAAGAGTGTGATAAGAAATGCAGTGACGAGATGGGTGATGACAGTCGAGCGGACGTTATAGCTAAAGAAATAGAAGTTAATGAGCATTATCAGGACAAAAAAGACTTCATTTTCGAACAATTAAATCAATTACAAAATAGTTTGCCATCCGTTGCTAAAAGTGAGGATGTGGGAGATCAGAGTACACAAATGCAAGTGCTGGAAAAGCTAGAGCTCCAGAAAGTCCAAGTCAATGCAGTCCAGCACGGTCCGCCGCCTGGCTGCTAAGATCGTCTGGACCAGTGAGAGGGACACGGTCGTGAACCTGCTCGGCCCAACCCAGTTGAGTTGCGGCCAGGCGTCTGGGACTGAGATCGCTGCTCACGCGGCTCGCGCCTTCGTCCACGCTCATCCGGACGCGGCCCTGGTCAAGCTCGATTTTCGCAATGCCTTCAACACGGTCCGCCGGGGTCTCGTTCTGCGCGAGGTTGCTGAGCACTTCCCTGGCCTCTTCTCTCTTGTTGACCTGGCCTATCGTTGCCCTTCCCATCTGATTATGGACAACGCCGTCATCAGTTCCGAGTGCGGGGTCCAGCACGAGGACCCGCTGGGCCCAGCTCTCTTCTGCCTGGCCCTCCGGTCTCGCCTGCGGCTGTAGTACATGGATGATGGAACGTTGGCGGGTGATCCGGCGACCGTCGCCTCCGACGTTCAGCGAATACTCGACTACGAGGGGCCCAGCGGCCTTGCCCTCAACCCCACGAAGTGCGAGATCTTCTCTTTAGACGCGCACCTCCCCTCCTACGGACGAGGCCATCCGGCCGCTATTGGACCGTTGCCTCGAGAGGTCTGCCGTGATGCTCGACCGACTCCTGTTGTCGGCTCACCAGGGGCTGTTCCTCCTTCGGTTCTGTTTCTCGGCGGCACGCATGCAGCACTTGCTTAGAACAAGCCCGGCCGGCACTGTGGCTTCAGCCCTTCACGCGTATGACGACTTGGTGTTGGACGCCCTGACCACGATTCTGAACCTCCAGCTTCCTCCAGCAGCGGCGTCTCAGGCTACCCTTCAGGTTCGCTTCGATGGCCTCGGCATCCTCAGCGTACACCGCTTGGCTGACGTTTGCTACGCAGCGTCGCTTACGGCGGTCGCCGACATGGTTGCTCCAGTCCTCCCCCCCGAAGCTCTCGCCCACTTCTCCGCTTCCCGTGAAGCTGCCCTTGACCAGACGGGCGTCTGCGCCCGGGTCCCTCAGGACAGGCAGAGCAAGCCTCAGCGCCACACGTTGCTGACCAAGCTCGCCTCCGGGCTGTCGACAGGCCTGGTGAGGGGGCGTGGCTCCACGCGCTGCCCTCCTCGTCCCTTGGCACTGCTCTCGACGATCTCTCCCTCTCTGTGTGAGCCTCCGCCTCGGGGTCCCTGTGGTTGCGGCCCACAGGTGCGAGCTTTGCGGGGCCCTGTCGCAACAAATGGCCACCACGGAGTCTCGTGCGAGCGCAGCGCCGGTCGCCATCCGCGACACACGATGCTTAATGACACGCTCGTGAGGGCCCTCCACTCCGGTATCCCTTGCACAAGGGAGCCACAGGACCTCGACACCTCCGACGGGCGCCGCCCTGACGGCCTCACTCTTATCCCCTTCCACCGAGGCCAGCACCTTGTTTGGGACGGCACGGTGGTTGACACTCTCCCACCTTCTTATGTCAACCACTGTGCAACCACCCCCGGTTACGCGGTAGCGCGTGCGAAGCGTGCCAAGCTCAGGAAGTACGTCACACTCCAAGCAACCCACCTTTTTTCCCCCCTTGCTTTTGAGACCTTGGGCGAGCACGGCCCCTCACTGCGAACTTCGTCGAAGGGGTCTACCATAGGCTGATCTGCGCCACCGAGGACAAGCGCGCAGGCTCTTTCCTTCTGCAACGCCTGTCCCTCGCTGTGCAGAGGGGCAATGCCATCGCCTTCCTCGGGACAATGTCGACCTCAGCCCCGGTCCCAGCTAATCCCCCCCCATAACGCCCCATAATCCCTAGAAATAATTCCTAATTACTGTATGTTTAAATAATATAATTATTCAGGGACTCCCTATATACTTATATACACAATACCTTCACTCCAGAATAAGATTACGACCATCTAGGAGTCTGAGATCTGAGCTCTGTTTGTGTCCCACCAGCGGATCAGCTAATTGGGAGATAAAGAATATGATGATAGTGTAAATGGTGCCACTCCGACGTTATGCTACAAATACCGTTGTGTCAGTCATTTGGCTAAAACAAACGAAATACTTCGATTTTACCATTCATGGTGGAAGACTGAATATCTTGTGGCCTGAATCTGGAGTGTGGATTATAGAAAAACTGTAGGGATGTTATATATCTGCTCGTCACGTAAGTCAAAACGACCTTGACGGTGTACGTGTATGTTTTTGCCTGGGACCTTGTATGTTCCGTTAACCAAAAGAAATCACTAATAGTGAGCTCGTAGTAATTAACCAGTCCTATTTAAACATCTGCATCCTTATCCTGCAACATTAACATTAATTAAGCCGTCAGCAGTTCTTATCTGTAAACGTTGGTGACCTACTTGATCAGCCTTTAACAACAATCAGCGAGCTCAGGCCCCAGCTTTAGACATGACTTGTGTCCACGATGTCTTCAGTATTTAAGTTTTAAAAAATACTTAATAATTTAAATGGCATATTCTATAATTATTGTTTAAACAAAACAACAAGAGTATTACTGCGAAATTAACATACTCCATATGGCATCCAAAGGAAGAATTCCTTGAGACCTGCCGAGCTCATCCAATGTGTTCTTGGGTACAAACAACCCAGCCTCAAAGGTTACAAATTTTACTGTAGGTATGCTGTTTTGAACTTGGTCTACTCGGAATGTAGGTGGCTACTTGCTGATGTACTATCTTCGACGGAAATATTAAACTATTATATATCTAATTTGTGCTTATTTTCAAATGTATATTATAAATAGTTATATGCAAAAACAAACCTTAATAAGAAGAGCAAGCAGAGCAGCCTTGGCTAGAACAATGCAGAGCCAAGCGAAGGTACGCACGATGATTTGGCTACAGCGCGATCGGTTGCTCAAATCCGAAATGAGCAATTTTTGCGCGGGATTTGAATCTAGTGGCTTCTGATAATGCATCATTTTCGGGGGAGAAAATTGATGACGAGCCGTGAAAGAATACGTCGCCGCCACCAACGCTGCTAGGAGCAATGAGGCGCTTACTGAAAGAAGCTGGAAATTGACTGCATCAAAACACAACTTGTAGAATAAAGAATGTTTTAGTAATACCATAAGATTGTTTCATATGGTTCAAGATATCAAAAACAAGTACGCCTTTCTGTCACCGCACTTACATGTGGTCGGATCACTTTTTGCTGTCTTCCTAAAAAAAGCTGCGTAGATTTGGAGGCCTGCCATTGGGAGACAGTAAAGAGGACCAAACCAGACGAGATCATTGAAGGCACGTCGTTCGTGCTTTTCGACAAACTCTGTCGTGTCTGTTGGATCACCGCTTAACATCAGCACCTTATCGAAGCTGGAAGACATCAAACTACAGCATTGACAATGTTGTTATTATAAT
The DNA here is from genome assembly GCA_019614645.1 of Stratiolaelaps scimitus. Classification (NCBI taxonomy): domain Eukaryota; kingdom Metazoa; phylum Arthropoda; class Arachnida; order Mesostigmata; family Laelapidae; genus Stratiolaelaps; species Stratiolaelaps scimitus. The sequence goes on from JABWDB010000053.1 coordinate 29,004, forward strand.
CAGTTGCAGTCTTACAATTTGAACTATTAAACAGAATTATAAAATACGGATATTCAGGCTCCATTCATACAGTTTATACAGTGGTGTGAATAACTTAACGCACCCCCTATATTTCAACAAATCGTTAAAAAGAATACACATTTGAGGCATTTATTCAGTGTCAGATTAATGTACGTGTCAAATAACATACATACCACAAAGAACAGCGCATATGACAGCACATGCAGCCTGCTACAACAAAATGTGTCATATTTCCGTGATGTACAACGATAACGCACCCTCGGTTATCGAGTGTTCTCGCTGAATTAATTCTCGTTTTCTTGTGCTAATCCATACCGTGTGGTCCCACCCTTACTAATTATAACGTTAGAGACTCGGTCCTGACACCTCCCCAGGCCCCCAACAACGCCTCTCGCAGTGCTTCCACATATGTATACTGTCGATTTGACGCATCTACTCGTCGGACAAGAATGCCCCAGAGGTTCTCCATCGGATTGAGATCAGAAGAACATGCTGGCCACTCTAGGGTTTCAATGTCATGCCGTCCTAACAACGCACGTGTACTAGCGCTGACGTGAATTGAAGCGTTATCTTGTTGGAAAACACTTAGCAGTCGATGAAATCTGCTACTAAATGGTAGTAGGTTGTTGGTCAACATCTGCTAATAGTCCTCGCTATTCCTTCGAGATGAGATGAAAGCGAGTGGGAGTTTGCTAAGCTTCCCAAACCATAAAGCACGCTCCGCCGAAAATGCGCTTCAAGAAGTACCGCGACTCTTTACGTACATCATGCTAATAAGCGTTAAATCCGTCTAGCTCATCTAAATTTAACTTCTTCTCGTCACTGAAGACGATCTGAAACAACATAGTACATTTTAAATACATGTGCACCCTCAGCATACTATTTAAAAAATGTGGCCCCAATATTCACCAATGTCCAGTCTCCGCCCATACTGTTGCGAGCGAAGTTTAGTCGGGCAATCATGTGGCGTTGTTGAAGACGCAGTCTTGTTTTCATTTGCGCCCGCATTATATGTGGATAACGCTTAATTGTCCTTAAAACTGTTGATCTATGAACCTGAAGGTTTTACCCTTGAATGATTGCTTCACAACTTATGGTCGAATTCGATGCCAATCGACAAATGTGCATGGCAGTTTGCTGGCTGATCTTTCGTGGAAGTCCTTTAGACTTATTAGTACCACACGCCGACGGACTGCGTAAATAATTTTGCTCTACGCAGCGACTTCTGCCAATTTCTCTGGCAATTGCAGCCTGGGTCGTTCCTGCTCGGTGTAAAGCGGTAATAACTGCTTTCTCTGCATCAGTAAGTCTCGAATCGTGTCCCATGACTACAGTACTGCTTGAATTCTCAACACAAACTGGATTAATTCAGCGAGAACATTCGATAACTGAGGGTGCGTTATCATTTTACACCACGGAAATATGACACATTTTGTTGTAGCAGGCTGCATGCCATGTTGTATGCGCTGTTCTTTGTGGTGTGTATGTTTTGACACGTACATTAATCTGACACAGAATAAATGCCTCAAATGTTTACTCTTTGTAACTATTTGTTGAAATATAGGGGGTGCGTTAAGTTTATTCACACCACTATATATAAGTTCTAGGAATAAAGCATAAACCTACTCCATTAAAAAAATAGTCCGGACAAGTTTTACACAATAGGCCGTGATGGAGAAGGGTGATATATTAGAAAGCGTGATATACCATACGCCTGTGTTATGAGTGCAAAGGTCAGAATGTTCACAGCACCCTTGCAACATCTCTGCAGGCATGGCGTGGTGGGTAGGGTAGGCAGTACCAAGAAGGGAGTTTTGTGGAGCCTGAGGTTCAAATCAGAGTGGGGCTATATTTACTTTTATTGGCAGTATCTCAGCGCCAAGATTTGTTACGTAGTGGTGGAAACTAATGTGGTCTGCGGTACAGCTACCACTGTGCAGAAAGGAAGGCACCGTGCAAACCCTGCGAGCGTCATAAATACTGCATACTACAGACACCCTATTGACCACAGTAGTTGTTCAGAGACGAGAAATAGACAGAGGTCTTGAGAGGAAGTCTGGTCTTGAGAGAGTGAGAAAGAAGGGATGCAGCTGAGAGTGAGCTAACCACGTCATGTCCGTACGGTAAAGAGGACGTGTGGTGCTCGTGGCTGGTCTTGGACACATCTTAAAGCCCTTACTGAAGAATGCGCATTCCGGTAAGGGTGGTACTGTTTTACATCGTCAACAAGTGGAGGCGGTGCATGTCAACACCGTGGGTGTTGACATGCATTAGCATGGCAAACCCCCTCTTAAACTAAACCCTTGCAAGATCTCGTCCATGGTGAGGCTAATTTCTTGACGGTAAGGTTATTAATTAAATTCTCGACGATATGGACTACGGACGTCAATACCAAATCTTTAATATAATTAATATATGAATATAATAAGCTGACTGCGGTTTAGTGCTGTGAACGCCAGTGCAGTTTTTGATATCGTCTTGATATTCAGTGTCTCTATTGGTTAGTGTAGTAATACCTCATAGTAATACCTAAAGGTTAAGAGCTGAGGCCTGTCAGATAGGGGAACAGCTGAGGGTCAGCTCGAAAAACAGTTTATTGGTTAGTGTAGAACGTTTTTCCCAACCAAATTAGAGTAGAATGAGCCATATAGAGCTATAGAGCTGTTGACCAATGTAACGAAATCAAACCGTGAATACGTAGAAGTTTCTAAAAGAAACACAACCTATATTTAGGATATTCCCCTCTGAGCAAATTGTCTACGGAATCTCCTTTAAAACAAATAATATGTATTGAATTAATGACTTACGTGACAACAGGCATAAGACGTAGGAAAGGGGTGGCGACGATGTACCACAGCGAAGCCACGCAACTGAAAACACAGCCCCTAGTTTGACGCACTCCGCGACTTACTCCAATAAGCCGGTCAAAAAGGAGCGCAATACAGGCAAGGTGGGGCAATCCTAGAGTCCATAAAAATAGCTCCTGCTCTTTATGCTTGTGGTACAGAACAGTCAGCCCAGTATCGGCCACCAAAGTGACCAGAAGTAAAGCTAAACACCATGCTGAAATTGAGATCACAGAACTTCCCTTTAGTAGACATTTTCAAGAAGTATATGTAGTTCCTGATAGATGTCCCATGCTTAGACTTCCTTTGGACTTTTGTTTGCGGCAGGCCCCCCACCTCGACATTTCTCGAGACTGATCTATATACCAACGGGAAATTTTAGAAAGGATGTCGAAAAAATGTCCAGACCTCTCTGAGTTCACAGCAAGAATAAATTTCCTACCACACATTTAAAAACACCTCCAATGTGGTGGTGTTGCCTCCTAAAAAAGCGTTAATTTTCGTCGTTTTTTGTAACCGGCAAAATTAATGTTTTTCTTAATTTCCTGTTATCCAGCTAATTCCCTCTCTCCACCTTCAGTTAAATGCGTTGTAGAAAAATAGGTCTCGTGCGTTTGTGTCCCGTGCTCAGGACAACTTTGCGACAAATTACCGTTGTCAAGCTCCCGTTACCTCTATCGCGCACCGTAGCTTTCACATTGACACATTTCGTTAACTTTCAGCCAATAATTCAACAAAATGCATTATCAGGCCACTAAAGCATTGGTAACATTGCGGTTGATGGCAAACTCGAAACGAAATATTTTTGACAGACATGACAGCAAATATCTTCGTCCAGCAAATATCTTGTTGGACGGTAGAGATATGTTTGGTTTTAAAAGGACTAAAATATGACTGCGGAAATGGAACGGGTGTGCTTCAATTTGTATTGCGCTGTTGACCTTCAGTCAATCCGACAAGCTTTGTGAAAGCTTGTCGAAATGACTGAAGGTCGACATTGAGCCATCAGTGACGTCAATGCATAAATACAGTGAGTGACATTTCGGGCCAGGGTCTCAAACTGCAGCTTTCTGCTTCAATGTTCCTCGATTTGTAAAAGGCAAATAAGAAAATGTAGAATATTGAAGATGAAAAACCTGAAGGGCCGAGTACGTCCCAAAGCTGAACGAAAGGTGGGCCGATACTCAATTTTCGTTGTAAGTTAACACTGGAACGACGCGATGGAGTCTGCTGTTCATCAGGTTCGCCAATGCGTCTCAGATCAGAGCATTCCTAGGAAAAATAGAACAAAATAAAAACAAGAATATGTTTCTTTATTTTAAATAGAACGATGTAAAAAGAGAATGCCATAAGATGAATCTATGGTACAAAGCGTACTATACAAGTACTTACTTGTATCTTGAGCACAAAACGAGCATCTAAAGCACACAAGAACATGTATGACTGTTAACGTAGTCAGTTTGGGCAAAATGTGTAAAATGTTCCCTGAAGTGACCCTTTAAGAATGCGAAATATCTAGTTGCAGTCGAATTACAGTTCTGGGTACACTATCTCGTGGGATGCTGTTAACAACGCCCTCGAGAGGGCATCTTTTCCCCATATCTCAAACCGTAGCGTGGTGTACGCGGGCAGGAGGTACAAGGTCTGTGCGGGGGCCCCTCAGGGCTTGGTTTTCGGACCAGCGCTCTGGAACATCGCATAAGACTGCGTTCCCCATCTCAACTACCCCGCGCCTGTGACCTCCTGCACTTATGCCGACGACTCAGTCCTCATCATTAGAAAGCGGGCCTAGCGTATCCAGGGGGCGGAAGCACGCTACGACGTTGGCCATTGCACTGGCCGATGGCCAACGTCGTAGCGTGCTTCCGCCCCCTGGGACTGGAACTTGAGACGGCCAAGACAAAGGCGGTGGTGCTCAACGGACGGAAACGTCAGCCGAGCATCGAGCTCACCATAGAATCTAGCCATCGAAGACGGCCAAGTACTTGGGGGTTATCCTCGAGAGCAGCCTCAATGGCACGCAAATCACGTAGCCGAGAAGGCGAAGCGGGCCGCCACGTACCTCGCAAGGATCCTACTATGCCCACAAGGAGCTACGGGCTAGTTCAGAAGGCTGCTGGTCAAGGTGGCAGAGAACATCGCCCTCTATGCCTCCCACTTTGGGGGCACGCAGCCAAAAAGAACACGACTGCCCGGATGTTCGACTGTCGCCAAAGGGCCATGGCGATCAGGGTCGCGAGTTCCCACCCGCTGACCCAACTTCTTACCGGCCACGGTCAGTTCTAGCAGTACCGCCACCAGATCGGCAAAGCTTTTTTTTGGGGATAACGGGACTGCATGATGCACATACGTGTTGGCGGTTCATACCAATACTAGCGTGGGACTCACAAACCGCACTAAACCCGTATACCTCCCCCTCCCCAGATGGCTCGGAAAGCTTATAGCATTACTTCGACTAAGATCGGCAAAGCTGCGGCCCCAAAGTGTACGCTCTGCACCTTGGAAATCGATGACACGACGCTGCCCACCTTCGAAGCGTGCCTTCGTGTCGAGAACCACTGGCGAGACCTCGCGCCAGAGGCGCACGCCCCCTCCCGATTTTGTGCGAGGATATGGCCGCCATGATGGTGAGAGACAGAGGGAGATAGGCCAACGTTCGGAGGTACACCGAGGCGGTACTAAATGACTAGCAGCAACGAGAGCGGTAGGGCGGAAGGGGGTGACTATCTCTAAAGGGCCCAACGAAAGGGGCTGGGATATGAATTTTCAGGGCTCCCGCGAGGGTGTGCTGTATTGTGGAGGTTTTCTAGAGGGAGCCCTCCCACTTGGGAGGTGCGGGAAAAGCGGAATAGTTATACAGTTTTTATCTTTTATCAAAAACAATGCTGGGTAACCAATTGTTTGCAATAATTATAGTCGGTGTGCGTGCATGATTCGACAGTTCGAGAACAGCTTCAATTTAGTTTTCTACTATTTCAGAATTATTCAACATAATTAGGTCTACTGATGCGCCGTGCCTGCTTTATACCCCCTGTCACGGATGTAAAACCCTCGGTTTTGGATTCCCCAAGCGGTTGCAACTTACCGGCGTCGCTCTTGTGCCATGGCACTTATCATATTTTCCGCTGCCGTAGCCTATTGCTAGCTTTTATCACCTTTTCAGTATAGTTCGAAAGCTGTACTTCACACTAGCACCCAGCGTTACAAGAATCGTATGAATAAAACGAGGATCATCCACCAGAATTCATCCTATTACTCTCTCGATGACCTCCTTCTTATCAATTGCTTTTATATTTGTCGTCAGCGCAATTGTATAAGAAGCTATCGTTTCTCATAGCTATCCACCTAATTGTCCTTTCGGTCGTTGTACCGGCAACTGGCATATCACCCAAAATGTCCTTTTCATTTCGACACCTGTTGCATTCGTTTGTCCAGCTGCCCAGTATGACCAGTTTGTCTCTCATCTGGTAATAGTAGCCATAAGAATTTCGTTTTGCTCGTCGGGAATTTCCACATTTATCTGTAGGTCAATGGGCTGTGAGGGCCAACATGTATCCTTGTAGGGTCGGAGCTAGCCTCGCCTATTGAATTGTTCCTATCCAAGAGACATGGTGCTGTCTAAGTCCCACCTGGCGAAAGGGATGTCCGTTTATAGAGTGTGAACGCCAATGTCGATTGCCTTTAGTGCGACGATTGGTCTTTCGGTCGGTACGGAGGACCAATCATGGTCAGTACGATGGGCATTTCTGTGTAGAGGTCCGTACTTTCTTCAGTGCTTATCTGGACATAGGCCTTGGCAGCCTTTTCTGACACCTTCCGCATTGGCTGGGAGCGTGGGGACCGACTTAAACGGGCTGGATGCGTCCAGTCCTAAGCCGAAGCACAGTGATGTTTTCAATCGTTTGAGCTCATAATATGAGCTCACCGTGTAATTACACTTAGCCAGCGCGAAAGCACCACTCATTGCTCCACTAGATATATATATATATATATATGTACCGGTCCCACCACGTCATCCTCCAGCTTGACCGGATCGGTAACATCTCGGCTCGGCGTTTATTGTAAGAAAAACCCAGAGACACTCGGGAGCATGACCCAGTTCCTGATCCCCGACCTCAGAACCCGGTATGATAGGCCAAGCAGCGAGCTAATAAAATACATATAATATGTAACGCAGACTTTGACCAAACACGGCCAACTCCAAAACTACTTGGTCAAGATAGACAAAGCGGAGATGGATATCTGTGCGTGTGTGGATATCAGGAGAAAAGGGGGTTGGAACACACGGTCTTCAAATTCAACCCGTGAAACGACACATGATGAGTCCAATAGCAATGAAGCCGCTAACAATGGCAGTCAATCAAAGATTCGTAAGACATTTGGTGACATGGGAAGTGGGATGGAAAGAGGGTACAGCTTTCCTCGACGGCATCATGAGAAAAAAGAAGATCTGGAAAGGATGGATCTCGATTCAAGATTCGCAGGGTTGGAGCATGTAAGAAACTAGCTTCTTCCCCGCCCCTCAAGCATCCCGAAGTAATGCACACAGCGGTGCCTAATGTGAATAGCGGCAATGCACAGTAATCCACATAACGGAGAATCGTGGCTTAGTGGGTATTCTCTCTTTGGCCAGACCATCTGGGATACCCAAATCAACACCTGGGAGGGTGAGAGTGAGCCTCACACTTGGGTCTCATGAAAAGGGCCACTTAGGAAAGTGACTTCGGTGTGTCCCATATAGTGCGTAAATGCATTTGCCCAATGACGGGTTTCTGCAAGCCGATATGCCGGAGGGTGCTGACCTTTTCGATTCGACGGTGATGGCCACGGCGAGAACGAAGATCACCCTAGACGGCATGACCAACCATGACCTATTAGCCTTACGTAGGGTAGCAGAATGGAGGCATTCTACCTAACAGGCAAGAAGAGGTCGCGGGGATCACCCTCTTGCTCTATGGTAACCCGATAGACATCGGCCAGGAGGAGAAATACCTCGGAATCATCCTTGACAAAGGCTGTCGGAGGAGAAAAAGAGATTGGGAACCTCGACCCGACCATCACCCGAGAAGGCCACCTTCGACAAAAAGAATGGGCACTGGTTACTCCAAGAGAAGCGACGAAGAAGTATTGGACCAAAAGCCTGATACCTGACCTCAGGATATGGTTAGACTGCAATATGTGGCACGGGCAGCTTGAGAGAAAGTAGATTGTATCGGCCATTTCCATTGAGATTGGGATGTCTTCAGTGGTGTTCGTGCGTTTGCTGAAAATTTCCTAGTCTAAATAAAGTATTGAACCGGCGAACGCAAAACGGTGCTTTCATGACTTCCGTCACAACGGGAGCTAAGAAACCTAATTTTGTAAGAGGATATGAGCCTATTTGAAGAAAATTAATATGTGATCCATATGCGGTTTCGGCAACCTCGCCCAAAAATAGTCAGGGCGATAAAACTTGAGATAAAGTAATTTAGGAGCTAGCTGTCTTACAGAGAGAAGTCATCAATAGAAACTGGCTCATCGCGAGCCGTTACAGCCGTACCGAGACCCGTCGTAAAGTGAACACCTACTATAGAAAGCTTATTTTTAGATGCCTGAAACTATTCTGCCATGTGCTGTTATGCACAACAGAATCAAATTGTTTTTGTTAAAAAGTCCTTTATAAATCGCAATACGCGTCACGTAACCACACACGTTACATTAACGATTGGAAGACGTATGCTTATAAATAAGTCGGTAACACGCACCCTCTGATATTGATGTGTGAAGTATTCAATTATGAAGCGGTCAGAGGCTGTAAGGCCAGTTTGGTCCTGACTGTCTTCTTGAGGAAGTCTTCGGAGATCAGTAAAAGTTCCAAAGGACTTACTAGAGCTACTAAGTCCCGTAATGGAATGCCCATTTGTCGGCGTTTCCAGAGGACTACCAACTCGACGAAAACTGAAACACGACGCGGATCGTTCATGTCCTAAAGCTCCAGGTTCTGCAAGACCGAGCCTGGAATAAAAAGAAACAAAGAGCTATTCTTATATCGCTATACGTCCTTTCCATTCACGGATACATAAATACTGGATAAATATTTCATACTAAAAATGAAGGGACGTGGTACCAAAGATGTTCATGAAAAAGTCAAAATACCTTAACAATTCGGTTGTCGATCTGCTCATAATAAATATTTAGTGATGAGCGTATACCGATGGATTCTGGCTGTCGATGTACCGAAAGAGGCGTAACTAAATATTTAAGGTTTTCATGCTTCTCCGTACCTCAATTTTGTTTATTCCCTAGTAATGTATCATAATCACCTTCCCTAAAACGATTTATTCTGTATAAACGGTACATTGAGTAAGGTTAGTAAAGGTTAATAACAGTCCAGGACTTCAATGTCTTTTCATGAAGAGATGGCTAATTTCCAAAAGGAGAGCAATTTACCCGAGAAATACGTGCTCATCGTTGCGCTCCTTGCAAACGCAGAATCCAACTTCTGGTCAACAGACACCATCATCAAAATCTATTTTGGTAAACTTTCGCCTAAAAGAGTGTCTTTAAGTACGACGGGCCTGACAATGACCCATGCTCAGAATCCACATGTGCCTCGACTGCACTCTCTCTGAGTGCAGGAGGTTCAGAGGGTAAGGTGACCTGTTTACACATGAGGTCCACCAAATCTCCTGGTACGCAGATACCCCACACCGGAAAACTTCCGAGAGCAGGGAAGGTGGCGGAAGCGGTCCTTGTCCCGAAGGGCAAGGGGGTATAGACCGATCTGTTTTATAAACACACTAAGCAAAGGATTCGAGATGATCGTGGAGAAGCGGCTAAGGACCTTTGCAGAAGAGCACGAGTTGCTTTCAGTCAATATGAATTCCGAAAGCATAGATCCGTGCATATGGCAATTCATAGAATGGTAGCAAGAGCGGAACTCTTGCGTAGCTCCACACGGCAGACAGGACGGCTGATGGTAGCGATCTCCTTGAATATCAGAAATACCTTCATTGGCTTGTCTTGGTGGGTGATTTAGGACACCCTTAGGCGTAAGCAGGTCCCGCCGTATCTGGTCAGTACGATATTGGACTACCTGAGAGACCGGCTCATCACAAGTATGGGCACAAACATGACCATGACTGCCGGCGTTCAGCAGGGCTCCATAATGAGGCCTGTGATATGCAACATCACCTACGACGATGTTTTGATTATGCAGGGTCTCCCTAGCGGAGTGGAGACACAGGCATACGCAAATGATCTGGCAATGCCTGTCGAAGCAAAGACGACTCTCGAGTTGGAACTGAACGAAAATAAGACCCTCCAATCCATCCATGACTGGACGTCCAGTGCCGGCCTTGAACTGGCTCCGCAAAAGAGTGAGGCGGTGGTTCTGCTGGCAAAGTCCCTGTCTACCGCCTGGACTTGCAATTGGCCGGCTAAGGCATCCAGCAGGTTAATCATGCGAGACACCTGGTGATACACCTGGACAAGGGTCTCAATGGAAATAAAGATCGCCACATATAAAGATCGCCGCAGCCAAGGCGAGCAAGGCCGATAACGATATATCCACGATTTTCCCGAACATCCATGGGCTCAAACGAGAAGGTCGCAGGAAGCTTATGATGTCTGTCGCAGGGTCGATTGCTCCCTTCGGAACCTTGGTCTGGTTCAGCTTTGCAACCGCCAGTGCCAGAAACACGGAGCTTCTGAGGAAAACGCAGCGCACGACAGCGCTCAGGATAATTCAAGCGTACAGAAAAGTCAGCACGGCCGCTGCGCTCGGTTTAGCTGGTACCCTTCCATGGGATCTGGTGGCTGACGAGTGACTCAGGGATAAAGGCCCCGATCTGCCACTCTCCTAGTACTGTTAACTCCGAAGATCCGGGCCAACCGAGAGTGAAGCTAAATTAGGGCGTTTTTAGTGGGTAACTCTGCCACTCAATGGGGCAGGGGTCCCACAATACCATGGCAAATACCTGAGTGTGAGGCCTGCTCTGTATGGGGATCCTCCGTCATCAAAAATCTCCTGGCACAGCATCCTAGTGCTAATATCTCATCTCACCAACAGTAATACTCGCGAATTTTATATTGATGATCGCGCATTTCTGACCGAATGGCGGGTTTATTGTCGTTGTCATCTGCACGTATTTCAAAGATGCCTTCGAAACAGTGGCTTCAAAACTGCTGGTATCTCTTCTGTCTGCCAAAGGAGCCCACCTAAGCTTGTTACTTGAATCTCCTGGGCAACAGAACATTCAAGGTAAAAATGCGCAACAGCCTTTTTAAGATGAGGCGTGTGACAACTCGATGTCCTAAGAATAGATATCTCGGCAGTCTTCATGCTGACCATTGGTTAGATCGAGCTAGTGGTCGGACCCCCAACTTTCCTTCTATAATTGACCCTCAGCTGTCTTCCTGCTATAGTAGGTTACAGTATAGTATTGCTCCAAGGGCCTGTCAGGGCAAGGTCCTCATGTGAGCAATAGTAGGCTAGGAATACGGTAGTGAGCAGTGGTAGATAATAGGTAGTGGTACTTGGTAGATATGTATATATACTTATAGAGCCGCCCTACAGTGGACGATTTCTGTGTGTGAGCCGATAGCGTGGGACCCCATCTGTGCGTTCACAGATGCTCTGTTATTTACTTTGAAACCCTCGCCAGTATACTTTCAACGCCGCAGTGGTTAAAGATCTGGGGATCAGCTTTTCGCTCGCTTAACTTCAGCTAACGGGCGGATCCCACCAAGCGGTGACCAAACGGTCGAGAATGTGTAACGGGATTCGGTCTGAACGTTCCTTCTACTTATATGAAGCTGTATGATTCCAATGTTATCCCTCTTCGCATATACGCTAATATGTGCAACCCTCGACGAGTTTTGAGTATAGAATTGATAAAAATACGAAATTGATTCACGCGACGTGTTGAACACTTATGTAACATACCACACCACAGTCTTGAAATTGCAAAAGTTACAGGTAGACTAAGAAAAGGTGATTAAAATACCTTGGACTGCTAGTGCGAAAGGAAGAGACTTTAAGCAAATTGTCTGAACTAAAAGCGACTTCCTCCAGAAAGGGCTCTTTCTTCTGCCCTAAATCTTGTTTATATATATGTCCCCCTTGTCCCCAATTGCGTCACTAATTGTTGTATCCATTAAGACACACAAGAATATGTTTATGTGGATAATCTTTCGAATTTTAATAATGCTTTTGCATCGCAGGGCTTAGTTGATTTATCCTGATGATGTTCAAAAATAATCGAAATTCCTGTGATAAATCGAAATTTAAACTACAGTAAACAATTGTACAGATAGCATTATTAAAGTTCTGCAGTTACGAATATTCCCTAAGGTTACAGATGGGACGCACACTTGGCTGCAGCCAGGATTTAAGCCGCAGTGCGAGGGAATGGGCTCGGAATGAGGGCATTTCGCCTAAAAATGGCCGAAATTAAAAAAAAGTGATAGAATAATGACTTCGTACGAATAAACACGTCGGCGGCTAGATTAAGTCGTAGCGGGCGACCCTAGCAAGGTCGACTCTGTCTATCAAACTCGATGTAAACTCGGTCCCTTTACAATAGAGGGAACATATAATTTATAACCACGCGAAACAAAATGCATTATACAGTGGTGTGAATAAACATAGGCCACCCCCTATATTTCAACAAATCGTTACAAAGAATACACATTTGAGGCATTTATTCTGTGTCAGATTAATGTAGGTGTCAAATAACATACATACCACAAAGAACAGCGCATATGACATCGCATGCAATCTGCTACAGCAAAATGTGTCATATTTCGGTGGTGAAAAATGATAGCACCATCTCAGTTATCGAGTGTTTCTAAAAGGCCTATGTTTATTCACACCACTGTAATAGTACGGTACCAAGATAAGCACTGCTTTTTTACTTGGGAGTCTGCAGTCGACTCTTCAAACAAATTGGCGAATCCTATCCTACTATATGGATCGAAGAATCCAATAACAAAGTTGTGGTCATAAGGAAGCTTGTATGTGACAATGTTCGTGCTATATCTTTTTGTGTTATATATATATATATATATAACAGTGTAGACTGTGATTATATCACACGATTTAATATAGAATACGTGGATCAATCGAAACCTTGCTTTGACTACGCTAAACTCTCTCGCTCTTCGCAAAGCAATATCATTTTACTTTCATTAACATACTTTATTTTTATCACTGCGCTATGCTGGATTCAAAATTGTACAGAACAATAAGGTTTTATGACTTTGTAATGATGAGATATTAGTATTTTAGGAGTTTTTTGATCGTTCGATCGAACTTGGATGACACTCGTCTCTGATCGTCTTTATCAATTCACACGTATTTGACGAAACTTACAGAGTGTACAGAGTATTTAACGAAGCCACTGTACATAGTATAGCGTTCTTTGCAAATGAGCTTTATCGCCTATTTTCTCTATCAGGAACCGCGTATTAACCTCTCCCTCTATCTCTATCTTTGGGTCAAAATAACATATGTACTGCTGACAACAGAATTACCAATAAGAACATAGAACTCGAAGCTTTCTCTGTAGTACTATATTAAATATTGTCATCTTATTAATTTGAATGGAACGGTGTATAAACAAAATACGTCATGTTTTTATCAATACATTCGATACACCTTAATAAAGAAGAAACAACAATATTTTCCTTCTCCACAAGGTGATTTATGTGATTCTCAGCTTTCTTAACCCCCATAATTGATAACAACAACAATAACAAAACAAGCTGCAACGATTCCCGTCGTAGATAACACAATAGTACAGTATCACTTGAAGTAGATTGTTTGTTTTACCTATTACGGCACACTCAGAATCACTTGTGCGCTGTGATAATACGTCGTTTGTGAAACAGTAGTTTTGGTCAGAGGCCGCAGACAAGGTCTTACTGACAATAAGACTAAATCACATCAAAAACTCTGATTTAGCTATTTCTGTCATGGGTACCTTTCTCAATGCTATCAGAATGGTGGGATTAGTAATTAATATTATTTAAAGTTTAGCCAACATTTCGTTTTTCCCGAACATCTAAAAGACCTTGGATCATATGCATTTGTACGTCTTTGTGAGGGTTATCTATTGGTACCAAAATCGGCATATTTACTGATGAGAAAACGTAAACGGCCCTATGGAAAGCGACGGGATGGTCTACATACTGGTGAGCGGGCGCCAAAAAACGTACACACGCACACTTCCTTGCTGGTACATGTTGAATATGACTTTCATTGCATATCAATTTCATTATTATTCTTATCACAAATCACTAAACTTGATTACAAATTATTACTATTTATTTATGCACAGTCATCTTCCGGTCAATGGATTAAGTTTTTGATAGTGTATAGAATCAGACATGCATGTAACAAAACATACTAATCTGTAATAGAAAACGTATTTCTTATACAAATATTTGTATATAGCACACTTAATAGGCGCTGTGGACGGCAGCAAACAGACCATCACACAAACATTCCGATACGCATGCGTTTGTATGAACCAAAATTGTTTCTTAGAAAATGTTGAGTTAGCGAGCTAGTATTGCTTAGTTAGAGCTAATATTGACTACACATGAACCGAGTCGAATAGTAAAATAAAAAAGAACGGCTCTCTAGCCGCGGGAGTATTTTCCTTCCGATATTTCGCAGTAATGCCATACGTCTGTCTGAATGATAAATGTCTGATTGGGAACGACATTTTTTCTACATAAAAAAGGATAAACGGGGTGTCGTTAAATGTCGAAACACCGACAAACCGGCAATCGTTTTTTATTTACCGGCAAAATGATTTTGTATTTGGATTATTTTACCTATAGCTATCGCCTTCACAAAGATATACCCAGATTGTCTCCAAAATAGTTTTTATACACCACTCCGGTAGAGTAGCAGTAGCTGGTAGAAGAAGACTCCATTGAAATCTTTGGCCATAATCAATATTTTTTTGTTTCCTTTTCAGCTGTTTTAATTTGATATAAATATTAGCGACGTTACTTCCTGTCGGGCTGCATGTGTAATTCGACCCATGTCTCATCAATCGTTCGAGTACGTTTCGGGGTCGTTTTCGTCTTAGAATACTAGCATGAGGACTATGCAAAGATAATCCTTGACGATGAGCTGAACCGTGGAGTACGACAGTTCTGTGTGGCTCGCAAGCGAGCTCAGGGAGCTGCGTCTCGAACACCATACACACATTCTTAATTTGTCGTACCTCCCGCTCAAACAGTTTCAGCAAATTTGAGAGCCTTCGGTCAGCCATGTGGTCTTGCAGAACGCCGAAGTTGATGAATCATCATTTTTTTCAAAGTAAATTGATGTTTGAATTTTTTTAAATACATTGTTCGAAATGCACTTCTAGACTCGTTCACAAACTTTCAACAAACGTGAGAACCTACACTTAGTTTTGTTTTGAAAACAAGGCCATCAGATATTTTACTACATGCCTAAAAAGTTACACGATGTAGTTGAAGATTAAGAAATAGATCTTAAAACCAAGGTAACGATGTAGAGGGATATTCCATGAGTCGACATAAACCGAAGAAAGGCGAACCACTGACGAACTATGGAACTCAAGTTCAGCGGGAAGGTTGTTCGACTAAGATGTCTTATTATTTTTCTTTTATTCCACTTTGTCGATTCAAGGATTGGCTCAGGTTTAACTGAGACTGTCGTTCATCATACATAGCAGAGACAAAGTCCAAACAAGATTGCCTGGTGATACAAGAGAACCCCTTTTCTTTATAACCAAAAATGTACTTCATTGATTATGATTGTTCGTCTTTAAATATAGAATAAATAGCGAAGTAGTTGGACACAGGGTATCAGGGCTAGGCCGATTGAATTGTTTCTCTGTACAGCACAACAAGACGAAGGATCCTTCGTGTTTGATCAGCCTGTGGTAGGTGTTGCCTGGAGGGCGTCGTACTGGTTGAGCCTCTCCGCGCGGGCTACCGCATAACCGGGGGTGGCTGCACAGTGGTTGACATAAGAGGGTGCTAGAGTGTCAACCACCGTGTTGTTCCAAATGAGGTACTGGCCTCGGTGGAAGGGATGAGAGTGAGCCCGTAAGGGCGGCGCCCGGCCGTGGAGTCAGGGCCCTGTGGCTCCGTAGTGCAAGGATACCGGCGGAGCGAATGGCCCTCACGAGTTTGTCCTTAGCGTTCGCACAACAGGCCGTGGTGGCCATTCGTCACGAGATTTCCCCGCAATAGGCGCACCTGTGGGTCGCAACCACGAGGGCTGACGTCGCGGAGGCACCGAACGGACCTCCGGGTGCCGCTGGGCGAATCTGCCTCCACAATGCGGACACTAGACGCGCGCGGGGCCGGTGGCGTTTTGGGTAGTTATAGTGTCTTGGGCTGGCGTGACGAAATCTGGGTTCATGAGGAAAGGCGGGGTTTCAGGTAGAGGAGCGGAGTAGGACCTCAGTGAGGAACCGCAAGGCTGCGACGATTCCTGAAACAGTTGGCATCGCCTTGGGGCACACGACTTGACGCGGGCGGGGCGACGGTTGACATGGAGATGTTTGGTGGGGCGTGGATTCGCCCTAGGTTGAACAGCAGGAATAGGAACCCGAGCACCGTCGGATGGGAGCGCGATTCCCCGGACCGCCGCAGCGTATGAGCCGGCCGGAGACTATGTAGACGCTGCGTCCGATTGGCGGGATAGACTTACTGGGCAAGGTGTGCTTCACTTGTTCGATTGATCTTACCTCCGTAATGAGCTGCTGACGCTCGTCGTACATGTCGACGTCAGTGAATATCAGGGCTCGACTAATCCAGAAGCACGATCTAGTTGAAGGATGCAGTTTTCAGCATTTTTGATACATTTTTATCGAATCAAAATGACCGACTAAAATGTTCGGCAGTGACTGGGCTTATATATTAGCATACGCAGCGTACAAAAACGTACCCTTAAAAATGACGAAAACTGGCTAGGGGTTATTGTAACTAAGTTTCCAATACAGAAAAACTCCTGTGGATAATCAAATGGATTACCCACGTCTTGTCAAATCTTTTTACAAGCCGAAGGTGGGATAATGAATTTGTTATGATTCAAAGGCATATGTGCTTTGGCACAATTACGCAAACATAATGTACAATCGTGAAGCCTAGCTATGGTGAGTGTCTGGAAGTAATATTGTACATTTAACCATATTTTGTCACTTTGGCAAAGAGATATTTCTTATAACATGGATGATAGATGATACCAACGCTCCGCTACGGTAACAGTTCCACGCGTCCTTTATATAAACAGAGCTGCTAGTTACATGTTAACGTACATGTCGACGTCGGTGAATATGAGTATATGAGCGCTCGAACTAATCCGGAGGCACTATCTAGTTAGAGGGTGCAGGTTTTGGGATTTTTTTTACTTTCAAGAAATCAAAATGATTGAGCAAATACCTGAAGGGGGTTCAGGTAAATAAGTACAATCGTTATTAACCGCATAGTTTCACGGAACGATTTTAGCGAAGAATTAGACTAGTGTGCTACAAGGATAATATCAAATACTTACCCAATGCATGCGGTTGATTTTCTGCGTTTAAACGGCTCAAGACCCATAATACCATTCTGTTACGACAGCACTCAGAACAAACCAAACGAGTCGGGCAGCCGGGGTACTCTAGTCTGTCTGCTTGAGCCTTTTTTCATAACCGTTGCCAAACGAAATGGTCAAATCCAAAGGAATGGTCACCGAAACACTATTTCTTTCATATTAAGAATGTCGACTTGTTTCGAAGCGAATGAAGAATGACAATAGCTAAACGCCCGATATTTCTAGACTTCGATCGAAATGAACGAATATTTTGACTTGATGATGGGTTTGGCTTTAAGTATCACTCGAACTATTACACAACGCTCGTTGCTACCACGTGTACAACAGCAGTCGTCTGTCCAACGTGAAGCTGTTGTACAAGTGATGTGGCCTCACTCATTGACACTTGACCAGCTCTCACGAGTCTGGTAATTTCACGCTCTCCACACATAGACTCCAAGAAAAAAGGGAATTAGCAAGAGGAAAATAAATATGGTATACTACTCCCAACTGAGCTTCTTTGATCAGGCCTTTTGTATATAGTCCATCATGCAGAATAGTAATTAATATCACATGCGTAGAACGAAGGGTGTTTACTAAGTGTTTACTCGTAAACACCAGACAGTGCAACGCATATATAATATATAGCCGAACCGATGATCGCAAATAATAATACGATCTTAGTTTCCAGGCTGATCACATCCGTCGATCACGATCGCGTGGTGCATTCCTGTGCGCCTTACAATCGGGAGATGCGCAGGTGCACGGGTTGGATCTCCACCGTTGCACATTTGTATTTTGGGGTTCGCCTTACTTAGCAATGCGAAAAGCCGTGGGTGTTAAATGTTGCTTGAGAGTCAGCCCGAAAACATTTAATTTGGCCAACCGCAGCTGAAGTAATACGCATTAATCAAAAGTCAGTGCCATTTTCATCCAACAGTCACTACCCTAAAGAGGGAGTGGTCCGAAAGCTAAAAACTCCAAAGATCTTCACTCCTTGTGAGAAAAGCTTCTGAGAGATCGGTGTTGAGCAGATTTGCTCGCACCAAACACTGTCAACTGGGACTAGACGTTTGAGGCATAGAAGACACGGAGACGACGTGGGTACGTCAAGAGAGTAGAGGGCTTATCAGAAGCCGAGCCCGGTGGGGTAGTGCACTAGTGTACGCTTTGCAATCGGAGGAGGCACGTAGGGGCACAGTTTGATCCCCACCGTTGCACATTTGCATTTAAAGCTGTCTATTTACTGAAGCAATGCTAAGAACAGTACCGTGGACCGAGTTAAATGTTGGCTGTAGGTCAGCCCGGAATATTTACTTTTAATCTTATTAGAATTCTAGTTGAGAATATGTGACAATGATGGAGATTGTTGTTGTCGTTGTTATTATTGTGGGTATGAGACAGCGGCGCGAGACGTTGTTGTGAAAGACACAGCGTCGGTATGAGCATCGATAGTGTACAGTTAGGATGGTAATAAAAATGTCATGTTAGGTTTGGCAGGAGTTACCTCTAATCGCAATTAAGGACACAGGAGTGTGAGTTGGGTCACGCGAGATCAAAAAATGACTCTATTATTTTATTGTTGGTTACAGACGACATCAACGGGCTTGCCGTAATGATGATGATCTGCCCCAGGCCCAGCTATGCCGGGCGCCAGCGCGCGGCAATTATGAATTTTAACGCAGAATTAACAAACAATGTTAGAGGGACTGTTGGCTCACTATGTCGCTGGAGTGAATAAAATAAAACACCATGCGTTGTAGTACACATATAGTGTCCAGAGAAGATGCATCTGTGAATGTGGTTGCTCGTCATTAAAAATATTAGGCTGAAGATAAGGCAAATGCTCTGGATTGGCGCAATATTGATACAGTAGCTCTTTTTAATATTGCAAGTATCTGTTCTGGTCTGGATTCTTGCTCTGGAGTATCGGGTACGACGGCGTCGTGGAGATCAGGCACCTTCTCCCGCGGGTAGACCTGATCGGCCGCGCGGACAATCTCGCCGCCACGGCGCAAGCAAAGACTCTTTTAGTTCTGGATCAAACGGTGGCGTGGTGCATTCGTGTGCGTCTTGTAATCGGAGGAGACACGTAGGTGTACGGGTTCGCAGTACCGTGGACGTTAAATGTTGGTTGTGGGTCAGCCCGGAAAATTTATTTTAGGTCTGGATGGAACAACACGGACTCGAGCTAACGCCGTCGAAGAGTGAGACCGTTCTCTTCATCGGCAGGAAGCGGTATCCGAAGATAAACATCGTGTTGGCTGGAGAGGATTTCCAGCTCACAGAATCGGCCAGGTACCTCTGAGTGCACCTTGACAAGTCCATGAGGGGCGCCGCGCACGTCAGGATTGCGGCAGCGAAGGTTTCAAAAGCTGCCGCCGGCCTTGCCAGGATCATGCCGAACATCCACGGCCCGCGAGAAGGCAAGAGCGCCTGCTGCTGTCGGTCTCTGAATCGGTCATGCTGTTCGGCCCCCGGTCTAGGTCTCGGCCCCGACGTCTCGCGAAGAAGACTCTCAGGAGAACGCAGCGGACGCTGGCTCTCCGGGTCGCGCAAGCCTACAGAAGGGTGAGCACGCAAGCAGCCATGGTCCTCGTTGGAACGGCACCCTGGGACCTTAAAGCTGAACAGCGACGGAGGCGATTCACGGAGGGGAGGTTCGACTGGGAACGGACGCTAGCCGCCTGCCAAGCAGAATGGGAGAGCATCCCTAGCTTCGCTCCCGAGACGCCAGTGAGGGATGTCATAGCGGACAGCAAGGCGTGGCTGGAAAGACCATGTGGTGAAATAACCTACTTCCTCACCCAGGTCATCACAGGGCACGGGGAGCTCAAATCTTAACTCCATAGGATTGGTAAGACCCCGTCGGACATACGATGCAGGAGTCACTACACACTGTCAACATGTAGAGCCACAGAACAAATACGGCAGGAGGTCGCGGACGCCGAACAGAGGGTTCGCCCTAGAGGAGAAACTCAAGGATACGACATGGTTGAAATCAACTGTCGATCCCTGCAAGGCACTGACTCAAGTAATTCTTTTGACAGTCCCGGTCAGTGCCCCAAGTCAAAATCAGTTCTGGGTTTAGTCAGTAAGAGTCTGACACTACCAGGCAAATACCTTAGTTGTGAAGCCTGCTGTCCATGCAAGACACCCTTAACCTCTGTCAAATTCTCGTAGTTAAATTGTGTAATAATACAGTTAATAATAATCGTGACTAAAAATACTGGAGACATACGACACCATCAGGTGTCGCCTTGCGGCTTCTTAGACTTGAAAGCTGACACGCTCTCTTTACCGAGAAATCGAGGCGTTGTCTCAAAAACATTCATTTTGTACATATGTGAATAATCGCCTGAATTCGATATTGTGAAATGTTCTCACAAAGCGTAAATGACAACTCAACTGCGCTAACCGCAATTCCAGTAACCATGAATAAATGAGTTGGGTGCCGGTCACCATAGAACCCGGCCGTAAGTTGCGTGTGTTCCCTCTAAGCAATTAGTAGAGCCCGAGAACCGTGTTAAAGGAGTGGCCATACATCACGAGCCATCCCCTGTGGATCGTCCGATTCAATCCGATCCCCAATATTTCAAATTGGTGCCGTGACCAGGATTTGCTCATTTGGTTTCTACTCTCGAAACCTGTTCTCGAAAAAACGCAACTACGGTTACATTGTGTACATCCACCTCCCAAAACTGTGCCAACCCACAAGTCACCATCGTGACTTGCGTTGAGACGTAATAGTGTCCCTCTGGGAGTCGCCACGGGCCTTGGCCAAAGTAGCGTTCGCTTCCATCAGAGGAAACAACCTTAATTCAAGCATCCCAAAACGTGAGTGATGTTTTGCGCAAAAAACGAGTGATTTTTGTGAACAAAATTTGTGACTTCAGTGACTTGTGAGGTTTCAGTAGCTTCCAAAGTGACTCAGTGACTGTACGGCGACTCAGTAATTGTGTGCTCCTACACCGCATCTAATGGCTCTCGAACACTCCCCGGCGTCCCAAAGGCAGGGCGGATCGGCCGACGCCTCTAACCAGCCATTGCAAGATGGTGCTGCCGCCGCGCGGCAAATGTCTAACACAGTGCCGACCAAGGCAATCAAAGCCTTACGGAGATTTCGTACTGTGCAACGAAATAAATTTTTGGCCGATGAAGCAGTTGCTCGCTCATACACTTCGGGTACTGAGGAGAACTGTAGCCAGCTCATCGAACTCATCGATAAAATAAAGGCGAGGCAGTCTGACACGAGTGATCTGGATAACAAAATCATCGAACATCCTGAGCTGAATGAAGCTGAGCTGGAGAAGGAAATCGATGGCATTGAGGATCATCGAGAACGAGTGCGAGATTGCTTGGCATATCTCAACAGGTTGCATGCCGAAGCTGCTCGACATGAGTCGACAGACGCCGCCGCTCACGCCAGCCGCGCCTTCTCTCCACCCGACCATGCCACCATCGCGTCCGTGTCGCCTGCTAGCAATGGATCTGCCGCGGCTGTCCCTCTTCTCTCCACCGCGCCACTGCAGTCAGTGTCACCACAGATTGTTGTTGCTGCTCCTCCGCCCACTCTCGACGTCTCTCCCGAAACTTTCGATGGAGATCAGCTGAGTTATCGGCTGTGGCGGAGCCAGTTCAAGAACTGGGTAGACAGGCGGACCACTGCGCCCGGAGCCGACCGTCTTGTGGCTTTACTGAAGCTCCTGAGGGGTCCTCCTCGTGAATTAATCAGCTGCTTGGACATCAATGACACAAACTATGATGTTGCGCTCAATCTATTAGACGATAATTACGGTCAGGTAGAGTTTGAACGGACAAAGGCGATGTCCCGGTTGGTAAACGTTCCTGCAGTGCGATCCTCGAGCGACGTCAAAGGGTTGCGACGACTAATCAACCACGTTCAGGGGACGATGATGTCTATGAGTGGACTGGGGCTCACGTTACCCCACTATGCGTTGTCGTTTGAAGTGGCAGTACGTGCCTCCGTCCCGGATCGACTTATATTCGATTTCGAAGATCGTCAATTACGGTTAAATGCCCCTAGCTCCGCCCAGTCGGACAACAGTGAGAGCGCTCACGGTGTTGAGCATCCTGGTGATAAGGCTGCAGAACGTATTCGAAGCCTTGTCGAATTTCTTCAACGGTACACAAGCCACAAGGAGCAATCGATGTTCGTCCAGGAGCAACACCGTGGTCACCAGCAGCTGCAGCAACAAGTACCACCTCCGACGTCTCACCGGAGTCAACAACGACCGACACGCCGCCACGGTGGCCCGACGCCTCAGCTCCCAGCAAGGCGGCCACCTACTGAGAACATGCCATCGACCGTGACTCCAATTGTTAACTCTTCCCGGCGGCGGGCATGCTTCTTTTGCCACGACAAAGGCCACATCCCATCGAGATGTTCCAGCAATTTATCATACAAGCAGCGTTGTGAAATTATCGAACAGCAATGCAGATGTCGCGTGTGTTTCCGATCAAGCCACCCGGACAACCAGACATGTCCAGGGACAGTTTCTCCGTGCACAAAATGCAACAGCAGGGAACACTACAGTGCCATGCATCCACCAGATAACCGGCATGGCACTCAGTCCACAACCGCGTCCGCCATGGTGACCACCTCTGCCTCTGCTGCGATGTCGCCCTCTCTAGTGATGACTGCGAACGCATTTGTAGTTCATGGCGGCGCACGGCTTCCGATTCGCGTTTTCTTAGATACTGGCAGCATGATCAGTTTCGTCTCACCTGAACTCATCGCGAAGCTGCCGGGAGTCAGACCCCAGTGCAAAACCGACTTGCAGATATAAGGGTTCGCAAGCGAGCACTCAATCACCACGCAGAAGTACCGTCTACGACTGACAAGCTGTCACGACGACAAGACACGGATCGAGGTGTCGGCATACGCGTATGACTTCGGTGTCAATCCCCAGAACGAGTGTTCTACCGGCGTCCTCGAGGCCGTGAAGTTGTTTGGACGATCGTATTCGCTCGCAGACACGGCATACACCGACGGCTCCGTACCCGAAGCACCCGCCTTGCTGATCGGAATGGATCAATATTACAAGCTGGTGTACATGGAGTCGCCGGAACTGGTTATTGACGGAATCGGTGCCACCAAAACAAAGCTGGGCTGGGTCGTCGGTGGCCAAGCGTCAGCTACCACCGGCAAGATCGATGTTGTGCGGGTGCATACAGCCTGCTGTGCCGCCGCCCTTTCGAAGCCCGCTCGCGACGTGGAGCGCCTGTGGTCACTCGAGGCTGTGGGAGTTCAGGACCCCGTGGAGTCGCCGTTGTCGGTCGATGAGGCTGACGCTGTTCAGCAATTTCGCCAAAGCGTCTCCTACGATGGTCATTCGTACACCGTCGCTATGCCGAAAAGAGCGTCGATTGCACAACTGGCAAATAACCTCGGCACTGCACTCCGACGGCTCAAATCCAAGCGGCGGTCGTTGCTTCGGGACCCCGAGGCATTCAATCGCTACCATGCCGAAATCATGTCGTTTGTCGAGGATGGTCACGCAGAAGAAGTGAGTTATGCCGATCTCAATCAGCCTGGCGCCCTTGATGGGACGTATTTTATGCCGCACCACCAAGTGATTACCCGAGTCGACCAAAGGGACAAATGGCGAATTGTATTTGATTGTTCTTCTTCGGCTCCGGGCCAAACGTCCCTGAATGCTCACCTACTGCCAGGGCCCAATCTTAACCCTGATCTTGTGAAGTTGTTGTTGAACTTCCGTTTGCATGAGGTGGCATTGTCCGTTGACATCACTCGTGCTTACATGATGCTCAACCTCGTCGAGGCCGACCGCACGCTATTTCGATTCCTTTGGCAAGGACCATCTGACGTCAACATCCGTTGTTTCCAGATGAAAAAGGTCACTTGGGGAGCAGCCCCTAGCGGCTTTCTCCTTGCAGCGACGCTCCGCGAGATCTTTCGTCGAGTGGATCCCGCGTCTACATGCCACCTCGGTGACTTATTTTACCACGACGACCTTCTATGCAGCTTCGCCACGATCTCTGAAGCGCGTAGCTTTGTCGAAAAGATCATCCCATGGCTCGAGTCGGCTAACATGCGCTTAGCGAAGTGGAAGACGAACGCAGCGGCCGTCATGTCTTATCTTGAAAAGCGCGGAATCACCTCGACGGATCCCTGTTTAGCACAAGGTGGGTTACTCAAGGTGCTGGGACTTTCCTGGTCTCCTACGGAGGACCACTTCCAGTTCCAGCTGGCCACCCTCGTCCGCGACGCCGCTAGTTTGTCACGCATCACCAAGCGAACCGTCCTGCGCTTCGTTGCCTCCGTGTTTGACCCCATCGGGTGGCTGCTTCCGTACAGCCTACGGGGCAAGCGCATGATTCAGCAGCTCTGGTCACGGCAGCTTCGCTGGGATG
The DNA here is from genome assembly GCA_019614645.1 of Stratiolaelaps scimitus. Classification (NCBI taxonomy): domain Eukaryota; kingdom Metazoa; phylum Arthropoda; class Arachnida; order Mesostigmata; family Laelapidae; genus Stratiolaelaps; species Stratiolaelaps scimitus. Next base: position 53,817 of record JABWDB010000053.1, read on the forward strand.
AGGATGTGACTGGCCCTCTTCGAGCGTCATTCCACACATGGGCTGCTGAATTGGACGATCTACGTGGACTGCAAATACCTCGCCAGTACAGTGCGGCTGGACGGCCTATCAGGGCCTATGTCTCCACGTCTTCGGCGATGCGTCTGACGTCGCGTACGCCAGCGTTGCCTACCTTCAGACCCTGTATGAAGATGGTACCAGTAGCTGCGCTCTCGTAATGGCCAAGTCTCGACTTGCCCCTCACGATGTAATAACGCTGCCTCGATTAGAGTTAATGGCGGCCGTTATCTCAGCACGCCTCCGATCATTTCTGTCGGAGCGCCTCATGGTCAAGGTGGACCGAGTTTTTCATTATACTGACTCCACAGTCACGTACTACTGGTGTACAGCCGAGACACCATCGTGCTGGAAGGCGTTTGTTTGTAACCTAGTGAATGAGATCCGGCGACGCTCTGCCCCTGACGAGTGGTTCCATGTTCCTGGAACACTGAACATAGCTGATTTCGCCACTCGAGGTGTATCGGCTTCGGAGCTCAAGGAGAACTCCGAATGGTTCGCCGGTCCCGATTGGCTGCATCTTCCGGAAGACCGACGGCCCGCCAGGAAGCTCCGCGTCCCGAGTAACGCCATACCGCCCCAGCTCGCCGTGGAACTCCGCACAGTAGTCGCACCCGTGGTCCCGGCGGCACCGATGGTCGACCTAGATCGCTTCAGTAGGTTAGAGAGTGCCATCCGAGTCGTCTCGAATCTAGTCAAGTTCGTTCGTCGATGTCGTCGCTTAACCGAACTGGACAGCACCGAGACCCGCCGAATCGCAGAACAGCATCTCATCAGGTGGACGCAAAACAAGTACTTCAACGAAGAAATCGCGCTTGTCAGAGCAGGGGAGCGAACACCAATGAAGTCTAAGCTTGCGGCGTTTACGTTGTTCCTTGACGGAGATGGTCTACTGCGTGCCAGAACGAGATTGACCAAGGGCCCGCACTACAGTTATGACGAGGCAAACCCACTTGTCCTCCCTGGGGAGTCGCGTCTGTCTGTGCTGCTGGTCCTGCACACCCATCGTATTAAAGCCCACTTTGGGATTAATGTGGTTCTGTCTACTCTTCGTCGTCGTTTCTGGATTACGCGAGCCCGCCAGGTCATCAAGTCGCTTCTCCGCCGGTGCGTTGTTTGTCGTAGGTCGCACGGCACCGCTGCAGATCAAGTCCAGGCTCCCTGAGAGGGTCTCCCTGGTCGTTCCATTTGAGACCGCTGGCCTGGACTTCTGTGGCCCTTTCTATACGCGGTCGCGTGAAGGTACGGTTAAAAATTATATTGCTCTGTTCACTTGTTCGAGTATTCGTGCCGTTCATTTAGAGGTAGTGCCTCAGATGTCGACCCCCCAGACCCATCTCGCCATCCGACGCTTTCTTGCTTCGCGTCCCGGATGCAATCAGCTTATCTCCGGCACTGCCAGGTCCGTCGTCAAGGCCGCCAACGACATCAAACGGCTTTTCAACTCCGTCCATGATGCTGAGACACGAGAACTTTTCGCCCAGCGGAGAGTCCGGTGGACGTTCAACTGTCCACATGCCCCCTGGCACGGGGGATTCTTCGAAAGGGTTGTGGGTACGGTCAAGTTGGCGCTTGCCAAGACATTGGGTCGCAGTCTGCTTAGTTTTGAAGAGCTGCGGACCATTGTTTGTGAGCTCGCCGCCATTGTCAATGGCCGCCCACTCACCTACGTCGATGGAGACCCCGAAGAACCTCATGCCATAACTCCGGCTCAGCTCCTGTACGGTGGACCCGTCGGGCCGGCAATCTGTTCCATCAGTGCGCTAGATCAGCTTGGTCCCAACGGCCAACTGCCGCGCGATCCTGCTCCCTCGCCCGAAAGCCTTCATGGCGCCCTGCTGCAACGTACCAACTACTTCAAATCTCTGTCGGTTCGTTGGTATCGCGACTACCTTCTCCAGCTGCGCACGGCCAACCTGGACAGACGAGGTCAACCGAAAGTAGTCGAGATGGGCGACGTTTGTCTGCTCAAGGATGATAATCTGCCCCGAGTGAAATGGCAGTTGGTTCGGATCGTCGATCGCCACGTCGGCCGCGATGACGTCATCCGGACGTATACAGTGAAGTTCGCAAATGGATACCAGACAAGGCGTGCGGCCCAACTTCTGTACCCCTTGGAAGTTGTGTGAATTATAATTCACAGTAATAATCGAATTTTATAATCTGAAATTGACCACTGTCCATTTCAGGGTGGACTGTCAAATTATCGTAGTTAAATTGTGTAATAATACAGTTAATAATAATCGTGACTAAAAATACTGGAGACATATGACACCATCAGGTGCCGCCAATGCGGCTTCTTAGACTTGAAAGCTGACACGCTCTCTTTACCGAGAGATCGAGGCGTTGTCTCAAAAACATTCATTTTGTACATATGTGAATAATCACCTGAATTCGATATTGTGAAATGTTCTCACAAGGCGTAAATGACAACTCAACTGCGCTAACCGCAAGTTCAGTAACCATGAATAAAAGAGTTGGGTGCCGGTCACCATAGAACCCCGGCCGTAAGTAGCGTGTGTTCCCTCTAAGCAATTAGTAGAGCCCAAGAACAGTGTTGAAGGAGTGACCATACATCACGAGCCATCCCCTGTGGATCGTCCGATTCAATCCGATCCCAGATATTTCAAAACCTCTATAAAAAAAAGTTTACCTTCTATGCAGTATTTGGCATGTTCTTTGAGGCGACAACGAGGGGGACACCTTCGTGTAAATAAAAACGACTTGGCTAATGAACAACTGGGGATGATAGAAAGTGTAGCGATTTTTCCTGATCATTTAATTGGAAACGATTTTCAGAGAACTATCATTAAAACGATGTTAAATATTCCTACTTCGTATCACCCCCTTCTATTGATACAGCTTAAATAACTGGATCGGTAGTTGGATGTGTTCCAGGTCGTAAATTCAGCTCGAAAAAACAGGTCGAAAATTCAATTCCTGCGGTGGCCTTAGCGGCTGTGGATTATTCTCCCAACATTTAGAATAAACATATAAGTGTTAAATGAAACGGTATTATGTGGTTGAGTTAAAATTGAGTATGTTCTTCTTTTTAAACAGGCCTTGTATTACAGTAATGATATTTAAGTACGTCAGACAATTACGCTCCAAAACACTACCGCTCAGATAACATCCATGTACTTACCAGGTGTCTGGTGTGTTCGCGGCGAGTTTTGACCTCCTGGCTGGTAATTCGTCGATACTCTCCTCATCTCGTTCGAAATCAACTTTTCGTTGATTTCTTTGATTTTCTACCGTTGACATACAGGATCCTTGTCGTGACTTCTGAGGCGGCGACACACTTTTCGGGAACGTTCTAACTTTTGTTCTAAAGTGAAGAACAGAGAAAACGACTGTTAATTAAGCAAGTCTTTTACCTGAATTTTAGCAAATGCCTCAGTTTATTAAAGGACCAAATTTTAGGCTCAAGTATCAACATATCAAGTTGTTCATGTCAGTATAATAAAATGATATAATTGTGTTAATTGAACTGTAAAAGCAACGTCAAGTTTAGCCATGTCACGTATGTGTTTCGTATGTTTTGTCAAGCAGGGACACAACATATAATAATAAGTAAAGAAAAATGGCATCTTTATAAGTTACTTGTAAGAGCAGAAACTTCTGAAAAATAATTAATAGCGGAGATAATTCGTTTCTATTACAAATCACGTCACCAGACTGCTAGACGATTGCAATGGACGGGTAACCTTGGGACGGTCTGTGTTGAGATTCCCGTAAAACTAATTCGGGTATTAAATTCCAAATATCAAATATTATTATTATACGTTTATTACTCAAGTTGAGTGTGTGTGTGTGCAAATATCATATATACATAGTATAGTGTGTATATGCATGAAATGCTACATTTTAGCATACATATACATATAAATTTAAGCGCACATAAATATTTATCCATGATGTACAATCGCTGCCGATTTGTCCACTTCACATGTCGAGTAAACGGAGGCTCACTGGGTTTCGGCATTGTCGCATGTGGTTGATGGCGCACGGATCACCACAAAGCCGACAGCGGCATTGGTCGTCTGCTGATTCACACATAGCGAGTGGTGGAGGCCGTGCATAGTGTGGCGTGTCGTTAGGTATCTGGTAGGGTTTTGAGCCGATTTCCATAGCGGGTGTTTGGGAAAAGTCTGGGTTGACGTCGCTCATTTTCTCCTCCCATGTTTGCCGATACGCCCGGTACGCCTGCGAGTTGTCGAGATTAAAGCGTGCTCAAGCTCTTCTGTTAAAAGCGGCGTATTAGCTATCAGGTAGATCTGTCTGTTTCGGCTTGCCCTGCGGACCCCCGCCTTTACGCGGTCCAGGTCCGCGAGGTTGCCACAGTGGAGGTGGTCCCATACAAGCTCTACGCCGTAGCTCGCTGTCGGGGCTATCTTCAGATTGAACAGCTTCAGGGCTGTAGTAAACGACAATTGGCGTGGATTCCTTATTGCATGAATAGCTGCCAATGTCTTTCTACTTTTCTCCTGTATGTGTCTTGGAGGCTTAGATCACTTGTTGCAAGTATGAGTCCCAAATGTGGGAAGTGCTTTACGAATTCTAGCCATTCACCCTGTATGGTGATAACAGCCCGGTCCACCAGCCGGCCTTCCTGTCGAAATTTCATTGCCTTCGTTTTCGAAACGTTGACCTTTTTGGTTTTTATTTAAAGTGTATTTATATGCCCTTTATCATTTTATTTAATGGGCATGATATTGATATTTGTTTATTAAATGATAATGCATGTCAACACCGTGACCGTCCCCCTTCTGGAACTATTGACGATGTTCCACAGCACCACCCTTCCCGGTTTAGCTTAGCGCATTCTTCAGTAAGTGCGGTGCGATGAGTACAGGCCCAGCCGCGAGCACCACACATTACCACTGTACGGACATGACGTGGTTAGTTGACTTGACTCTCACTCTCTGAAGACCAGACTTCCTTTCAAGACCTCTGTCCACTTCCCGTTTGTGAACAACTACTGTGGTCAACAGGGTGTCTGTAGAAAGCCCCTGTATATAAACGTGCCGTATTTATGACGCATACAGGGGGTGTACGGTGCCTTCCATTCTGCACGGTGCTTAATAAGTGTCGAAGAAATTTCTGAGCGTCCGCTTGGAGCGTCAGGGGCGGGATGGGACGACGCATTTCAGGATCAGCACTGATATTGTTGAACGTAGTAGACTGACCTCAAATTGAACAGTTTGCATATTGAGAGGTAGTGCAAGCCGGTTGGCTTTCTTCACGTCGATGAGTTTGCCAGCGTACTGTCGATTCGGCTTCAGTTCTGTGCGATCGACGGCTAGCTTCATGTTAATCGGCAGATGCGGCCTGGCTTCAAAGGCAGTGATATTCTCCTCGATCCCACAATATGATATATTGCTTTTTCGAACGTTGGTTCCGAATGAGTCTATGCATTAACTCCCTAGATGACCTCTGAATGTGTATAGCGTCGGGTCATTGACAATCAGATGCCATATGACGAGCAGGTCCTTAGAAGCGAAGTTATCTTGCGGTTTTTTGGTTCATTCAGGCGACAATTTAGATCTCCAACAATCACCATCGGAGCAATCACGTCTGTCGTATATTTTGCCCGCAGCCGGCAAGAAATATTTAGTCTTTTGATATTTTTACCTTTACTAGTGGTGCTATTGACAACCGCGCCGAGCTCGCGGGCCCTATTCGAAATTAGGTAATGTGCCGTCTCTGTTTACACCTGCGGCATTCCATTTGCCGCTCCTAATCGGGCGCAAATTTGCCGTTCGACCAATCAGCGGCCGTTATCTATTGAACTTGTGTGTTGTGGCTCGAACGCCACAACTATATTAATACGTGATTTTAGTAGTGTAAAGTGTGTGTATTATCACGTGAATTGTGTCAATTAATGAGAAATTATGAGGAGCATCGATTGTAATAATTTCTGTGGTATGTTAATTGATTATGTTATTATTAGAAGAGGTCTAGTACTCTGATAGTAGAATTTCGACGTTAAGGAATATTTACTTCGCTTTCCCGATTGAGTGATGGAAACTTCACCCTAAACCAGCCGAATTGTTTGAAGTGGCGCTGAAGGCCACAAGCGGAGGTGATATCGGGGAAGACGCGACCTCTGATAATAGAGTGATATTAGAAGCCGTCGTAAACGGTCGAGTTTGTGCAATACAGCCGCTACGCGGCACTAGCCTCCTGCTACTCCCACTACTACTACTGTGTTTTTACTGACAGCCCCACTAGCGTAGACAGTGATCCCCCATTTGGTCTAGCATATACGATCAGCTCCAGACATATTCGGTGACCGTACACGGCCCTCACGGCCAAACGCTCTCGCTACACAAACGACATCTCAGTTTGTGTACCGCCCACACCGTTTATCTCTCAGTTTGGTGTCGGTGACCAGGATTCGACCATTTTTTCGGGATTTCGCTGTTGACGGTGCTGTCAATTTCTGCGCGCACAGTGACAACCCGGTACTGTGCTACATCACGCTGCGCAAATCTGTGTCACCAACAGCAGCAGCCTACTCCCCCAAAGGTTACGGCGGCAGTATTCTAACCCCGCAGCACAGCAACCGTGGTTCGCGTTTCTACAGGCAAAGCCTAGCAACTGGTGGCTAACTGCTGCCCCACTATACCGCCGACTCACTCGCGGATAGTGCCTCATCATAGTGCTCCCAGGTCGTGAAGAGCAATCAGTGCCCACGGATACCATGGCTATCGACCATAGCCCGCTGCCCAACCGGCCCGCGTCCACATCTTCTTCCCGTACAGCCCCTGTGCCCAGGAATGGGCCAAAATTCTCGATTTTACGCTGCAGGAGGACGAAGCTGCGTAACCGGTTCAGCGAGGAGGAGTTTCAGGCCAACGGCATCGCCGCCGTGACGGAAGAGACTATACCCATACTGCGGGAGCTCCTCGCGAACATCAAGAAACGCCAGGTTGATATTGACTCACTCAATGAAATGATCCAGGCTCACCCAGAACTCAAGGAAGATGATGTCGAGCGGGAGGTCGACGAATGTTTCGACGTCACAGAACGGATGAGAGCCTGCTCGCGTCGACTGCGAACGCTGCTATCTGGAGATGCCAGAGGCGATGCGCTCAATGGGACCGCAACCGCCGCGTCCCAGCCACCGTGCCCTACGCAAGTGGTCATCGCTCCGCCAGCCCCGGTCTTAGACACTGCGCCAGAGCCGTTCGCTGGCGAGGTGCTCAGCTTTCGGTTATGGCGTGGCCAGTTCGAGAATTGGGTCCAACGGAGGACGGCGGCTACCGATGCGGACCGATTCATCGCGTTGCTACGCTACACCAAGGGGCCGCCGCGACAACTTATCGCATCACTGCCAGTCAGCGATGCTAACTACCGCCCTGAAATTGCTGGAAGACAACTACGGTAACAGGGATGTCGAGCGACGTCGTGCGATGACAACGCTAACAGCCATCCCTGCGGTTCGCTCGGCAACCGACGCGGCGGGACTGCGACAACTCCTGAATCACGCTCAAAGCTCGATCCAGGCACTCGCGGGGCTCGGTCTGAAGCTGTCCAGCTTCGCACTTATGTACGAGCCCATGTTGAAAGATAAGTTACCACACGCTGTTGTTCGAGTATGCAGAGAGCGCCCGGCGCGACCGACTAGTTCGAGGGCCCGAACCGGCGAGCGACGAAGTTAACGAGATGACTGGCGATAGCGCCGCACGGCGCATCGAATCCTTAATCGAGTTTCTGCTGCGCTACACTAACCACACCGAGAAGTTCGCGCTCTCACAGCGCACTACTCAAGCCGGTTTCACTGGTACCCACGGTAGCACTCAGCAGCAGCAGTACCATCACCATGAGCGACACTTCCAGCGTCACGGTGGTCAGTCTGCCCGGTCATCGCTTCGTCATCCACCAAGCTATCCACCAAGCTACCCCGACCGTCGGGCAACCGTCGCCGCGGTCTACACCAAGCATCAAGCCATACCAGCGCCCTGCTTCTTCTGCAACGAGACATCACATCGACCATCCCGATGCAACGCGCTCAACTACGAAGATCGATGCAGCCTCGCCCGTCAAAAGAACCGTTGCCTCGTGTGCCTGGCCAGACGTCACACCGGAAGGGAGGCATGTCGCGGTACCCGGGCCCCCTGTGCAATCTGCAAGAGCAGCGAACATTATGCTACCCTCCATCCAACGACTGGAGGTGGTGTGGCCGGTACGTCGTCGACCCCGTCCATTGCCGCCGGAAGCTCACCTTCCGCGACAGTGGCTTCGATCGTAGCTACTGTTGTACCGAATCCAGCATCGTCGACAGCAGCACCAGAACCTACCGTAGCCCCCTGGGCAACGGCTTTGCCGACGACGACAGTGCCCACTACCGCGTCATCCACTGCCCCGTCATCGGCGGTCGTCATGACTGCAACTGCATACCTTGTCGATGGCAAGGAACGTCACCCGGTCCGCTTGTTTCTCGACACCGGAGCGACAATCACCCTGGTTTCACCATCTGCCGTGGCAAGTCTGCATGACATCCTGCCAGTGGGCCAGCGCGACCTGAATATCGAGAGCTTCGGGGGAGCATCGAACTCCACCGCAAAACGGTACTCGCTCTGTCTCGCGAGTCGTCACGACGATCGCGTCCGTGTTCAATTCGACGCATACGCGCACGATTTCAAGGTGAATACGTCGATCAACTGTCCTCCCGACATCGCCCTGAAGATCCGTCAATTCGGCTCGGAGCACCCGCTCGCCGACTCGTACCACGTCGATGGCCATTTCACCGAGCCACCCGCCTTGTTGGTCGGCGTTGACCAATTCTACAGGATCCTTCTCAAGCGTCCTCCGCGATCGCTCACTGCAGGTATAGTCGCCACCCAGAGCCGCCTCGGTTGGGTAGGAGCTGGAGATTCGTCTTTGGGCGTCGTTGACGCTAGACCAGCCTGCTACGCTGCAGTCACCACGAAGCCGGGCCGCGACATCGAGAAATCTGGAAGCGCTTGGTATTTGCGACCCAACCGGGGGAGCCATGTCTGCTGACGAGAGCGACGCGCTCAAGCAGTTCTCTGACCATCTCGTGCACGGCGGTCTCTCGTATACGGCATATATGCCTAAGCGACCGTCGGTAACGACACTTGCCAACAACCTCGACACCGCAACGCGACGCTTATCCTCGAAACGTCGTGCGCTGCTACGCGACCCAGTCGCCATCGATCAACACAACTCGGAGATCATGGCTTTCGTCAACGAACGGCCGTCGGCCAAATCATCGTTGACTCCGTTCACCCTGTTCACTAACGCTGCCGGAGTGTTGCGTGTTCGATCTCGGCTCACACGGGGAGATCAGTTTAGTTACAGTGAGAAACACCCAATTGTTACGCCGGGTGAATCTCGATTGGCTGAGATCCTCGTATTACACCACGATCGAACAAACGCGCACTTTGGCGTTAGCGTCAAGACTATCCTGAATCGGTGCGTTGCCTGCCGGCGATCACAAAGCACTGCGGCCGCCCAGGTGCACGGCCCGTTACCCACTGAACGCGTAACGTCGCTCGGTCCCTTCGAGACTACTGGCATCGGTTTCTGCAGTCCATACTAAACTCGTCTCGGACAGCGGGCGTTCGTTTGTAAGGGCCGCGATAGACATCAAGGAACTGTTCAACACCGCGCCAACACCACTTACACCGGTTCAACTCGTCAGCTGTAGTACCGCCGGCCCGCCTCTGTCAGAGTTGACACCAATCGACCAGCTGAGCACGTCTACCGCGGTGGAAGTGACAACTGTTGATCAGCTGCGTGCATCGGTGGCCAAGCGCACGAGCTTCTCTAAGGCTCTCGCTGTTCGATGGCACCGCGAATACGTTCTCCAACAGCGCTCGGCGAACGTGAACGCTAGAGTGATATGATCGAAGTGGCGTGAAGTGCATCATATGTGCATCATCGATGGCTGCGACGGGCTCGTATGCAATGATGAAGTGTAGTGGAAGCCGCCCTCCAAACGGCCTCCACGGGGGAGTGTCATATATTTTGCCCGCAGCCGGCAAGATATTTAGTCTTTTGATATTTTTACCTTTACTAGTGGTGCTATTGACAACCGCGCCGAGCTCGCGGGCCCTATTCGAAATTAGGTAATGTGCCGTCTCTGTTTACACCTGCGGCATTCCATTTGCCGCTCCTAATCGGGCGCAAATTTGCCGTTCGACCAATCAGCGGCCGTTATCTATTGAAATTGTGTGTTGTGGCTCGAACGCCACAACTATATTAATACGTGATTTTAGTAGTGTAAAGTGTGTGTATTATCACGTGAATTGTGTCAATTAATGAGAAATTATGAGAAGCATCGATTGTAATAATTTCTGTGGTATGTTAATTGATTATGTTATTATTAGAAGAGGTCTAGTACTCTGATAGCAGAATTTCGATGTTAAGGAATATTTACTTCGCTTTCCCGATTGAGTAATGGAAACTTCACCCTAAACCAGCCGAATTGTTTGAAGTGGCGCTGAAGGCCACAAGCGGAGGTGATATCGGGGAAGACGCGACCTCTGATAATAGAGTGATATTAGAAGCCGTCGTAGACGGTCGAGTTTGTGCAATACAGCCGCTAAGCGGCAGTAGCCTCCTGCTACTCCCACTACTACTACTACTGTGTTTTTACTGACAGCCCCACTAGCGTAGACAGTGATCCCCCATTTGGTCTAGCATATACGATCAGCTCCAGACATATTCGGTGACCGTACACGGCCCTCACGGCCAAACGCTCTCGCTACACAAACGACATCTCAGTTTGTGTACCGCTCACACCGTTTATCTCTCAACCTCTATAAGGATAAGATATTGTGTCACCTTATTTAATTTCGCTGCTTGTTGGGTTTTGTCTGCCGATGTTGCCCGAACCCCTCGTGTGGAGGGCCTGGAGACCACTAGTGTCTCACTGATGCTTTCTTGCCGCTCGTTGGTCGAGGTTGTTGCGTTAATTGCAGGTCCGCGATGAACTGATTGAATATGGTTTCTCTCGGTGGTGCCTTGTGTTTTCTGGCGGCCTCCCTCCTTTCTTGTCGCTCTGCTCTCCAAGGGTGCTGTCTACTCCGTCCAGGGCTGACTGGATGGGGGGATCATCAAGCTAAAGGAGAGTAAGGAGAGACACAGAAGGGCCCGAGTGAGTCACCAAAGCCCCTCCCCCGGGGGGTCTCGGAGGCCCGCTCCACCGTTAGCTAGACCGGCTTCCCCCGCGCATTCCCGCTCAGGTGGGCCGGGGATAGGTGAACCGGGGATAGGTGGGCCGAGCAGCCGGTACCCCTTGGGTAGATTGGCGGGCCTGTTACAGGGGCCTCCTCCTTCACCAGTCTCTCCCGGCGCATTCCCGCTACGGGCCGGGGATTAGGTGACCAAGCGTTCCCAGGCAGCACCCCAACACGGAAGCCACAGTAGTCATAGGAGATTATGGCACCCGGCTGTAGAACACTAGCCGGAGCAGTACACACCTTCCCCAGAGATCGAAGTAATGCCAAGCGTGCCGACTCTGGGGAAGAGATACGCTCTCAGCAGAGGATGCCTTTAGCAGACAGAGGCGTTTTGTCACCCACGTCAACCCTGCACTGGATCGGCCCACTTTCATGGAGATTGGAACGTCTCTGGTGGTGTCCGTGCGTTTGAAAAAAATTTCCTCCTCTCAAATAAAAGGGCTGTCATAAACTTCAGTATTTGCCGGGAGATAGTTTGCAGTTCCGCGAGTTTCTGTTTGCTGCTATCGCTCTGCAGTGTGGGAGCGAAGCGGGCGGGCACTGTGGATTGACCATTCTGCCACGCACGACTGGAGCTGTTTGCGTCTGCTTGAAGTGACGAGGCACGCCTCGGTGCTGCGACGTTTTGCCTCGCTGATGCGGCTTTGACTCCTAAAAAACTGCAAGCACGGCGAGAGATCGAGTTTGAGCAGCCTTCTCTGGCTTTGGAGTCACCTGGGTACGAATAGATGTCCCTCTGTACTAGCTCTCCTTGTACACGGATCATATTGATCATTTCGAGGCCCCATTCGCCTCAGCCTATGCATTAGGTGAGTTACGCATTTTATAAGGACGTTTTCCAGCGGCTGTTTATCAAGTATATACAAACGATCGTGAGTACGAACGTGTGGAGCTCGTGGGGAGCATTTACATGAGCGTTTACCATGGTTTAGGTTCCGGAGTGGGTCCGTGCGTATGGAACAAAAAAACAGTCTCACACACCAAAGGACCGAAAATTACTGAAAAATGCGTATTATAAAAGAAGACATTCTTTTGTACCGATGAATAGCTTTCCTAGCTGGAAATAACGACTATGACTGCAGTCACCAGACAAGTGTTGTTGCTGCTGTTGTTGCTGCTCTTGTTGCTGTTGTCGTTGTTTTTGTTGTTGTTATTGCTCTTGCTCTTGTTGCTGTTGTTGTACAGCAGCCGGCATTAGTTCGTTAATCGTTGAAGTGATCATTGCACTTTGATTTTGGAGAAGGCGGTCCAGGGGAGTTTCTGGGTTACGAGCATCGATGGCCATTATGGTTATTTTGTAGTCGTGGTAATGGTAGTAGTAGTGGTAGTAATAGTAGGTGATATTAGTTTAGTACGCGGCAATGGCCAACGTCGTAGCGCACCTCCGTCCCTTGGGACTGGAACTTGCGCCGACTAAGACTGAGGCGGTGATGCTTAACGGGCGGAAACGTCAGCCGAGCATCGAGCTCACCATAGCCGGCCATAGCTTCAAGCCATCGAAAACGGCCAAGTACTTGCGGGTTATCCTCGACAGCGGCCTCACCGGGACCCCGCACGTAAATGACGCAGCCGGGAAGGCGGAGCGGGCCGTCATAGACCTCGCAAGATTCACAAGGACACACACACGGAGCTACGGAGATCAGAAGGCTGTTGGCCAAGATGGCGGAGAGCATCGCCCTCTATGCCTCTTCCTTTGGGGGCACGCAGCCAAAAAGAAGACAACTGCCCAAATGCTCTACAGGCGCCAAAGGGCCATGGCGATCAGGGTCGCGAGTTCCCACCGGACGGTGGCGACCACCGCACTAAAGGCTCTGGTCCGTCAGATCTGGATATCTCTCTGGACCATCGAGTAACATATCTGCGAGACGGAAGTGGCCACTCTCTCAAATCAGGACGGTCTGATTGACGGCAACGGACTGATTGACAACCGGGGCACTGGACGAGGTCATTGATGCCGGACCTTCGGGCCTGGTTAGCGGCCTGTTAAGGGTCCCTCTCCTTCCCGCTAGCCCAACTCCTCACCGGCCACAAACAGTTCCAGCAAAACTGCCACAAGGTCGGCAAGGTGGCTTCCCCAAAGTGTGCGCTCTGCACTTCGGGAGTCGATGACACGGCGCGGCACGCCTTCGAAGCTTTCCTTCGTCTCGAAAACCACCGGCGAAACTCACGGCCAGAGCCGCACGGCCCCTTCCAATTTCGATCGAGGATATGGCCTAAGGGGCTGGTGATATTTAAGGCTGTCAAACAATGGAGGCTGGTATACGAACTTTCAAGGCCCCTGCGAGAGTGTGTCGGGTTGCGACGGCTTCCCAGGGAGCTTCCTCCCACTTAGGAAACGCGGGGAAAGCGAGGTAGTTATGCCGTTTTTTTCTGGTACTAATAAAAAAGAGTAGGAGGTGGTTGTTGTTTAGTAGACTTTTTAAAAGTTTTTGTACACCGTCTTCGTCACTTATTGTTCCCTTCCATCCAGGCCGTAATTTCAAATATCATCATCACCTTTCGTCCGAATCTATCTCGGAGCCACTGTTTTGCTTGATCCTTCTCAGGAGGTCTACGCAGGCTAACCCATGTGTCGTCTATCGACAACGTGTGTTCTAAGCGACTCGTTTGTTGCGTTTAAGTCTGTAAATTAGGTATCGAACACTCCACACGAATTTTCATCGGCTCAGCACTCAGTGTATGGGAAACACATTTTGCATTGATTTTCTTCATCTTCAGTATATTGGTGATAATTCTATGACAAGTTACCCGAGCAATCCCAGTTTCAACCGACAAAGACTTCATGGACCAAGCTCTAGTTTGCTCAAAAGCTGCCTTGATTCTGTTAATCCGTTCGTCCCTTGTCGCACCTGATTTCTGGTCCTCGCCACGGTGGTCATCAGTGTCCAAATTTCCACTGTTAAATCGCTCACACCAACGTTGCACCGTTTGCTGGCATAAAGCAGACCTGCCGTACGCATTGTCGATGGATTTCAGCTGGAGGGTGTCCTTGGAGAAACAAAAACGTGATGATTTGCCGTTGATTTTTGGGGAAATTTGCTCTTTTTCTCCAGTGTTCATCTTTCTGATCGTATCGAAACCACTTAGTGTTCTTAAGGAAGCCACGTTCCTGCCGCGCGCGCATTCCAAGTATGAACGCATTGTGTCGCGTAGTGCGGACTGTGCGCCATTCTAAAGGCGCGACAATTCGAATGAAATAAGATTCCCTGTTAAATGCGTAGAGTTATACAAATCCAGCCGGATTTACCAATACAGTCCATTTCTCGGTGCCGAGTGCTTAATACGCTTACTTAAAAAGTCTTACTTAATACTTAGAGTCCACCGAATTGTCATATGATGAAAAACACGTCATCGCTCTCCCAGAAGAAAACAAGCTTACGAAACTGTTGGAGACTGTTAAATACAATGGTTTCACTCTCTGAAATGTCCACATTCCGGTTAAAGAGCATCCGCGCTATACCACATCAGGGAGAAATTCCTAGTCCTGCACCGGCTACAAAAATTTTTTGCGTCTCAAGTCAAGCGTTTACATTGGAATAAGGACCATCATTTACAACAACAGGTTAGGATTTTGCAACAAGAGAGATACGTAAACAAGCGAAAAGCTATATTCATTTATCCCTGTGTGCATTCGCTAGAGCGATACACTTCGAGTTGGTTTCCGATCTAACAACATTTGAATTTTTATTCGGGTTGGAGCAGTTTATCAACTCAGTCACAGCACTTTAGTGAAGAATAACAGATGGTCGTAAGTTCAAGAGACGTTTAAAGGCATAATATTACTTTTTAAAACATCAAGGTTAACGATATGCAAAATATGTTAGCGACGATTGAACGTCTTTGTGGCCGTTGTGGCAGCAACAAACATACATCGGACTACGAGGCATGCTATGCGCTCAATGCTCGTTGCATTCGTTGTCACAAGGTTGGCCATTACGCCATCGTGTGTTCTGACGACAATCCCGTTATCTCTACTGTTGCCGTTGATGATAATACAGACAAGGTGGTTTACGTGTACTCCTTGTCTCTTCTTAATAGTGATAGAATATCTTGTACTGTTAAGATGAATAGATATGATATAGAGTTTATGATTGATTCTGGAGCCACTGCAACAATAGTAGGTAGTAATGATTTTGTAGGTGATATTGAGAATCTACAGGCTCCTAGTAAAAAGTTTGTATCTTATACGGGGCAACCAATTCGTGTACGAGGAGAGACGAAGGCGTTGTTGGAGTTCGGGAATAAGAAGACATGGTGCAGGGTGTTTGTTGTTAAACACTGATGCATTGATCGTCAAGCTAGCCTACAAAGGCTTGAAGACTACCCTGACGAGTTTTACCTGGACCTCCGCGCGGTAGGCAAGTTTTTTCTTCTCCGGCCCCTCAACGCACACACCTAAGGTGGACACAACCGGCACCTCGCTATGCCAGGTAAGCTAGCCGGGGTGCCTACCACTGGATAGTTCGCACCGCGAGGAGCACGAAGAGGGGTTAAACTTCCCTTCACAGGTTAATAGATCGAGAGATCCGGAATTTCCACTGAAAATTCCCAAATTTCGAGACCCATACCGATCAGCTGATCGGTGACGTAAGCGCAGCGCACACGAAAACCAGAGCGCACACAAAATCGGATAAGACAGCTGGATAGCTGGCACCAAAGCGAATCTCACGAGGGGCTAAACCCACCCCCTGGAGTAAATGAAAGCCTAGAAAACGGTTTTTATCTGAAATTTCCTGTTTCTGGAGCAGTCAGCTAGGAGAACAGCTGGTCAGCTCGCATGGACAAGGATGGCACGCAAGCGAGCGCCAGCTCGACTGAAAATACGCCCCACGAAGACGACTGGCAACTAGCCAGCGTCTTCAACAGGTCGAGCAAGGCTAAGGGCTCCCCAGTAGCCCCCCAGCAACGCCAGCAGCCCACGCACGCGACAAGTGCAGGAGAAACTACCGTCCGGCAAACCGCCTCAAGAGAGGAAACCGTAAGTTCAGCCGACGACAAGGGCGACTATCCAGCGCCCACGGACATTGGTGTGGAGTCTGAATTGCGAAAGCAGGGGGAAAAAAGGAAAGCCCTTTTTCCCTCAACCACCACCTCCCAGGCACCAAAGAAAACCCAGCCAGGGGTAGACCAACATGCTGATCACACCGAAAGCCAACCGATCAGCCTGAAAGATTTGGGAACGCTTTTCGAGAAGGCAGTCAAGCTCGAAACGGAGATAAGCGCGACAAGAAACACAGGATCGAAGATAACGGCAGCGGCGCGCGAACTTACCGATCTTATCCGATCTCTTAACCGCAGAGGTAGGGACGCAGGTTTCGTCTACACGACTACAGCATCAACGACCACTGAGGACAAAGAAACGGAGACCAGCGCGGAAGTCACCCGCATCATCAAGAACTCTGCCGAAGAGCCGCTGGACGACGCGAAGTTCAAGGCGCTGGTTGAGAGGAAATGGCCCAAACGGGTGTACGAGAAGACCAAACTAACCCGCACCAGCATCTTGTCCGACAAGCCCCAGACCCGAGTGATCCTGCTGTTTCAAGAGAGCGGCAAGGTGCCCTCACTGCAAACAGCGCTACTATACCTATACACATATAAGAGAGCTTAAGCATTGTAAAATTGCAGCTCCTTTAATAAACCAATAAAACCTTTACCTTTACCATACCTTCTGGAAGGGAAGACCCTCCTTTTACAAAGCCAAGATAATGCGGTCATCGAAGGCATTGACGTAACATTGCCCGAGGCAGCACCCATGATCCTCATAGTACGCCTACTCCCAAAGCTGGAGGCAGACGCAAGCAAACACTCACCGGAAGTCCTCCGGGGGGCGTCGGACGCAATATGCACCCTGCTGAGGAAAAAAGGCATTAACGAGGTCCGAATGGCCGCCCCTGAGAGCGCCGACGTAAAGCAAATACGCAAGATCATGGTGATCGGACTGACAGTACACCCAGGCGCACAGATACAAATCTGCGTCAAAGGCCACGACCCCAACCAGCCAGTAACCAACAAAGGCAAGAAGCACCAGGATTGGGGTACGATAGTGGTCGGTACGGGCGATCTATCGTACGCTGAGGCCGCACGTGCAGTCAGGTCAACGCCCGAATTAGCACAGCACGTCAAGCACATGACGAAAACGACAGACGGACAGGTCCAGCTAGTCTTAAAGCAAGGGGCGGCCAGAAACTCAGACCAACTGGCCCAAAAAATTCAGGCCAAAACAACCCTGGAAGCGAAGGCGCACGTGACAGCACAGAAAAAGACACTAATCATCAGAGGCATGGAGGAATCCTTGGAGAAAACAGATCTGAGGGCGTCTCTAGAAGCGGAGGGAGCGAAAGCAAACGAAGTAATCCTGGGTGCCTTCACAAGGACTCGAACCGGAGAAAACTCCTGTATTGTTAAGTTCCCGGAGACCTTGGCAGTAGAACTCCTACGGCAGGGCCGTATCCGGGTGGGCCTGTGCACCTGCCGCCTGGACGAAGTCGTGTCAGTACCGCCCGGCACGACAATGCAAGGCCGAACGCCGGACTACCCCGCTATGCTTCAGATGCGGACAACCAGAACACCCGGTAAGGAGTGCGCGACGGCAATAACCTGAAATGCTACGCATGTAAGGTGGAGGGGCACGCTGCTACCTCGATGCAATGCCCGGCCTACAGAAGACGGGTTGACGATGTCCGCATGTCCCGAGCCAAACATGGTTATTAAAATCCTGCAGATAAACCTCAACCGGTCACCTGCAGCCTGGGACCTGGGGTCCCAATTTGCAGCCGAAAAAGGGATAGACGTAGTTTTAACGTCAGAACCATCAAGAAGGCAACTAGACGCGGCAACCAGTCAAACAGATAACGGAACAGCAATTATCCACACCCTATCACCCAGGGCTTACATAGAAGCCACAGGGGCGGGAACACACTTCTCTTTTATAGCACTCGCAGGACACATCTTATATTACATATACATATCCCCTAATTGTCACATTCAAGAATACAACAGCTTTCTGGACGACCTCCAGAACTCTACACGCACAATCACAGCCGCAAACTTACGCCTTCGATGCAGCGCACGAACGATGGGGCAGTAAGAAAACGACCAACAAAGGGCAGGCCCTGGTAAATTTCGCTACGCAAATGGGACTGCTCTTGGTGAACTCCCCAGGCGCAACATTCAGTGGACCCGCCTCAATCACAAATTATGAGCCAGAGACAGTGTCTGCCCTACTGGAGCGAGCCTGCGAGGAAACCAGTTCAAAGTCCCACTCTAGGCTCGCCCGCCACCGGCCATGCTACTCGTGGAACCCGAGGATAGATAATTTACGGAGTAAATGCCATCAAACAAGACGCCTAGTGACACGCTTACACGCCCGCCACCTCCCGGAGCAGACACAACTGCTGGCTGACTACCGGGCCGCAGAAGCGAAACTGCGAAAGGAGATCAAGAAGGGAAAAGGGAGAAATGGGACATGGTATGCGAAGAGGTACAGGAAAATCCCTGGGGCAAGGGATATAAAATAGTCAGAAAGAAGTTAACGCACGCCCAGCCCATCCTCCCACCAGAAGTTGCAGATGCGACTATCACGGCCCTTTTTCCAGAGAGACCGCCCCCTGCAATTGTCCAAACAGAAGAGTACGTCGAGTTCCCGCCGCTTACAAATGAGGAGGTGCGAGCGGTCATCTTGAGGCTCCGACCGCGGAAGGCTCTAGGTCTGGACAAGGTCCCCGTGGAAGCAGTCCACATGCTCCTGCGGGATCACCCGAACACCTTCCGACGGATGATAAACCTGATGTTCCGAAGAGGTGTCTTCCCCGGTCCCTGGAATAAGGCGCGATTGGCGCTGATCCCAAAGCCGGGAAAGCCACCCGGGGACCCCTCAGCCTTCCGCCCAATCAGCATGCTACCCGCGCTATCGAAGGCGGCTGAGCACGTGATAAACAGACGACTGATCCGCGAGGCGGCCGAGCGGAATGTGCTCTCGGCAAGCCAGCACGGCTTTCGATCAGGCCACTCCACCTATTCGGCCATCACGATAGTACTAGAAACAGCCCAACACTAGAGGGAAGCAAACTCGAGAGCGAGAAACCACTGCCTCGTAGTAGTGGTGGACGTGAAGAATGCCTTCAATACTCTATCATGGGACGCCATCAACGACGCCCTGAGACAACACGGCATATCACACTACCTGCGTCGGCTGATCGCCTCTTACCTCTCGGAGCGGAGGCTCGTCTACTACGACCGCGAATACCGAGTCATGGCGTGCGTCCCACAGGGATCGGTCCTGGGGCCGACTCTCTGGCACATCGCCTATAATAAGATATTAAAAATCCAGCACCCGCCTCCAGTCACCTTAGTGGCCTATGCAGACGACTTCGCATTCATGGTACGAGCACGCGACGGCGCGACTCTGCAGATGCTCGCAAACGGGGCATTAGCTGAGGTGGCCAGCATGCTAAACATCCTCGGCTTACAGCTAGCCCCCAACAAAACAGAGGCGATACTACTGAACGGCCGAAAACAGCTTAGAGAGGAGTTCTCCCTGCGGCTTGGCGGCCATGAGATCACTCTATCGTCAACAGTTAAATACTAGGAATGATCCTCGACAAGGGCTTGACAAGCATGCCGCACGCCAAATACGCGATGGAAAAGCGTTCAAGGCAGTGTGTGACCTCTCTCGCCTCCTCCCAAAGACGAAAGGGGCGTCGGATTCAAGAAGAAGACTGCTAGCGAGGTTGGCGGAGAGCATTGGACTCTATGCGGCTCCATTATGGGAGACAGCCGCTTCAAAGGTCCGAATCAAACAACTACTTAACAAGACACAGCGACGGATAGCGCAAAGAGTCAGCCGAGCAAACAGGACAACGTCGGCAGGAGTTGCACGGGTCCTGGCAAGGCAGATCCCCTGGCATATCGGGCACGCAACCGGAGAGATGACAGTTATAGAAATGGCTGCAGCCCTCCTAAGAGATCGGCCATCCTTCGGCCATCCTTCGCCGCAGAGGTGATCGAAGCCAAGGACCTCGCCGCCCGTTAGCGAGCTTGGTGATAGCATGTAATCCGAATGACCCCGAAGTAATGACTCCCACAGTCGGTCTCGGGATCAAAATGTATTTCTATTTTTTATAATAATAATAAAAAAGGATGTTTGTTGTTGATGGGGGACAATCGGGAATGGACGCCCTCCGCGCACTCAGAATGCAAATCGATTGTGAATAAGGTAAATGTTTCGTATCTGCAGTTGACGAAATCAGTCTTCCCGAAGGTTTTGACCATTTTAAGACTCTTTTCTTTTGAGAAATTGGGTACGATCAGAGGCTATAAGCATCTAATTAAGGTGAAAAATGGCATTACTCCGGAACAGCAAAAACTGCTTCGATTACCATTGGAGATCAGATCCAAAGTGAAGGATTTGATTGATAATCTACGGGCGCAAGGTGTCATCGAGCCAACTACCGCGTCTGAGTGGGTGTCTCCTCTTGTTATTGTACAAAAGAAGAGTGGGGATTTGCGATTGTGTTGCAATCTCAGGGAAGTCAACAAAGCAATTGTTGCGAACTCATTTTCTATTCCTCATCCTGAGGATCTGTTGCTTGAGCTTCGTGGCGCTTGCATAGTTTCCAAAATTGACGCGATGAGTGCCTATTTTCAGCTTGAGTTGGCCTTGGAATCTCGTAACATGACGACGTTCATCACACCTTGGGGACTTTTCCGCTTTAAAAGGGTACCACAAGGATTGTGCTCTGCCCCTTCTGCCTTCCAATCTGTAATGCAGGATCTGCTTGGCGATTTAGAGGGGGTGGTCATTTATTTAGATGACGTATTGGTGTTCGGCAGTACCGTTGAGGAGCATCAAGACCGTTTGTTCGGGGTATTGTCCCGTATCGAGAATGCCGGCATCACTCTGAACTCAAAGTGCATCTTTGGTGCACCTGTGGTTGATTTTGTTGGGTACACGATAAGTGGTGCTGGAGTCACGCCGACGCAAGAAAACTCCCGGGCAATTGATGAGCTGCCGGTACCAAAGAATACTTCCCAGTTGCGGTCAATGCTTGGTGCAGTGAGTTTTTATATGCGATGTGTGCCTCATTTTGCGGACCGTACAGAGCCTTTGAAACTCCTTTTAAAACAAGGAGTAGTTTTTGTTTGGGGTCCTGAACAGCAATCGGCATTCGAGTCAATCAAGCAGCGAATAAGGGAGGCTGTTTCTCTTGCAATTTTTGATGCTGCCCTTGAAACCGTTGTGGCGACCGATGCTTCTGATTATAGGCTCGCTGCGGTGCTAATGCAGCGGCATGGAGATATGCTAAGGCCGGTGGCGTACGCATCGTGTACGTTGGGTATCGCGCATAGGAATTATTCGGCCGGTGAAAAGGAAGCCTTGGCGTGTGTGTTTGCCATTGAAAAATGGCATGTCTATTTATGGGGCCGTCATTTTGTTTTGCGAACTGATCACCAGGCGTTGGTGTCTTTGTTAGGTACAGCAGGCACAGGGCGAAAGCCCATGAGAATGTCTAGATGGGCGGATAGGCTCAGGCCGTACAATTACACGGTTGAATATGGTCCAGGAGTAGCCAACAGCGTTCCCGACATGCTGTCTCGGTTACCATCATCAAACTAGTTTTCTCTGCTGGGAGATGATGATGACACTGTTGTGGCATCCATCTCTGAAATACTCAAACCATTTGACTGGAATAAGGTTGTACTTGAGTCATCGCAAGATGGCGAGCTGAGGCCTAAGGTTAGGGAAACAACTGAGGGTCAGCTCAAAAAAAAAAAAAAAAAATGGCGAGCTGAAGATACTCATAGAGCAATTATGTTCGAAAACCAGGTTGGAGTTGGTTGCACAACCGTGGCGAAGAATTTTTCAGGAGTTGACAGTCGTGAAAGGAGTATTGATCGTGGCGACCAGGTTGTGCTGCCGGCATCACTGCGACAGAGAGCAATTTATATTGCACACTCAGATGCCCATCAGGGCATTGTCCGAACTAAACAGCGACTTCGCGGATATTTTTGGTGGCCTTCGATGGGACGTCAGGTTGACGATACTGTCGGTTCGTGTACGGTTTGCAATCAGTTAGACAAAACCACCTAAATGGCACCTGCTCCCCTGATTCCGGTAGAATTTCGTCAACGCCATTGGCAAATGGTTGCCATAGGTATTCGCGGACCTGACAATTCGTTACCCCGACATTTGCGATTTCGGGTAGTCGTTATTGATTATTTCTCAAAATGGGCAGAGGTGTTTATGGCAGCTGAGGTATCGAATTCCCGGTTGAGTTCGTTTCTTCGTCGTTTATTTGCACATGAAGGGAATCCTGAGGCGATGATATCTGACAATGGTGTACAGTTTGTTAGCAAGGGAGTTTCGGGAATTCCTTGAGTCACGGAGAATCCAACATCGCCGAACGGCCGTTTATCATCCGCCATGCAACGGTCTTTTTGAAAGATTCAACCGCACGTTAGGCGGGTTTCTTCAAACTGCAAAGATGGTAGCGCCGTCGGATATTGAGTTGAGAGTTGCTGAGATGGTGGCTGCACACAATTGTACACCTCATACAACTACTGGAAAGTCGCCCTTGGAGCTCCTACATGATCGACTGGTTCGAACCAATTTAACTCTCATTGAACCTTCTTGTCAATTGGAGGGGGAGAGAAGTCTGCGAGATACTGGAGCAGAAAAACAAGCCAAACAGAAGAGTTACGCTAATAAGCGTAGGGCCGCTCGGTCACAATCATTTCGCGCGGGCGATTGGGTTCGTATAAAGAAACCTGGCATTGTGGCAAAGGGCGATTCTCATTTTTCTGAATCTCTTCAAATAGTGAAGAGAGTTAGCCCGTCATCATATTTGACGACTGACTCGAGGCGTTGGAATGTGTCGCACCGGTTAAAGTTGGTGATAGTAATTTGAGGAACAGATCAATGGCTTCATCCAAAGACACCATTGTAGAGTCTGATCGAGTGATTCTGGATTTTGGTTTTGGCGATTTTGATTCGAGAGGTTGTTTGTCTGCGCCTTTTGTACCATCGCCGCAGACGCCAGGTCCGAACTTCCCTGTGACTTCCAATGATATGCGATCGGAGTTGACATTGACGATTCGGATAACGTGATCAGGGAGACGTTAGCTCATCCATCATCAGGATCGACAGTACCTGACCCAGAACAACCGATTTACCATCGTCACAATGAATCTTGATTCACCGTTGCTACAGCAAAGTGGCTTCAACCCGCAACAACAACAACGCGTTGATCTGGAGCATCACAAAATCAAATTGTTGTTCCCAAAAAACCGCAACAACGTTCTCGTCAAATTAGCAAAAATAGTCCATAACACATAAAGTTTACGCGGATGATCTCAAGCTTTACGGCCCGTCGAAGACCGACTCCGAAAGACGCGATCTGCAGACAGCCGTTGATGACATCTCAAGGTGGTGCTCCAATAATGATACGATAATATCCGTTCCTAAATGTGGCACATTATGTCTATCAGACCCTCACATATATACTCTTAACTCCCAGCCTATACCGATTGTGAAATGTATGAGGGACCTGGGCGTGATGGTCTCACCGGACTTGGATTTTAACCTTCATATTACACAAGTCATTCAGTCCGCAACGTTAGTTTGTAACACATTATTTCGTTGTTTTATTGTGAAAAAGCCGGAATTTTATAGAGAGAGCTGCAGCTCTATAAGAGCTTAGTTACACCGAAATTTACATACTGCTGTGAAGTCCGGCGACCATATCTTAAGAAACATTTAGACGCTATGGAGCGAGTTCAATCAAACTTCTTAACACGCGTCTCGCTTAAATGTGGAATAGATCGCTCGACTCTTACCTTACTTCCGATTACTGACCTACACAAACAGGCAGATATGCGGTCTTACAAAAGGTTATTCTCGTATTATAAATATTTTAATGTCAGACAAAAACTGCGGAGTGGACAAACCATATCACCAGTACAAATCGCCAGAACCGAAAGAGTCAATAATATGTTTTCTCTTCGGGACACACGAATGCTCAGAGACACACATACATATACTGTGCACTAAGAAATTTTTGTACACCAAATGTATACCTCCCTTTTGTTAATAAAGGCGTTTTTGAATTGAATTGAATTGAAAAAATAGCGGTCACCCGACACTTTCTCGTCGAGCCATAAAGAGATCTCTGGTTGAAGCAAATGTAACTCCCATTCCGCAACAAAGACAACGAAAACCACCGGGGTGGTTGAAAGATTACGTTGTTGATGATGTTAGTGATTGGTCTTCTGAGTCTGATTCATAGGGGGGGGGGGAGAATACGTAGTGTTGGTTGGTTGTTGATCAGCTGAACATTGGATAAACCGGGTGTATTGTCTTTGAGTTCCGTAAGTTAGTGTTCCGCACATTATGATATGCTGAGGCATTGTACCAATAAATATTCCCTCGAGGACCATGCGTGACTTAAGACACGCCTTGTCTTCAATATAGTAAAATACTATAGTTTGGTTCGGACGGGTAAGACTACTATTTAAAGTAAGTTTTATGATAGATTTTCCAAGGACTATTTTATTCAGTATTTTCATTCCACTCATTTCAGGACACCCGCCAATACGAAACCGCTAAACATCGGGTCAGACAATACTCCGAGCAAGGGAGGACGAACCTCAGACAAAGATCTTGCATGATCAGGCCAAACACTGGGGAGACCTATTTATCAAATCTACAGGGAAAGATTTTACAGTCTAGGCAATATAATAATCACTTTGTTACTAAATATTAAAATTTTAAATTCATTACTTAATTAATTGATTATTATTATTATTTTATTAATTACCACAATGTTGAGTTCGCAACTAAATATATTAATTTACTAAATTAATTAATTATTACAGTGACGTGGAGTGCAAATCGGTACATTTGTGCACAATATGCGTCATGATGTGAGACACACACGACGCGCAAGAAAATACACATACGGAGTGGGCTAAAAGAGAGGTAATAGAGAATCAATAGCTGACCCTAGCGTGGTAAGCAGTGAATGATGGTAAGTTATCACTTCTGTTTAAGAACTCGTGAAAAACAGGTTTAGCGAGCACGAGGATGTCCGAGCCCATAACGTCCCCGAGGCGGATACGTAAATTAACTGGGTCGCTAGGGATTCACTCATGTCATTTAGCATCAGCTAGCTAAGGGTACGTGACAACATAAGCGTTCTTTTCACAGAATTCCTAATTATATATATAATCTCTATCTCATTCAAGGACACAACTATGTCTACCTTAGGCTACTTACTATTCAAGTTGTTACAAAGGTGTAAGCCAATATTCCGTACTTACCAGCGTGTGACGCTGTGTGTCTTCTTCGCCAACATGAGTGGCAACTTTGCTGACCACGAAAGCGGTGGTGCTGGCGAATCAAAAACTGCCCTTTCTAAACAAAATATATTTCACATTGCTAGGCAGATCTTCTTCTACGATCTTGATCATCTCTGTATTCTTTTGCTTAGTTCCTCACTGCTCGTTTACGACGCCAAGGGGAAGGAAGCGTTATCTTTGCTTTACTTTATCTCTATACCTACGTATATATGGTAAACCTGAGTAGCTAAATAGAGTCGAATTGAGTGGTGAAAGAGCCACAACTATTCAACGCTTTAGCCTCCTTTCTTGCAGATATTCATTATCATAGGGTTCGGAAAGGTTGATGCGTCTTTCGATATATATATATATATATATATATATATATACATATGTTGTAGTGTCCATTTTATACTAAGCCAACGCAACCGCTTTATTATTCCATTTGTTTTAAAATATTTCTATGTCCATTCAATCAGTATGCCGACAACCAGGTAAAATTATATTTGTCGGCGATAGTTACTGACCACTCTCTCCCTCCCAGCACAGCAGCTCGATGTGTTAGCAGCTGTTAGCTATTGCGAGAACATTCGCCACCGACTCATCACGTGCATGCACCACCACTCCTAGATCACTCTCGTGCACATCTCTCCCTCCCTCTGGTGTTACTTCACCTATACCGGCAGGTTTGCCATCGAAGTCGACAAATGAGTCACGTAGGAAGAACGAAGGCTATCGCTATACAACTTACGTGCGATGATTTCTGCCAGCAGCGCCAGGAACTTCTTCGTCATCGTGAGATCGTACGGAGGCAAAATATACGGCGGATCTCTATATATCTGGCTAGCTGCGTGACAGTCCGTTTCCGACTTTCGATCGGCGAGGACGCTCAGCCGGCCTTTCTGGCCAAGTTAAACTAAGCTATAGTTGAGCGCTCAGTAGGACAGCGCATGCTACTCGTATCTGTGCTATACTTCATCTCCCCGTTATAATCTCAATACATCCAGCCCCCTAGGCTGCAATTGCCGTGAACCGATCGTGTGTGTAGCAACGTGCAGTGAACCGGCCTTATATATATATATAATGCATTTTGAAAATCAGATATGACATATCTCTTTTTATTCACACGAGTTGTGTAATATTATAATATACCTATTTTACAAACAGTGTGGTGGTTTATAAATATAAATATGTTACAACGTGCTTTCGCCAGTCGCCAGAAAATCAGATATTGATGTTGGCAGTCGGTGACCGTTGACAAAAGTGACATATGCATTGTCATATACAAACACATGGGAATTAGAACGTATTGAGGGGAAAAGGACTTGCCTCGCATAACCAATCATTTCACACGACTGTTCTGTAAGTATTTTAAACGGAGAGCAATATTAATTCTGCACAGAAATAGTGTTTTTGACTGCATTCGTTCTCGCAAGTTCTCGATTGTTCAATTCAGCTCAAATACACCTTCGTCACAATTATTAAAAATTATTATTACATGTTTTGAGAATCATTATGGGTTTAAACGAATGACGCGTTGCACCATTATGAAAACACATTGTTTATGCGTTCAGTTCGAGCGATGACAAATTAACGGACCGCTTGCCAAATACGATGCGATTATTTGGCCAGACGTCAACGAATGTGGTTATGATATGATTTACTTGTAGTGTGTCTTTTATACATACGGATGTCGGAGTCGTTCAACAAATCACTTATGGATGAGAGGCGAACCAGCTAGCTCCCTTTGGACATTACAATATAAACCTGTGAACCTAAACGGAATACTCTCAAGTGCTTCGATTTGTTATTATTTGACTGTCGAATATTATAGAAATTCAGCCAACTAAGCATTTGTACTATCAACGCAAAAGTCTATTTTTTTAGAATAAAGCTAACTAGAACATCGATCGTTAACACCTTATGATTTAATGAATACGATAGGTTTCAAGTAAATCTATGCAGTCATTACTTTATTAATTGAATGCAGTCCGTAGTAGTCAGAAAGCGTTTTCGCGAGCCCCTGGTTTACACATTGAACGGGCATTGTTATGTTAGAGTCATGTTAGTAGACATTTCCCAAATTCACAATAAAACTAGTTATAGGTGCAGACTATAACTGATACTAAACTATAACTTATCATCCGACATAACTGACAAAACCGCGGTGCTCTCCGCAATATGCTGAGGGGCGCTTAGGTGTGCTCACGTTGATGAGGGATGAAGTAGCGTTAATGATGGATGAAACCGGCGAAGATTCAAACTTCGCGCCATGATTTCTATACATTAAATATGCAATAAAAATATTTATTTACATTTAAATTAATGAACTATGTTGATAAAATGCTCAACATTTTTGATGTTCTTATAGATGTATGTGTAAAGATATAAAAAACACAGAACCGTAATTTTTACTTAACATTATTATATCTATATTTTTATCTATAATATAGTTCTTATATATATACAAAATATTTAAATAATATTTTACATATACATTCGTTTTAGAACGACTAAATTTTATAAATAAACATATACAATATACAAAATAATCTGATTCACGTTGAAGGCTTCGATACCCAGGTTAAATAGTAGAACTAGCGCTTCCTTGCGGAATGCATAGCCGTCAACGGGTTCACTATATGCACTGCTGTAGCTGATTCATAAGCAAATCCATTCTCTTGTTCATAAACGGCTGCTAGAAACTTTGGCTTCAATTCAGCATCTGCAACCACCTCCGGCAGCCCTGTTCATACACCCTCAGCAAACATAAGCTCGGTGAGCTGTCGGGTGGCTATTGCCCATCGCCTCGGTAATCACTTGCAACGCTGAATCGTTCCACCCAGTCATTTAAAAGATTGAATTTATTTCTGGACATTCACTCAGACAAAAGACTCATTCGTACGGACTGTATGCCTAAACGATATCGACAAAATCTCTGAAACTTCTGAACTATCAGCTATGTGAATAAGGCTATCTAGAAGTCAGAAGACACAAAGTAGTCTGAAGAAGTGTATTTTGGTTCTTAATTTCACCACAGCATAGGTCAGCGACAGCCTGCCGGCAACTCCGTTATTTCTCACCACATCACGGCCAATCATCCCTCTCTCGCTCACCATCGTTGAACACGAGATGGCGCCACCTGTATCGACCAGCGCCATAACTGATACACACGCATGCACCGCAGATCATAACTCCTAACACCAGTCAGAGAGATGCGCGCCCAAGCAGGTATTATTCTATTGTCCGCTTGCAGTCATTTCGACCAATAATATATTCACACGAATCAATGAATAGGTGGGGCTACATGTACTGTGATAACTATATATATCATACGATTATTGTGCAGTAGTAAAGTAAATGTCCCGAGTTGACTCACAGCCAACATTTAACGTCCACGGTCCAACTGCTGTGCAATAGTATGAAACGGTTGCTAATTCGAACCTATAGTTTTCCCCATTACATTCGTATTTATGGTTCACGTGAATTTGTGTGAAGGAACATGGTAGGGTTCTTCTGGGACTCACGTTGTGAGAAAAAGACCCGCTAGGGCTCTAGGGATTGTTTTGGGCTAATCAATTTTTTAATAGCTAAAAATACCAGAGTGGATTGGTGGGTCGTCAACCTGTTGAGGTTAACGACATATTGAGCAAATCACCTTCAGAAAAGTAAACACTTCGACGCTTTCTGTTACAGCTCTGGAACGGCTTAGTGGATTCAACCCCGACGAATTTATTTAGAGAACTTATTAGGAGACGCACACAAGTATGCTAAAAATTTTAAGTTGTGACAGTTTTTATTTTATTTCATTCAGCGTTCACTGTTGATCTTTTGAAACAGAAAAGTCGCCGACTCTATCTTAATCAAAATCGTCGCTGTCCCGGAAAACGATTATCAGGAATGAAATCAGGAAGGTTCTGCTCATTATGTTTCGGTAGAGAACCTCGTTGAGAATGAAATTAGCTTTTTTATTCCCAAAATTTGCCAAAACTTGGAACATATAGCCGAAGAGAGTCCCATTAGTCATATACAGAGTCAGATACATTCTTGCCGATGGCGTCTGGATTCAACTGACATTGGTCATAATGCTAAAACTTGCATAATTGAATCACTGTTATTTGTAATAGAAAATGATTCAAGATATATTGTATTATATTTCGTCGCGTACGTAGAATGAGCATGTTGTAATCTCACATTTGTGCAATTTTATCGAAATTGATTGATCACAAGCCAGACAAATGTTAAGTCACAAAATATGGCATTTATAATTACGCTCTCTGAAAGCTGGGCAACGATTATTTATTTCTTTAGTTTAGTTGTGTGGACTCTCACGCTGTGGCCATGTTCATTTGCGCATAATTTTACATATTTGATGTTGTATATTTTAGGTTCGTTAACTGAGCTTGTATATGTACCTGACAAAAATGTAAATAAACATTGATTGAAAATAAATCAGATTATATTTATTGTATGGCTTCTCGGTTTCCCAAACGTGGAAAGCTATTGTCTAGGCTGGCGATACCTTATAGCGATATGACGTGTCAGAAAAGGATATACTATATATTATTTGTGATCCGTCAAAGTATACTTTTCAAGGGAAGGAGTTATAATAATTTACTAAAAAGAGTATTTTCATTATTCAGAGAAAGCGAAATTAATGTAATAAGTCGTTAACTAATTGAAAACTAGTAAGGTACACATGGTAGACAGTCCGTCCTACGACTGTTAGGATCTGATCTCTGATATAATATGCTGTCGCATTTCATCCTGATATTTGTAAGCTTTGTTAGCAGGGCACCCTCCCAAGCGGGAGGGTGCCCCCTGAAAACCGCCGCAATATGGGACACCTTCGCGGAGGCCCTGAAAATTCTTATCCCATTGGCCATTGCCGAATTCGCTCCGTACTGAAGGAGCCGATCGTCACGTTCTCTGATGATGAGGGCCAAGTCGTCGGCATACGCACAGGAAGTCACAATGTGTAATGACAGGGAGGACAGTTATAAATTGCCGCGGATTATTCGACAAGGTAGTCTTCGCAACGAAGGGTTGAATTTTCGGTTCCACACATAACTCTGATTGAAAAGTAGTGATCAAGTACTGAACCTGTTATAGGTTTATTCATCATCAAAATTACACTTGTCCCCTTCGAAGTAGTCTCCTCCGGCTGCAAAGCAACTACGATACCTTTTTTTACATTATCCGAAAAATTTTACAAAGGCCGATCGCGGTATCTACTTTAGCTCCTTCCGCGATGCCGCTTGAGTTTCTTCATTCGGAAGATTGGGCCTTAGTTTCAACGTCGTAACCATACACACATGTTTCGTCGCCTGTGATGACACGCTGTAACAAATCTGGCTCCTCTTCGATCGCTAGGAGATTCGCACGGGGCACTTGTTTACGGACCATCATCTGGTGCGTATTCAGCTTCCTCGGCACGAACTTCGCACAAACCCGTCTCTTTTCCAAATGAGTATTCAGAATGGCGTGAACTCTCTCCTGAGAGATGCTCAAACTGTCTGCAATCTCTCTCTGGGTGATTCGACGGTTTCTCAGCACAAGTTCTTCCACTTCAGCAATTTTTCGTCCGTAGTCGCCGTCGATGGACGTCCGGAGCGCGGGGAATCCTTCAAATTTTTCCGACCTCCCCGAAACCATCTGTACAGATGGTAACCTTAATGTACCTTATGTAGATGCAATCGTAATACGCCTGCTCCCCATTGAGTCACTTCCTGTCCAATATAGACTTTTCGTTTGAAGCTGAAGTCAGCCTATTTCAGGTCAGACGTTCCCCGCTACTTATCCCAATGATGGCATTACTATCCGTATGTGGGGAGGAAAATCCATACCTTCGTTTGGCCACGGCAGGATTTGAACCCGCGACCTGGAACATATCCCACAACCAATAATTTTCTATCTTATGTACTGTGACGTTCCCGCCTCAGCCATTATGGGCACATGCTGTCCAGAACAGATTCCACCAACGCCCGCCGCTTTACACAATTGCAGGAGATACTGACTTAGACTGGTCTTTGCAGTGGGTGTCGATGACCTTATGTGCTCAACCAGGATCTAGAAACGTGCTGCTTGAGCAGAAAGTAACTCTCAGCATACAAGCTAAACAACACCACTTCACTAATCGTTGGTCCTCCCGTCCATTGAGTTTGCGTCTACTTACTTGTGGGCCTGTTGTCTCAGCGTAATCGTTGCATTTATGATAAGAGCTGTAGTCAGATAGACGCATCTAGGCAACACGTTTTGTGTTTGTAACCAGAGTGCCGGATGGAAATTAGTGACCTCAGTTGCCAGTGTCATATGCTGCCAGTTTATATACAGCCGTCCAACTCGGCCTAAAACATTGCTTAAGGCATTATTATTTATTTTCTTTAATGGAGAGAGAATCCGAGTTATTCCTCGTTTGGTCGTACTCTATTTGATCAAATTTTAAAAGTTTTTAATTTTTTTGATATCTTTTAGAGTAAGCGCACCTATTTGATTAGCAAATAAAATATTTGCATAGACCTAGAGGATCCCTCAGCTCTCGAAATTTTCAAGCGCGAGTTACAGTGATCTTTGTTGTATGTAGTGATAAGGGATCTCGGCTGCCGCAAGCAGCGCTAGCGTCAATACCTGGGGATGCGCACAGGCGCAGACACACACCCCCGAATCGTGTCGCAGCGAAGTATCCCGAGCTATTGTGGAAAGAGTGGTTCCCTCTCTTCGGTGCGACGTGAGAAAGAGTACGGTGGTCCTCCCTTCCTTTCACCGCGGACTCGGAGCGCCACGAGGGCATCAGACTGCCAGCCGGCCTCGCTGAGGTTAAGGTGTGGCGTTTGGGGCCTTAAGAGCTGCCTCTCGCTCACCCTTCGTAGTAGTATCTAATGCGCCTTGGCTGGGCAAAAAAGGCATTTATGATTACTACGGCGTATGATGGACTTCCGTGTTGTTGTGTGTATTGCGCACCTATGAAATGATTAGATCGTTAAGGTGCGGTACAGTGAGGTAGCTGTATGTGGCTGATTCAGACATATAGCTCAACGTGGCCATGGACTGAATGTGATACATTCTGATTGGAATCTCTTACGTGATGAGTGTCCGGTGACGAGGATATTGGGTAGAGGATACTTACTTCGCACATATACTATGAGGACAGCGGCCAGAAACGCGAACTCAGGTTTTGCGCTCCTGCTCGCAGTACTACTGTTGCTCCCATATGCGCAGATCGCCTCTACGTTTGAAGACGACGAATTGACAGGTGAGAATTTTCACCCAATACCTTGAACTCGTGTGCTAGAGTCAATTCCCAGTTATAATTTACCGACCGGATACGTGTGGTGTTGTGCTGCTTTTTATAATGTCAACCATGCTGTCGTGATTCTTTGGAGATGTTGAATGATTTTCCGACCTTTTTATCCGAGGTTTCATGAATCAGAATATCTTATCTTTGGGCTTGGATAGTCACTAGATATATAAAGAAAAAATCATTATGTGAAACGGGGGCATTTGAGCTCTTTACTTCTTTGCCTCTTGTCCAATGTGCCTGTTCAAACAAAATGGATGGCGACCTTTGCCCGGGCACTCAAGCTGGCTGCCATTTCTGTTCAGTAACCGAATCGATAGAGCATTGACAACTAGTGTGCATCAGCCTTCATACATGGTGTACACTTGCAATTCGATAGGGCACCCTGTAGTTATTTAATTAATGCTCTTGGTTGATAACGAGCCAATAGGGTTTCGATGAAGCTGGAAGGATGCAGGGACATCAAGTGCACAGAGGATACTGGGACGCTGTATACCATTAAATGACGGAGATGGATCGAGATTGGGCTGAGACCTTATGACAATATTTGCCATACAATCGCTACCTGAGATTGTATGGCAAATATTGTCATCAAACGGTCCACCGTCATGAAAGGGTCCACCGAGAATCCTGGGACCAGTTACAAGAGCGACACGCCGCAAATGAGGTTCATACTGGTGCGCGGGTATGGCTGACCGTATAAATGGGCCAGTCCAAGCGAGATCGGCTAAACGTGTGGTTTATTTATTTTTTGCGCGTAAATTTGCTGTTTTGATAATTGACCAGAAATGGTGATTATTTAGATGAATGTACATGTGCTGGGACTCTATCATCCTTTCAAAATTTGTGGAATTTGCTCGAACCTAGCATACCCGAGACAACAAAGATCGAACCAAAATTAGGCGTAATAGCTTAAAAAGACGCTCGAATTTAATGCAAAAATGTCTGTTTTTAGAATCGTTGGTTTCTGTACGCGTTTTGTCGAAATTTAGTTACACCTTCCGCAATGGGCGGATATAAATATACTGTTTCCAAAATGAATTGTTGTGGAACTTGAACGCGTCCAGATTTTATAATAGCATGATTGCTCTGGCAAGTCCAGTCCATGTTTCTAATAATACTCTAGCGACTTTACTGTGACATAGTGATGACGTTTTCAGGAGGAAAATAAACCGTGCGTCGATGAAAGGTATTTTAAAAATTGTGCAGCTTATTCACCAAATCTATACTTTAAGCCGAGTGCTGATCATGGCAGGCATTCTTGAGTACCGATTTGGTCGCCTGAAGCAATGTTTTGTGTGTATTCTCTCTATGAAAGGTAACACCTATAACTACAAAAAGAAAACCTCTGATTTAGACAGACTTCTTGTCAACACGGGCAAAACAACCAAATGTTCATGGTGGAAGTGACACGGTGGAAGAAACAACGTAGTTACTACTTTCGATGCTTCATGATGAATTCCTTTGACCATCACTTCCACCGCCAAATATCATACAGCTATTACGCATAGCCGCCATACAAAATATAGTTCTTTCCTTGCATGTACTGCTTTTAACTGAGCTGCGTTTATTTCCCTCTGCGACAGCTCTTCAACGACCTTCTGTGTGCAATTAGATAGGTTTTTATGCATCAACATTTAATACAATTATATACTAGAAATGATATGAACACAATCTCTAAAAACCTACCTGTGATAGAATTAAAGCACGCGACGGTAATTTATGTAACACATATGCCAATTCGGCATCTAACTTTATTTACTACATCATAATGCAAACAGAATGGCTAGCTTTAAAAAGGTCTCACAAACGGCTACGCTTCTGGCGTACAAGCGAGTGCCTTGTTGACTCTACCGATAAGGTTTCCCGAGATCCTATATCACACTCAGTCGCATGGATGGGCAAACCCGGGGACTTTGTGACCTGCTTGTACGAAACTTCGTGGTTGGGGAGGTGCCAGCTGCGATCATAGAGCTATGCCAAAAAAAAAACTGGCATGGTATCACGAAAGAAAACTGGTGCCACAAGCTTCTGGCCTTGCTTCCGACCGACGGCCTTTCTCCGTCTTAGAGAGCTACAACGTTTTCCCAGACGGGTAGCACGGCGTTAGCACCCGCTATTCGATTAATTCATCTTGCTGTAAGCCTACTCTTTACATAAGATTTACGCGTAGCCCTTTGGTTCGTTGGAAGCCAGGTAGGTGCTTCCTAACTTTGGGGTAGCTGACAACGACTGCTTGATGGCTTTTACTGATAATTTGGCGTCTCTACGATAGCAACAATGCTGCCGTTTACCTGTCGGGAGGTCATACAACACGACACAGATCAGGCGGGTTTCTTGAAGTACTACTAAGATGTACTCTGTAATTCTTACCTTGACATCCAAAATCGGTGCCTGTCGCCTATGTGTGAATTCATCATTTCGTTCTCTTCCACTGCTGCTCACTGCGGCTCGTCATGATCTAAATGTGCACTTGCTCGATACAGTCTGTCTTGTCTTGTATTATATTTTATTAGCAATTGGCATCCTTATCCATGCAATTTGTGATTTTTGTGGGTAATCT
This sequence comes from Stratiolaelaps scimitus, assembly GCA_019614645.1. Classification (NCBI taxonomy): domain Eukaryota; kingdom Metazoa; phylum Arthropoda; class Arachnida; order Mesostigmata; family Laelapidae; genus Stratiolaelaps; species Stratiolaelaps scimitus. The sequence goes on from JABWDB010000053.1 coordinate 89,284, forward strand.
CTTCGGCGGAGAAGTCATGTCAGTTTTGTGACGGTTGTGTTCTAGTGCTGTATATACTAGGGAGCGGTACGCTGACATTGGAGCCCTACAGAAAGCTTCGCCACGGAACGCTACCCATTGCGCCAATGTTCTGGAGAGCTCTTTCTCATCTTAGGAGAAGAACTTTAAGTAGGTGCAATCACAGATTGAATCCCTGCATTGCTAGTGCTTGTTTGACAGTTATTGCACGTTGCCAGAGATAGCCAGACCTCACTCACATTTCTCGCGCTTTCTACAACAGAAGTGCAAAAGGAACTACTATAGTAAAAAATCAGGAAGCACTCAAATCAGGAGAAGGATGAAGCAAAACCTTCCAACTTAATCAACTCTGTGAGCAAAACACTTCCGTTCAGTTCGAACGTTCAAATGCAAATAATTCGGATATGATATTGTCGCCTTCTATGTCCTATATATTATCGCTCTTCTGTTTGCTATACATTTCTGTATATATTACTATTGATATATATATTATTTTATTAAAACAATTTATTGATATTCCCTTGCAGAGAAGAAAGATATACACACACCTCGATGCGCATACCCTGACTTGCGTACACGTTGTATTAATATCACTAGCACATTGTATTATTTACTTGCAAAACAACTTTGTGAACCTAACTATAATAATAACTCATCTATTTTTGTATTATTGAGCTATTGCAATTTTAATTACATTTTTTACATCGCAAGTTGCGCAGTTATCAAAATAACATGATACATTCATTTATACCCGATGCGGCTGTTCAATTCACGAAAATGTGACTGACTTCTGACAGAACTTGAACACAAACATTCCGTAGTCCGTAGATTTGTTTCGTTAATACAATAATTTGAGTTATTATAGCCTGTGCCTAGTTGCAGTAATTACGCTAAGTCACAAATGTTCGTGACAATTTAGAATACCTGTACCTGTACTCTATATAATAAGATCATTCTCTTGGGGACATTCTGGTGTTTACACCATACCAACGCATGGTTTTCTTACTTGATTTTATTGATTGTTGACGTCTTTTGGTATTATTCCGGTGGCGTAATTTTTATTATGTTTACAATTTTAGGTAGCCATGGACATCACAAACACCTTGCAAAGTGTAAACCGATCAATACATCTAATGCAGAAACGAAGCAAATGGTAATGTTGCAATATAATTTATAGGACAGTATATATATATATATATATATATATATATGCGAGGTTCTACCAGTGCGGCATAGCAATATTCAATTAGCTTGTAATAATTGTAGAGTTTGGACAACCACTATGCAGCACCCAAACGTGCCACACTATCGAAGTTTCAAAAACAGGTTTATTTTCGGAACTGCAATATAATACGCTTTAGTTAGTAGGAAGGAGAAGGATAGAATCCTCTGCAAATTCCGGATGAGTTGATCCTACAAAAACCTGCGATGGAATATCAGAATCCCAATCAATTGAATTGGATAACTATAAAGACTAATTCAGAAGGTATTTTTGCTCGCGAGAGCTAGGCTATAGATAATCTGATGCTCGTAAGCTAAGAGAAGTAGAAGCAGCCGTTGGATTGAGTTGTCAGTCTAATAGAGACGTCATCCACAACTTGTTTCGTTGTGCCTCACCACCTCTCCTCTTTTCGCCCCTGGGGGCTCGCGCTATCAGCTATCAGCTACTACTGTTGCTGAGTTAACTGGGACTTCTCTCTTCTCAGAAGCCATCAGCAAACAGCATGAGGCCGAGAAAGAATAATTCAGAAAGACTGCTGAATTACGGTTATTTCTTGCTTTCGTGAAAGCCGGTAGGGAGGCTGGGCCTCACGCGCATCGTGAAAGACGAGGCTCGGGTTCATCGTTCTTCGTGGGGGTTCCACAGCGGTGGTCCCGAGTCGTTTCGGCATAAGTGCCTGCCTTCGGTATATTACAGAATCAACAATCTATCCCTATTACTGAATGCAAAAAATGAGAATTTTATCCTTACTTGTAAATAAATAAGAATTGAAATGAAAATAGAGTCAATAAATAGAAGGCCAAGCAAAGCTATTGTCCGTGTCAAGTAACATTTTTAATTATTCTCAAGGTAACGCATATTCTTCAAATCGATCTTGCTACCAAAAATAAATTGAAGAGCGTCCCGAAACACGGGTTGGTTAATCGAATGTTGAATCAATGCGTTTCGGCGATTTCAATCTATTTTAACACTGCATAATGTTGGGACAGGAGGTGAGATGACGATGAATATCTTAAGACGCGTCTTGGAGAAATGAGTATACCGATTAGATGACTACTATTATAGGCCGCTATATAAACAGCACAAGAGTATATCTCTGGAGAAAGTTCTTTTGTCCTAAATGGTGTCGTATTTAATTTCTTCAGAAAACTAATTTACGTCAATTTTTTGGCATAGTGGTCCCAAATCCGAGGAAATCCAATTATAAACGTATCAAGACAACAAAAAAACGTATAATGATTTCCGAAGATGGACAGTGGTACTATATTCAGGTGAATGGAACTGATGACTTTGACATATTCTATAATGCTCTCTAGACCGCACGGGTGACTCACTTACATCTGATTTTTCGATTCGATTTTTACAGTGGCTAAATTAACCGACCGACTATAATATGTTATCTTGTTTAGACATATTAGTTTATTTTTATTCAACCATTTTTGATCTCTTATTAGCCTGCTATATGAATTCATGTTTCAAATACAGCTTAACAACTAGCACTTTAAAGTCTATGCCCGAAAAAATGGCTCCAGCCAAACGTATGTTATAAATAAATAAAGAGCATTATTTGGATGTCATTTCCTACAGGTTGTTCAACTGATTACCTAACCCAGCGGTACCTTAACAAAGACATTTTAACATTCAAAAGTAGTTTGAATAAGTAATAACAAAGACATTTTAACATTCAAGCGTAGTTTTACTTTAACTACAGGTGTATCACTTTCACATTCAAAGTGATATACCTGTATTTCAAGTAAACTCCGTCAACACGCCCATAAATAAATGGTCGTTATTGAAAATGCATCCACTAACATAACCGTAATCCATTGACCCGCTTTTGTCATTGACCTTGAATCGTTTTTATCTCTAGAGGAGGTTTGGTAGAGAACTTCGTCTTCGGACGAAGAACGTTTAATTACATGTATCAACGGTTGGGATCAAAGAGTCCGGCGCTTGGTATTTTTATACATCCTCCACAACCTAAAAGGTCATATCGTCTCAGTAGTTTCGTTCTTTCTGCTACGTATAGTTTGGGCATACGTCAGTAGATATTTTCCACTCTGGCTTTTGGTCCAGCTTTTGTAGTAACACGAAAAAGAACTTTAAGCAGAAGGTGCTACAATTAACTTTTCCGACGATTTATACGTTTATTGTTACAGAACCTACGATTGCGGTTATGGGCGTACTTGGAGAGCGTGTGAATCTCCCCTGTGATATTCACCCGAATACAAGTGATGATGAAGTATCCCTTGTCCTTTGGTATAAAGACGATTCTACTACACCGATCTACTCTGCAGACGCTCGCAAAACGAGCTTACGCAAGGCGCACCATTCACCTGCTGATTGGCTAGCCCACCGGGCTTACCTGAAAACCGAGGGTACGCCATCTGTGCTTCAGATGTCACCCCTACAAGAAGGCGACGAAGGCCTCTATCGCTGCCGGGTGGATTTCAAAAAGGCACGCACGAGAAACTACCAAGTCCAGTTAAAAGTAATCTGTAAGTAAATTCACTAATTTCACTTAGTTACCAGACTCTTTAAATATGCATGTATCAGATTAGAGGCATACTTATATGTATTATTCTGTTATTTGCGTTGATGTCATTATTTGAAATATGTAGATGTTAAAGGACTAGTGAAGAGGTTGAAATTTTTATGGAGTGGCACTTGGTAATCTCCGCAATTGCTTAAGCACCAACATCCTCTGACTTGCTAAGTTAGCTATAATGATATATAAATCTGAGTTGACAGGTCACATTGTTAAAATGAGACAGATTTCACTGTGTATTCGCGTTATGTATTGGTACAAACAACGCACTACTAACAGCATATCCGAGCAACAGGCTCCCGAGAGTAAATATAGGCTTCCAACAATACCTAAGTAAATTTTCCGGGCTAAAACTAGACTAAACTTTTTCGGGCTAATTCACAGTCAATATTTAACAACAAGACCTAGTAGTTCTTCCGGGCTGGCGCTCAGCGAACGTTTAACGTCGTCGGTACTATGGGACCGACAAACGAGACCTATGAAAAAACAAACTAACCAAATCTAAACGTCTTTAGTAGGAATTTTCCAGTCATTTTTGTGTTCTTATTTCCTTAATAACATGACTAGAGAGTAGCGTGTACTTCTATATAGAAGAGGTCCACAAGAAATCATGGGAAGCTTACATAAAACTCGACCAGCGAGTCAAAAAGTTGATATAGAAAAAGTAATAACTGACAAACGTTAGCTAGTCTCCCATAAGGTAATGTTACGTGGGGTCACGGCAAACTTCCCCCTCAACAAAGTGGTATCTTGCTAAAAGGGTAATGGACACGAAGGTAAGCAAGGTGCTGCAACATCAGTGTATTGGCGAACATAGTTAACAAATATGTGTTTACAGTCATTGACATGTTGATACTGGATGTTTGGCGGTGATCATCTCATAGCACGTCCATTAGTAATATGCCTAGATCATAAGATCGCAGTTCAGTGATGCAAGTTGTTGTGTCTAACACTTCTTAAAGGTATCATATTTTAGCATTTTATACGCTGCCAATTTCGACGCATCTATCGTTAACTGCTTTGTCACCTGTTTGATTTGACAGTCAAGTGTAAGGCTTCTAAAATTTGACATTTAGCAATAATTTAACTAATAAATAAGTAAACTCCTCCTCAATTCTATTACCTATTATTAATTCTGGCTCAATTCTATTACCCGTCATACAAATAGTGTTCTTTTTATGACGAGGAACAGAATTGAAGAGGAACGAAAACGACATTCTATTATATATTGTGTACTTGTACAAGAGAAGTACGATGTAACTAAAAACAAAAAGTTTCAAATCAAGTAACTTTGATACGGAAAGCGCTGAAGGATATATGTTAAATTGTATTAAACTTAAAAGTTTAATCGAATGTAACACCTATCCTTTTATATAAAAATCGTATCTCAATTTTCTTAGCATCTCGGCTACAGATCAACTATCTGTCCGGAAATAAACAAAATTATGTACATATTTTGCCCTTTGTAGTGAATGGAACAATGGAACGAATTCAATAAAGAGACGTAATGTTGCGTAACTATTGCCATGATGAGAATGTTTTTATCTGTGCATAACAAAACCGCACGTTAACATAGAGCATGTCAGATGCAGATTTGCTTAAAGAAAACGAAGCTGAGGATTTGAGGTAGCTTGAAAACGCGCTGATGTCTATTCTCTTAGCAAACATGTGTGAACTGCCGAACAACCGACGCCATAGCCGAGGGAAGATGAGAAATCGACGACTGACGATTGAAAAATCAACCAGTTGTGGAGTGATAATTAAGTCTAACCTTTGTTTCTTCATGGCTTGTCTCTCAGTGAATCTACAGTCTAAATATTCAGCAGGTCTAAACGTGCTTTGCATTTTTAGAGAAACGGCAAAAAATAATAATCTATTGGCGACCGCCGGAGGTATTATATTAGTTTCAGAAGTAACGATTATCAAGATTAGCAAATTGAAGCGACTTTCTTTTTTGGACTTTCTTTTTCAAGCCTAACGGAAATCTACGGGGACCGATGTGTCTCCCAAGCATGATTACAGCCTAATATCACCCTTGATGAAGTCAGCTCACGGGTATTTATATATCTCCATGGAATTTATTACATCTTATATATTCAGTTATGTTTGTTCTCAGTGCCTCCAAGTGAACCCATCATAACAGACCAAAATGGCGAGATTCTACCAACGAAAAGCGTAATTGGGCCCTACAACGAAGGTGACCGGCTTGTACTCATCTGTCAAGTTGAAGGAGGTGAGCCATTAGGTATTACGAAGATTTAGATTGCCAAAATATAATAATGTTTTAAATACGTATTTAAACATACATATATTAGAAATTCAAATGTATTCACTTCTGCCTGGTAGATACAGGGAACGACTTTGACTATACATAACCATGTATACTCAGGTTAGATCATACATCGGCCCATCGGCGTCAGACCACACAGGTGTACGAGGTCTCTTATAACACCTAAGCATGGATATTACATATGTACATTTATATACATTTGTGATATCCATGCATTTGGTGGCCTCAGTGCTATTTGTGGTCGGCATCGTGGGGACTCCGTTGCGGATGTCCTGGACCCTCAACCTCCCTCGAATCGAGGAGCTATGCATAATCCAGACTGCTCTCCTTGCACCTAATATACTTAGGGAAAAAATACCGAATGATATCTTCTTTTCCATCACGTCCATTGAAAGACGCACGACCCGACGAAAGACGGAATTTGTAAGATCATGCCCTAGCTTGCTGCCACCTGGTCATCTGAGGTTCTCTCCGGGATTCGAACTCGCACCTCAGCGAAAGAGTTCGCTTGCGAAGTGAACAATGCCGCTAAAGATGAAACTATTTGTGTGTAAAAAAAGTAGATTTTGTGTGCAATTAAATATTTGCTGCACCTCTGATTCTGATGTACCTCTAATAATATAGGCGTCTGCATAGGATAGCCTCAATAGAATACTCCGGTTTTGTACCCACCGCAGTTCATCATTTTTAGTACAGCTTTTATGGTCATGCCATATACAGTTTTTTCCTTTCCTTTCTATTTCGAGAACTTAAACATTGTAAAATTCGAGTTCCAACAATATATCATGATTTGAATTGAATTGAATATAGCGATGCATCTAACTTCCGGCGAACCATACTAATTATCATAGTATTGTTTGCAACAAATGCACAATTAAGGTCGTAAAACACTGTTACAGTACACAAACAATTAGGAAAACCGTAGACTATATAGCTTACACTTACTGTAGTGCAAAGAGGATTCCATAGTGTTAGCTACTACAACGATACATGATGTCATACAGTAGACAGACAATATAATGTTTATTTCTCCTCCGAAGAATAGGCATTTGCAGTACTAAATATAACAATTTGCAGTACTAAATATAACTCACAAATAACTCTCTAAAACTCCGCTTTACAATGTATCTTTAAATTCAATAGGAAATCCGTCTCCTGAGGTAACCTGGTGGAGGGAGTCTTACCTTCTGGATGACAAGCATAACGTATCCAACGGAATATCGAAGAACGTGCTCCAAATCCCCTCTCTCACTCGCAATGACCTCATGGCTACGTTCACCTGCATGGCATCCAACAACAATATCTCATTTCCCGTTTCAGCCAGTGTCATCATCGACCTTAACTGTAAGTTACAAAGTTACTAACATTTTGAGTCTCTCTCATCGACAATTCTACGTATTTCGTCTCTGTTTTGGCAGAGTCGTTCTGGCCTCCTCGTCATATTGTATTGTCTAATTACGTTACATACAATATAAACGAAAATTTTGTGGTTCCGTTTAGTCGCGCCCAATTGACCAAACAGGAAGTTTTATTTCGTACACAGATGTTCTTCAAAATCGATTAACCTTGATCCACATAAATCTCAGTCGGAACTTCAGTTGGCGGGCTTTCTGATTGTAATTAACCATGTCTCCCAATCGTTGGCCCCTTGTTCCGCCTCCGGATAATGTAAACATTTGCGGGTAAGCTTAGACCCTGTACTTAATGAGAGTCATATGGTATTTATCTTATGCGAACCGGAGATGATTGAAACAGATAACAACATATCCAACATATTGGATATTTTAAGCAACAGAGTCATTCCTCAAATGTGCTTGGTAGCGAGTTAATCGGCTTTGATAAAGTTTTGCAAACATATTCCGCACATGGTCGGCTATATATGGAAGTTCATAAACGATCCTGTGGATATGTATGGATCAAAAACGTTTGCTTTTTTGAAACCCTAGCTTTGACGCACGTTTTCGTTATACTTTTTTGTGTACTAAAAAAATTTAAGATATGCCTATGAAGCTGAATATTCTCGTTAATCTCAATAATCGCTCTGTTTCACCACAAAAAATAAATCGAAATAATACGCTTAAAAATGTTAGTATGCGCCCTGTTTGATCGATTTCCTGTGTCCCAGGTAAAAGATTTTTTTTCTGTTCAGAATTTGGCAAGAAGGGGAAGCTTCGACAATTAAACTTTCCATCTCTTCCGTCACAAACAACTGACGTGTGCCTAATACGTGCACGTCCAGTGTGCATGGACTTGTAGGACGTGCCTAGAGGCCTTCAACAATCTTATGTCTTATGCATGCAAATAGGCAGTCCAACTTAAGTGGTATTCTTTTAAAGGAAAGCGTGTACGCACCAATCACCGAACCGGCAAATGTCTCAGCTAACTTGTAGCAAAAAGATGAGTCGTTTAAGGCAAGCCGTCACGATATTGGCTTCTTGTTCGAATGGCTTCTTTTTGTTACACTTGCTTCTCGAACAAATTAAAGCCGGAATGCTTCTCTAACATCACACACCGTCCATTATATGATCCCACGTAGTTCGTCCCTTGTCCGTATGGATAGAAGGGGAGCAGCGTCCACTTTCCGCGGGAAAAGCGGTACAATTGGAATGTCGAACGTCCGGCTCAAGGCCGCCCGCTGTTATCGAATGGTGGAAAGGTGGGATCCGCATGAATTCTACGTCACACAACGGCACGAGTGTCTTAACATTTGTCTCTACTGCCGAGGATTCTGGCAAGCACCTATCGTGTCGGGCAGAAAACCCACTTATAGCCAACAGCCGAATTGAGGACGGATGGAAAATTGAAGTGTACTGTAAGTATTATTCGATTATATGTACAAGTAAGAGATAGCGTTGAATTTAATTTGATTAAGGTTGGGTAATACATACAAAAGAACATTCATGACAAGATTGATTTTCAGTTATGCACCGTTATGTTGACTAGCACTCGAATACTACTTACGGCGCTATGGGCAATATATATTTTTGAGTCGGTCAAGATTAAAGGAAATAAATACAGGACAGTAAGTCTCGCATGTGGCTTCCCTCGTATTAAGATTATATAAAGAAAGCTTTGTTTTCCATAACTGCGTGTTTTCTGTAGTAGGGTCCGAACCAGCGAACTCCGGCGGCTAGCAAGTGTGAACCATAAGGATCACAAGAATGCTCAGGGTTCGGCATTTAATAGTTACCTCTTTGTCTGTTTACTTCAGATATTCCCATCCTTACTCTCCGCTTAGGAAGCAAACTAAGGCACCAACACATTCAAGAAGGCAACGACGTGTTTTTTGAATGTGACATTCGAGCCAACCCGCTGGTCAACGATATTGGATGGCGTTTTGAGGGTACGGGTGATTTCGTCTATCACCAAAATAGTTGTATGCATAGCCTAAATACCGCGTACTCATGAAAGTGGTCCCATTCCGTGAAATCAGTTGAGGCGGTAAAATAACGAGGGAGTTCACTCCCTATATGAGTAAAAATAATTCTTCTTTACAACTGTAGGCTCGTTTCGGCTTTCATAAATAATTATGTAGTCTGATCGATGTTTACAGGAAAAGAAGTTCATACAAATACGTCAGCAGGAGTAATCGTGAGCAATCAAAGCCTCGTTCTTCAAAAAGTTGACAAGCGTAACCGAGGGAAGTACACTTGCACAGCGACCAACGCCCAGGGTATTGGCGAGAGCAACACCGTCATGCTCAAAGTTCGATGTGGGTTTTCTTTTCATTTGGTTTGAACTAGATCTGATTACATAAAATTCGCACAAAAGGCGCATACGATTATTCTTGAGAGCAAAAAAAGTTAAATTTTTCGATATCGCCACTTAGTTTGGAATGTTACCGAAGCTTCTTCGATTAATATTTGCTTTAGATTGATCTTGATGCTGCTTGAGTTGAAGATGTGTCCGAACAATAATTATGTGGAATGATAACATTTGTGCACAAACTCGCATTCAATTGTGAACGTTAACTGTACAATGTGAATGACACCACCATTTTATGATCAAGTAGATTTGTTTGCTAGCAATTCGAAAAACTCTGGCTATGATCAGTAATGAACGTCTCGGATCTCAACTATCTATCCACATTCATTAAAATAATGTTTCGATAGATTAAAGTAAATTCGGCTACCTACCGGCTGCAGATACTAACGATCTCTAATATAGTCGATGCTAACGATTTCTGCTTATAGACGTGAAGCATGCGTATGTCTATATTTAAGCTGAATCAATGAAATATGTAACTGTTATGCGTTTTCCTTTATGCATGTAAAACATAAAATGGTCCTTTAAATTATAACCCTACTCCGGTAACACGCTTCACAAATATCGCTCTGACAGCGGTGAACCCGTACGGCATTATAGCTGCTCATCCATACTTAAAGTAACCACATATATCTTCGGTAAGGATCGTCTGCGCTAGAGATTGTGGTTGGCTCAACCGGGATTGACCAAACGCGACTGATAAATTTATGATATTCTTCCGATTATTGAGTAAACATTTAGAAACATATTTATTTCTAGTCAATTATAAAAGTGGGATACAGTTGTATCCGCTGAAAGTGAAATACATCTAAAAGCTCCTTCCTCTATATTTTCTTAATAGAATATCTAGAACAAGGAGGCCCCACATCCCCAATCCTTAAGCGTGACTAAACACTAAATTATTACTGACTAAATAAATTAATGATTCGGGCTGACTCTCAGCCAACATTTAACTTTCGCGGTACTACTTTCGGCATTTCTTTATAAGACGGACCCCTAAATGTAAATGCGCAACGGGGAGGATCTAACCCACGCACCTACGTGTGTCCTCCGGTTACGAGGTGCACACGAATGTACCACACCACCGGGCTCGATTGTTGTATTGACTTCCGGAAGCGTTTCTTCTATAATAATAATTCAAACGTGGCTCTCAAGATGCTGCGTGAGAACTACGAGCATATAAAGTAGAGCATAACCAAATATTAGCGGAGCTTAGAGCTGAGCCCATAAGATAATCGCCAGTTGAACAGTTTCTTAATTTGTCCAGGAAGCAGCCTTATCTCTAAATGTTGCGATAACATCACACACGGAAAAAGGTTTAAGGTACTCGACAAAATTGTGTTCTATTTATTGCGTTCAAGAGATGTCCAGTGCTCTGAATCAATGAGGGCATGCAAGAAGCGCTAACTACTACACATTATTAGTTACTTGTCCTGACGTTTGTGGTCTATCATGAGTGACTGCTCTACCAATGATCTTCTCTGAAAGTACACCCGAACTTTTTTGTAGACCTTGTCACGTGGTACAAAATCTCACCCAGGTCGCTGTACCAATAATAAGGATGTTGATTTGAACCACCTTGGCGCTTAACGTGCTATTTATTAGGGTTATCATCTGAAGCTAACGATAGAGCAGAGACAATGACACAATCTAGGAATCTCTTGCCCCTGAGCACGTGACTAATCAGCTACGACGCGCTATCCTGTAACCGCACAGTCTGGTGATAAAGAGAAGTGGCGTATCGTGCTTTCTGTTCAGTAGCTCCCAGTGCGCTAATTCCCCACAGTGCCAATCTTCCCACTACCGTACCGAGTGTCCATTCTGACCTTATAAACTGTTGCTTGGTCGGTAGTGTTCACTTGAGGATCGGAATCGGCCGCCCCTCTTACGGCGAGGTCTGTATAATACAGAGACCCGTTACTAACAAATCGAAAAAGTTCCCCAGGAAGAAGCCACGTTTCAGTTAGAATTCTTCCATACTACCATAACTAAATATCAGTTTCTGTACATTCCATGCAAATTACCCCCAATAAAAAATCAAGTGTCGCACAAAGGCTGGGCATCTCTCACATTACCTCAAGGTCGGTGAACTGATTTCGGAATTTTGGCTCACTACCATCCACATAGTAAACCATATGGGCAAGCAATCAGCTCACATACAGCAATTGTCTCCGAAACCACGAGTCACTCAGTTTCACAATGATCTATTAAAAACCCTTTTTTTGGAGGAGGTGAAATGCATTTTACGCACGCTTCGACGACAAGGAGCTGATAAACAGCTCCGCTTCAAGGCTGTCGCCGGCTGTGCCGGACTCGAGACATGTTTGTTGTCCAAAACCTATCCCCTACCAGGAGGTGTGATGTAATTCACGTTCTATTATGGTGATCATCATGGCTAAACCCAGGGGTTTACTAAGAGAAACCCCCAAACCTCCCTCTTAAGCTCCAGGCTGCCCAGATCTTCATTCAATAGAACTATGGGACAGCCGGAGTGTGGGTGCGTCGTACAAGGCCGCTTGGACGGGGTCACCCGCAGGGTTGTTCTCCGTCTGTCCGGGATCGGCATCTTCTTGCAGTTGAGCGGCTTTACCGCCGGCGTTATCTGCCGCGAGGAACCCCCTCAACCGAATTTGGGCCAGCCACCCCTTTACCTCGAGAACCTCTTTGGGCCTCGTCTCGCCGATCTCCCAGGAGCAGATCGTTCCGCAAATATAGTCCACGAAGTCTCTCATCTTTTTGTGTGGCAGACAGGCGGGTTTCGCCACCTCCTGGCCTCCCAGAGGGCCGTCACTCTGTCCAGGGCCGTTACTCTGGCTTGTTCAAACGCCGAACAGACGAGCAGAGTATGATGCACGTCGCCCCGAGAGCCTTGCGTACAGTGGATGCAGCTTGCCGATTGGGAACTGTATGGAACTCGTCCAGGTAGGTTGGAAATCTCTGTGTCAGGAAGAAGTCCAAGTCGCTTGCAGGGCGGTCCATCCACTTCTTGATGTCCGGAATCAGATTCCGGAACTTTGCGCCAGGCTCGCCGTTTGCTATCGGTGTCCACTCCGCTTGCCACGCGGCGAGTATAGCTTCACCCTTGGCTTCCTTTGTACGTCCGTGCCCTTTGAACAGACGGCGTCTCTCGCCACTACCAGGTCCCAAGGAGGGGTGCCGGCCAAGACGAAAGTTGAAGTTGCGCTAAGCGCGGTCTTCCTTTGCGCCTTTCTTAGCCTAGTCCTATTGGTGCCCGTGGTCAACTTCCTGTCGAACCAAACGGAACAACTGAGAAGGGCTATGGAACTCGCCACTGACACCACCAGTCGCCTTCGGTCCGCCAGCTTGGGTCCGTGGACGTCGGGAGGATCCTGGCTATATCGTTCGCTGCCTTCGTCGCCTTTTTCGTCGCAATCTTGCTGTGCTCGCTACCCCGGAGCCACCCGTCCAGGTGTACCCTCAGGTATCTAGCATGCTCGACGATCTTAATGCTCTTGCCTTCCATTCCGAACTTCCCTGGATCGACATGGATGTTCCCAATGAGCAACACAGTTTTACTCTTCTACGGCGCCAGCTCCAGAATAGCGCTCGCCATCCATTAGTGAATCGACCGTAGCATCATGTCAGCGTACAGCTGAAGGTGCACTTTGGACTTGGCTTCTACGACGTAAACCAGTGTTCCCACGCCGTCGGGGAGAACCCTGACTCGAAGCACGTCGTCGTTGGCAATTTTCCACAGGAGTGGCTCGACGATCAACCCCTGTAGAACACCAGCCGTCATGGCTATCGCCGATCCCGCGTTCGTGATCTTCCTGTCGTTCATATAATCCGAAACCACGCTGACCAGGTACAGAGTCACCCGTTTCCTCTTAAAGGTCTCGAGGATGACCTTCCATAGCAGGCTGTTGAAGGAGTTCTCACGTGAAAGAAGATCGCAGCCAGAAGCTTGCGGGTCGTCCGCCTGGATACCGGCAGGAGACCGGCAGTCTGCTAGTTCGCAGTACCGTCGTGTCCACGCCGGCGACTGTTTCAGGAAACTCCTTTAAAAGTACCTTGACAACCGCCGCCGGGATACCATCCGGCCCTGGGGCCTTGCCAATCTTAATACGGTTCTTCCTTCCGCCATTCTCGGTACAAGAAGGTAGAAGTCCTTCTTGTACCGAGAATGGCGTCACGTCCTCGTCCGTCGCCTCTCCTATTCCCAGCATCAGGAATTCGTCCCTTGTGAAGTCTTCATGGCGGTTGAAGAGCTCCTCAGTGCGTCGCCCCGTTCCTGTTCTGTTATATCCGACGTGGGCGCCTTCTTGAGCTTGCCTCTAACGATCCAATCAATTAAAAAGCACTATACCGCAGTCTATAACCCATAAACTCTACGCGGTTGATCTCAACCTTTACGGCCCGTCGAAAACCGAATCCGAAAGATGTGATCTGCAGAAAGCCGTTGATGCCATCTCATAGTGGTGCTCCAATAATGATATGATAATATCCGCCCTAAATGTGCTACATTATGTCTATCAGACCCTCACTAATATACTCTTAACGACCAGCCTATACCGATTGTGAAGTGTGTGAGGGACCTTGGCGTTATGGTCTCACCGGACTTGAATTTTAACCTGCACATCACACAAGTCATTCAATCCGCAACATTAGTTTGTAACACATTATTTCGTTGTTTTATTGTAAAAAAGCCGGAATTTTATATGCAGCTCTATAACAGCTTAGTTATACCCAAATTTACTTACTGCTGTGAAGTTTGGCGACCATATCTTAAGAAACATTTAGACGCTATGGAGCGATTCAATCAAAGTTCTTGACACGCGTCTCGCTTAGATGTGGAATCGATAGCTCGACTCTTAGCTTACCTACTATCACTGACCTACACAAACAGGCAGATATGCGATTTTATAAAAGGTTACTATCTTCAAACATGCATTATAAATATTTTAATGTCAGACAAAATAATCTGCGGAGTGGACAAACTGTATCATCAGTACAAATCGCCAGAACGGAAAGAATCAACAATATTTTCTCTTTTCGAGCCACACGAATGCTCAGAGAGACGAATGCATATACTATGCACAAACAAATTTTTATACACCAAATGTATACCTCCCTTTTTGTTAATTAAGGTGTTTTTGAATGGGAAAAAAAAATTGGATCTTGTATGGCACTTCCACGGGTCGTCATCGATCTCTGCCAGGAAGGCCTTCTAGCAATCTCTCTTGCTGTGAGCTAACATCTTCTGTAGGCCACGAAGATCTCTTACATCGGTCCTCCCAGCGAGCCTTCGTGCTTCAATCGGCGGCTTGTCCTCATGCATTCCTTCCGGCGCTCCTTGATGTTATCATTCCACCAGTACTTCGGTTGCGCTGGCCTTCTCCTCCTCCTGGAGTCGTTCGGCAAATCAGAAGCCGCTTTGCAGGCTTTCAGAAGCACACGATGTAGCTTCTCTGGTGTCTCAGATACCCCGCTTCCCTGAGCACCTGTCGAGAGCCTCTCTCTGATCTTGATGATCTCTGGGTTTTTATCATGACGAGTACTCGCTGTGGCGAGGGGGCTGGGTGCTGTGCGTCAATCGCAACCTAGAATTCAATACAGCGGTGATCGCTGAAATTGATCTCGTTTATGAGGGCCTCCCAGTCCGAGATCGCCGCTACCATGTCCTTGCTGCAAACCGTTAGATCGACAAACGATTCCAGCGTAGCTTCCTCCGTGATCCTTCTCATCGTTGATGATCGCCATATCATTTGCTGCTACACAGTCCAGTAGCAGGTCCCTCGTGGGGTCAGTCCTTTACAATCCCCACACGTCAGAGGCCTTTAAAGTCGTTGAAGGCATTGTCTTTGAAGGCATTGAAGTCGCCTGTGATGATGACTCTTTTTGGTGCCGTTGATTCTTTGATGGAGGCCGTCAACTCAGTCAATATCCGCCCAACTTGCTCAGCTCTTAAGCGCGGGCTAAGGTAGCATGAGTACTCTGCCTAAACCAGCCACCTCAGCCCAGCAGGAGCGATCGCCCACTCCTGTCTTGCTATGGTCGTCGAGGGATCTGTTATTAATGCTGCTATTAAAAAACCCTTGACAATGACTTCGTCGCCGTTGGACGATTCCCTCCGACATTGCTGTCGAACCGTATGCGATCGTGGAACTTCACCCGGCTGCTCTGCTAGATAACGTCATATTTTCATGATATTTAAGGAAATTCGTTGTGCTATAAAAATGAATCCTACCTATCATGTCCTTTGTTAGATCAGTTGGCTCGAACCTTCATGTCATGCTCAGCAAAGCCAACAGCGCTTCAAGGAGCCGTCAATATACGACAAAGCAGATTCGAGAAATAAGCAGAATTATCTCATGCTAGAAGGTTTTAGGGAAACACTTTTTAAACCGTCTTTTAAGATTCCTATAAACGAATAACGCGCTCCCAATAACTTACTGGGAAGACTAACTTACTAAGATCTAGGTCCAATTGATCTGGAGCGGACATGGCGTGGCGTGTAACGGAGGGCGCATTAGAATCAAAGAACGTTTTGTAGAGTCGGAGGTTCACATATGAGTGGAGACACATTTACTTTTATGGGTAGCAATACGATTTAAAACATCATAGGAGTAACTACTGTGGTCTGCACAGCAACACCCTTTTTAAAAAAGGTCCACTGCGTCTCACTGGAGACAGGACAATGAATTCGATTCATGCCTGTTGTGGTCACACTTTGCGGGATTCGAGCTAGCCTTTATTGCTTAGCATGAATAAATCGTCAATATGTTATTTTTATCGAGAATGTTTATAGGCAAATTAGCCTATCGATATATTGTTGATAGGCAACTGCCAGTTCTGAGAGAAATTATATTATTAGCATACATGAAAAATTTGGCGGAGGACATTCGGTGGCGTTCTGAAATTGAGGAGAAAATCCTTTGGTACCACCTATTCATGAATGGGTTACAAAAATATTGGGGAGTCTACAAAAACGTTGTTGCGCCTGGGCATCAACCATATTTCAATCAGATGTAATCATTTCAACACCTGCTAGAGTTGGGTACCGAAGCCGTTTTGTTAAATGAATGAACGACAAGGCTCTAACCCTACTCGGGTCAGGCTGGTCATACCTAGCCGACTGGATGTAAACGAATTCTAATGTATGGAGGCGGCCCGTGGGCATTCCCTGTGAAACCTTGAAGCTCTGTGCATAATAATTCCGACCGCATGATATCACCTGAACGCCTCCGCCGGACCTAAGCATTTAAACTGAGTTATATTGGTCTATATAATAATTACGCAACCTGCAGTGGTACACACCTGAACTGGTATCCAAACTGATTTCTGAGGGCCGAAAAACTGAGAAAAAACAATTTCGATATAAATACTTTTCAAATTTAATCCATCCATACTCCTTCAATCTAGTCACTTAATGCCATAAAGTATATATTTGTGTGGCCACCATTTAAAGTACGAAGTTCTCGTAAATTTCTAATTTGCATTGACGTGCATAACCACATTATGCTTCAATTCAGACACGCCAACATAAGAGGGCGTGAGGTTCTATTGTGCACGTTGGGCATATAACGTGCATGTCTGTCTAGTTAACAAGAGTTGAAGTGACAAAGCATGTATTGATATATGTATATATATATATATATATATATATATATATATATATATATATATATATATATATACATAATGATATTTGGGCTGATAACATGTCGGATCGGAGGACATAATATATAAATATAATAGAAGACCTTCTGAATCCGTGCAGCATGCAGTTATGATAGATATATGGTTGAAAAATTATAGATTGACCTGTGTAAAAATAGGAACATACTATGGTGCCTATTGCAAAGTATTTTTGTGAATATAATATGCTAAAATGCAAGCGGGGTTTTCCGAGAGGCGAGCGACTCGTTACTGAAACATGTTGCCTTCTTACGTTGATATAACATTTCAGATGCTCCTGTCTGCTCTAAGGATACAAAAAAAACGTATGGAGCTGCCCGAAATGAAGCTGTACGCATTTTGTGCGATCTAGAAGGCGATCCCAGCGAAATAACATTTAAGTGGCGCTTCAACAGCAGCAAAGACTTGGTCTCTTCTTCCAGTGTGCATACAGTTGCAAACCGTTCTTGGCTTACTGTCGTCCCTCAGACGGAGGAACATTACGGGCACATTATTTGTTGGGGAAAAAACAGCATCGGCCTGCAAAGAGAGCCTTGCGTTTTCAATCTAATACCTGCAGGACCTCCGGATCCGGTGCAAAACTGCACTGTTTTGAACCAGACGGAAGAGTCATTGACAGTGACCTGTCAGGAAGGCTATGATGGTGGAATAGAACAATCATTTCATATGGAGCTTCACAACGCCGAACAACGTACTGTGCGGGGAAATTTTACATTCAGTGGAAGTGTCAGAGCTTCTGCGCCCGATACAACCGCTGAATTAATGCTGAGCCAAAGAGCAGCTGACCCGCTTGCTTCTACTGTAGTGATATCAGCCTCCGGACTGGTGCCCTCAACGACATACGTGGTGGCTGTTTGGGCGTCCAACGCTCGTGGTCAAAGCCCACCAACGATGCTAGTTGCCCATACTGTCAACTCACCGGTTTCGCTCACCAGACGAGGTAAGCATGAATAACATGTCAAATGACATTACGAATAACAACTAAAATATAATTCCTACGTAGAATAATGGTTAACGTTGGAATAACCACTTGTCAAAACGGTGTTAGTACTAAACGAATAGCTAGATCTACGCCTATTTAAGTGACAGGCATTAGCAAACTGTGGGTTTTAATGGGTCCAAAAAGAGGTCGTACCAGCACAGCTGTGTTAAAGGTATATTCCTGGTTGACTAGAAACATCTGTGGTGAGAATTTTGAATCAAGGAACGTTACATTAAAAATGTTACAAATACTAATTCTGCGCTTCGAACTTTTTTTATAAATTTGTGACCCCTATGAAAAATATATGGGCTTTTGCCAAGCATGCCATTTTCTGAAGTAGCAGAAGTTAGTATAATAAGGTTATCTGGAGGTAAAAAGTTATCTGAAAATATAGGCGCGTATTATGAGATAGGACATTCTCCGATGAATCAAACAAAGATATCTGGCCAAACGGTGTTTGGTTTTTCCATCTAAGATCGGTGCTGTCCGATCAAAGACATGGCATGATCAAGAGAAATATGCTGCATGAATCCGCGTGCACCTCGGGTTTGCAGAGACCACCTTCCATTCAACATATTTCTAAAAGCAATTCAATTGCAACAGTGAACTGACGTCTGCTGTGGAGGCTTATTGTTGAGGCTTGTGTGTATGCACCGTGATTTTGCCATTCTCGTTAATGGAAGTCTACTTACATCTAAGTGGAGATTCTGATATATATATATATATATATATATATATATACCTCTTAGATCCCTTTGTTGCTCTCATGAATGTTGAAAGTCATTAGTAGAACATCAGACGTACGTTGTTTCGGTCGATCGAAAGTAAAGGGGTGGAATCATCTTTGTGACCTAAAGGATTTGAGCCGTTCTGGGTGGATTAACTATGGTTGATTCAATTGGAAGTCGAGGATTTGGATGTCGTGGTCGTTATTAAAATTGTCGCTTTTTTGTCACAATACGTTAAATGAGTAAAACGTTGCGCGGTCCAAGAATTTTATGAATCAGTCATATATCCCATTTCCGAATCGTTATGGAGTTGGAATTCAGCTATGTCTCTGTCTTTGGCAAAAACGTCTTTACACTTGTCAGGTGTCGCTTATCGTGTGTTATTGAGAGACAAAATCCAATCTGTGCCCTCAAAGGATTTCTGTAGGAGATTTGTTAGCTTTTTTCTGTTAAGCAATTGCTTAGTCATTTTGTCAGTTTCACTAAATTGTTAGACCTAAGCGGGTCAAAAAATATGAATTTTCAAGTTCCATATATATCCACAGTGTCTCTCCCAGTCAACAAAAAATGAGATCTATCTTTATAACAACACAACATGAAAACACTGTATGCTGAACTGAGCACATCCGAACTTCAACTGTGCTCGAAAAATTACTTCTATATAAACAAATAGCAGTTTTCGCTCCCAGTGTACGCCTATTCGAAATTAGTAGCGGGAGGAAAGCAGTACCGTGAACGTTAAATGTTGGCTGCGAGTCAGCGCGGAAAATTTAATTTTTAGTTGTGGGAGGGAGCACAGCAACGATTATTAATTCCATATACAAGGTCAACGTAACGACGATACTCATATGTATTTGGTTTAGAAATTAAGGCTTCTATTTTTACCGAATTACTTGATATAATTCTGATGCTTCTGAACTTATGATGATTGTCGTTACTACCGCATTAAAACTTTTCATAAAAATAAGATATACATATTGTTGGTACCCTCGTCTGCAAGATAGACTGATTACTTTGCCCGACAAACAGACTTTAGGGCTACAAAATTGAGATTATATGTGTTCGATGCAGATACTTTGAGACGAAAGTATATGCACCTAGAAAAACGCTTATAGCACAAAAACAGGAACTCGTACGTAAGTGACACAAAATCTTTTGCCATACGTTTCTTAATAGCGCAGTAGTTTTTTGCGCCACGAGTTGTTTTTTTTGCATCAAACGTATCATCATTCAGAGGGCAAGCTTGCTATGCTTTTCTATAGTATTAATTAATAAGCTTTTTTCCATATTATGTTGCGTAATATAATATATAAAATATACACAGGGTACAAAGTACACGTTTTCAAGTTACAACTTCACTACAGGTCTTGCATCATAGAAACTTACCTACTTCAATGAATTTCATTGTTAATTTCCATTTTTTTTTCATTTCATTTGTGGTTTATTTTCGGAACTGCAGTTTCACAATGCTTAAGTTCTCGCAAAAAAAATTTAATAAAAGGTGTATATAAAAGGTCAGAATAATCTGACTTATAAAACGGTCAGGACAATCTGACTTACAACGTGGTCAGGATAGTCTGAGACATATCGTAACCAGGATAATCTGAAATATACAATTGTAATTATATTCACATTTTAAACCCTCCCCGCAAGAAACTTTTTTGCTTCACTTGCAAACTTTTTAGCTGAAGTGAGGGAACGAAGCTCGCGAGGGAGCGAGCCCCAGACGACCGGTAGACGGTAAGCCAGAGCTTGGCGGCTGGACTCTTTGACAGTAAATGGGACCTCAAAGGTGGTTGGGCGACGGGTCGAACGCTTCCTCACCATCGTGATAGGGAAGGAAATGTCGGCTGGTATCTTACCGCTGCATGTTTTGAATGCAAGGAGAGCAGTCTGAAAGGTGCATATGTCCTTGAGGCAAAGCAGGTCAAACTGTTGAAACACATCGGCAACAGAGTCCCTACGACGGCGGCCGAACACAGCTCTCAGAGCATCATTCTGAATGATTTCACCCCGGCGAAGCGTGTCTCTGAAGCCGCCACCCCAGATTGTGATACCGTAACATAGCAATGGAATTAGGAGCATTTTGTAGATTAGAAGTAGCCCAGCGACGGGCACCCGAACTTCCCTAAGACAGCGAAGTGATGCGATAACAGCATAACATTTTGGGGCAAGTCCAGTCAAATGGTCGTGCCATCTCAGACTGTCCTGGATCGTCAGGCCTAAACACTTGACGTTGCGTGACGTGGGGACCGATAAACCACGCAGTTGCACAGACTGGATCTGGATTGACCTCTGCGGTGCTCGAAAGAGAGTGATACCAGTTTTACTTGCATTTATAGCAAGCCCAAACCTCTCAAAAAGGCGCATGACCTCTTCAACTTTTGACATCGATAGTTCAATATCCGCCTGGATCGTCGAGGGGGTAATGCGGAATAGGAGCTGTTATTCGGGCATGCATGTAGTGAGTACGCAAGGGTCGAGCGACGACTGACTGGTCTGGTTCTTTATTGTTGCTCTTGTGCTGTCGTCGGCTGTTACATGACCGAGAGTGAGGTGTCAGTGAAGTGCGCCCTTCGCGCGCGTATTTGAATATGCACTTCAGTCTCTTGACATCTCCCTTTCTTTACAATTGTCATTTGACTAAAAGCGATGTATCGTCGATGAGCTTAACTCAGATCGAGTGTATTGTACTTTACACAATTTTGTACTAATTAACTATAATTTGTACGTGCGGTCTTGTACGTACTCTACTAGGTTTCCGTGGCTACTTTGTACCAAAGCCACTTTTCTTTCTCTCTAGTACTAACTATGACTCTTGTTGAATATCTGGAATGTCAATGCTCTTCGACGTTTTACCATTATTATTATAATTATATTTACATCAATCGTGCCATTATTATTGTAGTTATTTATATTGATCTTACCATTCTATTATGATTATTGTACATTGGGTGAGCGTTACATTTGTTTGTACGTCCTTGTTCTTAAATTTCTCTTCTGCTTGTCTGTGTTTTGCTCCTCTGTTGTCGCGTGTTGCTTACTACTCTTCCCGCCGCCTATTCTACGTCCATCGTTTATCTTGTCCGCTTTGTGGGCTGTGGGTTGGATTGGTCTGAATTGTTTGTGTACCGCGCGTTCTAGCGGTGTGTTGGCTTTGCGTTTGCCTGTTTGGCTGGACCGTATGATTAGTCGTTTTGGTTCGAGTGCGCGCGCTCTTGCTGCCGCTGCTCTGGTGACGTACCGTGGCTTGGCTTGCGCCGTCATTGTTGGTGCGGAGCTGGTGTTGGTCGTACTTTGATGTGCTGCTCTGGTGTTGCCCGTTAGTGCCGTGCGCTGCTTCAAATTGCTGTTAGTGTTCTGTGTTGTGGTGTTTTTTCGGCGCTCTGAGACTCCAGTTGTCGTTTGTCGCGCCGGGAAAGCATTCAACGAGCGTGTCGTTGTGTTGGCCGTCGGTGCGCTTGTTCGATGTCTCCGTGGTTCGGCCGGCCCGTCTGTATCTGCCTCGGTTGAAATCGCTGGTGTCTCTATTGCAGGTGTGTTCTGCGAATTCCCAAGCGAAGTGTTAGTTTGAATTTTTCTAGCGCTAGCTGGGGAAGGGATTACAAATAGCTGTCTCCTATTTCTTATTATTTCGTTTCCACTACTGGTGCTTATTTTGTATGTGCGCGGCCTGATCAACCCTATACAACGGCCGATGGTCCACTCGTGTGAGAGGTCCGTTGGTTGAATTCGAACCCACTGTCCTGGCGATATGGGACGTAGTTCTCTTGCTCCCTTATTATAAGACTGTTGCGCTGCTTTTTGGCGAGATTCGATTATTTCTTCAACCTGCTTTCTATTTGATGTACGTAGCTTGTTTGTGGGGACAGGTAGCAGTGTGGCGGGGATCCGGCCAAAGAGCTTTTGAGCTGGAGAAGGCCCATCTGATTGTTCCGTTGCCCTCCATTCCAGTAATGCTATGTGTATATCCTCCCTACTCGCCTCAGTTTTCTTTACAAGACGTTTGGCTATCTTTACCGCGCTTTCCGCTTTGCCATTAGATTGATGGTAATGTGGTGCACTTGATGCGTGTCTGACCTGCCAATTTTTTCAGAATGCCTGAAAGTCTTTGGCCATGTATCTGGGATCTGAGTCTGTGTGGAATTCGCTCGGCCTACCATGCCTGGCGAAGTGTGCGCTTGTCTTCTTAATTATTTCAGCTGTTGTCGTGTTTCTTCCGAGTTCATCTAACTCGAAAAAATCACTATAACTATCAACTGTTACCAGATAGTATTTGTCTGCCCACATAAAGATGTCTTGGTGGACCACTTCCCACGGACGTTGTGGTATTGGCTTATTTGCCAATGGTTCAGATCGTTGTTTCGCTCGGTAGGTCTGGCAAGCGGTGCATCTGTCATTCAAATATTTGAGATCCTCTTTGATTCGAGGCCAGTATATCGTGTTTCTTACACGACGGCACATGGCGTCGTACGCTAGATGAGATTTGTGTGAGCGACGTAGGAATTCGGCTCTGAGGCTGGGCGGGACTATTATAGCAGACCCTCGATAGACTACACCCTGGTCTACGACTAGCTCATCTCGAATGTTCCAAAATGGGAGAAGTTCGGGGTGTACGTCTTTTTCCCTTCTTGGCCATCCCTTCTGGATAGCTTGAGTGAGTCTCTGCATCTCTGAGCTCTCAATTGTTGCGATTTTTACTTGATCCATTAGTGGGTCCGAGACGCGATTGTATAAGCGTTGTTGTATATCTTCAAGCTCTATTCTCCATATTGTGTTGTGCGGCGTGTTTGTTTGTATGGGGTATCGGCTTAGGAGATCGGCTATTAAATTTGTTTTACCTGGTATGTACGTTACTGTCAGGTCATATTTCATGAGTTCAAGGCGCATGCGCTGTAGGCGTTTGGGGCAGGAGTCCAGTGGTTTTGAGAATATACTCTCTAGTGGCTTATGATCTGTGTGTATTGTCACGTTACTCATTGCGTATATATAGTTTTCGAATTTCTTACATGTCGTGAGGATGGCTAGACATTCTTTCTCTATAACGGCGTAATTTTTTTCTGTTGAGCTCAATGAGTGGGATGTGTATGCGACTGGTCTGCCCTCCTGTATCAGTACGCCACCTACGCCGTATTCACTTGCGTCCGTTTGTATAACTACTGGTTTGTTTTTATCGAAGTATGTTAGTGTGGGAGCTTTGACGAGCTGTTTCTTAATTGCTTCGAATGATTCCTGTTGTTGGCTTTGCCACTTGAATTGGTATTGTTTCTGTGTGAGGCGGCGCAGGGGTTCGGTAAGTTCCGCTAGATTGGGTATGAAGGGCAACATGTAGTTAACACAGCCTAAAAGACTCATGACGCCCTTTACGTCTTTGGGTGGTGGCATTTCTATGATGGCCTTGATTTTTTCCGGGTCCACCTTCAGACCTTCCCTGCTTATGATGTGACCCATGAATTTTACTTCTGGTACTCCTAAACGAAGTTTGCTCTTGTTAAAACGTAACCCTACATTCCGCGCCCGCTCGAACAAAGCCTGCAGGTTTCTATGGTGATCCTCTATGGCTTCTTCCATAGTTGCGCCTTCCCCCCATACAATTGTGTCGTCGGCTACAACTGCAGCATTTCTTAGGCCATCGTATGCCTGCATTTGGCGGCGTTGGTATTCTTCGGGGCCCGATGATATTCCTTGTGGTACTCTACAATACTGGTAACGCCCTATCGGGGTCCAAAACGTAGTGTAGTCTCGACTTTCGGGACTCAATGTCATTTGGTAAAAGCCGTCTCTGGCATCAAGTACGGAGAATATTTTGGCATTGCTAAGGCGGTGAAGGGTGTCATTAAGTGTTGGCATAGGGTACCTAGGTCTTAAAATAGCTTTGTTTAATGCGTGTGGGCCTAGTACGATTCTCAACTTACGGCCAGGTCTGTGCACGGCGACGAGGTTAGAAACCCATTCAGTTGGGTGGTTGACTTTCTGGATCACTTGCATCCTTTCCAGCTCCCTGACTCGCTCTACGATGGCTTCTGTTACTGCGACTGGGGGTGTTCGTGGCGGCTGCTGTATTGGTCTCGCTCCCTCTTTGACGTAGATCTTGACTAGCTGAGGCAGCTGGCCTAGGCCTTCAAAGATATCCTTGTAATCTTCGATGAGTGTCTCTAGGCGGTCCTTGTCTTGGGCTATTATTGTGTTCACGCTCTCGACTTTGCTGGATACTTTGATCAACTCTAGGTCGAGGCAGGTGTTTGCTGATAGTAGCGTTTCCACCTCGTTATCAACTATTTGAAATGTTGTGCATCGTTTCACGGTATCTGTACTGACCTTTAACGTCGTAGATCCCATAGTCACCGTTCGTGAATTGTCGTACATTTTAAGGAGTGTGCGGTCCTCGCGGTCAATGCGTAGCCCTTTCAGTTTGCTTCGGATGGCGAGGTATGTGCTCAGGCCCATGACGTTGCATGTAGCCCCGGTGTCTAACAGGGCCCGCAGTTGTGCACCTCCTTTCTCACCTACTTTCAGACTGACGTAGAATTTTCTTTTTGGGTTGTTGCCAACGGTTTCGGTTTGAAATGTTTCGTCGGACTCCGTTTCGTCAAATTCTCCTTCTGGATCTTCCTGTATGACCCGCACCGTGTGTCCTTGCCTGTCTTTTGACCTGCACGCTCGGGCATAGTGATTCTTTTTGCCGCACGCGGCACACGTTTGCCCGATGGCAGGGCATTGTTTAGGGGCGTGTACACTACCACAGCTTCGGCATTGTCTCCTGTTGTGTATTAGTGGTCCGCGGGGCTCCCTTGTATCTCGCGCTTGTATGCGCGCCTTGTATCCGCTTTTGCGCAACACGTTGACGTCTTCTGAAGTATTTTCAAAAGGTCGGCGGATACCTTGTCGATCCCTTTCTATTGTTTGAATCGCTCTCTCGTTATCTTCATAAGTTTCTAGTGTGCGCATCACCACTTCCATCGTCAGTGTTTTGTGGTCCGTTTCTCGAAATAGGGCTTCTCTGGCGACAGCGAGACGGGTGCCCAGGATCAACTTATCCCTAAGCATTTCTTTTTCGTGGCCTTCATACACACACCGTTTTGCGAGCTGTGCCATTCGCTCTCTGTATTCCTTGACAGTCTCGGCGTCCCCTGACAGTCTCGGCGTCGCTCGCTGAAAAAGATACCTTTGGAATATTACATTCCGATGACTCTTGTACCTTTCCGATAGGGCTTTGATGAGTGCCTTCAGCGATGGACATGGTTCCTCACCCGTTGGATCTGTCATGTCATTCTGTACTCGGGTTACCTCGAGACCATTCAGGAAGAGCCGATGTTCGTCTCCGATCACTGATCTGAAGTGTGCAAGCTGTCTGCGGGGACTAAGCTTGTACACGTCGTTTAGTAGAGCATAGTCGGTCCATGCGTCGAGGAAGATTGTCCAGTTTTCCGCGCGATCGCCTTCATTGCTCATGGGCCGGGGGATCATATTTCTCTGCGAAATCATTTTGTCTCGTGTCACTTTTGCCACTTACTTGTCTTTCGCTCCTGGATTTCTGGCTTGACGGGGTGTGTGGTTTCAAGAACCTCTTCTTTTCCGCTGTCGGGGACCTTCTTTCGTCACTTCATCAGTTCTTTGGTGGCTTCGTCACTGTCGGCTGCGCCATGTTATTCGGGCATGCATGTAGTGAGTACGCAAGGGTCGAGCGACGACTGACTGGTCTGGTTCTTTATTGTTGCTCTTGTGCTGTCGTCGGCTGTTGCATGACCGAGAGTGAGGTGTCAGTGAAGTGCGCCCTTCGCGCGCGTATTTGAATATGCACTTCAGTCTCTTGACAGGAGCGATGTATCATCAGCATAGGCTATAGTCTTACAGAAGTTGCCAGATGAAATCTTCATTAAGATAAAATTGATTAGGATGATAAACATGTACGGCGCTAGAATTGAGCCTTGGGGTGTCCCTATGTCAACTACCCTCCAGGTAGACTCCACTTTGCCGACTTTCACCCTCTGTCTTCTCTCCAAGAGGTACGACCGGAACCAAGCGACAACAGTCCGCTTACATCCTAAATGTTCCAACATCTGAAGAAAAAACGAGTGGTGTACGCAATTGAAAGCGGCAGAGACGTCAAGGAAGACACCCAGACATAATTGATTGTCCTCGATGGCGTCCGTGATCTCCTGCCAAAGGTGACCCAGGGCTAGTTCTGTGGAGCGTGACCTGCGGAAGCCGAACTAGCATGCTGAGAAAAGGCTTATGGAAGTGAGGTGATCCGCCAACCTAGACAAGGCTATCTTTTCCAGAACTTTGGACAGATAGTCGACAAGCGAAATCGGCCGATAATTTGAAGGTAGCCTGCGATCGCCCTTATTTTTAAAAAGAGGGACAATCATGGCATCTTTCAGCCTGCGGGGAAAGCAGCCTGATCTCATCGAGACATTGATGACGTGAGCCAGTGGCAATGCTAAGGTTGACGCAGCCAACCTAATCAGCTTATTAGGCACACCCACTGCCCCGACACTCCAGGATGCTTTCGTTGAAATCAACGCCCTTTGAACCTCTGGAACGTCAACCCCGGGGAGTTCAAATTTGGGTTCTAAAGCTTGCAAAATCGATTGCAGTTCGGGCCGAATGTCCTCGTTCAGGTGGAGAGCGGAGACCGTTCTCGAGCCGACAGTCGCAAAGTGATGATTTAACTCATCAGCAATGGCTTGTGGAGAGGAAAGCGGGCCTGCACTGCTCTCGAGAGAATCCGGGAGTTCCACCCTACCACAGCCTCCGCCACAAGAGCTATTGATGAAGTTCCATAGCTGCCCGCTCTTGCCCCGGAGATGAAGAAACTGGTTCTCATAAAACGAGGTCCTCGCGCGCCTGAGTTCTCGCATATATCTGAGTCGACTACGGCAGTAAGCAGTCCTTGACTCTTGGGAAGGTGTTTTCAGATGCCAGCGATACAGTTTGTTGACATTCTGCCTGAGGTGGCGAAGCGAAGCCGAGAAACGAAACTTCTTTTGTTTTCGAGGCGCGTCAGACACAAAAGTTGTGAAGGACTCCTCATACACCTTATGGAGTATGCTGCTGAAAGCTTCAAAACTGGCGTCAGCATCGTTTGCATCGACAATCTTGAGCCATGATAAGCGCGGCATGCGATCCAAGAAGTTTGAGACTTCCTCGGGGCTGTGTTTCCTGACCAAATTTGGAGTGACGGATTCTCTTGGACAATGAGAGCGTCTACCTGCAAACGAGAGCAACACTGGGTAATGGTCAGAAAAGAGAGGAGTGCACCAGACCACAGGTGAGATCACCAGAAACTCATCACAGTTGCCAACGGCAATATGATCGAGGCAAGTGCCAGAAGCGGGCCGCGTTACCTTATCGATGACATGACGAAGGCCTCTAGAGGTAAAAAACAACGAGTAATTTTCACTGAGTGAACTAACCAGTAAGTTCATATTCGAGTCTCCCATAACTATGCACGGCAAGGATCCTCCTGCAGGAAGAAGATCGTCTAACAAGTTAAGTAGAGTATCCCTGTGTGTGAAATGACTGGAATAGAAACCAATGAAGTAACCCTCAAATCCAGATTTCCTAATGTGCACCCGAATGACCTGAACGTTGCCATCATCACTGCCCTTTGCCGAAGTCTCTAGAACACTACAACCAGCTCGAACGAAGATTCCAACTCCACCTCCCTGTTTGGCCATTTCCCGCCCCGACCCGAAAAAAGTGAAGTCCGAGATGCCAAAACCGTCGAAGTCAGCCGTTTTTAACCACGTCTCACTCACTACCACCGCGTGCAAGTCAGAACCCTCTCCCTCCAGGAGGTCTGCAAGTGTCTCGAGTTCTCCCGATTTCTTGAGCCCTCCAGTACCAGCATTCAAGTGACTGGGGTTCTTGAACCAACAAAATCTGTAA
Organism: Stratiolaelaps scimitus; assembly: GCA_019614645.1. NCBI lineage: Eukaryota > Metazoa > Arthropoda > Arachnida > Mesostigmata > Laelapidae > Stratiolaelaps > Stratiolaelaps scimitus. Next base: position 118,390 of record JABWDB010000053.1, read on the forward strand.
CTGAAAACTCCGGCACACCGCACCAGGTCTGGCAATCACTGATATTATTATAATTGGGGGCATTTATGGTGTGTAAAAATGTGTCCATAATTATATAGATGAGTATGCTTTGGCACCAACTGACTTAACGTTCATTGAGACCAGCACTGCCATTAGCGGTCCTAAAACGTTAGTTAGACTTTTTAAACACCTAGCGGCTCGGGGACACACTGCATTAAGAAGTCTGAACACGGGCTTCAATGAGGTGGTGAACGCCGTCTTAGCCTTGTGGCTGCTCTTGCTCCCCGAAATTTTAGCCACCTTCTTCAGCGGCTTTTTCTTCTTTGGGGCCAGAGGTATCGAGGTCGTGCCAGGTAGGTTTACTTTGACCTCGGTACCCTCTTCGGATCCGACGATGACAGTTCTCACAACAGCAGCGTAAGATTTCTTCATTGCTTGCGGCGCTTCTGCGGAACCTCCTGTTGAATCTGGGCCCAGGATACACTGAGTGCTGACTACTTCGACAGTATTTGCCTCTGGATGGTGCGATTTCAGTTGTTGAATAAGACGACTTTCCATCCTTGCTTTCCTCTTCTCGATTTCGCAGCGGACAGGATGGAGAGGACGAGATATGAGACCCTCTACAGTTAACACACTTCGCAGAGTTTTTACATTTGTCCACCAAGTGTCCCGATAGCCCGCATCGTTTGCAAGCAATTTCATTTCTACAGGCGGCATCTATATGGCCTAACCTCTCTATATGGCCTAATTTCTCTAATATTAGACTGATTTAAGAAAAGCGACCTGCTTTTCAAAAAGCCGTGTGCCGTAGTAGCTGCACTGTTTTTTTCATATCATCTGTTGAAAGTTTGTGGACTTGTCTAAAGCGAATTTCATTGCTCCTATATTGCTGCTCTACTTATCTGCTCTGCTTAAAGCGAATTTCGATCACTGGATTTTAAGAAAATAACTTAAACGCCAATTTTCTTTGAAGGACAACGATGTGTAAGGCGGGAGAGACGAAATACCGAAGTGCAATTGGAGGTGTTCGGAGCTATGCTCAAAAACGGCAAGATGTTGTAGACAAATTGGCGGTGTGTTTTCATTGCTCAAAGCACAGGCTCTGCGTTCGCTAAGTGGTCTCTGACCAAATGGGTGGCACGCGAATTGCTGCCGGAACAAAGAGATTGTTTGTTGTGAACAGAAGTTATGCTATAATTCTAAGATGAAACCAATGCTGATTATGATCATGGATTTCGTCGGCATCGCCTTCTATAGCCTCTTACCTCCAAAAACCTCTGGCACCAGAGAGGTATATAAAAACTTTTTGGGAGAGAATTTGAACACGTGATTTACCGCAAAGAAATATACGCATGCGTGGCTTCGCCACGACAATGCTCGTCCCAGCAAGCCGCTGTTGTTGAGGAGTTTTTGGCCCAGAGGGAATCAAATTGTGTAGAAAGCTCGCATCGTTTCCTGCTGTAAGCCCCTTGGGCTTCTGTTGTGTCGGCTAATTAAAGAGGAAACTGAGGGCTACCAACCACCAAAATTGGAACGACTCCGAACAAATACTCAGAGTGATTGTATATGACCATTCGCACGGAGGTGATTTGATGGGTGTGAAATAAATATTGACCAGATGGCACGTTTAATAAATTCTTAAACTTATAATACACAAAATTTCTTCCATTAATATAAAGAAATATATTTTTCATTAAACTTCTTTATTACTTTTTTGCTTTTAGGATCGTGACATAGCCACATTAGGGCTTGATCAGCTGAATTATGTTTACGGCCTCAAGAAACGGATGGTAGCACTATATCAAATTTCTTAAAAATGCAAACCAAATATATCGTTAATATATTTGCCCTCTGCGTCAATAACTGCATTGGACACAACGCATTTCATTCTTGTGCTAACAATTTATTGAACGTTGTTTTAAGTGAAAGCCAATCAAACCACCACAAATGTCATTTTTAACATTATAAAAGCTGCATTTACATAATTGTCGCCTTGTGTGTTCTGCATGATTTTTTAATGTCCTACTTTTTGTATAAGCTACGATCTACAAAGTGTCAGAAAATACTTCTTTAAGCAATATTTACTCCAACCAAACATTTCTAACTCTGATTTAAATAATAATTCTGTTGGCGCGGCGGCTACATTGGATGAGCCAGAAATCGTTGGTTCAAGCCCCGCATAGACCGATACAACTCGAGATGTGATGAAATAACGGAAGATTTTCATGACGATTACTTTGATCTCGAGAGTGAATAAATGATCAAATACATTTCAGGCCTGTGGCACATTACTCTAAGTCCTCTGCTGCTACTTCTTATCTCGATGACTACCGGGATCATACTTGTGGCGTTCATCATAATACTCGTTATGAAGATTCGAACCAGACAAGTCATTAAGAACTGTAAGTACAGATTCATGTTGGCACCATGTTTTTAAACTACAATAACGGCAGTGTATGTCGAACAGATTCACTTTAGTAGTCAATCTACAGCAAGCATCATCTCTGATACAAAGTTAATGGACAATCAATTTATAGATAACATCTTTTGCTTAAGATGCTGAGCCTGCATCAGACCCAGTACTAGATGTGTAAAGGCCCATACAAACTCAGCACTGCCACCACCAAATAGGGTTTGGTCTGATCTAAGCATACTCTGCTATCGAGTTAATTATCTAAAATAGCTTTTTTGACTCCAAAAATCGTTTACAAAGTTAAGTAAATTCTTCGGATTGACTCACAGCCTTAAACATTTAACGTCAACGGTACAACAGCTTTCGCCATTGCTTCATAATGCATATAAGAGAGCTTAAGCATTGTGAAATTGCAGCGCCTTTAATAAACCAAATAAAGCTTTACCTTTACCCTTTAAATGCAAATGTGCAACAGTGGGGATCGAACCCGTACACCTACGTCCGACTCCTCCGATTGCAAGGCAGGCACACACAAATGCACCACCAGGCCACCAAAGGGTTCGAAAATCGTTTACTAAGTAAACGGTTTTATTGTGTTTACTACTAGCACTACTGCTGCTATGGCGGTATTGAATAAACGGCCGCCTTCACTTGATTGGACCACCTTGTTCAATATCTGGCAGAAGCCACATATTTGATTCGATTTTTCGGAAATGCTCAGCTTTTTTTCAAAATATCCCAGACCCAATGGTTTCAAGTCCCCGGAATTACCCCTATGCAGCCTTGGCGTACAAGTTATTTGCCTATTTATTATACTATAAATATTTTCTCGGCTCAGATGCTACCGAAAATCGGACTGTCACTCCAGTTCTGTAATTATTATGCTTTGCGTTGGAAAATTTGTCAGTGAATGGGGTTTTGGTGGAAGTCGTTTCAGTACACCTATCGAGGAGTGAACGCATACCCTCACTTCTTTGGTGTACTGCCACCAGCTCCAGCGACTGTTCAGGTGGTGTTCGACAACGCGGGTGTACAATCTAGAGATCGAGTTGAAAGTGCCTGTCGTCTGACATCTGGGAGAAGTCCTGGAATTTGCCAGGATAGAGGCACAGGCAACTGGCTCCTTCGTGAGATCAGCGAACATCTCATGTAACAATCACGGGGTTTCACTCCAGTGTCCCATCCTCCGCACACCAGAGTTCTGCATGAAGACGTTTATTATATCTTATATATTTCAAATGTTTTTTTTCATTATGTACAGGTAGACCTAACGAAGGTATAAATAAATTATGATAGCCAAGGGTCTACCTAACCAAGAAAGTAGATCTTTCGACAACCGAAAATAAATTCGTTATGGTATCGTTAGACCATGGGACACGAGCCGCTCCAGAAACGTTCGTCTGGTTTCTTCCGTCTTTATTATACAAGCATTCCCCTATAAATATTGTACATCAGTAGGGGCTACAGCTGCTAAGGGCGAACCGTACCGACTTTGGTAAAATACTAAATATATAAGCTGCCGCACCTTGCATCACAGTGTTACTCTACGGATATTGCACCCGAGCGAAGCTCTACAACGGCCCGGGCTTGAAGGCGACTCATTGTAACAACGTTCTTCGTTTCCTTCCATTTTTACGGATGGGTCGTGCACGTTTCTTCTGGTCAACCTCAATCCTCAAATGATTAATATCTGATACAACTACAAACTGAATAAGGTCCGACGAAGTAACAGACGGCTATATCGAGACTGATTACAACTAAACTGTGTCCACATACGGACGAGACATGGCTCTGCCTTCGCTCAAAAATGCTACTCCAAAACTGGTAGCTTCAAGCATATGATTTCATCAATGAGAGAGCTTGATGAAAGGTTAAAGTAAATACTTTAAATTGACACTAAAATTAGACATCATGTGATGCAAACAACAGAAGTTTATTTTTTATGCAAAACATCCCACAATTAATATCGTCATTTAATGATTTCAGCAGCGCAAAACAGAGTAACTTCTGAGGGTAAATCTCAGCAGCTTCTACAAGTCGAAGAGAAAAACATCACTGACCTTGTGCAATCACCCTACAGAGATGAAGAGAAGTGCCCCGATATTATCCCTCGTGAGTACCTCACGCGGTTCATTTACACTTTGTAATGGAACGCGCTGTATGCCTTTGGAACCCCAAAGTAAACAGTATCAAAAGCATAAACAGTGCACATTATTTCTCTAATTACATGAATTGACTTTGTTACAGCTGAGCCTTTGAGCAACTGTCGAACGGGCGCATGTTTACTCAATACATCACTAATACGAGGCGCGAGCCTTATGTCCTCTGTGAAGAACGCCGGAGGCGTAACCTGCAGCTTGGTAGGAGTTGCCGGAGTACCAGCTCCAAACGGAATGGTACAGGTGGCAGAGCCAGAACAGCCCGAGCCACCGTTATGTACAGGTACCTTAAAACACAATGTGTGGGACACACAAGCAGCTACCCACGAAGTACATGTACTGCACATCGGCCAACCAGTCTCATCATCTATGTATCAGCGTATGGCGACCTTGCCGCGACACGATAACTTACAACTAACGCTACATAGTCCCACACCGGTAAGAGACAATCCTTCTTACAGCTGGTGGAAAACATTTCACTTTCTGCTAGTATTTTTTATTTATTAGAATGGTTATGTGACCACTCTTCAGCCGAGCCAGTATCTCAGAAGAATGCTGCATAGTCAATAAGTAGAAGAAGTCGGTAATTGTTGCCGTTTAAGGACGGAACATATTCACTCAGTCAGCACTATGGTGGATACTTGATTTTGCGTTTTGTGTTCCTATTTGACTGCTGACTAGTAAATTTTACAAGCTTCATATACTTTGTTAACAGGATCCTAATGGGGCTTTGATTGCTTGGCTATTTATTGTGGATTATGTGTGCTATTCATTCATTATAAAGAATTTATCAAATTATGGTTGGAATATTAGTTGGTCTATAAATTGTTGGGATAACTGGGTAAAGTCGTCTCTGATCATTGAGAAGCTTAGGTAATAGACGACCAGGCGTAACACGGGTATTGCCTGCTCATTAACCATTCGGTAATTGAATTGATTCGCTGATGCGACATCAGCCAAAACTAAACTACAGCTCAGATCAAATCTGCTTGGGTACAGTTATCCTTTTGCAATTTTACCGTTACCCTTTTCACACTATTAAAATGAGCCCGTCACTCCAATTGTTCCGTTATCTAAAGTTAAAACTGAGGGCTCATCTCATATCTTTCGTTGTGTCGCTAGGTAATATATTGATTGTTCAGGTTCTCCTGAAATCACCAATCTCGTCACCCTATTGCAGCCCCGTTGGGAATATCTCATTGCAGTTACTCCATTATCAAGTTTCAAACCCATTGCAATTGTCTCGTTCGTTAATTCATTGTACAGATTTCTTTTGACACCATTGCCTCGTTCAAGTATGCCGTTGTCCCATACCAGTTATCCCGTTACCCAAATTCTTCGGTGGCATATTCTCATTGCGAAAGTTCAATTCTGTGTCCATTGTGCAAAACCCGAAAGGCTAAATACAATACAATACAATACAAGTACACCTTTATTAACCAAAAGGGGTGGTACAGAGATTATTAAAGAAATTACATAAATTGGTAGAAGCGAAGGGAATTTTTACAATTGTTGTAATGGCAAATATCCACTTCCTGAGTCTCGTGTATGAGACGTGCGACTCTCCAGGAGAACAAATTATTTAGCTTTTCGGTGCGTGCTACTGACGCAGCGCGCACTATAGGCCCACTGCGCAGAGGGTTTGGACGAAATTCGATGAAATGTTTGGCAGAACTATTTGGTCTTACTCGCTGAAACAAGCGTAGGTCCGCAGTACCTAATATGGTCATTAGGGAGGGAAGCTTCACTACTTCCTTCGGAACATCACAACGCAGACTGACTTTTCGGGTGAACCTCGATTGCACCCTCTCAAGCGCTAGGATATGTTTTTTGAGATAGGGCCTCCAAACTGGAGAGCAGTAAAGAAATTTTGGAATGACAAGGCTCTTATAGAGCGCAAGATAGAAATCGACATATTTGATAATAAAACATCTAAAAATGGTGTTACATATTAATGGGGCAGACCGAACTACCTCTGTCACATGCAGATCAAAAACTAGGGAGGAAGTCGCTATGACACCCAGATCCCGCATGGAGCTTTCACATTTGATAACATCACCATTGATTGTGTATTCATTTTTGTAAGTAGAGGTGCACAGAACTCCACATTTCGGAATGGAGATCAACATGTCGTTCTTACAACACTACTGTTCAACAGTGGTAATGGCTGATTGAAAGAGGAGCCTGTCATCAGCACTGGTGCATACAATTTCAAATCATCAGTATAGAACCTGTGTTTTACACAGCTTGGAAAACTATTTTTGAGATCTAACACAAAGATACAGAACAAAAGTGGGTCCACGCACGAACCCTGAGGTACCCCAGATGGGCACCGATCATACGTGCTAAGAGTAATGTTTATTTTTACGCAGAACTTTCTCTCCGTTAGATAGCTTCGGATCCACTCAACACTATGTGGATCTAATTTTAGAGATAAAAGTTTGGAGATTAAAAGGCTATGATTGACGCGGTCGAATGTATTGGAAAAATCAAAGTAAATGCAATCATAGTCGGCTCTCTCATTCTGAAATAGCTGGGTTTCGGTCGATTTTCCTTTGGTAAAACCATGTTGTTCGCTGTCAAGGAGGTCATTTATGGTGAGGTATGAGTAAATGTAATCTACGAGTATCTTCTCAAAAATGAGGCACGCTATGGACCCCTGGGCTACAGGTCTATAGTTACCTACATAACTCTTGTCTTTCGCTTTATGGACAGGAGTAACAATTGAGAGCTTAAAGCAGTCAGGGACTGTTCCGTCCTCATATGAGCGGCAGAAGATCAATTTTAACGGTTCAACAATAGCCAGACCCAATTTCTTGTATAGGATCGGCGGCAAGCCATCATGGGTTTGACTGCATTTTAACGGTAACTCCTGGATCTTTCGTAGGATAAGATGATCCGTAATATCCAGCCTTGGGCAGTGTGCTCTTACGTTTATAGTAGCCGTGTGGTTTGCAGCTGTACTTTGGGACATGAACACTGACCCGAAAAAGGACTTAAAAGCTTCTGCTTTAACCAAATCGTCTAACTCCAGGACACCATTAATTTGTATGGCACCAACCCCATCTACACCTTTTATCCGTTTGTTCGCATATCTGAAGAATTCTTTGCTGTTTCTGAAATTTAGCGCTGACTCTTGTAAAATACGCAGCCGAGTCGAAGCTTTCAAGAGGCAAGACGCGGACTTGGATCCGATTTCACGAGAGCCTCTAGTTTTTTGACACAAAGCCGTATTTGATTTTGCGCTGAGTGAGGATGCCCTTTTGGTATGAACTCTGCTGTGAGAGCATGCATAATCTTGAGAAATGATTTGTACATATTATTTACTGAGCGACACCGACGAAAGACATCACGCCAGGAAATGTTGAGAAGCCTGCTTTGGTAGTCATCGTACATACCACTCCAGAAATTGTGACCTATGTGTTCGCGTTTGAGATATCTGGATTGACATAGTACTGTAAAACCAACAGCCGAGTCATCCGTGTTGATCGGAGCAGCACATACTTCAAGATCATCGAGATCAAATAACTTCCAAACCTAAACTCTTCAGTTATTTTTGACGGTTGACGAATAAAATACCGAAAGAGCTCAGGCTTCTCTGCTGATCGCAAGCAAGTCGCATTACAAGCGCCCATTTAGGAATTGAAGGATAGTACTACTCAACCGTGAAGGTTCATTGGAGAACCCTGTGGAAATCTAAAGCGTGCCACCATTAGTGTTTGACCCCGATTCTGAAGAGCAGCTCCGAAGTCCACAAACTATTGCTGATGGATAAACCACCGTGGCCTCTCGCAATATCCAAGTCAACGTCCGGGCTGAGTTGGTATCGATCAGGCACACGAACCAAGCCTCTCGCGATTCAGATGGTTCCAGAAAGAACTAAAGCTGGTTGGTGCTGCGGAGCTACTAACCTGCCCATAAAGTTGTCAAAAATTAACGCTTCGGTACTTGCTCGTCCTATAGCTCTTATAGTCCCCCCCCCCACTGCAGTGACTTTGTCCTTAACCGATTGAAGGACTTGAAAGTAATTCCCCTATCCAGGAACAAAGGAGTACTCGGGCAGCTAACTTCCTGCCAATATTCCTAGTAGCCCACTTGCCCTATGTTTTTGAAAATCTGATGATTTCGAGGGTTGTGAAATCTCTAGACTGTCAGATTCTTCTCGCTCAGTAAGTTCGATTTTAGTAAATCGCGGTCGACTCAGTTAGCTTTGGCATACCTTTGACATGAGATCACAGACGAGATAGAAAATAAACAAGTTTGCCTAAAGATATTTTAAGACATTTGCGGCTGCCTTCAATTGTCTACGCCACTCGACCTTCCTGAAACTGATATACTCTGGAAAATTTATTCAAACATACAATAATGAATGTTTGAGAGTTTGGGATCCGCGCCTACCAGAATTGACTGGTCCAAATTATACGCCTCCGGAAGAGGAGAAAGGGAAGGATAGCAACCGAGGGTCAACTAAATCAAGTCACATGTGTCTCCACAGTGTGTAGGCATGTCCGCATGACAGCACTCCGAGTTAAAAAAAAGGCAAGGGTGATCTCCTCTGTATTCCTTTGTTTGAGTCCGCGTCGGAGGAACTCGGCATCGCCATGTCCCAAATACTGATAAACAAACTTTTGGTTCTGTTAACGAGAGCAAGACCGATCTTGTGGTTTTCCGTACATGCCAGAGAGCCATATGATTGAAAAAGGTCACACTCCGTAGGACCTAGCTTCTGTTGTCTGAGACTGCCAATGCTTAGGGCTATACCTTCGCGTGACATTGAAATGGCAGACTTACTTGGCAGCTGTATCACGTTCGTGCTATAATTACGGCACTAAGGAGACTTAGGGAAATTGGTGTTTCTCGTGGAGATTTCCAGCTGGTCTATAAGGCGTTCTTACTATCGGTGTAATTTTATGCATTTCCGATTTGGGGGAACGTTATCTTGGAATAGCTGCTAGGTCCGAAATCACCCAGCACAGAAGCCGCAGAGTTTTTGACAGAAGCCGGAGTTTCCGTAGATCAATATTTACCTCGGAAAACTACTCTCGATTAATAAAAGATACAGCATATGAATCGCCTTTCTTACGTCTAAAATGTCGGAAAGTGTAATTTAGTCTGAAATCTCCTGCCCGTCAGCCGCTCTAATTGTCCGACAAGTCCTACCAGATTGCAATACCCTTCGTTACTAATGGAAGTAGTCGACAGGCTCCCGCCTACCGCTTACTGTCAATCTGGGGTTTCCTTCCTCGTGATATTTGATGTTTCACATCAGTGAGAGAGTTCATGAATGAAGTTCTTAAACGTTTGATAGGGACGCAGTGCAAATAATTAGGTGAATAATAACATGGTACTCTGCTGCTGTATGTGTAATCGGTAAACAATAAGCGTCTAAATAGCTTGTATTGTAGAAAATGACATTCAATGGTGGTGGCACTTCTTGGTTACTATAATTTAAATATGGTAAGGTAAGGTATGGTAAGGCTTTATTGATTTATTAAAGGAACTGCATAGAATTTATTAAAATATAAATTTTAATAAATCCAAACTTTGTATTTACTGTTTCCTCGAATTTACATTGGAAAGTACAATACAATACTTGAATCGACAAGCAATTTTTTGGATCAAACTCTAAGAACTCACGTACGAATCAAACAGGAGCAGCGGCTCGGCACGTTGAAGGGTTTAGCTGACCTGACTCGAAAATAGTCGAAAAGAGGCGACACAAGGAAGGATATATTCAGAAGAACAAGGATATATTTATTCAATCATGCAACAGTCAAAATTATTGTGTCAATTCCCAACTTGCTTTTTGGAACTTGTAAAGTTACTATGAGGCTAAAAGGTGCGTGTTGTAACCTCTGAAACGCCACAAGTCTCCAATCCAATTAAAGGGTTCCCCGATATATGAATATTATTTCACTAATAATAATATTATATATATATAATGTTCATGCAGTTCTTCTACGTGGGTTTTTTTAAAAAAAAATAGTTATCCATTTGGATTAGCGTTAGGGATTTAGCGTAACTTCTTGATTTCCGGACTCTATTTCTTCGTGCGCCATATTGATTTTTCAATTGTTACAGGAGTGGAAGGAATCAGACCATCTCTCCTCGACGACGACACAACAAACGCTCGACTCGGGATTATATGGACCCCCCTTTGACCCGGGAATGTTAAAAGTAAGTCTGGCTTTCAATGTTGTTATTTAGAGGCATTGTACATAAAACATTATTGTGCCACGTGGATCACTTGTTTTCACACACACTAAACAAATGAGAAGAGAGTTTTCTTAGCAAAGTGTTGGTAAGTGTAGTTCACCATTGAGATAAGCCGACGATCGGAATAATAAATACCGCTACTCCAATTGATATTAAGGCAGGGACATTCTGGGTCAATTTGGTTCATCAGAAGTAGAAAGGTAAAGGGGAAATTAAATTTCTGGAACTAGAAACAAAAAACAACCAGCATTCCAAAGTATGAAGGAGTTAACACTGTGTCCACTTAGTTGAAGCTATTTACACTTTATGTTTGCAATTTCTAAATATCATAAAGGTGTTCTAAGAACGCTGGAAGGCTAAATTATGTATACGATCTCGGATTTTTCAAAGCAAAGTAATAATAACGTCCTCTTCAAATATCTGCAGTGTGCATCTTTGTTTGCTATTGGATTTCTCATAATATTTCGTGAATCCTATCTGAGTTTTATAACTAATCTTCGGAACAACTATTCCTATTTATAGTAATAGTATTTTTTGAACGCTGTCCGTAGATAGTGTTATTCATCTGTCTAATTTATTAGTCAACTGTTAAAGTGAAATACGTCTAAGAACATCTTGCTCTATATATCATTTAATATATATATATCCTGCAGCGCCTGTCCCTCGCTGTGCAGAGAGGCAATGCCATCGCCTTCCTCGGGACATTGTCGTCCTCACCCCCCCCCCACCCCCCCCACCCCCATAATCCCTAGAAATTCCGAACTACTGTATGTTTGAATAAATTATAATACATATATCTATTTAATAGAATATCTAGAACAAGGAGGCCCCACTAATTAATAATAGTATTATTTTTTGTATCATAATTATTTAAATTGTTATTAAAACGTATCTGTATGTTACATATAGCTGTGTTTAGGTCTTATATAAGACTCTCATTTGGTTGTATGTATTTCTCATTACACTGTTCGACTAATTTTAGACAGTTTTACGAAGAATAACGAGCTTAGATGTGTCGGGTGCATTTCACGACACTAAGTACAAAGTTTAGTTGGTGTGTGTTTCCGGGAAATCGTGCGTTTATCAGTAAGAGTTTAGGAAACGCTTTGCACCCTAAAAGACGCTCTTAAGAGACCCATCTAATAAATCCGCGTGAAATCGATCGTATCGCTGCCATAGCACCGTATCCTTCTTCATTATCCTGTCAGAGTCCACCAACCACTACGACCTCACACTCTGTGGAGTCAAGAGCTTCCGGCATCTTCGATTGTACTATTTTTAATACATCGCGTACATTACACCTACCGAAGTCGCGGTAGTCAAGTACACGGGAAACGGGCTTTGGCCAGTGGCAGACAATCTAGGGATATTAAAGCTAAATACTGGTCCGAAACTGGTCACCCCGCCGCAAACCATTAACTGAATTAGGCGGATCCATTAGACTCCTGGACAGTAGAGTAGGCTCCTTTCGCTCTGGTAGCCCACCGGAAAAGTGCATTCAGTCTCACATCTTCTAATATGATATTTTCGCGAATAGTGCTGAATGCTCTCACTAAAGCCGGCGCTGATCCTCAGTTGCCACAGAGGCTCGTGTAACATGGGTAGCTATAACAAGACTTTTTCCATCGCTGACCCTCAGTTTTCTCCATTTTAACTTGGTACTGCTTTGTAGCATAGCTTTAATGACGTGTAAAAAGAGGAGGGCTCATGTGGTCGATTGTACAGTTGCTATAACAGCGTATAATTCAACCTTGGTTAGGTTTTGTCGCATCTAGGGTTGGAGTTTTGCTCACTAGTAGGACAATCTTAACAAGTAGTCTACGCAAATGTAGGTCTGCAATTTCTTCGTCGTATTGTGTAATCATTGATCTTTAAATGCATGAGATTCGTCGCCATAATAGTTGCGTCGACAGGGTTCAAATCCTGTCAGACGCGGAGAATCCTTGGAGTTCTTTATCATCTTTCTTTATCTGAGGATTCTTGTCAGGTACGAGTAAGGCAGAGAATAAGCAAAGGTGGCCCCAACAGGTCCTCATAGTAATACCTAAAGGTTAAGATCTGAGGCCTGTCAAATAGGGGAACAGCTGAGAGTCAGCTTAGAAAAAAAAAAAAATGTTGCGTCGACAGGAAGAGGATGGGTAGAGCACCATTTAAGGCCTCCTTCGCAAATATTACGGGGGCGCATCTCATCGAACCGCGATTACTATGAGAGATTGGTGCGCGTGAGAGGCGACCTTGTGCACTGGGATTTGATGAAAACTGATCAACTGATTAACGGTTGTATTGGATTTGGACCGGTAGAGGATGCTTACTTTTCACATTTAGCTCCGTTTAGCTTTAGTCTTGGTGCAAAACAGGCACGGCACTGAAGATGCTAGCATGTGTTGTTTTGTGCGCATATTACATGTGATAGCAAAAATCTATAAAATTCGCACCTCTTCTCCGCACTGGAAACCTCTTAAGTCAGAATATGCTGAATGTCCATGATACTCTCGGCGCACGAGCGTGTTCTTTGTTGAATATTAGCTGAGTATACAGCCAGAGACGAATCTCTTGCGGTATACGTTTTTTCGCGTTACACGGACACCACTGGAGACATTCCCCGAATCTTTCCCTTCTCGCTTACTCCGATTCTTCAAGTTGAATGCTTTGCTCGACAGTTGGGTGTCCCATATAGTCGATAGTAGTGATTTGAACGTTTTTCATTCTTTCGGGACGGTCAATCAGCTCAACGTGTGATAGTTTCAACTTCTTGTCCTTGACTTGCTGGAAATTATGTTGATACTTGATTGACCTTATACCAAATGCGTGTTGAAAGAACTGGAGTAGAGAGATAGCGCAGAGGCAATCCGTCCTTACCTTGAATTGTTCTAGAGCTCTAGAACGTACAGGGCCCTAGAGCTTCTGATTACGATTTGTTTCCTAGTTCAAAAATGGGGCATGTGCCTTTAACACCTGACTCATCAAGTTTAAGGAAGTCATTCCTCGACCCTATAATGTTTTCGAAGATTACTTTTTGATTCAAAAAGTAATTGTGTATTTCTAACAAAGGTGAAAATAAATAAATAAAATTCATACTTTTTGATTCGTAATAATGGTATCATTAAATTACTGAACAATGCATAAATATAACTATGTTTTTTCGTTTGTGTATTTCTATGTAGAGTTTCAAGCCATTCACGGAAGCCAACGTACCCTAGCGTGCACAATGGTCGGCGGATCACACCAGAGCAGCAGCGATTGCAATTACATGAACAAAGACACAACGTTTAGACGTACCAGCAGGTTACCTTAAGCTCAGTCAGTTAATTTGGTTGGCAAGTGTATTACTGTATTGGGAAAAGTTGAGCTGATGAATATAACTGCACGGATGATTTTTATGATAGCGTTTAGATCTAATATATCGTAACCGAGTTGTAAAGGTGCGATGCTCGTTTATCATCCAACCAGAGAAACGTAGCTCTTTTTCTACTTACAACTACCGATGTATTTCTTAAACATTCTATTGTATGTTTCTGATCATCGAATGCCATTGTAACATCGCCCATTGTTATTCGTACGGTGACAGTACGAGGGAGCAGTAACTTCGGGGAACGTAAAATAATCATTCCGGCTTGACGTATAATTTACCCCGAGATTTTAGGGCACAGTTGTTAGATGGTTTAAATGCGCACTCATCCCTGATAGTGTCCCATAAACAATAGCGATTAGTGTGTAACTTTTCTTTCAAGAATGTTGCAGCTGCAAGAATCGTTCCCAGGAGTTCATCGCTGCTTGTCCGCTCTGTGGTTTCTGCCTGTGTATATACTGTACATTACCAGCAAAGTATATTTTGTAAATCGTTCGGTTGTAATCCATGAGCTAAGTCATAATTCATAAAACGATTTCCATCAAACCAACTCGTTTTTGGTTAACATTATCAATGCCAACGGTCCGTAATGGAAACATCAATATAATCAACCTGGAGTAAGAGAAGATCAGTAAATGCACTTACATCAAGCCACAGTTGTGATGGCAACATTAATTTGCACAGCAAGATAAACCTGAAAGAGCTATAATCAAATACATTAAAATATGAAACCATTAATAACAAGCAGAATTAATAAATGAAGACCACAACAACAAGGTCAATAAAATAATTATTGTTTGAAAACCTGTAGTTTCTTGAAATAAAATATCCGCTGCTAAAAGTGGGTTACTCATAGTGGTCTTTAACATAATATCATAGCGTAGAATATATACCAATGGATTTATATTCTCAAGATGAGATAATGTTCAACGAAATGCAGCACTTAGCGGTAGATTTACAAATGTCGTTTCTTCTATCATTGTAGTGCTTGTGTCTGCCTTCCTCGGAACGACCAATTGTATTCTCCATATCCTGCATTTATATAATCATATCAGTCGAATGATTTGAGTCGAATGAATGAATGAATCATGAGTCGATGATGGACGTTCACGTCACTCTTGATATGAACACAGTCAAAATTCGATGTGAGCGTTTTCTCGGTGATGGCAAATGGCCAGAACAGGGGATAGAGCTGCCATTGCAATTAACCACTTACGAAGTCGTGCTTTGTGCTAAAAAACAACATTTTTTTCTTGAAAAATAGTTTCAATGGTATTCTTAAGATATGCCAATGGAATTGCATGATCATCGCCATCTTGCCCTCTAAAGCTATAATTATTTACTCATGGCTGTTCAAAATACTCAACGACTCCGAGTGGTCCAAAGAAACAGTACCCATATTTTCATCATTTGCTTGGCTGTTGCTGCGCGTCAGGAGTGTAGTAGTAAAAATCGTATGCGTCATAACGAGAACTCTTTGACTGCCCTTTAACAACCCACTCAAACAGAACAACGCAAACGAAACTGATACAAACGCGTTGCCACAGGTGGAAAATGGAAGCCTACAGAGAGAGAAACAAGAACACAGCATCACGAGTGAAGTTTGGAGAACCGCTGCTTTGAAGTTGGATTGCACAGGTATTGGGTAGTCTCAATAAAACTAACAGAGTATTGGAATAGAATCGTCTTCGACATTTCCATTTGGCATTCCTCAGAAAAATTAGAAATAAATGCACTTAAATTGATCGTGACTCAACCGTGGCTGTGTTAATCGTGCATCCATTGAATGCCAATTCCGCCTCCACGGAAAATTGTTCAGGCTGAGGTTCAGCCTTTAAATCATCTTCAAGCTAAGGCGTTTAGGATTCAAGATCATTCCCTTATATTATTGTGAAATCTGGCACAAAGTTCTCGTCTACACATATTATGATTATGATTATTATTATCAATGTGCTGATTGCGGATATCACTTTCAATACTGCCGATTACTGTGGTAGCGACTATGTCAAATTATTGTATCATTCGTAGTACACCACTAGCCGTCTGATTGCACCTCCCATTAAATTCTTGAGTCAATGAGGCGTCGCGTCGATTTGATAAAATTGACACTTGACAAAACTGCACTATTTTGATTCAAGTGGACCAAACTACAAAATATGCTCGGCGAAGATATCAATATTGGGTATCGCGTGCTACAACCACCGCACAGAAACATTCGGAGCTCGTGCATGCCATTCAAATGCACCAACAATTGCTCGACATTCTCGACCAAGCCATACTAGATAATCCCGATCGAAACGGATCTTGAGAGTGAGAGAGGGAGAGGTATGTATTTGTGATTTGCGTATTGTATCCAAAGGTACGTTGTGGACCACATTATTATATTAAATTAACATATTATGCAGATGATGCGGAAGACCTCCAACACAAACTTTTTAACGGCAAAAAGCAGTCATCCGCATTGTTTGCCGGCTTTTGCGCCCGCTCCGAGACTAGCATACGAGGAGTAAACACGAGGAGTTCTCAACACGTTCGTTCAATAGTAAGTTGCATTTGGGCGTGCAGACAGTAGCGGCACAACACGATTAGATCGTACGTCGTCAGGGATTCATCGTGGCAGAAAAGACACACGCTGTGCTCACCTGTAAAAAAATCTTAATGTAGGTGAACAAGTATTTGTAAAAGATTAGAGAAATCCGTCCAAACCGAAATGGGCACCTGGTGCCCATTACTCGACGAGCTGAACAAGCTATGTATGAGGCGTTTGACCGCGGTCGAACAACAAACCTGATAGCGACATAGCAACCAATTCCGCTAGCGAGAAAAGTTCATAAGAAAACTTTTTGTTCAGAAACGGCATACATTTTTGTCGCCGTTTCCATATCACAGAACAATGACTAGAGTGTCGAAAGAATTAGGGGCTTATTGATACCACTTTCTTGTGATGGGAAAAATCGTTCTTATTCATATAGAATAGAGGTAGGAACAGGCATACCAACATCACAAGTGTAATACAATAGCTGTAAACTATCGTTTTTTTTTGATAATTATTTATAAAGGACTGACTCGTCAAAGAACTAGAGATGAAAGTCATGGGTGATGCCCCGAGCTCATATAATATGATGTTCTTTATTTTTGCTATGATGCGTGCTTTTCTGATAGGCTGTATCACAAAACCAGCCCTGGTACGCGTGTGTCTATTATCAGTATACATGCATCAAAGTTTACCACTCTTCAGAGATCAGTGTTGAATTTTCTAAGCGTACCAAGGCATATCTATAAACAACGTTCTCAACATGTTCACCGAAAGTCATGATAGTAGAAAATCTTACAGTCTTTTGCTACCGTTATCTTATGTACTTCAAGTTCCCCCAGCTTGCCACTTGCACGGATATTTCGGGATCGCAGATGGACAACTCCACAATTATGCAAACATAGCCTAAGTTCCATCTATATCGTCCATTCGTAGAGGTTATCAAGGATTCTAGACGGTAGCTGTCCTTGATTTTCAACATCAGTTTGACGTCGTCTCCGTATATGTAGAAATTAATCGGTTCTTCCTGAACGAACTGAATTTGGTCCACGAAGAGAGCGATACATGTTTCGGTTTAACGTAACTGCAGTCTTGATAACGCTCAAGTTCACGCGACAAAAAATTGTTAAAATCTGTATCATTACATATTATTTATATGTTTTACAGTTACGACACGCATACTGTAGAGTTTATCGACGGAGAACAGTCGTTAAAGGTATATAAATCGTTGACAAAGACCATTCGGCTTCTGCCAAATATTGCTCTTGAGGCGTCGTTCTGTATAATTTGAACTCTATAATCGCATAGCATTTAGGCGTTTGGGTTGATGTTGCGTCAAAACCTACGAAGACCAAAATAGAATTCAACCTATTAGAACTACAAGCTGGGCTTTCATTCTCGACTTCAACGATACATTTAACACATCGTCAGCGCCGTGGCTTGCACGGTTATGTCTCTGGCTATCGGAAGCCGGAGGCCGCAGGTTCGAGCCCCCACCTGATGACATATAAGAAAGCTTAAGCATTGTAAGAATTGCAGCTCCTTTAATAAACCAATAAACCTTTACTTTTACCTTTACTCAACGTAAGGCTGCCTACAAAACGTCTCAAAGAAGAATCGACGGTAGTCTTGAAGGTCTACCCAGTATATATATATATATATTATATAATTTATTCAAACATACAGTAGTTAGGAATTTCTAGGGATTATGGGGGTGGGGGGGGGAGGACGACAATGTCCCGAGGAAGGCGATGGCATTGCCTCTCTGCACAGCGAGGGACAGGCGCTGAAGGAGGAAAGAGCCTGCGCGCTTGTCCCCGGTGGCGCGGATCAACCTATGGTAGACCCCCTCGAGGAAGTTCGCAGTGAGAGGGCCGTGCCCGCCCAAGGTCTCAAAGGCAAGGGGGGAAAACAGGTGGGTTGCTTGGAGTGCGGCGTACTTCCTTAGCTTTGCCCGTTCCGCACGCGCTACTGCGTAACCGGGGATGGTTGCACAGTGGTTGACATAACAAGGTGCTAGGGTGTCAACCACAGTGCCGTCCCAAACCAGGTGCTTGCTTCGATGGAAGGGGATAAGGGTGAGGCCGTCAGGGCGGCGCCCGTCAGAGGTGTCGAGGCCCTGTGGCTCCCTTGTGCAACGGGAGACGACGTCAAACTCCCGTTGCGACGGTAGTTGTATCACAGAGCTGCAGCCAGTTGGTGCTTTGTACTCGCATTACAAACTGACCTATGGGGTGCCTATCGTGGCCCCGTGTGAAACTTAGAGCCTCCAGAGATCTACCTTAAATTGAGTTATAAGCCCCTTTAACTGGTTTCCGTTGATAAAGGCAACAACAGGATAGTACTCAGAGAAAAGCAGAGTCGACGACACTTCAGAGACTACGGATAGAAACCTATCACAATCAATCACAGCAATGCGATCGACACAAATGTTCGACGTTGGGCGCGTCATTTGGCTAATAACGTGAATATAATAAGTGAAAGCGAAAAACACCGGATATCCGTCAAAAACCTAGAAGATTAACGTTCGAGTCTCCAACTAGCAGATAAGATTGCTATGCACAACCTCATCCAAAACATCAAGCAAGATGCTTCTGTGAGCATAGTAACAGGAGTAAAAACCAACAAAATACCCATCAAAATTAGGGTCTATTTGTTTACACCAAGCCGAACTGTTTGAACCGTACCATAGGCACTGCTTCGCGTGACTGTCGAGAGAGGTACAGCAAAATAGCACAAAGATGCCAACATCTCCGCTGTCCTTTTTCCAACTAACGACCGCATGCGAAGGTGCTGGAAGTAGAAATACCATAGCAAGCATAGTCAGCGCTTTTTAGATCACTTGTAACTAGGAGAGAAGTTTATTAGTCGATTATTATATAAAAGTGGGTGACAACTAACTAGTCTTATAATTATTATATAATAGCCAGAGTTCTCATCCTTTAGGAGAGCTTTCAATGTCTCCAGATGTCCTGATTACTTGAGACCTTTCGTCCCAGCATAAATATGAATGTCGACGAAATTATAAACAAACGGGAGAACGTTGTACAATATTTGACACCCTCCTACATTATTGGGATTAAATGTATTAATAATATTACGCCTATTCATGATTGACTAGATGTGTTGTATGTCCCGCACGTCATAAGAGCGTCTATGAGTCTTTGCAAGCATACCGCAGAGTAGTATCGTCCTGCTTCACGCGAGATCCTACCCGATTTACGAAATGAATACTCGAGTAGCACGGTGTGGAAGAGACTGTCTGTTTATTTACAATTCCTTCTATACCTATAGAGTAGAGCGCCATTCTCCATCCATACCGCTGCGGCATGCTTGTTCGCAGCAACTCTATTGTTCTATTAATCAGATGCCCCATCTACTACATTCTCCCTTCCATTATTAAATGTTTTTTGAGCTGTTGGCTCATAATCACCAAAACGTTCTGATTGTCTCCTAATTCTAATCGATCTTCTTGGTTCCTCGGTTTCATTTTCCCGCCTTTCTTCATAATTATTTCTTCCCCCCATTTATTCTGATTTCCTGATATCCTTTTCTTCTCACTGTTCCTAGCTGACTAGAAACTCGCATTGTTTTTATCATCCACCCAGTTCTGAAGATCGCTTTCTCCTGCCCCCCGCCACAACATCGGTGTTAGCAATGTATTTTGCTCCCACGCTGGGTCGTTTACTTCAACTAACTTATTCTTATGCCGAAATATTAATTAATTATGACGAAACCACTTTCCAAATATGTATGTATCCTTCTTCTTCTTTTACAACGTGCATCGGTATGCCGTTCGCTGGTTCCCCTCTTCTGTGTCGCGGTTTCTTGGCTCGGACCCACGATCCCCAAGAAAATGCTGTCTCTATGACTGCTCATCGGCTTTCCGCGTGTTCTTTCTGGACCGCGTTGTTCTATTGTTTGTCGTAGCTGTGGCCATTTCTTCGTGAAATCTTGTATCCGTTCATTGCCGTCACTCATAGTTTGGTGTCTATCGTGTAACAGCTACGCCAGTGACATGCCAGTCGTCGTCTGTGGTGTTGCGTTATACATTCGATCATCTCCACAATCGGCCTCACCAGTTTGCCGCCCGTCTGTTGTATGATAGCCGTAAATCCTCCCAGCGTACTGTTAAAACGTTGTAGCAGTCCATTCGCCTAAGGGTGGCCGACTGGAGTACGCTTATGATAGTACGCTCACTTGGAATACTAGTCTATTACCACAAATGAAAGCCAGTGTAATGCAGATACCGATCCGTCAGGACCATGAATGTCGATCGCCAGAACACTCCACGGTGTTCTGGAGTGGAGCCGTTGTCGCCACGGTTGACTTGTGCAGCGTTGCACGTATGCGACAGTTGTGTATTGCTTCCTCTACGAGCTTGTCTAGCCCGGGCCACCAAACCAATTGCCTTAGTGTTATACCCGGATTAGCCTCATCGTGTGCTATCCTCATTCGATTCCGGGTCCCAGTAGTCCTCATGCGCGGCTTCGTACACGGCGCCTGGTGTCGTATTCCTTGTTAATCCGCAACGGCGAGCGAAGTCTCCTGCTGTTCGCACCTAAAGCATTCTTGATATTTCGTCCTTTGGACGAAATGACACGAAGAGCTGGACTCAATGAGGAGTTCGTAGATTTAACCGTCAGAGGAGCCTTGCGCACCAATGATCTACAAAGGACTTTCTGAGACGATGAACAGTTTTCTCCCTACGCTTTATCGTCAGGGTTGCCTTTGGCGGGATCGAGGTACTACCAGGAAGATTCACTTTACTTCCTGCCCAGCAGGGATAAAAGTGAAGTATGAGATGCAACTTGTGCATACGATAAGTTGCGTACTACATGCAACCCGGAGATGGGCCAGCCTGGTCCTCTGAAACGTCCGACTGAGCTGCTGGAGAAGAAGTGTCAACCACTATTGGTATATTGGTCGCGGCTGGAGCTTCGAGTCTCACTTGCTGGAGGAGTCGACATTCCACCCAGGTCGCTCGTTTCTCAATTTCCCATGACTGAATTGGATAAAGTGCGGAGGTAGATGGGTGATCAGCCTTTCAGTTGACACATTTAGATGCATTCTTACAGTTGATGTTCCTGGATTCACCGCAATTCTTGCAGGTTGCTTGAGTCTTGCATACAGCAGCTATGTAGTACAACTATAGGCATCTGAAACATGCGACAGGAGCTCCAGCATATAAAGCTAGGGTTGTGAGGTGGCATGTAAGCTCCAGCTAGAGTCATCAAACTATTGAAAAAAGGCAGGGCCCTGGAAGTACTTCGCACGAAAGCGCGCTCTTGGTTAAAGGACCTTGATGACGTCAATGAAGCTGGTGTTGCGACTTATAAAAACAATAAGTCTTCGAGGGGCTAAGCATTTAAAAAGTCTATGCAGGTGCTAGGAGTCTGCATGAGGGACTAAAGAGTTAAATGCTTAACTTACTGCGAATACACAATTATGGATAGATCCTGTTTTTTGTCTTTTCGGGCTGACTCTCAACATTTGAGGCCCACGGAATGGCCTTTTGCTTTGGTTCGTTAGACGGATCCCTAAATACAAATGTGCGACGGTTAGGGTCAAACCCATGCAGCTCGTGTCCTCCGGTTGCGAGGCGTGCACGAATGTACCACGACACCTACCTCGACTGTCCCCTTGATGGCCTAGTGGTGAGCGTCTTGGACTTCCAGACAGGAGGGACACATGGATAGCTTTAGTCTGTCCGATCTGGCCGGTACCTCTTGGATAGATTGGCCGGCCTGTCATAGGGGCCTCCTCCTTCACCAGTCTCTCCCCGAGCATTCCTGCTACGAGCCGGGGATTAGGTGACCGAGCGTTCTCGGGCAGAATCCCAATACGGAGGCCACAGTAGCCATAGGAGACTAGGTTTTCGGGCTGACTCTCAGCCAACATTTAACGTCCACGGTACTGCTTTTAGCATTGCTTCATCAGAGACTAATTCATAGGAGACTAAGGCATCCGGCTATGGAACACTAGCCAGAGCAGTACACACCTTCCCTGGAAGTAATGCCAAGCGTGCCGACTCTAGGGAAGAGATAGACTCTCAGCAGAGGATGGTTTTAGCAGGCAGAGGCGTTTTGTCATCCACTTCAACCCTGCGCCGGATCGGCCCACTTTCATGGAGATTGGAATGTCTCTGGTGGTGTCCGCGCGTTTGAAGAAAATGTCCTCCTCTCAAAAAAAAGTCAGTCCGATCCAACCAACTTTTTACCAATGTAAAAAGTCGTCAATTAAAGCAGTTATGGCGGGTTTGGTATCAACAATTTCAGTTTCACTGGACTGAGTCGGGAGGGCAGGAGGCAGGGAGGCGGCGTGGGTATCTACATCAGCTCTGAGTGCAATCTCCTCGAGTCTGTGAAGAGGGCTAGTGATGTGGCGATCTGCAGGTGGTAGGTGTTCTGCTGAAGAAGCCTGATTTTGAGGGGTATGCAATTGGTTTGCACTCTTTTCGCCCGTGGACTTTGCTTGACATACCGGAAGAAATCCTGCCGCGAAATAGTAGTCCACCCTGTATTGTCACGGGGGATGCAAACACTAACCTTTTAGCGAGGTCTGTCTGTTAGAGCTACGTATCGATCTTTTTATCCAGGAGTTTTGGTTATGTCATAGACCGGATTACTCGTCTAGTTTTGATGTGCATCGACCACATTTTGAAATTGTGAAGGTTTCCTAGACATCTTCCCTTCTGTATGGCGTTCTCCCCTGTTCTTGAATCTACTTGTCCCTGAACCGGGCTATTATCAGTGTAACGGGAGGGTCTTTTGCTAGTCAGAGAAATATGTCTTCCGGCACGGCGAACTTTGCTAGATTGCACGGTAGAAAGGGCATCTCGCAGTCCATGAAGAATGTCAGCACACTAAGCTGGTTGAGTGTCTACGACACGGAAGAGGTTGATGAAGCATTTCGTCTTGTGCTGTCAAGATTATCTGAAAAATGTTTCACAGTTATAGAAGCAAAAAATACGACAAGACCGGAAGACGGAATTGAAAAAAAACAGCTCTTCCGAAACCCCCTGTTACTGGATTAACGCAACTCACTGGTCCCCAGGAAATCGCAAACGTGTTGAATCTGCGCTCAACGAGGGTTGGTACCAAAACCGTAGCGTCGCTTAGAGTAAACGAAGATTTAAGCAGGAGTTGGAATACATCTGTATCCAGTGGTGTCATAAAAGAGTCGTCGGTCGCGCTAGCTCGGCCACTTACATACATCGCCAATTTGTCCTTGAGCAGCGGGAAGTTTCCATTTATGCTGAAGTATGTGTCGATTATCTCGCTGCTCAAGAATATAGGAGATCGAAACTGCGTTACCAACTACCGACCTAATTCTCTGGTAGATTACCTATCTAATGTACTTGAGAACTTAGTGAAATCCAGGGTGGGGAAATCTCTGAACTCGAATAAATTCTTCTTGGATTGTCAGTTTGGCTTTCGAAGGGCTGGATCGATTGAACTCGCTCCTGCACACCTGTGTCTGGTTCAAATCCTATTTCACAACAATAAGGCAAGCAGTTAAAGCCGCAGGCATCGAATCGGTGTGGCGAGAAATTAACATAGGGTCGCCCCAAGGATCTATCCTTGGGCCGGTGGTGTTTGTAATTCCCATCAACTTAATTCTTCTGAAGATTTATGCAGGGCATTACAGCATGGTGATTGCTTACGCCGACGATACGTCTTTCTCTTTTCGCATTCATCCGTCAGCGCTTCAAAATAGGTAAATATAGTGGAAGAGATTGTTAAGATGTTTGGAAGATTTGGCCTCCCTATCAGCGTCGTTAAGACGTACATCTCTCTATTGGCTTGCCGCAAAGAAAGTTTAAGATGATGTGGTACATCTCTGTAGGATAAGTTTACCGTAGACGCAGTCGGTAAATGTCTTGGTATCACCCTGCACTAGACTCTGTGCTGGCAAGTCCACTTAGGAACTTTCACACCCAAATGCTACTGTCGTGGCATATCACGGCGCCATAGGGAACTTGGAATTTCGGTGGAAGGCCTAATACAGCTCTAAAACATGCTGTTGGTGCCGCTCCTGGATTACTTTGTTCGTGCAATTTTCAGTAAACGCCGCGCAGACTCCGTCTCGGATATCCTTACGAAAATTGATCTGCTTAAACGGAGTGTATTGTATTCACTCACGTTGCGCTTCTTGTCTTTAAAATGACAAAATAAATTATTCCAAGTACTGTTGCCTTCTCCAGATCCGCGTTGAGAAAAACTACGCCCGTAGACCGACTGAGTTCGTGATACAATTTGCCGTTAGAGAATCTAGCCACCATGGTCTCGTTTATCGCCTGCCGTGTATTTGGGGTTCGCTTTCTCGCGAGATTCGTTTACTCTGCTCAGCCAAACAGTTTGCAGGAAAGGCAACCTAGTTCTACATAAACGCCCCGGCGGACTGGCTCCGGCTTGCCAAGAAGTAGTGGCCGGCGACGCTAGTCCAGAGACTGGTGGGGACCGAGCAATCCATACTGACACCACGGGCCGTCCGGGCAGTGGTGGTGACAAGGGGGACGGAGGGAGACGAGAGCCTGCTTAAGGAGCTCGGGGTGCAGTTCCCACAGGCACCAGGGGCACTTCGATTGGGGGACGGCGGAGGGAGCACGGCGTACAAAGGATGAGGGGCATCGTTTCCTGGTGGTCGGCATGCTCGGGCAGGACTGGGCCGGGCTGGGAGAAGAATCCGGTGGTGTGCTCCAGAGGGTGGTTCGTACCGCTCTGGCGAAAACGGCGGAGACTGGCCAAGAGGGCAGGCCGCTCTTCTACCTCCGGAGGGAGACAAGGTCGCGTACGACCTGGCGGCTGCTGGAACTGTGCTGCCGGAAGAGCGAGGTTGCAGGAGAGCTCGAGGTCTGCCAGAACGCAAGGGACCCGCCGGGGGGAGGAGATGACACCCAGCCTCAGGTCGCAAACAGCACCATCAGACTGCGCCTAGGAGAAGGACGGACGTTCGCAGACATGGTCAAGAACCTCAGAGAACGAAAGGAAGTCCGGGGCGTGCAGGGATAAAGGAGGTTATTCAGAGCAAGGACGGAGACGTTATCCTCAGAGTCCGGGAGCGGTCTGAGGGCGCCGGGAAAAAGCTAGCGGAAAAGATCGAAAGCCACCTAGGGGTCGCGACGGACCACAAACGGAGAGCGGGCGGTCCCACGAGGTCGATCGCGCTGTGGGGGGTCGACCCGCTGCTGGACCAGACCGCCCTGGCCGGAGAGCTTAGATCTGAGTCGGTGCTCAGCCTGGGCAGGGCCGAAGAGGTCCAGGTCACCGAGCCCAGGCTCGCTCGCTCGCAGATCTGGTTCTCCGTGGCGACTTTGCCAGCCCGGGCGGCGGCCAGACTCTTGGACATGAGGACCGTCAGGATCGGCACCAGGTGGGCAAGGGCCAGCGAGTGGCTGAGGCCGCAGGTCTGCTTCCGATGCCAGCGAGCCGGCCACCAGGCGAGAGAATGCCCGCAGGCCGACAACGGACACCGGGCCTGCTTCAGATGCGGCCAGGCGGGACACCTCGCGAAGGAGTGCGAGTCGACGACGTCGACTTGCTTCGTGTGTCAGGCGGAAGGGCACCGGGCAGACAGTGCGACGTGCCCTGAGAACAGAAGGGCCATCGAGCTGGAAAGGGCGCGTAGATGGAGAGCGCCGGAGCCAGCGGCAGGACCCCGACCGACACTGCGCCGCACGAGGGGGAGGCCTCGAAGGGTGGCCCCGAGAGAGGGAAAAGGCCCCGTGTGACTGACGACGAGGGCTTTGAGCGGGTTGAAGCAGTCAGGAAAGTAAAGAGAACCGGGGGAGGGGGGCAGCAAGAGATAAATGTTTAGGGTGCTCCAGATAAACCTCAACAGATCCCGGACGGCCCACGACCTTCTGGATGTAACAGTCAGGGATAAGGGCGCCCAGCTCTGCTTGGCCTCGGAGCCCAATGCTGCGCGAGTGAGCACGATGACTGGATAAAATATAGGGACACAGACACGGCGATCTGGGTCGCGCGGGGGACGGTAATAAGAGACCGGGGTTCAGGGGCGGGATTCTCGTGGGTGGCTATGGAGGGGGTAGGTACCTTCATCTCTATATACTTCTCACCCAACAAACCCATTGACGACTTCAAAACATACCTAGGTGAGGTGAGCGAGGCCCTCAGGGAACGCAGGGCGAGGAAAGTCTACGTCATGGGCGACTTCAACGCGCCAGGAGAGGCATGGGGCAGCAGATACACATCAAGGAGAGCACAGATCCTGCAGGAGTGGATGGCCCAGGAGAGGTTGATCGCTCTAAACGACGGCAGGACACCCACCTTCGTCAGAGGGACTCAGGCATCGTTCTTGGACCTCACGCTGGTCAACGAGGCCGCGCTTGGCGGATCCATCAGGTGGGAAGTCCTCGACGAAGAATCCCATAGCGATCACAGGTACGTCCTGACCGTTCTCGGCGGAGCTCAACCGAATTGTGGCCTGACAGGTCGGTCCCGCTGGCAGTGGCGGCATTTAGAAGTCTGGCCACTACGCAGAGATATGGACGCGGGCTGCCGGCGTCTGCTCAGGGAAGGAATCACCGCCGAGGGCCTTGGGAAGTACTTAGGAACGCCTGCACGGCAGCCGGGGGGAGACCACGGGAGGGGGGACGGGAAGGAAAGCACCCGCCGACATACTGGTGGAACGAGGCCATAGCCAGAGCAAGGAGAGTTTGTGTACGGGCTAGAAGGGCGCACTCGAGGGCTCGGAGCAGGCTGGCCAACAGCGGGCTGCACGGCAGAGAGCTGGCCGACGGGCTCCAGGCGCTCCAGGAGGAGTACCTGCGAGCAAAGAGGGATTTAACCGGCCACATCATTAGGAGCAAAAGGGAGAAGTGGGGGGAGCTGCTAGAGTCCGTCGATCGAGACATATGGGGAAGGCCATACCGCATAGTCATGGCCAAACTTCGTGGTCCGCCGCCTGCCCTGCCACCGGAGAAGTTGAGAGAGGCGGTGCTCCACCTCTTCCCGACACAGGAAGCAAGGGAGGGGGAGACCTTCCCCGATAACACGGGTGAGGACATCCCGGAGGTGACCCGCGAAGAGGTCAAGACGGCGGTGGCACGCCTGGCACCAGGGAAGGCCCCTGGCCCGGATGGGGTCCCACCGGAGGTCGTGCGCGTGCTAGCTAAACGCTGGCCCGTAGTCATTTCGAGGCTGGCGAGCAAGATCCTGCGGGAGGGTACATATCCGGCCGCATGGAAACGCGCGCACCTGGTCCTGATACCCAAACCGGGGGGGCGAACCGGCCCCGAGGCATACCGACCCATTTGCCACCTCGACGCGATGGGCAAACTCTTCGAGCAGATAATTTTCGGCAGGCTCACCGCCGAAATCGAGGAGAAGGAGGCCTTATCGGACGCGCAGTACGGCTTTCGGAAAGGGCTGTCCACCCTGGACGCCCTGCGTCGTCGTACGGCGAGCCAGCGAGGAGTCAAGGAAACCCGCAGGACACGGGGATTCGTCCTCCTTATTCTGCTGGACGTAAAAAACGCGTTCAACACCGTTAACTGGGGAGTGCGCTGGCGCGGAAGCAAATATCCGACAGTACCCGACGGATTCTGTCCTCGTATCTGGGAGGGCGAGGTCTGGTCGCAGGGGGCCTGGAGCACGAGGTCACCGCCGGCGTCCCCCAGGGTTCGATTCTGGGGCCCGTACTCTGGAACCTTGCCTATGACGGGGTTGTGCAAACCGATATGCCGGAGGGCGCCGAGCTCCTCGCCTACGCGGATGACCTAGCGGTGATGGTTACGGCCAGAACGGAGGACACCCTAGAGGCCACGGCCAATGAAGCCTTACATAGGGTGGTACAGTGGATGGATTCCCACCATCTACAGCTTGCACCTGCTAAGGCAGAGGCAGTGTACCTAACAGGCAGGAAGAGGACACGGGGGATCAACCTCCTGCTCGACGGTCACCCGATAGAAATCAGGCGGGAGGCGAAATACCTCGGAGTCATTCTCGACCAAAGGCTAAGCGGCTTGGCGCACATCAGGTACGCCACAGCCAAGGCACAGCGAGTTTCCCTGGCGCGTCTGATGCCTAGGGTGGGGGGAGTGTCGGAGGAGAACAGGAGACGATGGCCCTCTACGGTTCACCAGTA
This sequence comes from Stratiolaelaps scimitus, assembly GCA_019614645.1. Lineage (NCBI taxonomy): Eukaryota > Metazoa > Arthropoda > Arachnida > Mesostigmata > Laelapidae > Stratiolaelaps > Stratiolaelaps scimitus. The sequence goes on from JABWDB010000053.1 coordinate 147,171, forward strand.
TGGGCAAACCAGGCGCTCCGGACGGCGAAGAATAGGGCGATGCTGAGGTCGGCCCAACGGACGCTGGCAATCAGGGTGAGCCGGGCGTACCGGACTGTGTCGACTGACGTCCTCCTGGCCCTAGCCAGAATACTGCCATGGGACCTGCTAGCTAATGAGAGAAGCCTCAGGCTCTCGGCTGGGAATCTCCACCCGACCATGGCCCGGAGGGCCACCCTCGACGCCTGGCAGCGAGAGTGGGCCCAGGTTACTCCGGGAGTGACGAAGGGGTGTTGGACTAAAAGCCTGATACCAGACCTCAGGGTGTGGCTGGAGAGCAACATGGGTGAGCTCACGTACGAAGCGACGTAGGTGCTTACGGGCCATGGGCAGTTCCAGACCTACATGGCCAAGATCGGAAAGACCCAGGTGGACATATGCGTGCTGTGTGACGCGGGCGAGGTGGACGACGTCGAGCACACAGTGACCCAATGTGTGTCACTAGCGGCAGCCAGGCAGGGGGCTCGAGGGAGGTTGCGGGGAAATCAGTCCGAGAGCCGGTGGCCCATATGGTCAAATCGAGGGAAGCCTGGGCGGAGGTCGTAGACTGGATGGGGGGGATCATCAAGCTAAAGGAGAGTAAGGAGAGACACTGAAAGGCCCGAGTGAGCCACCAAAGCCCCTCCCCCGGGAGGTCTCGGAGGCCCGCTCCACCGTTAGCTAGACCGGCTACCCCCGCGCATTCCCACTCAGGGCCGGGGACAGGTGACCGAGCGTTCCCGTGCAGGACCCCAACACGGAAGCCACAGTAGTCATAGGAGACTAAGGCACCCGGCTATAGAACACTAGCCGGAGCAGTACACACCTTCCCCAGAGATCGAAGTACTGCCAAGCGTGCCGACTCTGGGGAAGAGACACACTCTCAGTAGAGGGTGGTTTTAGCAGGCAGAGGCGTTTTGTCATCCACGTCAACCCTGCACTGGATCGGCCCACTTTCATGGAGATTGGAGTGTCTGCTCGAAGTGAATCATACCAAATCCGGACTCTGTTTTCGAATAGGTATGCAGCCTGAACATTTCGCCACACTACGACATAATGCTTCTCAGGAATGTTTCACTACTGATATGGTTGTTTCAAGAACTGTTTTATCTACTTTTCTTGTAACCATTACATGAAAAAGTCCCTTTGCGTCCTTTACGGCTTTTTCACGAATTACGTTGATTCGAGGCTTCGCTTTCTTGATCTTCCTAGCTGACAATTTGATTCCATCCTTCATCCTATCCGGAACCTGCTGCTTAAATACTATCTTCAGTGGCATCAATCATAACATCGGACTGTGCTTGAGCAGCTTCTGTGTTCATTCGCACGGCATCTGTGAGAGTGCGGCTCGATGAAGATATACCAGAGGTTGGCAACACCTGGCACAAACTTTTTATCGCGATTTCTTTCCTTTTCCTCAATTCGTAGCCTTGGAAACCCTGCGAACCTGCCACGGTCTTCGTTCGGACAGCCATCTGAGGCGCGCTGTTGCCCCCACCGTCCCAACAGTTTATTTGGAACCGTAGATAGGATGAGGGAAACGCAGTTATCTGGACTCACCGAACACTACCAGAAATATTAACGAGGCACTAGCAAGGAGAGAAGCGCGCCCAAGAGCAGCAGCAAACTGATGAGGCGAGGGGAAGCCTTACTCATCCAACTCTGTAAATGGAATCCAAGGCATACACCAAAAGCTCGTGTCGTCGCTTAGCGTGATGCCACCAGATTTCCGCCTAAACCGATTGAACTCAATTTTCAGTTTCAACACGCACTAATGTGTGTCCACCCGGTGTCATCAGAAGCATGGTGTCAAATATATATGTATATATTTTTTTTTTGTTATGGGGGGTTTCGGGAACGCGTAATGCACATGCGTGACAGAACAGCCTCTTGTCACCTAGTGTGAGACTCTTAAACTCACTAAAACCCGTGTTCCCCCCCACCCCTAGTTGGTTTGGATCGGCGTAAGCAATACTTCAAACCAACCGGTGTTGAAGCTCTAATCTCCCGTCATCGCACCCTCCAGGGGTGCGCTATCAGCCTCGGTGCTATCAGTGGCGGTTTCTCCCATTATCCTCCCATTATCAGTGGCTCTCTCCCCCGTGGTCAGCGCCGAAGCGCGCCCGTCGAACCTTTTCGAACCCCTCCTTGGCCCTCATGATGTCCCCAAACCATCCGGTGACCTTTTCCCACGCGTCGCTGGAAGTCATCATGTGACTCACCATCTGCCCAATCGTCGTGCCTCTGATCGCAGTAGGTTCCTCTGTTCCTCCTCGGTTCCGCCAGCGCTGTGCATTCGAGAAGGGTGTGTTCGACCCCTTCGGTCCTGCCGCTGTCGCAGAGAACGCATGTATCCATGTGCGCTTTGCCGATTTTGACCATATAGGTCTGGAACTGGCCATGTCCGGTCAGTATCTGCGCTGTCCAGTAGGTCATCTCCCCTCCCGGCCGGTCGTACCAATCTCGCAATACAGGGATAAGCTCTTTGGTCCATCGGCCTTTCCCGTTGTCGGGCCGTCTACTCCACTCATTCTGCCGCTTTTGCAGTGTTGTCCGGCGAGCCTCCGTGAGATCTAGATCGCCGTCCATAAATCGCTCTCTACGCTCCCCAGCAAGGAGGTCCCATGGCAGCACGCGAGCCAGGACCAGCAGGGCCTCAGTTGACACCGTTCGATAGGCCCGGGCAACCCTAATCGCCAGCACTCGCTGAGCTGACCTCAAAGCCCTCGTGTTGGCGCCGCACCTCAGTGCCACCCCACCCCAGACCGGGGCGGCGTAGAGAGCCATGGACTCCGCGACAACCGCCATCAGTCGGCGTTTCTCCTCGGACGCACCTCCTACCCTAGGTAGAATCATGATTGGCCGATACGCGCGCCACTTTTTTTGTGACCAGGGCGATGTGAGGCCGACCAGAAAGGCCCTGGTCTAGTTGGACCCCTAGATATCTAGCATCCCTTTTGACCCGTATAGGGTGGCCCTCTACATGGAGCTCCAAGTCTCCCACTCTTTTCCTTCCTGTCAGGAAGACCGCCTCAGTCTTCGCCGGCGCGAGGTTCAGGTGGTGGTCTGCCATCCACTCCGCCATTCTGGCTAAAGCTTCCTCGACGGCCCCCTTTAGGGTCTCTACATCCTTGGCCCGAGCAACGAGAGCAAGGTCGTCCGCGTACGCGAGCGACTCGACTCCATCGGGTAGCACGACCTCCAAGACCCCGTCATAGGCCAGGTTCCAAAGTGTTGGGCCCAGAATAGACCCCTGCGGGACGTCTGTATGTACCGTGAACGCGTGGCCCTGAGCTTCAACTAGTCTTTCCGATAGGTAGGAGGAGACGACCCTCCTGATACCAGCAGAGAAACGGTATGCCGTCGGGGCCGGCTGCTTTCCCCGTCGCCAGCCGCTCTCTGGCTGCTGCCAGCTCATCGCTTGTCACCTCCTCTACCTCGTCACCTTCCCCTACGTCGATTCGGTCATCTCCTCGCCACTGTTGAACCGGGAAAAGGCTCCTCACCACCTCCTCCAGGTCCGCGTTGGGGATTTCCGGGGCCGTTCTCTTGAACTTGCTGCGGACGATCTGATACGGTAGTCCCCACATGTCGCGCTCAACCGAGTCTATAAGCTCCTTCCAGGCTTTTCGTTTGGCCTTCTTGATGAGACGCTGCAGTTCCTTCCGTGCCGTCCTGTACTCCTGTAACGATTGGTGTAGAAGCATTGCACTCGCATGTGTATCGGCGTTGCTCGGAACCCTTCTGCCCCTTGTGACTTTTCTCCGGTTTCTGTTACACACCCTCCTGGCCTGCGCTATCTCCTCGTTCCACCAGTACATGGGTTTCCTGTTGGTAGCCCCGCTCCGCCATCCTGTACCCGGCTCCGATGCTGCCTTGCAGCTTTCCTCTAGGATGAACTGCATACGTTCCGGGGTGAGCTCCTCCTCTTCATCGTCGTCGTCATCGTCCTCTCCTTCCTCGTTATTCCCGTGGTCCCTTCGGGGATACAGTTCGTTGAACTTCTGTATCAGAATGGTCTTGCTGATCTTCCTCATCTGCCATTGCTTCCGGCGGCCTTGTCCTTGAGGACTCGACGTATCGATGCCGTCACCTTCTATTATTTTAAAGGTGATCGGTCTATGATCATTTAACAGCTCGTCCTCTTCCACCCTCCAATCGCGGATGCGGGCCCGTCCCCCCTCATCCACCGCCGTGAAATCGATGTGACTCATCTGATTTCCCCTGCAAAAAGTGGGCTCTCTGCCCTCGTTGTAGACTACTAGCCCCTCCTGGCGCAACCACTCCTCCAGTATGTGACCTCTAGAGTCCGTCCGGTCAGAGCCCCAGGCTCTTGACTTGGCGTTGAAGTCGCCACCGACTACGAGTAGGTCACCGCTTCCTCGTCTGGCTCTTGTCGGCCGGCTGAGCTCTTCCAAGAATGCTAAAAACTGAATTTCGCTTTTGTTAGGGGAGAAGTAACAACTGAAAAGGCTAACCTTGCCATTAACTGTGACCCATAAGTACCCTTGGCCTGCTCCTCCGTCCCTGGTGGTGATTCTGCCTGTTTCAGAGGGCCCACACGCCGTATCTTGGCTGGGGTCCGAGAACCTGGAGGTCCTGCCGGTCGTCCTGGCCCTGTTCGGCTCTGACAGCAGATACAAATCGGTGGCGTGTCTTCTGCCCATGGCCCAGAAGGTCATGGGAAGCCCTCGTCCTGTTTAGGTTTATCTGAATCACCCTAATCGTCATGGTGGCAGCTAATTGCTCGGTCTTTCAGTTCCGGGGTGATGTCGTGCGTATCCATCTCCTCCTCAGCAGGCATCACCGCTCTTCCTCGTTTCCCCACTTTCAGCCACTTGTGCAGCATCGTGGGTTTCGCTGATGACGAGGCCTGAGATGGCTTGGCCGCCTCAGGAACGCCGGCCGGCCTGAGTGGCCCGGGTGAGTTGTGGGGGCGTCCCCTGCCGCCTTGGGTGTTCTTGGTATCAACCCTGGCTTGCTTAAGCAAACCCCTATACACCGGGCAGGCGGCACTGTCTGCCTATGTCCCCCTACCTGGCAAGACGCGCAGTATTCCTGCTCCGCTGCGCAGACCTTGGCCATGTGGCCCTGCTGGCCGCACCGATAACAGGGCCTTCCCTTCTCAGACAAGTCGGAAGCGGGACATGCTCTCGCTATGTGTCCAGGGCGGGAACACCGGTCGCAGATGGGAATCGTGGCCCACTTTTCCACCTTACACCAGCGTGCTCCTAACCTGAACGTCCAGTTCGTCAGCATTGCGTCCCCCAGGGAGAGCGGCACCGTGACGATGGAGTACCACACGTTTCCCCTCCCCACCTTAGGGTCCGTAGCCTCGACCGACGTTGACTTCGAGACCCCGAACAGGAATTTAATTTGGTTAGCAACCTCGCGCGACCGGAGCCAAGGGTCGATGCCCCGGAGAGCCAATGTGCCCTTGGTTGGCTGCGCGTCTCTGCAGTCAACCTCGAACTGCCCCTATGCCCTGAGACAGTTTGCCGCTGCTTCTGCCGCTCCTTCCCTGACTTCGTGAAGTCTAATGATCACGTCACCGTCCTTGTTCCGGCTGACTTCTTTCACATTAGCGCCAAAGGATTCGGGATGGGCAGCCTTCTCTCTGAGAACCTTGACGGTATCCGCAAACGTTTTACCAGGAGCGACTTTGACCCGTATAGTCTTCTTAATTTAAGTGCCTCGACCGTATTCTGCAGGTCTGCAACCTCGTTTTCGGCGGTTTCTCTGGCCCGATTTAAGCCTACCGCTCTCGCCTCGGCTGCCCGAAGTTGGCGCCTCAGGTCCTCCACCTCCTCGACTGAGAGGGTCGACTCATCCCGAGTGAGCTGGAAGTTTTTTAAATCTTCCCGGAGGCTTTGTGCTACTTGCTCGGCCTCCTCCTTCCCCTTCCTTGCTGTATCCCTTTCCAGTCTCAGCTCCTCCATTGCCACCTCCATGTCAGCATTCTCCTCCTGAAGTCTGCCCTGCTGTAGCGCCATTTGATGGTGCTCGCCGTTGACATTCTCCAACTTCCTTAACAGCCTACGGCTGGCCCTTTGCGCCTCGGTTACGGAGTACACTATATTCGGGTAAGCTTTCTTGATCTGGGTCTTGGTTTGTTTCGCCGGGTCCTTCTGGGGGTCCTTCTCTCCACTGGCACCTAGTACGCACCAGCCCTTGGATCTAACAATTGTGTTTAGCTATGACTTAATATTGAGACGTGTTTGTAAACGCCCGCCATGGGCAGAATTCTCAAGCACATACCTGCACCACTGATGGTTGACCACAAGACAGGAACTGCCGATAATCATCCTATAACTTGCCAGAACACACATATCCACCGGAGCCCAAAGGTCACCGACCTTCTATGGCAGAAGGAAGAACACTCTTCCTGATAGCGCCAGTTGAGATAGCCCGTTGCAGCGTGTTCGGTTTTCGAAAAGCCGTGATGTACTTTGACATTGAATACCCACCCTCAAAGATTATCGGATATCCAATCGCAGAGTTTTAGACCCATTAGCTTGGAGGGTAAAACGGAGAAGAGCAGTTCGTGGAGCATTGTTGCAAAAACATTCTTAAAATCGGTGTAGATCACATCCATTGTATCTCCCCAGTTTGTGGCCTCGGAGGCATCATTAAGGAGGAGACAGTCGACTGTAGACTTGCCTTTCCTGCACGTGTATTTCTTCGATGTTATCAGACCTTGCAATTTGGCGTTCTTCATAATACAGCTGCAAATGATCTTCTAGAGTTTCTTGCACCTTATCGCAGTCAGTTCAGCTCTTTCTAAACACCGCCGCACAGGTAGCAGCATCTGCCTTTTGTGAATTCTGCCGCGCCCGTTAACATAGCTTGGTTAAATATGTCACCGGGACCTCGTACAAGGACCCTCAGCCGTTAGAAACTTATCGGCACCGATCTAAATGTTATTACCATTAGAGACGTCGTGGGAAAAATCCACACCTCCCTGAGACTCCTCGGCAGTCTAAGCCAATCCACAGAATAAAAATTCGAAATAGTTGGAGCCGCCTCCTAGATTTCGCACACATAATAAATAAATATAGTATATGTTATGTCTTTTACTATGTTATACTACGACCAGCCGTTACCTAGCAAAGAAGACACCAGAGAGGTATAATATCATTCATGTCGTCTCGACGATGACTGACTCACTCATTTATTTCTCAATGCTTTCACAAGCGCCGTCTGCTGGCGCACATCATTGTATTACCAACTTACATTGGTACGTACACATTAGAAACACATGGTTGTGCCATCTCAACTGTCGTACACAACAGTCTCCCACGTTAACAGTGAAGAAAGAAGTATTATTATCATTAATAATACATCTGCCATAAATAAGTATTATTATCATTCCCATAATATACCTTTGACCGAAATTATAATTTTTTAGTGCCGTGCACCTTTCGCCATACTGGGCACAATTATAATGTATAACTATTTACTTTGTTATCAATATTATGACTTCTAGGGCTTGGCGCTGACGTTACGTCACTGTCGGTCCTTGTTATGCCACTGCCTGTAATTTACCTCGTTCCTCGGCCTAAGTTCTCTGGGCCCGACGGCCGATGTTGACGAGCTCGCTCATACACCAGTTCTTCAACAGATACAAACGACCCCGCTGGTGATCCGGCTTCATCATCCGTTTCGTCCCGCGCCGTCTTCCTCGGTAACTCGCTCCGTTGAAAATGCTGCAGATGGTCGAAATCCGTCTCCAATTCGCTTTGTGCCGACAGTCGGACTTGGTTGTACTGGCGTTTCAGCCGTTGTTCGTTGCTTGTCCTGACGTAGCTGTGCCGTCCTCCCAGCACCTGTTCGACGGTGCCGACAATTCATCTCAGTTATTTGTAGTAGAGTCTGATGGCCACCGAGCCCCCCACCCTGAATCGAACCATCTTTGTCTAATTCGACGGCGATCTCCTCACCAGGGTTTTCGTCAGCTGTGCAAGGCAGTCTCGCAAGCGGCGTCAAAGAAACAGTTCTGAGGGCGCCTTACCTGTATTTTCTGAGGGCTGGTTGCGCAATTTTAGTAGGAACTCGTTAAATTTCCCTGGTTGCCTTTCTAGATCGCCAACCTTAGTCACGTCTTTCTTCAGAGCTAGGACCAAACGTTCCGCCTGGCCATTCGCAGCCGGATGAAACGGTGCTAAGCGCTAATGAGAGATGCCTCTTTGCTGAAGAAATTTCTCGAACTTACGACTGGTGAAATTTGTGGCGTTATCCGACACCAACTCCTGGGGGTAGCCGTAACGGGCGAAAAGTTCATCCAATTTAGTCATGGTAACCACGGATGTCGTGCTCCTGACCATTGAGGCTTCTATCCATTTTGAAAACGCGTCCAGAACGACCAAATATCAGCGATTGTTGATTGGACCTGCGTAATATAAGTAAACTCTGTCCCACCTGTACTCGATATCGTAGTTGAACGACTGCAGGAAAATAGAGTGGTGTTGTAAACGCGCGGTAGTGAGGGCGGGCAGCTTCGCGAACGGTGAGAATATACTGAGCAGGGGTTTCGAATCGGTCACCAAGGTGAACCGCCTCCCATACAAGTACATTTGAAACTTGTTGACCTCCTGCTTGATGGATAGCGCCTCTCTGTCCAGCTGAGTATACCGCGTCTCAGTCTGGTTCAAAATAGCAGAATGGTAAGCCATAAGTCGTTCCGTTCCATCTGCAAGTCGCTGTGAAAGCAGAGCTGATATGCCGACCGGCGATGCGTCCATAGCCAATACCAACGGTAGATGCGGGTCAAACGTCATCAGGGTCCGAGGACAACTTTTCTTTAATGTCTTGAAAAGCCTCCTGACACTGCCGACTCCATCTGGACTGAATATTCTTCTTGAGCAACTGATGCAATGGCGCTGCTAGGTTAGCCAGCTCCCGTAGGAATCGTAGAACTGCACCAGTCCAAGAAACGATTTTACCTCGGTTACATTTGTGGGAGTTGGCACTTCCCTAATTGCTCGCACCTTGTCTTCAGTTTTACTCACTCCTTTTGCCGATAGCTTGAAACCGCAATACTTCACACTCCTCTGCACGAATACGCTCTTCTTTACGTTCACAAGTTGGTCAAAGTCACTGAATTTCCGGAACAGTTGCCGTAGTCGACGCATATGCTCTTCCCTCGTCTGGGTCACAAGCAGTATATCATCGTAGAACACTCGCTCCCCTGGAATTTCCGCTACCACTAATTCAATTTTGTGCTGCCATATCAGTGGAGCATTGACATATAAGAATGGCATTCGTGTCAACTGAAACAAACCGATGGGCGTTGTAATGGTGAAATACCGACGGTGATCTGGGTAGACCGGTGGATACATGCATGAACGCCGATGCTATGTCGATTCCTAGGCTGTCTAAAATACCTTGAACAGTTGGCATCATGGACTCCATCGGCTTTACTTGTTGATTCAACCGCACTTTCAAATCGACGCAAATCCTAATGCTACCATCGGCCTTCGAAACAGGTACAATCGGATGCGCCCATTCACGATGCTGGACGCTTTCCATCAGACCCTTCTACACCATAGAGCGGATCTCTTGATTCACGCATTCAGCCATTCCATATGGGATCGGCCGCGGCCGGAAATAAACCGGTTTCAGGTCAGTTTTGAACATCACCGTCAGCATGTGCTGGAAAGGTAGGATCTTTACCGGAGGTGTGGTAATCTTTGGGTACTCCACGAGGTAGCTGCTGCTACCTCCATTTCCCATCGAGTTTGACCTTCACTTCGACGGAATCCGGCACGACCTCGTTGCCATTAGCCACTTGTAGCGTAATGCCCGTTATCCTCTGACTACAGCCGGCCTGATGCACCGTGAGCATGCTTTTTCGGTTGATCACCGACTCAGCCTCTTTTACGTCATCATCCAACATCTTCAACGTATAAGCTTTATGCACTATATGGTCCTTCGCGTGAGTATCGGAGACACCTCGAAAAAACTGTTCAATCAGGTTCGGCTACAATTCATCCGTTGCCTAGCCGCAACTTTCCGAGCATCTTCGTAACTTGCGTGCCAAATCTCCAGTTCGCTCGCCTTGCTCTTGCTTGAAATCGCGAAACTCCATTCGCTTGAGCCATTTGGAAAGACCAGGTGTGTAAATGTCGCTCAAGACCTGTATCAGCTTTTCGAAAATCGATCGTATTGTGGTAATCCTGTTGACGGCATCGTGTTTTCTTATATATACTTGTAGTCGAGCAACCTTAATAGTAATCCGGATCCTGGACAATAAAATTGTGCCGCACTCCCAAGTCCCGTAAGCTCGTAGCCTTTCGTCGCCACTGTTATGTATTCTACTACGTTATACTACGACCAGCCGTTACCTAGAAAAGAGGACACCAGAGAAGTATCATTCATGTCGTCTCGACGAGGATTGACTCATTCATGTATTTCTCAATGCTATATTCACGACCGCCGTCTGCTGGCGCACATCACTGTATTACCAACTAACATTGATACGTACACATTAGAAGCACATGGTTGTGCCATCTCAACTGTCGTACACAACAGTATATAAATATGTCTTTCAAATAATATAACATTTGTTTGCATACAAGATATTGGCAGAGTAACAAAGAACAGCTAATGGACTGATACATCATATGCCCCATAATAAATATTGCAAAGGTTGCAATCTTGCTGGCTGAGGATGAGCCTATCATATTTATATAGAAATAACTGTTGAGCTGCCTGTTATGTTCGAATCTGCGTTTCATCTATGAGCGAACTTCGATACCGCTTTTTTCCCCATTTCGGCTTCAATGGTGGGCCTATTTTTGCAAATTGCACACTAACATAATAACCCCCGGTGATTCCACGGATGAAAATATTCATCGCTCAACCCTTGGACTGCGGTTGCAAATATGTTCATTCTGATTAAACTTAATTGCACAGTGAGCCATATGAGGAACCGAATATTCTGTTCCGCTTGTGTTAGTGATATATACCAATATATTATTCGATTGGTGCATAAGTACGTCTCGTTAATTACTCAATTTGAATCTCTGTATCTTGTGAAAGATGAACGGATCTTAATGAATATAGTGGCCCTCGCTTTCGATGATTCTCGCCCATCTATCGAGCTTGTTCATCAGCGGAAAACATCTCATGATAGGAAGTGATGCATACATCCACCCAATTTCGGACCTCTGCCCTTGTCTTCAAGCACTTCCCCCGCAAGTCGTGTTCCAGAGATCTGAATAAGTGGTAATTCGATGAAGCAATGTCTGGGCAATACGCCGGGTGAATTTCCCAGCCAAGTGCTGTTATAGTACGGGGGGTTGCCAAAGCATAATGGGCCCGTCGCGTTGTTATGTTGCCATATTACTTTACGCCGTCCTTTGTCCGTCCACTGCCTTTTGCTATCAATATAATTATATTCAATTTTGGTTTAGTTTGCGAAGTTATCGTATGAAAAAGTCTGAGTGGTCCGCTCCACCAAGTTTAAGCGGTTCATAATAGAGCACTCTCTTCTAATCCCACCAATTGCATACACGAAACCGCTCCTTTTGGCGTTGAACGTAGCGTGGAATACCTATTTTCAACTTCCGTGACAATTTCATATAGAGAGCTCTTCGCCGCATAAGCAGCGAAAAAATGGTTACAATGAAATCTTCATTCAGTTAATGTGGCAGTCACTTTCGTTTGCTTTGTACTTTTCCTAGCGAGCACGTATAGATGATACACTATACTTGAATGGGCCACTCCCAGCTAAGCAGCAAGTTCTCGAGTTGATTGGACCGAATTTTCATCCAAGAGATCCGTTCAATTTTGTTTCGTGGCCCTTCGGAACGTTCCTTGTCAAATAAAAATCTTTAGGTCTATAACGCTGGAACCAGTTTCGACAGTTGCTTTCTTATACAGTGGATTCCCCTTCTACTTCACACATAACCTTGGCGGTCTCAGCTGCATTTCGTCCAGCAGGAAAATCATGAAAACGACGACTCTTGATTTTTGTTACCCATATTCGGTCGCTTAGGCAACTGCCACTATTGTACCTAGACAAAATATAAACAGTTTGTCTGCTATGGGTTTGATTCATAAAAACGTCCGCCAAATTTGCGATCGTATTACAATATCAGTCGGTACGACTGAATTTATTTCATATCTTTATTATACAATACAATACAATTATAACCCGTTAGTTCTTCGCGGCTGCTAACTAAGTTTGTGTTTCACTCTTCTCTAGGTTCTACTTATTGGTTGTGCGAATGAAGCCACTCACTAATAACTGAATGTGTCTGTATCTGTCTTTCTCTATGTCTGCGCCATGGACGCTACCAATATTTTCATTGTTCTCGCTGCATCGTGAGCAGCTATTTTTCTGTGTAAAAGTGCCTAACAGCAACTGCTCCAGTATTCATCTTCAGGCCCAGCTACGTTGAGCGTGTCTAAAACGACAGAAGAACAATTGAAAGCAGCCGAGTATTTTGACTTTTTCATACAATGGATACAATGAACTAACTTGTGAGGATAGAATGAAAAAATGGATAATTTCAACATTTTCATTAAATCGAACTTGTATCTTAAACAATTCAGTTTAAGATACAAGTTCGATTAAAGAAATTCTCTCAGTGCAGTAATATTTTATAATGGTTGTCTCCCTCGAAACAATGCTTGTCTCTAATCGGTTGACCTATATATGTACTTTTTATTTCACACAACATAGTGTATGTATGTAACTTATGTCCGCTATTAGGCCGCCAATCAAGAAAGGGCTTAGTTCGGGCATGAAACAGCAGTCGTAGCTATAGCAACATTAGCCGGGGAGAAATAGAGGCCCAGACAGGATCTGGGAGAACCATTGGGTTCTCCAGGACGTTCTATCCCCTTTTTATCTTTGTCTATTTCTTGCCTAGCAATCAAGTCGAAAGTCAGCTCACGTCCGCTGCCATCGACGGATATATTTATTGTCGTTTCCTTTTCATTAACATCACAATAAACGGACTTACTATGTTTCTTCCTTCTTTCAGTTCGATCGTGGCCATATACGTACAAGGAAGTCGTTGTCAAATTTGCGAAAGCAGTGATCTCAAAATCTGAATTACCATATGGGATTATTCAAAAATGGCTTAACATTTTAAGAGCTACTGCATTTCTAATATATTTATTAAGCAAGAAACTGAGAAGGCACATAACATTTTCCAACTGACAATTTGCCTGTATCTATGGCGAATTACGATCGGGCCCAAGCTATTCTCCCAATCATCAGGAGCGAGAAGTTTCAGCAGCCAGGAGAACAGGACCAAGAGCACTTGGACCTCGATGGGCTTCACGATTTGTCTACTAATCTTTCTAAAACCAACATTTCTGCTTGTGTGATTCTCACTCTGTATCCGTAGAGCTTGATGCGCGAACTATTATACTTGCTTGTATGGGATATTTCGACTGATCGAGACCTGTGCGGAAATATTTTTAGATGCTTTGTTCCGGCCCATAGTCAATTTTGTGAACTGGGAACACGTAGACTCTGTTGCGACGATCGTCAGCGATTTCTAACATATGCAAATATGAAGCTTGTCTAGTCTTGCTTGACCTACACGACATACATACATGCATTTGAACTTGCATTGACACTAATGTGGAGTGGATTTTTTTGTCAAATGAAAAAGCTTTCAGGAGAATTTTACAGAAGAATCTCAGGAGGATTCGCACTATTTCCGTGTAATATTCGGCTTAGAAAACGCGGTTCTTGGGGTTAGCTCGATCAGTATCTTAACTAAGCCTAGGATGAATAAAACAAATAAGATGGTTGAAAACCCATTCATAGTAGTTCTCAAGTGAGAAAACTAGTGTTTGCCGGTTTTGATCGCTTTAACATTCATCGATATGTGTCATGGAATTGCAAGGATTCTGTGGGTGAACAACGCAAGTTCATCGGTGTGATCTGAGGGTGGCAGGTTTATTGTTAAGATTACGAAAGGCAAGCTTGGCGGTTACTTCTTCGGTTTACTTTAGTGGACTAAGCTAAATCTCCAACCTGTCTTCTTTTTTATTCTCATAGATGACCCTCGCTTTCTTTCCATGGCAGGCCTCGGTACCGCTGTATAGCATTACTTCAAGGTCCTATCACGTCGGCCATGCTGGACTTCTGTGGGCTTCCCGCGGCAGTCCTATGCTACCCTAGCTGTCTGGCGCCACTTTGCTAACCTTATGGAAACCTCCTCTGGATAGAGCAGTCAATCAACTCACCACCTACAGAAGGGCCGTCGGAGCAATCAACTAGGCCCGTCTTCGTTACACATAGTAAGAAAATGAAATAGTTCCGTTGGTGGGCAAATGAGGGTTGAAACTTACCTATATTTAGTACATCGTTGACCTCTAATGCATGCACTGTGTAACTCAAGTGCACTGTGTAACTCTGTGTGAATACTCAAGATTATTTTCGACGACGCTCCGACGACAGTTGCCTGAAAAAATGAGTCAATGATATTCGCTAATATTTTAGGTAAGTTTGCGTCACGGACCTTTTAAATACTAGAATGGGCTAACCTAGCATAAGCAAATTTTCGTTGTATCAAAGGGCTGCCATATCGGACGCACCACCAAAAAACCGATGTTTCCGACATTTTAATCTTATTACCACTTCGTCAATATGGTTACCATCTATGGAAGTTGCATATTGGGCATCCAGGATTATGTCCCTGGCAGTGTGGGGGACTTCGTCCTTTGAACTCGCAGGACATACTCTTAGTATATGTTGCATACCTTTGGCGGAACAGCAGATCCCCAGCAGTAATATGTAGGCCTTGGGAGTGTCTCCATCAGTGGTAACCGTCATTACAGAGTTTTTTCCATACACCTGTCTCATGTCTAGCGAGCACCCATAGAAGTCGTTTGGAATGTTATGAAGTACTGCTGCTCTTGTCTCATTCGTAAGTGGCATGTATAACTTCAAATAGTTAATGAGGGCCCTATGCCCTCGAAAAGCTTACAGGACGCTGCCCTGAACGAAACAAGCCGCTTATTTTTTGCCTCGGGTTTATTTTCTGGATCCAAGCTTTATTATACATATCGGAGACTTAGGGCTGGATCCGCTCGTCGACACTCGCCTGTGATTGCATTCCGGGAAGATTTGGTTTTCCACAATCTTGCTTCGCTGGAACCTCAAGCTCTTTGGCGTCACAGGCCGATTAATAGGTGACACTGCTTCACATCTCCGGTGTCATGTACCTTGTTAAAGCGCCCGGCTGCGGATCGATGGAAGTCTCTGTTCACGTTTTGAGTTTGCGAAGCTCGTTCTTATGTGTGCTCTTAGCCATGCCACAAGAGTTAAATCCGCGCTGTAGTCCATAGTTTACTCTAGTAGCGAGCGGTATCGGTATATCGGCGCTTAGGGACTCCACTTTTCTAAGATATTAAATGAAGACGCTTATTGCAATTTGACGTGTCCCAACTTTTAAAATATCTTTGTTTCCAGTCGAGTGTCTACTGCATCCAGCGGCAGGCCTCTCGGACATATAGTGCCAGTGTAAGCTGGCTATCTCCGTGTAGTCTTCATTGTAGCCGCCTCCACAAAGTTAAATGGCGTAACGAATCGGGTCGTCTTCCTGACATTAGCAATGGGCATTTGCAGTCCTTCTCGAATATCTCCTGTCTCTACTGGTAACAGCAGAAAAAGCGATTTGGCGATCCCAGCTCTCACAGTGGAAAACGATCAAACGGGGGCTTGGTCTTGAAGCCCTCCCAGGTGTCCGTTTCAGTAGCGGATCGAAACACCCTCGAGCCTTTTCGTACAGACAGGCACCTACGTGCTCGGGACACCATTTGATCTGCCGACCACCCACGTTCAGTGACATAACGCTACAACTCGATTCACCTCTCTCCCGCGAAATCTTGCTGAGTGCGAACCCAAACGACTTCGTCTGATCGCCCACGCGGTCGACTAGCGCCTTCAGATCTTTCATCCTGTGTATCATCCCGCTGCCAGCGTCAAATGAAGTGAACCGGCTTGACCTCATCTTCGGCTGGCAGAAACGAGTGCTCTAAAGCGATTCGTTCTCCATCTAATATACTTGTCGATGCGTTTATGAATGTTAGAATGTTCCTATATTGTTATTTTATTTATTTATTGTATTAAAATAGATTAAAAAATATACAATATTTATAAAATACTCTATTTACTCGAATGTAGTTAAAATAATGCATCAGAATATATATCACATTCCCAAATCAAACACCAAATTGTTCACTACATAGCCCACCAAACAAGCTGTATAAGTACGTTATATATATATATATACAACTGCGGTTGTCATGGGAACCAGAACCACATTTTTTCATTGCCGGCTCGATTCCTAGAGATAGCGGTTTATCTAGGATATGGATAACATTGCCCTGCCGATCCCTAGATATTTTGGAGAAAGCCCAGGTAAGACCAGTATGATAGAGCAATGCTACATAGCGGTACCGAAGATGCTATGGAAAGACAGCGGGAGTCAGCTATGAGAAAAATGTTTTCATCAGGCTCAATTTGGTTGAGCCAAGCACGGAGCTACCCATTGACTTGGCGTATGACATTGGATTGCAGAGAGAACCATGGCTGAGTATACCGC
Organism: Stratiolaelaps scimitus; assembly: GCA_019614645.1. NCBI lineage: Eukaryota > Metazoa > Arthropoda > Arachnida > Mesostigmata > Laelapidae > Stratiolaelaps > Stratiolaelaps scimitus. The sequence continues at coordinate 163,763 of JABWDB010000053.1, forward strand.
CAATGCTCCAGGTGTTATTTAAAAGCTAAGTGCTGTTAATGAGGAGGAGGAGTTTTCGTAAATACTGAGTTTAAGGCAAATGTTTTTAAGTCACAAGCCTATTGAATTGAGTAGTTACTGTAGGATTTGAGGATTCATCTAATATTTTTAAGATCAGGATAGCGCTGCTGAAAACTGTGTGCTCGTGGTGGTTAGTTCGAGACAGGAGAGGGGCGTTACCTCAAAGGCCTGAACATCATTAATAATTGTATTCAACGTCGAAGCATAAATTACAGTGAACGTAGTCAGAGGTTGCATTGACGTCAAATGCACCTGACCGTTCTTCTCGCTCGCAGTTCCCCCGTTGCCTCAAGAAAATTTCCCATATGGGATGTGTGGGTTCTAGATATGGTCTAGCGTTCTCGAGTGAACTCGAGTGCCTAGAGTCTTGTGGGTTTAATGTGGATTCCTTTTCCAATGAGATAGTTTTTATAATTGATCTATAGTAGATCGGGAAGTCGGGTAGTTATCCTATATACTTACAATTGACCTCTTGTCGGGACGTTTCTTCTAATTAAAGAAGAAGAATCCAATGCATTAAAGGTGTATTAACGATTTTCTTAAATGAGCATCCTTATTATAATAAAAGTAACTACGATATAATAAGTAAATATATATTGTATACTATGTAGCCATAACTATAATACAGTGGTGTGAATAAAGATAACACACCCCCTATATTTCAACAATCGTTACAAGGAATACACATTTGAGGCATTTCTTCTATGTCAGATTAATGTACGTGTCAAATAACATATTTACCACAAAGAGCAGCGCTTCGAGCCTTACTGATGCAGAGAAAGCAGTTATTACCGCTTTACACAGAGCAGGAAAGACCCAGACTGCAATTGCCAGAGAAATTGGCAAAAATCGTCACGTAGTGCAAAATTATTGACGCAGTCCATCGACGTATGGTACTAATAAGTCTAAAGGACGTCCACGAAAGAATAGGCAGCGAACTGTCATTCATATCTGTCGATTGGCCTCGAATTCGACCATAAGTTGTGAAGCAATCAGGCAAGGGTTAACCCTTCAGGTTCATAGATCAACATTAAGCGTTATCCGCATATCATACGGGCGCAAATGAGAACAAGACCTCGTCTTCAACAACGCCATATGATTGCCCAACTAAACTTCGCCCGCAACATTATGGACGTGACCTGGACATTGATGAATATTGGGGCAACGTTTTTTTAAAAAGTGTCCTGAGGGTGTAAATCTATCTAAAAGGTACTATGTTGTTTCAAATCGTCTCCAGTGACGACAAGAAGTTAAATTTGGATGGGCTAGATGGATTTAACGGTTACTGGCATGATGTACGTAGAGAGTCGCGGTACTTCTCGAAGCACATGTTCGGCGGAGAGTGCTTTATGGGTTGGGGAGCTTTGCAAACTTGGATTCACTTTCATCTCATCTCAAATGAATAGCGAGGACTATCAGCAGATGTTGACCAACAACCTACTACCATTTAGTAGCAGATTTCACCTACTTCCAATTGTTTTCTAACAAGATAACGCTTCAATTCACGTCAGCGCTAGTACACATGCGCGGTTAAGACGGCATGACATTGGTACCCTAGAGTGGCCAGCATGTTCTTCTTAGCTCAACCCGATGGAGAACCTCTACGGCATTCTTATCCGAAGAGTATACGCGTCGAATCGACAGTTACATCCGTGGAAACACTAAAAAAGGCGTTGTTGGAGGCCTGGGGAGGTGTCAGCAACCGGATCCTGCTAAATTTCGTTGATAGTATGCCAAACCGAGTCTTTGACGCTATAATGAGCAAGGGTGAGTCCACACGGTACTGATTAGCACAAGAAAACAAGAACCAATTTAGCGAAAACACTCGATAACTGAGGGTGTGCTATCATTTTTCACCACCGAAATATGACACATTTTGTTGTAGCAGGCTGCATGCGATGTTGTATGCGCTGTTCTTTGTAGTAAATATGTTATTTGACACGTACATTAATCTGACACAGAAGAAATGCCTCAAATGTGTATTCTTTGTAACGATTGTTGAAATATAGGGGGTGTGTTATCTTTATTCACACCACTGTATATATAACAATTAGTCACGCAGTTGTGGAGAGGGGAGGTGGGGACAGGATGTCAGGAATAGGCCGTAATGGTCCCGAGGAAGGCGATGCCATTGCCTCTTTGCAAAGCGAGAAAAAAGCACTGCAAAAGGTAAGACCCCGGTGGCGACCAGCCTAACTATGATTATGACACCAATATCATTAAATATATTCTCTGAACTGCATAAGGGCTTGCGAGTTGATCAACCGTTTGTACAGTATATGGCCTAGTGGTGAGCGTCTTGGTTTTCTTGGCAGGAGGTGCACAGAACTTGCGTTCAAGTCCTGCCAGACAAGGAGAATTTTTGCATTTCTTCATCATTTTGCTTTATCTGTGAATTTTCTGAATTTTTGTCAGGTACGATCCGGTTGAAAAATAAAGTAAAGGTGGCCCCGAAATTTCCTCGTAGGAATACCAGAAGGTTCACAGCCGAGACCTGTTTTAAAAAAAAGAGCAACGGAGGGTCAGCTCAAAGAAAACAAGCTATCTGATTTGACCGGTGTGATATCTACCGTACCTGTTTTTACAAAAATTACAAATCAATCAAAAAGTCTGCGAACACCTTCAACTAAAGGCGAATGATCGACTAACATGCTTAACTGGCTTTTCCGCATATCGAGCATTTAAATGTTTCCTGAGTTCTTATAAAACATCATAACCATTACCTTCAAATTTCCTGAACATTACCTTCAACTATCACTCAAAGGTGTTCTAGCTTCTTCCTTCTGTCACCTTTCCTAGCGCATGTGAACGACGCACTACGGTTGACTGGACAGCTGGGTAGCAAGCTTTCAAATTTTCTGGACCCATTTCCACTCAAGATCGAGCAACTCGTCATCGTCTGTCTCTCGTGGCCTCCCGGAACCTTCCTTGCACTGAAAACAATATTGACAGATTTCAACTGCACTTTCGCCTTCAGCATATACTCATAATATTGTCACGGTTTCAATAATTTTTCATTACTTTTTTCAGCACGAAAGTAGTGAATATGCACGTTTTTAGTCTTCATTTTTCTAATACTCTAAAAGTTGACTAGCGACAGGCAACAAAGATGTAAACAAATCTACAAATACGGAATGTATGAGCAAATGAGCCCACCAAGAAGAAACTTTAAAACCGCTCTCAAATTATGAGGAACCCCTCCTATCAAGTGGTTTGAGATTTTGCATTCGTGAGGTCAGCTTTGGTGGATCAGGTCTCCGTGTGATTCGAAGACGTTATGTTGCGTCTTGAGCGAAAACAGAAGAGCACGCCAGTTGTGCAGTGTTTTTCATACTGGATCAGCTACTGAGTGAGCACAATCTGCTGGAGCAACTCAGCATTTCCCATGACATCAGTGTAGTCCACGCTATAGTCTCACTTCGGTGGAATGAGGCTGGCCTATGTTTCCGCCCATTGTGTCTACCGAGAACAACGCTATCGAAAAGTGTTTGTGTTAGTACTGTCTCTCTCTCTCTCTCTCCCTCCCTAAATGGGTTAGTTATACACTTGGCGGCCCAACGTGCGAGCATAACCGTTGCAGTAACAAGGTCTAGATCGTTGCAAGATGACCCCGCATCCGGCTCCCAGAGTGTTGGCCGGATGCGAACCTTGTGTCACAATGGGAGAACAGTCTGGCGGTGATTGGGCTGTTGCTGGGAGCTGCCGAGTCATTCATCACTATAAATAAGAACCAGCGACGAATGGATGACAGTTGCTAACTCTTACTTCGTGGCCAGCTTTGGTCAGCTGGTCAGAATCCGCAATGCTGATCAGTGCTTTGAGACTACCCGGTTACAACGGTCGCGGCTTTCAAAACAGAACGATACAGTCTGGAGGGACGTATCCAGAACGACATTCGAGGTCGGTCGATAGGTCTCTCGAGCAGCTCGCTTTTGACGCCATCACGGTGAGCAATGACGATGACGGAGGCGTGAGACCGCGTAACGGATGCCCACAGGCGTCAGAAGCAGCTACCGCGGTGGAGGTTCGGTTTAATAGGACGTCGATGGCAAAGGAGATGCTGACGGAAAGGGAGTTTGACCACTTGAGAAATCCCAACGGTCCCCGTAGGTCTGAAGGATTGGGCAGCAGTGTGGGTGCAGGTTCAGCGGCTGCTGTTGGTTTTGATGGGCCGCGGCTGGAGGTCGAAACTATATCTGTGTGTCACCGGTTCGATATGCCGTGGTCGCCGCAGTCTGTCTGCGCCGGTACTACATATGCTGACAAAACAATGATGTCTAACAGATAGGTAGCAGGAGGACGCAGACGAGCCAAGCAAGTGTGCCACTGTTCAATCTCAGTAGCTAGTTGGTATGCGATCTAAATCAAAAGCGAGGTGTAAAACGTAGGAGGTGAACCTGACTATACTTCTTCATTATACATGTTTGTATTTATGAGAGGTATATGCTTTGTTATCTTCTGTCTTCAAATATCTGGGCTTTTTCCGCTCGTGACACCCCCTGTTCGCATATCTGTGTTCATCGGTTTGGCTATCTCAGTCGGCTGTTCCTTGTTTATGTTGGACCGAGGCTTGTTGTCTACTATCCTGTTTCTGAGTTTTCGTCCTGCGCCCCAACGCCCCCTGCGTCTGCGTCCCAGCCGCTCGCTTAGTTGCTTTGTGCGATGACGTGAGCGTGCAAACCGTCCGGCGGCGGTTGTTGCTCTTGTTATGTTCCTTGATGACTTCGCTCGCCCAGTAGCAGGGTGTAGTGCAGTGGCGTTGGTTGTTATGTGTGCATCATTGATGCTAGTGGAGTTCCGTTTTACAGTTCTTGATCGAAAATGATGCACTGCCGTTCGTTGAGCCGGTGTTGCACTAGTAGCTCGGATTGTGGTATCTGAATTCGATTCGCTGAATTAGTACTCTTGACTCGACCAATTCAATACAATATGCTCCTTTGTGTTATTAGGTTCAGGTACATTCTGTGATTGAAAAGATGCGAACATACTATTCGAGTAGAAATAACTACTAGGTGTCGTCTATTTCTGGCCACCTCTATCCCACTCTCAGTGCGGATTTTGTAGGTTCGCGATCTTATATTTTCGATACAACATTCTATTATCCATGCCTGTGGGAAGTCCATTGGCTGCATTCGGACCCAGCGGCCTGGCATAAAACGCGAAAGTTCCCTTGTGTCAAATGTATTTTCTTCATTCGTTGTTGTCATTTCGAGATCATTTGTGTGACGTGCGGATGATTTGACGTTCTCAACTTATTTTCGGCTTGTGGTATTAGTGTAGCAAGATTGCGCCCAAAATGTTTTTCTGCAGGTGTTTGTTTGTTCTGTCGCCTGCCACTCCAACAATGCTATATTATAATAATATCTTCTTTATTTAGAAAAATATTCCTTACAAGGCGCTTGGAGATTTTAGCTGCAATTTTGGCTTTACCATTTGCCTGCTAGATGTTTCACCTACCATTACCTACAAAATTATTTAAATTGTTTTGCCATACACCGTGGGTCTAAGGCTGTATGGATTTCACTGAATCTTTTGTGTGTTCCAAAATCTATTACGGTCTTTCTGATTACGTTACTTGCGGTGGCGTTTCACCCTAATTCATCCAGTTCAAAGAAGTCGTTGTAATAATGTAGAATTAGTCGTTCCACACAAATTGTCTAGTTGTATCAGTTGTTAACGTCGTTATGGGATGGATTTGCTGAGTAATGTTTCAGTTCGCTATTTTGGTCGGTATGCTTGGCACACTCTACGTCTACCCACCGTGTTCTTTAAACCGTATTTTACCGGACAACCATGATGTTGTGATATGGCGCTACATCGCGTTATATGCTTGGTCAATTTTCCGGGCATACACGCAACCAACATCAATATTGAAGGAGTAATTACTGTATAGGATCTCTTGGTCTTCGATTATTTCATCCTGAATCCCCCAGAAACCGAGTATCTCAGTTGGGAAGTCTTCTTCTTTGTTCGACCAGCCCCGCTGCACCGCTTTCATTAGTGTTTTCATTATTGAGCTCTGTCCCGTTTCCCATTTCACCTGTTCTAGCACTGGGTACGAGACTCATTTATAGATTCCGTTTCTTCTAGTTCCAGTCTGCATATACATTCATCCCTTCGATTGCTGCCCAATAGGTGTTTACTAAGTAAGCCTGCTACTATGTTTGTCTTTCCTGGTATGTACCTTACTAACAAGTCGAATCTTGTTTATTGGAGACACATCCGTTGAAGCCTTTTTGGACATGAGCCTGGAGGATTTGAGAACATACTTTTATGATCTGTGTTTATGGTCACATTGTTTCTTCCGTATATGTAGTTTTCGAATTTTTTTACATGCCACCAAAATAACTTAACACTCCCTTTCTACTACTGGATATTTCCTTTCCGTGGTATTTAATGAATGGGATGTATATGATACGGGCTTGCCTTCTTGGACTTGTACCCTTCCTAGTGCGTAGTCGCTTTCGTACTTTTGTATCGTTGTTGGTTTGTCCTTATAAAAGTAAAGGCGTCGGTGACTCAGAAAGCTTCTGTTTAATGGCTCTGAACGGTTCCTCTTGTTCATTTTGAATGGGAATTCGTATTGTTTCTGAGTGAGTCTGTGGATATGCTCAGCGAGATAGGAGAATTTAGGATCGAATGACAGCATATAGTCTCATTCAGTGATGAAGATTTTTACACCAAACATTAGCTTATGGCATTATACTTGAGCACAATTTTTTTACTCGATCTATTATTATTATTATTTCTGTTTTCGTCTTTAACTGCCCTGTTGTTTTCACCTATTATGAAAAATGTTAGTCCTAAGAAAGTGGTTCACTGATTTTCGGTAGAAAGCAAACTGAGACGATTTTAAAAATGCGAGAAAAAGCGAGTTTTGTTGGAGCCATCAGATCAATTAAGTAGTGCATAATTTTAAACTTCCTCTTGGTAGCTTTCCTAAATCATTCTAAAATCCAAAAAAGTCATGACATAGCATTAATTTGATATTGCTGGCATTCGCGTCCATAGCTGTATTGGGTGACAATCGAAATGTTTCTGAGCTGGGCCAATTCGTCTATGGTTTTACCGAACATCCAGCGGAAGACTTTGCCCTTAGTGTTGGTTAATGGTGTGGAAGTCGTTTGCACTAAAAGCCATCAAGGAAGGCCGTTGAAAGCGAAATGCTACTCCAGTTAGCGCCAGTGTTGACGACATTAATTTTCCATTTTGGATAGAAACAGTGAAAAGAACCGATAAATTCATACGGATGAATATATAATTGGCACTCACAGCGTTTGCTGCCGTCTGTCATATAATGATTGTGTAGTATTATATATATATATATATATATATATATATATTATATCTGTATGACAATTATTATATAGGTACTTTTCGTCATTTAATCTAATACCATAACATATATATTCTATAAAACTGGTATATTTAATTGCTATATACAGCATGACAAAAGGGTTGATGAAGAGTTGGCCTGCTCCACTTGAGCGAAATGTTTGTTTTTCAAACTTTTTTCCAATGTGAAGACTCGATCAAATAATCGCCAGGGATTTTTTAAAACTCGAGTGCAGAAACAGTGGCTACAATTTGTCGTTTCTCATAATTTTTTTTTTCTATTTTCGAGCTGACCCTTAAGTTAGAAATTGATTGGAACCGCACAGCGACTAAAATATATGAATCCAAACGTCTTATTAAATTTCACACTTGTAGATTTTTGGTAATATATTCAGATTTTTATTTATTTTACACGCAAAAGACTCTGAGTACTTCGCTTCCGCGGGATTATTAAATATGAATGAGCTTAATTATAAAACGCGCTAAATTATTTCTAAATAGTTCCATAACTAAGAAAACTCCTGTCATCGATTATCCTTTTTGCAGAGGAAAACGGCTGTCGTAAAGGCCTGCATACAAACTATTGTAGTAGTTTAGACCAACTGAAGCAAATGCCCTAAGAATAAGAGATCAATCAGTAGGCTCGCCCAAGTGAAGTCCCCATCAGGGAACATACGAACGTGTTTCAACTGAGGAGAGCGCGGGCATATTAGGTCAAATTATGTAAAAGCTCGAGCCAAACCAAGTCGAAGCCCATGTACTTCTATGGTGTCCAGAGGGCTCCCAGTTTAATACACGGTGTCTACTAGAGACTCACCACCAACCCACCACACATTAACGAGGAAATCATTCTGCGAACAGACATCATCGTAGCATGTCCAGTCCGTTTCATCTCTCCAAAGTTCGACTGAAAAAGGGGGACGGAACAGCCATTCTTATGAAGCACTGCCGAAAACGGTAGCGTGGACGTTAAACTCTGGCTGTGAGTCAGCCCGGCTCTACGTCGACTATCGAAGCCTGAAGCGTTTACTCCCTGACATGGATAGATGGGATTCAAGAAGGTGTGCCGTATTTAAATATCTTGGACCTGACCAGCGGTTACTGCTAAATTAGGATGAACCCCGATGACAAGGAAAAAGAGGCATTTTACGTACAAGGGGGCCTCTACCCGTATAAATGAGTGCTTTGATGTACAAGGTTGCTAGGGCTTTGAAAAACCAAACGACGTTGGTGTATATGGACGATGTCATAATCCATCCGAAGGATTGACACTCACATAGCGTACCTCAGAAGGTGTTGAGCGTCATCAACCCTGCTCAGGTTACGGTTGAAGTCAAATCAATTTACCGTAGCGATCCAAGAGGTGGTGTACCATGGAGCAGTATCACCGTCAACAGCATTCATGCGATAATCTACCAGCCGTTTAAGTTCAAGCTAACGGGGAACCTAGTCCTAAACAATTGTCGGCAGAACCTGGCAAATAGTTTGCAAAACGGACGCAAGCGGAACTTATTGAAGAATTCATTTAACCGATTCCTTGTCCTCCAAGAATACGGCCTAAAGATTCTCCACTGCAAGGGTGACGCTAATGGTAATACGGATCTAATCCCGGCTAACTGTCTCACCCATGGACTACGGCTTCAATCTGGGCAACATAAAGATAAACCCAACAGAAAGTCTTCGGTTGAACAAGTTAATAGCACGGATGAAGGACTGAAGCTGTAATCGCCCTTTGTCATACGGGACATGCGGTTTTTGAAAGACGGCGAGGCGTGTGCTAAAACTGTTTCATGTAAAAATATTTGACTAAAAGATTGCTGCAGCTGAAAAATCCCTTGCAGCCATTTACGAAACTCTCAGTGGTCCAATCTGTTTGAACCAATGTGTTAATATTTCGAGATCGATTCTCAGTAGAGGATGGTTTTAGCAGGCAGAGGCGCTTTGTCATCCACGTCAACTCTGCACTGGATCGGCCCACTTTCATGAAGATTGGAATGTCTCTGGTGGTGTCTGTGGGTTTGAAGAAAATTTCCTCCTCTCAAAAAGAAATGTGTTAATAGTTAGGTTGCAAAGAGGTGTAGAGAATTGGAAAATCTCAGGGAAAGTTTTTTTTTAAGGTGAACACCTCTTTCATAAGGAGAACGTCTCTTAGAGTTGGCTCAAGCAGACGTCATTGGGGTTTCTCGGGATAAGATTGGAATAAAGAATTAGAGCTGGAATAAATAATAAACCGGACAAGAGGCATCTCATAAGCTACGCTTACATTTTACTGGATCACCCCCTGCACACATTTTTTCGACGTAATGACGGGGATACAGTTTAGTGTGCTCTTCGAAACATAGTTGTTAAAATTGTTAAAAAAAATTGTCACACAGCAGCGCACTCCCTAAACCTGAAAGCTTCTCGCAATTGCGGAAGCTTTGACCATACTTCCAAATACGAACGCGCGGCTAGTAGTGGCGACCCTAACCATAGGAGCAACACGTATCACTCCTCTCACCTTAGAGAGCCTTAGGAAACTTTAGATCGTTCCGGGCGTCCTCCGGATGATCTAGTGGTGAGCGTCTTTGACTGCTAGACCGGAGGGACGTTTTGATTGTGATCAAATCGTGTCAGGCGCGGAGAATTTTTGGAGTTCTTTATCATCTTACTTTACCTGAAGATTCTTGCTAGGTACGAGTAAAAAGTAAGAAAAGTTGGCCCCGCCAGATCCTCATAGTAACACCTTAAGGTTAAGTGCTGAGGCCTGTCAAACAGGGCCTTCTTTAGGGTCAACTCAAAAAAGATCGTTCCGGCAAGGATTCTAGGAGGTTATGATTCCCGACTTCTCCGCAGCCTTACTCACCTCAAATTTCGGAAGCGATTCCATAGGCTTTACGAGTTTAAGGATAGGTTCGCATATCACTCTACCGATCACCATCTATCATAGAGTTTGAACGTATCTCTCTTCCAGTGTCGTTTGCTGGCCTGGGTTCGTTAAGCGTAGTACATTTGGCAAAACTTTGCCATATTGCAGCGATTCACTAGATTAGGGAGGTTGCCCAAGCCCTTCTTCCAGACGAAGCTTAACATTTGCACGCTCTCATTTGCGGGTTTACATGGGAATGCTGTGAGAGATTAAAAAGTTCATGACGGACCGAATTTCCCAGTCCGGTATACTTTTCTTGAGGAAACACACGTTACCCTAATGGACATTTTTACAGAATATTGCAACTAGGTTTGTTGTCGTTTCATGACCGCCTTTTTCAACGGTTATCCCTTTTGATAAAGAGGAATATCGTGGCTGGTGGCTTCCGTGTTAAGGTCGCTAACAGCATTTGGCTTCAAAAGAGGAGATTAGCTTTATTGATGACCAATTGGTTTTTGAAATTATTTGAGAGTATTCTACTAATCTATCGGCAATCCTTCGATACGATGACCAATGAATGACAAAATACAATAACATTTAAAAAAAAATGAGGTAGTTGTTGAGAATATACGCAGCTGTAAAATGCGGTATAGTAATCAGTTAGTATATCATATATACTTTTTTCAGATGAAAATTAACTACACTAATTTGAAGATGTAAACGGATTTTTTAGATATAGCCAGCTAACTTCACCACTAAGTACTGTTTTCTTAATGCTAAGAACAACGCTTGGGTATCTATATTCAATTTAGTGTGACGTGAAAACCACGTGTTTGTGGATATTTATCATACAAATCAGATGGTGTATGTATTCGAAGTGTTATTTCCCAATGGTGCAATAACATCCCCGGTTGTTGTATAGATCGCTCCAGGGTTGCCGGTTTCCCCGTTACGCGCTACTACAGTCAGCGGTTATATCAAGCGGAAGCGAAATAAAACTCAACGACCGCCATAAAGCGCTCACGCAGTCTGTGGCAGCGGTATGGTGAAGCGGGCCCAACAGCCACTCCTGATCGTTTCGTACAAAAGTCATCAACAGTCAAGCGTTGCAAGGGCAAGAAAACGAAAGCGACGAAATAGGTCGACGGGCAAACACCAATGTCTGGCTGCGCGCTGCCCTCCCAACACCACCAACATCACCGACGACGACGCACCACCACCACCACACAACAGTAAGTATAGTAATATACACACCGGCACCCACAACCTATAAACACGAGTGTTCTTATTCCTATGATTGCTCCTCCTCGTCCTCCAAAGAGAACACAAATCTTTCTCCCACATTTGTTCTATCTCACGCTCCTAAAAAGAGCACATTTTCCAAAACCTCAGAGCTACAATGTCGGACTTCTAGTCGAAAACTGTTCCCTTTGATGCTGGAGAGTTAGTGTTGATTAAAATCTATCCAGTTATCGTGTACAAATTGGTGGTTCAGTAGCTTATCACTATAACATACCAGGTCACCTATAGTTCAAGTATCAGTCCAACAAGTCATTATAATTTTAGTTTGTACTATATTGCAATATTCACTTCTCGAACACGATAACGGCGACCTGCAGCATTTAATGAACATAATTTTTCACATTTCTTTGGTAAAAATATTTTTTAATAAATTTGAACAGAAATGAGCCAAGGTGGTGCTGGTCCGATAAGAACTAGACTGAGCTATGCCATCATAGAGAGAAAGCACGCCGTAGGATGACAACGCACCGTAAATTGTTAATATATATGAAGTGTAACGTCCTCAGGCTAAATTAGATGAGCAGCAAAGTGTAGGTATTAAACTCTGTCATTTTAACTAAACAAAGTTTTTGTCATAAATGGACGTTTATGACAAAAACTTTGTTTAGTTTGCGGTTTCTCCCATCAAAGGTTTCTTTACTATTCATCCGTTATTTGTTGATTACTCCAAAAATATTGGGAGAAAAATCCACATCTGCCTAAGGCCACGGCAGCATCTGAATCGGCGACCTACCACATTAACCACTGATTTATCCGACTGTGCCCCTAGGTAGTGCAACGTTGCCACCTCAGCAATAATGGCGGGGATAATATTTAGAAAAATTCGATAGAATGTCTTCCATTCACCAGTCAGACCCATCACTCAGTGAGTCGACTAAACGACACCAGGGACAAGACGATATGTATAGTGTTTCTATGCCATGCTTCATTTCTTCGAGCATTACTATTAATGATTACCACTTGTAAGTTGGCGTTCACTAGCTGCGTAAGATTAAGGGACCCAGGGCGAAGTAATTAGGAAATAGCAATCAACTGTCACAACGACGGCAAGTCGAGCTGTTTGGAAGTACAAGCACCGCGCCTAAAACAGGCCCGGGAAATATACAAGAAGGTATAGCCGTTAACCCTGTGGAAGCAGTAAAGTTATGGGTTCGATCACCCGACAGTTACACAGGAATTTGGAATGGTCTATCGTTGTTTTTCGAACTTACCAACATTCTTTTGTAGCGTATTACTCCTGATTTTTAAGCAACATTTAGGAATCAATACCCAAACAGAAAACCATCCCTTGTTATGCGTGGCTTATTGTCGTGCCCCCTTTTGCATTTATAAGGGTTGTCCGTCTTCTGAAACAGTTCTACCGTGGGCGTTAAATGTTGGCTTTGAGTCCGGCCGGAAAATTTATATTAGGTAAACAGAAGAAAAGTAGTATTAGTCTATTAAATGTTGCAACTTCTCCCCACGAATTAAGACTCAGAAAGCAGCGAATTCTCTTAAAAATGTCATCAATAAATGTAGAATTTAATAACCGAATTAAGAGTCCTGGGTCCCGTGAAGATATCTTCCCACGGTATAGGAATAACTATTTTGGCTATTGTTTCTAGCGGTTTTGCATTTGTGTGGACTATCAAGTACTATACTAGTGGTAGTACAATTGCAATGCGTATGTAGTTTGCTTTGAACGAGATAACTTGGCAGTAAAAGTTGAAGATTAGGCACAGATCTGCTTAATTCAAGAATTAAGAATTCCTTGAAAAATTATATTTAAGTTAATTTCGATGGGCCCGATGACTCCAACTACTACCGGCAGGAAATGTTAGATGGAGGGAGTCGAGATTTTTTGAGTCGCCAAGTGGAGAGCGTTTCTGTTATGATAATGGTCAGTGTTGGATATCGACAAAAATCTCCTATTTCATCGCAAAAGTGTCTTCACCAATGTGCGCAGTTAGGGGAATAAACACCTTTATTATTTTAGCCTCATGGGAGATATTTAACTACAAACATAAAAACTCTCTCGGTTTTGGCATTTACCACTGATGATTGTTGTGCGTTTCGCTGCACTGATTGTTTGACCTAATGTTAAAATATTCCTTTTTAGGTAGATGGAGGTCCTATTCGTTTTTAACACAAGTTGTAATTATATATATATATATACGTATATCGGCATTATCGTGTATACTTTCGATAGAGTGTAGGGTGGGACAGCCACGAGGTACACCATACACAGCACTAGGCCCTTATACAGGTATATGAAAAACCCTGGCTTCTTTACAACAAAACAGCGTATTTCAAACATGGCTCGCTGATTGAGTGGTGATTGTATTGACCGAACTCTAACTCTGGTGTTGTTGTTGCTGTAACCTCGAGATTTCTTAGAAAGTTAACAATTAGTATTATTTGGCTATTTAGGACACACATCGTCTTCTAAACTCATCGCAATGCAGATCTTATCATGCCGTTGATGGTGTACCTATTTGAGACCAGATCGCATGCTGCGGTTATGAGAAAAAAAGGTTATGTGTCATCCATCCATTATAGCAAAGTGGGTAGGCTGTATACGTTGTTTTATCTCGGACCATTTTCTTTTTGATCATTTCTTGATCGTACGGGCATGGAACGTGGGCTTCTGAAACTTTGAGATTCGTCAAACGGATCGAGTCGAATTGTCATTTTGGTCTCGCGATTCATTGGCTTTGGCGCTGTCAACTGGCTTACCTTGAGTTGAGTGTGTCCGTAGTTGGCGTCGAGGAGAGATGTGGCGACGGTAGCTGGCGTCGCATACCTCGAGGGTTTGCAGCAGGACACGGGGAGGGCCATCTAAGAATTTGAGTCGCGCCGGGAAGGGGTCTGTATCAATGGTAGTCTTGCGTAGCTTGATCCATTGAACCTTCCATGCGCGATATTTCAGCCGGTCGCCGGTGAAGCTGTCCGGGCTGGTGTCTAATATGGCCGGTTGTACAGGCACCACCGATGATGCCGGCGCTAGTTTTCTTGAGGTGGCGGCAGACGGGTCGGATGCGTCGCTTGCCGGCGCTGTTGGTTGGGGACTTTGCGGGGCGATTTTTAACAGACGTTATACGCGGAACGTGCATTGCGCCATAAGCGCGTACAACTGATCGGCCTGCTCAAGCTCTCGCTCTTCCTTGGAGAGGTCCCTGTCGTTGAGAACACTGCTGTATAGAGCGCGGACCTCGTCCGCTCGGCTGATGGGAACGTTCAAATGGTATTCGATATTGTTACGATTTTCACTGTTGACGTGGTCATCGCGTCGCAGATGTCCATGGTATCGACGAGACGATTCCTAAATCGGCTCCTTAGCCCCTTGGAGACGGATAACTTCTGCGCCATGGTGGCTGGTAGCGCGGTTGATGTAATGAGAACAGACGGATTCGGTGGTCGCGCTTAGTCACATAGCGGACCACCGAATTCACACAAGTTCGCGCAGTTCACAATCACTTGTTGCACCGATTGCACACACAATCCTGGTCAGGGTACCAATTGTTAATTTCCACTCTGGAATCCAGACGCCGTTAAGCGGAGGATTGGGATAAATTGGATTGTATAGCGGGCGTGTGCCCAGTATGAATAGGGGTGAGATTGCTTAAGACAAAACGCTAGTAAGAACCTAACGAGAGAAACACATATCCGTTCTCGGTGGTCTCTCGATGGAAAGTGATTTGTGGATATTTATTTGGTACGTACAAGATGGATGTGGTACGCGCGGCGGAGAATGGTGCGCAACACTATTTTACAAAACAATAGTGTTGGGGGCTCGATATGCCATTAACGCATCGCGCGGGCCAAGTCACGGTGGTTACAAGCGGAGAAACCTCAGGAGCGGCTGTTCCAAGCGAGTGGTTGATATAAAAAATATCAAAATCTGACCGAGGAGAACCAAGGAAAAACCCTTCGTTACCTCTGGCATACACCAAGAGCGTACGTCTGGTTTGACCAAATACGGTGTACCTTGTGTTCTTGTGTTTAGATCGATCGGTCGGTGACAGCACTTTTGAGAGGATAGGAAGCCCGACATATTTGACCAAGTCATATACGATATATACTGTTCAGAATGTTTTTGATCGATTCCTTCATTTGATAGTAGTGTCTATAGTTTGTAGCTTTGACCTTGTCCTTCATAGGGTGCGTGATATTCAAACTAACTAAATTCATGAAACATGAAAGTTATCTTTGTTCTTAACAGTAACCTCAAAGCCGCTCCCATGGGTCGTAATTCTAATATAATAATTGCAATAATAATAAATTATAATTAAATATAATCCAACAATAATAAATTATAAGAAATCATGTATAATTACATAAATTATACATATAATGGAATAATAATAAATTGTAATTGCACTAGGTCACCTTTTTTCGAAGGGGATCTTATTTCTTTAATTTGTTGCAAGCTGCTCTAGATGATTGTTGTAATTATTACGACTAATCATTATTATTATTATTAAAGCTTTGACATTTATTTGGTGTCTTCTTCCGTGCAACGTAACTCTTCCTAAGAGATGTTAGTTTTATTATTTCTTGTACCAACAGCTTTTTCAAACTAACAAACATGTGTTGACTGTGCTATCCCTTTGTATTTAAGTAAGCAAGTGAGGGGAACAATTCTCAATGTGGAAGTGTATCACCGTTGTTTGGATGGGAGAACCACCGGGGTGCCCGACTCTAGATGTGACTATTAGTGTCGGTGCCTGTAGCGGTTGGTCGGGACTGTCTGCGGTAAAGTACTTCGTAGTGGTGGGTGTCTACAACCTGTTCGCCCGGCATTCGGTGGCTTAGAGGAACTCTCCAATAGCGTCCGTAGTAGTACTAGTCATCGTCGCTCTGTTAATTATGGACGAGGGCTTGCGGATGAGCTATGAGGAGTAAGGGCGACGAGGCAATGAAAGCGAAAGTGAGACAGAAGTTCGAGAGGGAGGGCTATGGATACGGAGAGGTGGATTCGAGTGGATAACGACAGTGGATAGAGAGAAAGGGAAAGTCTCTCTGTCGTGAGTCTGCGGGTGACTGGCGGCGGCCGCTCTGTGGGGGAGTTCGCCTCCGGTTAGTTTGAGGTGAGAGCTAATGAAGCCCGGCGGTTGTCCGTTGTCGTATTCAGGGCGTCACTGCCGCATACTGTTCTCCAGGCGTTGAGCACTTTGGGCCACCACCGGCTATTCGTTCCTCCCCTGTCTTTCCCTCAATTTCTGCCACACACTCCTTCCGTCGGACCTTACCACAAGTGTAATGCCACTTTAGCAGGACTGCCCGGCCTTAGCTCGGGCTATTGAACATGGCCTTGGACTTCCTTACTTGGAAAGGTTACAACGTAGCAAGCTAATGCCTTCTTTTTGTTGACTCATTTTTTTCGCCTGTACTCGGCCACAGAGAACTGATGAGCTCGAAAATGGGTAAACACATGTTGTAGCACATGTGCTATTTTTGGCTTGCGGTATCCCGAAAACGAACCCAACTCACGTTTTGACATTTTTCACACTATCATAAGACGCTTATACTGAATACAATCGATGTTACATAAAATAAATACTTTGCTTTTCCAAGTAGCCTAAAAACACGAGTTTTTATTTGTCCTTTGGTATGGCATGTCGTTTTTGAAAATATCGTAGAGAATATTTGGAACATGTCGACGTATAAATCGGAATGCTTTTTTGCTCTATGCAATTTGTGTAAGACCAATTGGATTGATTACATTGTACATTTTTAGGAAATAAACAAAGAAGAAGAAGACGACAGTTCACATTCAGATAACGGAATAGCCGCAGTAAGGCTGACCCAATCCAACTTAGGATTAAACTCTGTGTGAACTGTTCGCTCTCGTAGCGCACGGTAGTGTTTTTCCCGAAGTCCGTGTTCCTTTGGGCAGGAACCTGGTGGCCCAACTCGGGCTGAACGATAGCACACGATCACAACACAGTGTCGAGAGTATTTTGAAGCGCATTTGAATGACTTTCCTCGGTGTTTTCTGTGAATCTGGGGTTGTCTGAGACCACCTGATCGGACCGGTAGCCATCTTGGATCCGTCGGATCCCCGGTTCAGGCATCGCGCTGCTCGTGTCGTGACGAACAAAAATAGGTGTTATACAGAGGTCTTAGACCTCCGGGGACGATTGATCGGACGTTCGACATACGCCAGAGGACCATGGCGATCAGGACCGCGAGATGCGACCGGATGGTGACGATCACGGCACTACAGGTTCTGGCCAGCCAGATCTCGCGGTCGCTGGGGATCGCCGAGTCAACAAGGGACGAGGAACATAGCCGCGAGACGGAAATGGCCTTGCCTTCAAGCCAGGACGGGCTGATTGACCGGTGAGCGAACAAATGGTCCTCCATACAGCCCGGGCAACCGGGGCACTGGACGAGGTCATTATTGCCGGACCCCCGGGCCTGCTTAGCGGCCTGTCACGGGTCCCTCTCCTACCCGCTGGACCAACTCCTCACCCGCCACGAACAGTTCCAGCAGTACCGTCACAAGATCGTCAAGGCGGCGTCCCCTTAGTGTACTTTCTGTACTTCGGGAGTCGATGATCCGCCGCGGCACACCTTCGAGGCCTGCCCTCGTCTCGAGAATCACCGGCGAGACCGTCAATCGGGAGGGATCTCGCGGCCAGAGCCACACGCCCCCCCCGATTTCGTGCCAGGATATGGTCGCCATGATGATAAGAGACAGGCAGGAATGGGTTAACATCCGAAGATACACCGAGGCGGTGCTGAAAGCAAGAACTAAAGCGGCGGAGCAGCAGGAGGTAACGATCTCTAGAGTGTCAAACGAGGGGGGTCGGGACAGGAATATTCAGGGCCTCCGTGAGGGCGTGCCGGATTGCGGCGGTTTTCCGGGGGCTCCCTCCCACGGTATGACTACCGCACTGGAGGAGCGGCAAAAGAGGAGTAGTTTCACCATTTTTCCTCGTAATATAAAACTTGGATTAACCTCATACAAATATGTTTGAACTAATTTAACTAAGTTTGAACTAATTTAAGTATAATTGAGCTACTGGAAACTGCTCAGGGCCTTCAAGAGCTGATCAAAACCATGATTATGGACAAGGATCTATGGACCGACGCCTCAGAAAGCATCCGGCAAAACTTAGCAAAAGAGAGAGAGAGGAGATCAAACGCCAGAAGATAGGAAGAAAGCTGCTAACAAGCTGAAGACAAGAAAAACTCCACATTATATATATATATAGCGTCTTAGATTGTAAGGAACGAGGAAGGCTATACACCAGATAGAATCTGCTACGGTTCATTATGCGTTAGTATATTGACAATAATTCAGATACTGTGAGTTAGTACAATTCATTTTACATTGGAGTACTTGACGAATTGTCTCAGGATCGACTCAAGGACACGGGGGTCTGAAGTGATGGCCGGAAGGCTTTCCCAACCCCTGTGTACCTCTTTTAGGGGGATTTGAGGTTTAGTGAGGTGGGGGGTGGCTGGCCATCGTCACCCGAGCCCCACATTGTCCTGGGTAGATTCGCTACAGGCGTCTTCGCCGGCCCACTGACCGCAGTGCGCAAAAGCATTCCTCCTCCTCTAAAGCAAAAAAAAGTAGAATTGAGCTGATTAAAATAAGTTTGAACTAATTTAGCCAAGTTTGAGCTGATTCAAATAAGTGTGAACTAATTTAATTAAGTTTAAACCAATCTAACTGGGGCCTGTCGTCGGGTTCCTTGGGGGATGCGTACAGAGGCCACCTGGAGCTTGTCAGGCGGCAGAGAGGGTGGTTTCGCATTTATCTTTCCTATCACGAGTTATACGGGACGCCCCATACGTCCACGTCACCTAACCTTATGAGTTACTTCCATGCCTTAAACCTGCTATTCCTAATAAGAACCTGTAGTTTTCCTAGCATCCATGAAGGTATTTAGTAACCCCTTGAATCCACGGGTTGTTGTCATTGTTATCGCTACTTGGGGGGGGCTGCTTAATGCACATTTGTCACTCAACCCTAGTGACTAGTGTGGAACTCACAAACCCACTAAACGCGTGTTGCCCCCACCCCCAAGGCTCGGAAATTCCTAGGCATCACTTCGATAGAGTCATTATTATTGCGACCTATGCTAGTCTTAGGTTTGGCAACACGTCTGAAACCGAGTCATCTGTCGCCTACCCTGGATGCAGACTTATCGTGTCACCTTGATCTCCGGGAATCACCAGCATTCCGGAATTTGCTCACCTTGGATTGGAATGACCATGCAATATCTGTATCACACCACATTTTCCTATGCTCCCACCTAATTTTTCTGGTCGAGCTGGTCCTGCGTGACTAGTCATTTTCGAGTCGCAGAGTGATGTCCTATGTGTGTTGGATCGGCTGCCTCAACCCACGTGTGCTGCATTACACTCTGTCTTAATAAGGATGTCACTGGACAGTGATTTGCATTGGTTGTTAACCTCGGTATAAGCTTTTCTAAATAGCTTATGAACTCTACAGGAGGATTGTGTGGGGAAAATAGCCGCTGATACTCATTTGTACCTCTGGTTAAAATGATCGCCGTAGACTCTTTGTCATAAATGTACCACCCCATGCACCCACTAACATCAGGGACCCTCTACCCCAATAGATGCTTGATCTCTATCAGTGTAACCAGGGGTCAGTCCAGGGCCAGTTTGTTCTTGTCTTCCCTGAGGTCAGCTTCAAGGTTGTCTCGTGTCTTAATGGCTTCAACTAGGTTAGTTGAGGCACCATGCGTATTCTCGTTTAATCCAAGGATGATGTGCCCGTCCTTGTTTCTGGCGACCCCCTTAATAGTAATTCCAAGATCTTCAAGCCTTATTTGGCCCTTAAGTCCTTTGAAGATATCTGCAAAATACAGTCCATCCCCCATCTAAACCCTGATTTGGAATTGGCACAATCCTGTGCCTCTGTTTACTGTTACTCAGTGCAGATACTTACTTTCCTGTCGGTAGGGCCTGTGCTTAATCTTGCCGCCTCGAGGGTTTTCTGAATTTCCTTGAACCATTTTTCTCTCGAAAAGTAAATGACTGGAGCGGTCTCCTCTATCGGAGTCGCCGCTCTGGAAATCCTTTCACATATATCTTTAAAGATCTTAAAGACACTCTTGTTGTCGGGTAAGGTATCGGGGTTAGAGGACTCTAGAATTCCTATGGCTAACGTGCTTTCTCCATCTTCTTGTGTCTCATTATGCTATTTTAGCATGTTTCCTTATCTCGAAGTTGACAACTTTGTCTCGGACTAACCTGTCTATTACTCTCCCAAGGGAAGGAAACTGTCACCCAGGCTGTCTATGACCTCGCGATTGACGATGTTTAACCTGTCTATGACGATCTAGTATCCAGTCTTTCGTCGTCGGATCTCATCGGAAGTTGAAATGACGAGCGGCATTGAAGGTGACACAGTTGAACTATGACTTCAAGCCTCTTTATAATTCAAGCACCAATACTGTGAGTCCCAGGTATGTGAATTATACTTTAATGTGCATAGATAGCCCCAAGTGCCACAGCAGACTTAAGGTTCATAACGCGAATAGTAGCAGAGTCACTGAAGATGCAGTTGACTTCTGAGGAGGATGCACCGGCAGATTCGTCAGACAGAGCTCGTCCTCAAACGAGGACGAGCCCATCAGTGAATTTATTTATATTCACTCTTCGGTTTAGATTTGCATAATAACCGGACCGGGTCATACTGCAGTACGGGTGACTTTGGACAATATGCCCATTTCATTTTTAGAAGTTCGACTCCTTTTAAGCAGAATTATTAAAGCTTTTGCATAGAAACTGTCTCTTGACGACGGTGGTCACATCTAGTTTTAACGGTGATAACTCACAATTAGGTCTAATTGAGAAGTCCGTAAGAATCGCATTTCATGTTCACTTTCTTCGAGTGAATATAGTCAGTAACAGGGCACGATGTATGGTTCGGGTTATTGTACTTCTTTAAAATATACATCTCTGTGTATGTCTCTCTGCACAATACCCATAATTCGGTACTGAGACTAGGGACCTTAACGAATGAAACATGCCCAGTTGAAGGTAGTGAACGTTCTCTCTAATTTTGAATCCTTTTTCCTTATCCGATATTTTCTACTCAAGGCCGTTCAGGGAAAACACACAAAAACGCAAATACTTCTGTTTTAATTGATTAAACTCAACCTAGTTGAAAGTTGAGTTAAGCAGTATACTTAAATGAGGACTTTTTATATACAATGACTCAAAATTGTCTCAACGAGTGTAACACGAGGTAGAGCGAGAGCTAGTTCGTTCCCCACAGCTATGCTGCCTGAGAAGAGGCTTGGCAAGATCCAGACAAAAAATCCTATGGCAGCCCAACAACGAATAGATGCAGAATTCAGATCCAAAAATGCGACTCCTTATTCTTGGAAGATGAGCATCACCGAGCTCGGCTAGATAGGTGCATTCAGCCGTCTGGTGAGCATGTACAATGCCAAAAATCGTTTCCCGTCTGTTCATGGGAAATGCCCGCTCTGAAAGCCAGAAGGCGAGTCAGAATAAGTTTGCAAAGAAACGACTTAGTTCGGCATTCGCGGTGCCATTTAACGGCGGCTCTCACAATCAATTATTCTTTTTCGGGATTCATCTCTTGCAAAAGCACTCGACACAACTGAAGGTGCACTTTTATCAGGGCCAGTGGCTTGGACGACTAAGTTTGTGGCAGTAAAAAGCTGGAGGCCTCTAGTTCGAGTCCCACGACGTGACGTATAAGATAACTTGAGAATTTTAAAGACTGCAGTCCCTTTAATAAACCAATAAATCTTTACCTGACCTATCGACCTCTTTACGTCTTCTCGACACGGCGTGACATCAGATAGGTTTGGCAACAAAGAAAAGTGTGTAAAAATTTTCCCAGATATCTCCTCGATTGCTTTAAAGATAAACGTCTCGGTGTGATATTTGGCACTAAAATACAGTCTAATGTATTATTAGGTTGACCCAGAAATAATGAGCGACATATAGATTTCAATATCGGCTAAACTAAGTTAAAACAAAGATTTTTTCAGTATGAGCTAGAGGCATGCATTCTGGCAGCTTTCTTACGGCTAGGTATGCACCATTTCTATTACCATTTATAGCATCGTTATTTAAGGTCTCTCGAAGTAAATTGATGTTTGCATCCCTTTTGCCACCTATAGCCCTCTTTAATCGATGGAAGCAACCATAGTCACATGGGCTTAAATTGGGAAGGGGGGTGGTGGTGGTGGCTCAATCTTGTTGGCCTTAAGCCAGGACGTAATTTCATTGCTGCGATGAGCACTAGCATTGTCATCGAGCAGCCACACTCGGTGCTTCCTATCACCATGCCAATTATTCATGAGTTCCTTCAAGAACTCGAGATACCGAGTCCATTTTTTCTTTTAGGGCCAAAATCTCGTAGTAGCAAATTCCGTTGAAATCCATGTCAAGTGCTACCATTATTTGATTCGACGACATGTTTCACGAGGCACGCAAAATTTCCTCCTCTAAAGAAAAAAAAAAAAGCACTGATCAAAAGCAACTGTAAGTCCAGCACCCCTCCCATCCCGGCAGGACAATCTTGTTATGCAGATTTATGTTCCAGGCAGCTTATCCACCAACTTGAAGTGTATCTTCTGGCAAAATGAAAATTAAAATCGTCAAATATACAATACATTTGAAACTAATGATACTTAAAAAAAATTAATGCATTTTATAGTAGTGTTGCTTCAGATACATGATTTTTTGGTAGCGGGTATATATTCATTCTAAGCCTAGAGTATTTTCAAATGCCTTCAAAGTAGATTTAACGGAGCTACTGGGTACAGCAGCCATCCAGAGGAAAAAATCTGGCAAAGCTGAGAGTTAAGACTGGCAATCACTTCTCGTGATTAAAAAAGGTAGCAAACGTTTTTCAATTACGAACCAATTTAAAGACATAGCTAATATTGACTATGTTAATCCACATGTACAGTATAGGAATGTAAAAATCTATTACATCCATTATGGTCGTCCTGGGCAGGACGTTGTAAACTGAAGTTGTCTCTGTATCAGTATTATATGTCATTCCATTTGACTCCATTTACCTTAACCGCTAAATAGAGCTAACCGCTTAGACATAGAGGGTTATTCTGTTTAGCACGAAACAATGTTTATTTTAGTCAAAGTTTTGTTAGTAAATGGATCTATGTATCGAACATTATAACAAATTAGAAACTTTGCCTGAAAGTATAAGATACGGACTATGCCATGAAAACGGGATTCAACTGTTTTCAGAAAACCGTATTATGTGAATGTTTCATCCTTACCATCTAACAGAGCACTCATACTATTAGACTTAACTCGATCCGGCTTCGGCAACTATCCGTGACAGTTGAGACACCACTACAAGAGTAATTACCTTCATCTCACTGCCATTGATATATGTTATACTATATATTATGTAGGACCTCTACCCCTAACCAGCATCTGTCGTTTGCAGCTGTTGCGCTTGCGGATCTGTGCTTGGCGATGTCGAATAATTGTCGAGATTGCCATAACGCCGATGCAAGTCAGTAGAGTAGCTGCCTTATATCTGCTGTAGCAACACCATCCGGTCTACCCTTAACGTGCTGTGGTTTATGCCTGTATCCTCGTAGAGAATTTGGGGTTTGGGCCATTAAACCCCGACCCAAGCACCCGCCTCCGATCCACTATTACTCCTGTTCTAATTGTCCGCCTTTATGCAGCCTTTAGTAGTGATTTAATAACTAGTATCTGCGTTGCTGTTGCTGTCAGTGTCAGAAAACGCCATAGCTAGAGTGAGGGTCGTCTGTTTCTTCTTGAGAAAGAGGCGAAATACACATTATTGGAAAAGTATGCTCTTACTTGTTCACTAGTGTGTGACTTTGTGTTACAGTGATCCTCCAACTAAAGTATATCCTTATTCCTGACATTGTTCATGCGTACATTCCCATTCGTTTAGAACATATTTTTACGCTTAAAAAATCTACTCTAACTAGCTGCAGAGAATCATATCGTGAATATTTTATAAAGCTATCAGGAGTCTGATTGACATATGACAATATTTAAATATTTATACGTGCATGTCTTTTTTAACCAAATCGAGCATAGAAATTTAATGTACACACTCTCTCGCTGTATCTTTTGTAGTATATCGCATACCATCAGTGTATATTTTTTCAATTATAAAGATCTAAGAGCCAAAAAGAGACGATACTCGACAGAACCAACGATCAAAGGAAGGTGATCTACCCCTTCTCGTCTTAAGCTACCCAACAGGTTTGGTGCTTCCTATACTGTACGCATTGTTCAAAGAAGGGGTCGCGAAGGCTCGCAGAAACAAGCGCGGATCTATGGGCAGACACAAGACATGCCTATTAGCGTCGATCACGACCCTGCGTCCATTGTGAGGATGCTTTGACGTCAATGTAGTTATCGAAAATAATATTTGCGTACCTGAAGCTGCCTACGAGCCACAGACTTTACATAGGTCCAACAGTACCCTCGACGGTACCGAAAGAAAGCGACCTGGTGCGTGCCGGAACTACCTATTGTTCAATGGAACTTCGAGAGAGCTTCGCCAAACTATCCCCTGCTACTTCAATTAGCGCTTAATTAAGTAGATGTCCTCGTGGTAACGGAAACTTGGCGACGGCCCAGCTCAAAGGGCATAGATTCTGCACAAAATCTCTGAAACAAGCAAAGTTTTTTAAAATTGCTATTCCAAACTAAATACTGCAAAAAGAACATTGGTCATCAAAAGAAATATTTTACTAGTTCAAACAAAGGAGAGATTAACAGAATTACTTAAAATAAATGAAGCGGATTTTTTCAATCAAATAAGGATTTAAGAAAATAAGCTGTCCCACAGTACTATCTACTAAGGGTTTCTTCAACCGTCAAATTCATATTCAGAATTTCATGACCGCCTGCTCTAAAAATTAAATTGATACGGCTAGGGAATCTGAAAATATTGAAATTTAATTTTTATTTTTATTTCAAGAGAAGTGGCACCCCGGAGAGTATATATGAATCCAGGTGTAGGCTTAGAGTAACATAATTTATACCAGGCTTGTTGTGGGCACATCTAAACTGAACGATTCTCACATTGTAGTGCTCGTTTCCTATTTATTCTCAGGCAACCACAGCCTCCAATCATACGTTGAGAATAAGTGACCCTAACAGTCTAATACTGTTTTCTGTTGGTGACTTTGACACCAGAGACAAGATAAAATTTCACTTCAGTCTACTGCGGCCTTCAGATTTAAGGACCTTATTTATATCAGCGCGGAAGTCCGCTGGAGCGCTGCCGTATCTAAAGTCGTTTTGGTAAGATGGCGGATTTTAAAAAATCCGTAAGCATCTTTATCGTGAGGCAGAAGAGAAACGGAGTCCCAAAAACAGTTCCCCTGCTATGCGAAGCGATATAGGCGGCACGCATTCCGGAGCATGACATCACTACGCACTGTCTTCCTTCGTGTTACTGGTTGATATGAGTCCGCACTGCACCCCAACTGGTGGTCCCTTAGGTGGTTCAATTGTGAACGTTCTTTTTTTAAAGCAACGAGGGGGAAATGCTATTCGCATGAGTGGACACCGCCAGGATGTACATATGAGATAATCCTTTGTATGCGGGCCAAACTATGTGAGAATGACTGTGGATGAAAACAGTCTCTTACCCACTAAAACCCCTAGACTCAGTGTTATTGGGCCAGTTAACACGCCGCTCTTCAGGCAGATGTCGGAACTCTATATTTAAAACTTCGAGCATTAGTGTGCGTGTTGTCGTGCTGTGTTAGTCTACTTCGTCACCTGGGTTAACCTGTTCTCAGCCACTTCCTCTTTGTAGTCTAATGAGTCTCCGTCTTACTAGTGGTGAACGTATTAATTAATGTTTTTCGAGCTGACCCTCAGCTGTTCCCCTATCAGACAGGCCTCAGCTCTTAACCTTAGTCAGTGGTGAACGTATTGGACTGTGTGAAATGAGAGATAGATGGTTTGGGATCAAATCCTTCCAGACGCGGGAACTTTGGGTATGTTTATCTTATTTTTTATCTGCGGATTCTTTCCAGGTACGACCGTCAAAAATTAGCAAAGGTGATCTCTACAAGCCTCATAGTCATAACACATGGTTAAGTGCTGAGGACTCTCACATAGGGGGATCGCTAAAAATCAGCTCAAAAAAATCTTGCCCGTATTACTCATCGACTTTTTGGTTTGACACTTGAGAGAATGATACATATATATCTTTTACCAATACGTTCAATATTAAAACTGCCTGGACGGTGATTAAAGGCATCTAGAACTATATGTAGTAGAAAGTGTCGGCAGTGCAGCAAACAATCTTAACTTGCTCAGCGAGGATATCGGGTGATCGAGCCAATTCAGGAGGTCTGTGGTGGATCGCAAAATATTGTGATTGAAGCAGCCGAGAAGCAGCGTCAGTTACATGGCACTACTAGAGTCCAAACTCTCAAGATTGCACCGAATAGACGCTGGAATAGGGCTGCCATAATGATTGAGTCATTACAAAACAATAAGTAAGCCCCTCAGGGTACAAATGTCGATCCCTGGATAGCTGCTTTGATCGCGAGGTAAGGTCATCGATTCTAGATGGCCTATTCTCGAATCTGGTTAACGGAATTGGTAAGATCCTGACACCGATAGCTCCGCGATAACCAAATTGTATTACATTCATGTGCACTGTCAGCGCTACTCTATTAGTTTGCAGAAATTAAACATTCAATAAGGAATGTTTTGAGTACCACCGAATTTTTCCTCGTGAATAGTGGTTGGGTATACTTGCTTTAAATAACAGCTGAGAATGCTGCTCTCAGCCTGTAAATTTCGACGCGATTTTGGTCGATCGGCTATAGTGTAAGCCATTTGTTGGCCACCAAAACAGCCAGAAACTGGCATATATTTTAGCTGAAGCAGGGCGCTTAGCACTATATTCATCAGAAGTGCTTGCCGTCCTTGACAGTTTTCGGGCTATGACTGGCGTCTATGTGCAAAATTCGTTATGGAATACTGCTGATACGGTGTCATAAGCGACGTCAGCCGCCTGCAAGATGATCTGAAGTCGCTACAGTCATCTTCATAACAGCACATGAAACCGAACAGATAACGAATGCCTGGAAAAAAGTGGTAGCCATTGCAGCCAATATCCATTGGGCGACATTCTCAGTCACTCCGTCATCGAGAGTTATCGAATCCTTCTGGACGACAGGCGATAACAGGCAGGTTATCGAATCCTTCAGAAGGCTCAACAAGCCTGATGGAACACCTAGACATGCCAACTTCGACGGAACGATACATCGCGAGACGGAATCAAGGCAGCGTTTAAATCTACGAAGATTTGGACTGCTGTGGACTCTTCAATGCTGCCTCTATTCTTCCATGAAAACCTTGTGCGCATCCTTGACCTGCTTGCCCTGAATACGTGTTCCTCATCTGGCAACGTTTCACGTAATTCTCAGTAGGGAATGAGACGTCGGACGAGAGTGCTCAATAGTAACTTATATACACAGCTCTTTTTCGCTCTATAGCTTCGGATCGTTCGGGTCTCTCTTTCCGTTTGAAATTTTCACCATGAGACACTCGGACCAAGCCTTAGGGATCTGGCCATGTTCCATTGAACCAGGATGTCCAACACGGTGCGAACGTCATTGCCTTCTTGATGTTCTCATTGTAGGTTCCGCCTGGTGCATATGCTTTCTGGTTTGGTAGCCCATTAGATCTTGCCCAGGACTTCGGAGGCAGTGAACGTATTCTTCAGGCCTGCAATCCATTTGAATTCCCCGTATGACTGTGCGGAATGTAGTGTGGCACTTCCACTGGAATCGTGTTGCCGGAGGCCAGCATGTTCCGGAGGTGGGCTTACAGGACTTCTGCTTGTATTGAGCAACTCGATCTCGCCGGTCTTGAATTTCAAAGCCATTTGCAGGAGTCCGCGCAGCTCCCCGTAGTAGTTGCAGTTGCCGCTCCTCCTCAAAGACCATTTTGACTCGTTTTAGGCATCCTCTTGGGAATGCCCTTGTTCTCGCCACTAGATTTCCTAACGATTTGCTGTAATTTCTTCACTTCACTCACGTGAAGCGAGATGTGCATCGCTAGGGAGCATTCAATGTTCTACTATGGGCTGGTAGTCGATGGGCGTTGTGGGGCAATGCATTCCTTGACTGTAGAGTTGATACTGCTAGTTGCTTCGCGGAGTTTATAGGGGGCATGTTTACCACTTCCATTGCGACGTTTTGGTGGTGAACATGCCTGAGCTGTTAGGATGATTTTCAGTCCCATCGGTTTATGCCCTGTAAATGTTTTAGTCTCCGAATTTGAGATAATCCAAATAGTCCAATCTCTTCTATTGTCTCGGGGAAGGCACTTATTAGGATTCGCTGAGGTCAGTCGAGTTTAACGTTGAAGTAGCCGGCGAGGGTCGTAGATCTGGCAGCATCGAACCATTGCTCAAGCAGCTCGTTGCTTGCCTTTACTCCTGGCGAATGTACATACAAGGTTATAAAATGAATTCTGTCCCTCTAAATTAGCTCACAACTGTTCTGCGATACGAGTCTTCATTGTACCCAGGTGATGATAATAGAAAACGGCGACTCCCGCCCCTTAATCTTCCAGTGTCTCTAATACGCATTGCAGGACAACAGATTGTATCGATTTGTGTGGCGAGAGTGGAGGCAGGGCCCTTGAGAATTAATACATCGACGGCTCGAGGAGTGTCGGGGACAATAGTTGGATGGAACAGGAGATGCGTTCACTGATCTACTAGACTATATTTAATATCTCAGTGGTTTGTGCTTGTTTTTGCGTTAAGCTTCTAGGTTCCGGTTCAATTATCTCGATGCTGTTGTGACCAGATCGTTAAGAATACTCTTGGCGGGTAGCGACCAAGTGTCTACACGCTCTCTATGGTTCTCTTTCTTGCTGTTGAGTCGCCTCGTTCCTCGGCTCTTGTTGAGTTGCGACTGAAAATACTGTTGTCCTCTCATTGGAACTACAGTCTCCGGGGGCGACCATACTACGTGCTCGTTGAAATCGTACTTTAGCTCTTGACATCCGAGTGTCCGGAGCGCTTCCGGTTCCTGTTCGACGCGAATCTTGGAGCCCAGGAAAGCTGTCGGTCGTCATGCCATACCTTTCGCACCAGCATAGGTCGCATCGGCTGCCAACTCGTAGGAATAACAGCCTCCGTTCACCAATGCCCGGTGTGAACGCCCTATTTCGAAGACTCAACGTTCCACTCCTGACAGCGACTGGATAGTGCCTCGTTTGCGCCCTTTTATTCCTTGTGAAACCCCGGTATTGTAAGTTCCGTCTTTTCCTCTGTACAATGGAGGCAAAATTAACGGTGCTGGCTATCTTCCTTAAATTCCATACAGTTTTTATACCCTGCGTATAAGATTACGTGGATGAGCAACGAATTTTCGCCGCGAAATTGCATAAACTGCACTTCAGATAGAGCCCGTCCTGCTACGTTTCACAGTAAGACCTGTAGAAAACGTATGGACTGTTTCGTTTAGTTGTGCAGTACAGGTGGTAGTTGTTTGAGGGTTTGTTCGAGTGAGTCACGAATGACTGGAAGTCGAAAACGGATCGTGTCACGGGATTCGTTGTCCCTCTTCAGTGTGTCGGCGAAGAAAATTTCGGGCCAGGCTTTGATCAACTCAAGAAAGCCAGTAGGTACTCAGAAGTACTACGGAAAGCGCTGCATAGTGCCTAGAACAAGATTCTTCTGATTAAATGGGAGTCATTAAATGAGAGTTCAGCATGTCACTAAGTCCATGGTTTTTCCGAACAGGAGTTCCGAAAGTAGAGGTGTCCTCGAGTCAACCCTAAAATGTTTACCTTTATCAGGTACACGGGTCGAGGGCGATTTCCTCCACATGTTTAGTGTTGGAACCCAGAGGTCAATTTTGAGATCGGGAAATCATTGGATGAGAGTGCACCATGGAAGAGATCCTACTACCTCAGCCATCACGGGGACGAAGCAATGCAGGTCATCTGAAGCACTTCCGTACAGGCTGAGACTTAATGGGAGAAAGCGAAATTTTTTTGTTTCGAGCCACTGAGTTGAGGTTGTGCACTAAGTCTGTGCTTGGATAATGGCAATAAAAGAGTCAGTGATCAATGGAAATAATCGATGAACTGTTTACCTAGGTACACCAATCGCGAGGAGTTTTCTTTACAGCACCAGTTCATAAATGGTAGTCAATGTTAAAAGGACCATCGTGGAGTCTGGAATAAGATCGGTTAATTCGTGTTAGGTGTTCGTGCCAAAATATGATGAGCTATGCCTGAAGTGACGCAAGTGCAAGAACATTGTGATACCAAGCCCATAGACCTTGTCATGGCTGACCTGAGCTGATACATGAATACTAACATAAACTGCAGCAAGTACAGCAAACATTGAAGCATCGTGGTTATGCCGTTGAGCTAGATCGGGCACGTAACGCTGACCGGGTTCGAGACATTAGCTGACGGAACAAGGAGTCTTAAAGATCATTCCGGAGAAAAATAAAACGGCGGGCATGTATTCCGTTTAACTCACCGTAACTCACCGCATTATTCCGTATTCCGTATTAATTCCCAAGGAAGTGACGATTTGGGGGCGCTTATGGGAGAAGTGTGATAGACGTCCAAACTGCTCAGAAAATAAGTGAGATTTAAATGAAATTCGAAACTCTTCATAGTAGCTGAAATTGAGAAAGCATATTCATTTGTTGATTTGGTGGTTGCCAATATTGTCATTTATGATTGAGCGATGAATTAGCAAGTAACAGTAGGACTAGTACATAGTAGTAGCGGCTCCGTCTTATGAAGTAGTACCGAAGCAGTTGTACCGTGGGCGGTAAATGCTGGCAGAACGCCAGCACGGAAAGCTTACTTAGTAGCGGTTTCGTGGACGTTAGATGTTGGCCTAGAGTGCGTCCGGAAAGGTTTCCTTTTTAGTAGGAGTGGTACTAGTGGTATTAGCGCACAACAAAATGAGCGAGGGGCCACGCTATCACGGGTCTTCAGTTATGCTGAAAGCTAAGATTAATCTAGAATTTTCCCCTTTATCCGAGATCGCTGTTCTCGCTGAACTGGCCTTAGGACACCTGCCTTCTTTTTGACAGATTTACCGCCGCAGCTAAACTACCCACCTGACCATGTCCTCAATATAAATTACACAAACAGCTATGCTTTTAGCCCCGATGGCCTGGTGGTGCATTTGTGTTCACCTGCCTTTCAGCCGGAGGAGACACCTGGGTGCACGGGTTCGATCCCCACCGTTGCATTTGAGGGATCCGTCTTATAAAGCAATGCGCAAGCAGGACCGTGGACGTTAAATGTTGGCTGAGAGTCAGTCCGAAAAAGGTTGAGAAGTGGTCGAGTTGACAAGAGTCTGTTCCGTGACGTATTTCTGCCGAATGTTCTGTGCGCGCAACACATAATAAACAACTGGTTCATACTGTCTGTTTAAATTTCTGTTTGACGTACCCCCTCGTGTCTTTCTCATACGATATTTACTCAGAAAGGATTATCTATATCTTATCATATCAGCTTGAAAGCAGATCTAATAACCCAACGAGATATTCGCCCAAACTGCTTGCTTTTCGAATTTGTTATATGGCCCTATAGAGATGCATCCACGGATCTGAGATCAGTTGTTTTTGTTCAAATTGGTCAATGAATTGCTCAGGTCGCAGGTTCAGACATTGCCTTGGCCTTAATTTTTTTCTCCACACCTTTGTTGTAGTAAAAACATACAGTTAGAAGCCGAGAAATGTCTGCTGGGAAAAATGGCTGGGGCTCTTCAGCCGCAAACGAAATTATCAATCACATTTTAGAAAATCCGATTTCCTACAACATTTTCACAGTCTCTAATGGAAATTGGACTGATAACAATGGAAGAAGTTATCAGGTGCTACTCACTGAGCACAGCTGAACGGAACTGTAGAATATTGTTGTCCGTTTGCTGCTTAGAAGGGATAACTGCAATGAGTATAAAATATGTCAACTGGGACGGGCTAACAGACGATGCTAACAGCGATTATTTGAAATGAGCGTAGCAAAGCCAGGCTGTTGGTTTGGGAAGAATTTAATTACAAGTCTCAGTGTAATACTCATTATGGCGAATAAATTAATTTATCATAAATGACGTAGAACATTTGGCAAATCCGTTTTGTGTAATTAACACTGATATAATACGATTGTAACGTAGCAACACAGCTTACAAGCGCTTATGAGCCTCGATGTGAATTTATTATAATATTACAAGCGTGTGTACTGCTTAGAATACAAGCAGGCTCTGCGTATACTTATATCTACTTGGCAGCTTATTTACGCCTGTGTGGTCTTCGTCAGGCTCAATTTGCTGTGAAGATTGTATCAGTAATACAATATGTCATATCTTTTATTCGTAGCTCCGGAAGAACGTGGATGGCGAACTACTGGTGGGTATCTGCGTTACGTGCCATCGTCGTCTGAGCACTTCTGTCCTTTCGCTTGTCTCCTCCGTTCAGTCTCGAGGTTTGCCGATGCCAACTTCTCTCACCCACCAAGGTACCTCCGTCTCTATCGGCTCTACGCTAGCGGTGTGTGGCGTTGTTGGTCTCTTTTGCTTAACCAACTTCGACCGGAGTTAGCGTCCTGCGGGCCGCCAATGCAGCGAAGCATTCACCATGACATGTCACTTCATTTGCACCATCCGTAAATGCACTTTTCTCTCGTATTCGTTTCGAATCATTCTTGTATCTAAAGATAACATTTCGGTGCAAGCAGGGTTCATACAACACAGTAATGCTGGCTGGATATAATTTATTATAGTCGTCTGCTGG
This sequence comes from Stratiolaelaps scimitus, assembly GCA_019614645.1. Lineage (NCBI taxonomy): Eukaryota > Metazoa > Arthropoda > Arachnida > Mesostigmata > Laelapidae > Stratiolaelaps > Stratiolaelaps scimitus. The sequence goes on from JABWDB010000053.1 coordinate 197,093, forward strand.
CCACCACTGGTTCCGTCATATGAGCTCTCGCGCTCCAACCCAAACCCAACGAGTTAATGTCGAGTCGATGGATGTGTGAGACACGAAAATGTGGTTATGAGAAGGCGAGCGTTCGACGCCGCAATTCGCAACTGCCCTTTCTACTATACTCTCACCCTTTTATGATCGAGTAGACTTCGAGTCCCTAATGCTTTCACTACCCCCCCCCCTCCCCCCGCACCTCACGCCATCAACACTATTGGCTGCGTCGCCACGAGAACGCAGACCGTTAATGCACGAGTAGTGGCTTAATTGAACAAAGTGAGACGATTATTTTCGCGATCTAGAAGGGCAATCATTCTTCGTCTTTTGAGCCCTATTATTATTATTATTATCATAATTATTCAGTTAGTAGTACTAATAATAATTTGTTATTATTAAATAGTTAAGTATGAAAATTTCGAAAATTTCGTTCTAACTTTATGCGCTTGGAAAAAATATACATATATTCTGTCCACTTCAATTGAGGTGTTCACTATAATATCAACACCACTTGTAATCGCAACAGTAGTTCATGTTTTCCTATACTACCGAACCCTAGAGCACGGGGCTGAATAAGCTGAGCAGATGCGTTTATTTGATCCTTTTGATTTGCTTGAACTTTTTTCTATTAAAATCTTGTGCAAAATTTGAAAAAGATGATGGTCGTCTACAACTGCTGAATATGCACACTGACGGAGAGATTCCAACTGCAATTTCATCATTATTTCCAGTGTAATTTGGACGATTCGTGACCGGCCATTGTCGTTAAGAAGGATTTGCTGTCTGGCTCTATTCACCACTGTAGCCTGCTTAATGGCAAGTTGTTGTATTGCCTTCTCCGTCTCAGCATAGTAGGGTTCTGCCTTTATAGCTACATCACGCCTCTTAAAACTCTATACTGGGCAATTTATCTTGTTAATATAGTATAACAAACGGGCACGACATATTTAACTAGTCATGGTGGCTTGTCTTTATTCAGGCAATTGTATTTTCTGTGGAAGCTCTCCTGTAGTATGACGGAGATTGTCTTCCATTGCGGCGCCCCGTTTGTCATTATCGACTTTTGACCGACGTATTACCTGGAGCACAGTTGAGAAGTCAAAACATCACTTTGTACCAATGGCTATGTGTGCTCTGTACTAGAACCTTCGCTAAACAAACACAACGAATCGTTTTCGCCACTATAACGGCACAGTGAAACTCATCTTAGTAGATCACCCGAAATCGTATGTTCAGACAATACGACAAGGAAGTCAAACAAAACAACAATAGCATGAAGATATTGCACCGTTGCTTAATGACCCGAGTTGGTCATTTCTTATACTTGCTGTCTTTACTTTTATATTTAACGGTCTGATAACAATAATTATTAATTTCTTCATTATTATGCAGCATTGGTGGACGCCGGCGTGCATCGATGACTCAATCAGAGGATACCTTTGATTCCTCGAGACCGTAAGTGATGGTCTCGACGAATCAAAGCTCTCCAAATTTCCAAATAAAGCGTCATTTTTCGACTCACGCATGCAGACCGGCAATCTCAAATCTGTTCAGAAGCTGCTGATGCTGATGTTTCTCGATTGGTCAAACTCGACCCCGTGCCACTAACAAGGGACAACGTTCAGAGAATGAAACCTTACAATTTGGGCTCATTCTCTACCCTTACCAGGTTATCTACACCTGGATGCTCCCCTGTGAGCATCAACGACCATAGTAGAACCACACCGAATCTAGAAGGCCGCCAGAGTACCCCAGTGTTTCATTGCAGTTGCCGTCTCGATCTGTCATTTCGAAAACTACAGGAGCTTGATACATGGCAAGCACTAGGCTTAGCAACTCCCTCGCTAGGAAAGAAAGGTTGGAAACTAAGTGAAATCAGTAAGGAGGAAGAAAATCGCGTACACGTGGAAGCTTGGTCTACCCAATCTCTTCTGTCATACTGCGAGCATTATACTTTCATACACCAATTGTTCTGGGTTTAGAGAGCCAGGGTGCCCTCTTTGCTTTGGATGTCACGATGATCAGTAAGCAAGCTCCAATCTGTCAGTTGGTCTGGCTAATTCTGGTACTGCAAGGCATTCTCCGTATTCCTCGAGCAGATTCAAAGCGGTTTTGTACCAGAACCTTTCAACAGAAAAGCAATCAATTGAGGTGGATGCTATGATCAACAGAGCTGTGTTTCTATATAGAGCGTTCCTGTTCGGGCGACACTAGGCTCGGTACAACAGATTCAAAACGAAACGAAGGAAGATCAGATAGGCGAAGTAGATGCCGCAGCCATGAGGTGATCCTAACACTGGTACTAGCTCTCCCTAATCAGAGCCGGTGAGTTATTATAAAAATCCACATACTGTGTAAGACTTTTGCTTTCATTTTACGTTTTTGTCACATACTATTATGTGACCTTATTTTGATTTAGATTACATTTGCAGAAATTTCAACCTATTTGGAACTTCGTGCCAGCTTTCTGCCATACGTATCCACATACGTTGAACACACTCCGGTGAACCGAACGAGCTGGGAGATATTCCAGGGTCGCTGTAAACGGTATGCGTTTACAGCGCTGCCTAGAAATTTCGTTACCTATACTGTCATTGAGAGCTGCGACTATTTTATGATACCAATTAAAATATTTACATATATTATATATTAGTATTATTATTTATTGATTGCCATTACTATGCTAACATTTCATAAATTTGCTTATTACATGCGTGCCCGTTTGCAATATACTTCACAATAATTTAAAATAAAACGCATGAACAGAAGAATTGACACATCAGCAGAAGTTTAGCTGTAGCAACCCACGTTGGATGGTTTAGGGCAATGACGGAGACTTGGAACCAAAGGGTCTTCGGTTCGACTATCTCTTTCAGTACATATTTCCTCTACTACTAAACCAAACAGCAACATAGTGGTTGTTACCTAAACGGATGGCAGCTTCCGTGTCCCAACTGTATCACGTTATTCTTCTTTAAATATGCGGTTGAAACAAAGTTCCTCGTTTTTTCTTGTGAGAGGTTTCTGTAATGCCCGATGCGCGTGCGCCACTCAGCCAATAGTGATTAGTGTGGGATATACAAACCCACTTAACCGGGGTTGCTCCTCTCCCACCGGGCTTGGAAATTGCTAGGCATCGATTTCTCTAATGCCTGTCTGCAACCCGAGCGAACGTGGGCGCGTCGAAAGTTGTCGCTTAAGGGTCTGGCTGCTGAGAACCCACTCTTACCTCCTCCTCTAGACTACACCCTCATTGGTCGATCAAACCTTTCCCATCTCGTCGTTTCCTTGGTGTCATGAATGCGCTCAAAGGGGCCTCCTCTACAGGTTAGGTACTGTCAGCAACATCTTCAGATATAAATCGAATGCGGTGTAAACATCTCTAGTTCCAGACACGTCAAAAACTACCAGGCTTTCAATATCTTGCTTTACCTTGAAATTTGGCCTTGGCGCCTCCTCTGCGAAGTCCTTTGTAAATAATTAAGTGTAACTAGCAAGGCATAGTGGTATGAGATGATCATTGAATGAATCGATAGAAAAATCCACAATTCCGAAATCAATGTCCTGGTATGGTTGGTGGGTATGCCTGTCTGTGGAAATTCCTGTATAAATAGTGTGATAAGCTTATAGCAATCCAAAAAATCTAGGATGAAGGAGTTTCACTGAACTAAGAATAATATTTCTGTTAAAACAATGTTATCAATTAACATGTATTTTTAATGAACTGGAGTATCCATCGTTGAGACATCAATAATCTATAGTAAATACATTTCATAGTGACAACACGCGACAGACTTCCCGAGGCTTGATTGCGGCTAATTTCAATTGATGCTATGATCTCTTCATCAAATATCAACCACAGCGAGATCTGTTTCATGGATATAAATTATCTATACAAAACGTTGTGACAGAGTCCGTCTGAGTTCATGGAGCAGACAATAGATAGCACATCTCCCTCTATTTCAGAGTTTAGGACGCGTTGAGACAACGCTGAGAGCACCCCTAAATTGAGCCCACCCGCCGCTGGCTTCGTGACCCCAACCACTCAAAAGAATGGGTCTGATCTTGGCTTCTAGTATCCGTATCCTTCGCCCCCTTGTCATTGTACAGGTTGCCGCCTGTGTTAAGTAGGCCTAAAAATAACGGAGATAATTTCTCTGCAATGCAGTGAGATGTCAGCCACCTGGTCAATGCTATAGATAGTCCTTTAGAATATCCAGACTAAGTGAATATTTCTTGTTTAGTTCAACTGGACAAGGGATTAAATAGCGCATTTACAATAGTGTTGAAAAAACTTTCTTACAATGAATAAAGTGGAGAGGGGAAACCTAACCTCGATAGATTTTTGCGACATAGACCTGTTGTTTTATCGAACGTTAGCTCACCCTAGCGTTCCCATTGATTCCTGCTGGGAAAGAAGTGTCCCCTTGTCCGGCGGACAACGAGGATATCGCTGATGCTATGAAGAAGTCTTGGTTGCTCAAAAACAATTACAGTGGAAATGTAACAACCTAAAATTACCAAATGGACAATATTGCAAGAATTACATTGTGATCTGTATTACATTGACCTGGTACACAAGATATTAATAATCTCATGTTTGTTTGTTATATTCAGCGTCAAGACTTGTTGCTAACGATTTGTTGTTTGAATGGAGCTAGTAAGTCTGATGTACACAAGGCTTTCGGAAGTCGATTCTTTTTTATTCAGCGCGTGACCTAAATCCATAACTGACGCGATGAGTTTGATACGCCCGAACTTTGCTTACGATAGTGTTTCAACAGCTGAATTGGTTGCGATAGTGCTTCAACACTTCAGGAGCTTTTTCACGTGTCAATTTCCTGTAGCAGGCATATCATGTCTTCCCGGAATATAATAACCTGCGCTTTCTCGGTGACATGTGTGTTTCTGATGTTGAAGAATCTATTAGATAATTTTTGTTTAAAGCTGTGATCCAAGTTATCGACCCACAATTAATGGCTTGTAATGTCGGATTTTTATTTGGGAATCACACGGGTTAGTTTGATTTTGAGATACATGGCTTGGTCAATTTGCGGCATTTATAACACAAGTAAGCGGCTCACTAATCAAGTGTCGTATCCGATGGTCAACCCGGGCCTGCATACTGTCATAAACAACAGCTGGAGTTCATGCTTAATTGAGAATACAGAGAGAACTTGTATCCTATGGATATGGTCGGTCACAACTATTATTTAAGATTGTGGAAACAAATAAAAATGTTTTCACTCTGTATTGATTTTCGTTGCAACATTCGATTATCGCCGTGGCAATGGTTGGATTGGACGCCGCACTCAAACCCATTATTAGTAATTGGGTTCGATCTCTCGGACTCTGTAATTATATACAATATCGTTAGGCTGCCGACCAGCGACATATTTGAATTTGTTACCACCACTCCACGACCAATAGAGATTTACTAGAGGTGATAGTGCTCAGCAATTTCAAAGTTTTAATCCATGCGTGACGACGAATATATATCCACACGAATATTTTAGCTTCAAAGTTGCTTACATCGAAGAATTTTGGACTTCGTTCGAAACCTACGCCGGGGGCTTTTCGTTCACTATTATAGTCAGCCGTATAGATCATACCGAATTGGACCAATTTTTTTTTTTGAAAAACAAAAAGTAATTGATTACCCTTGTTACTTTTCGTTACGTGTGTTCCTTATTGGTATACTATTAGTATATAAAGACTCTGTAATCTCCGACTTCATTATTATTATTATCATCTTTATTATTTTGTGTGTGTGAGAGGCATGTGAAGGTTTACTATACGCACTATGGAAAACATACACATTTGGAGACATTCAGCCAATTGTTCATTGACACGCGTCTCAATACGTGTAGTCTTAGTTACAACTGGCGCATCTAAATAGTCTGGCTTCACTGGCCGCGGTTACATGCATTCTGCAAAATATTGAAATCTCAGATGGAATTTTGTCTAGCGGCCCGTTTCAGTAGTCGCTTCCTCGATGTTTCATGGATCTAATTATTTTGTTGGCAGCATCCATAAGAAAGCATACGATATTTTCTTCCGAATTCGATAATGGTTTTATACTGAGAAGATTGATGGACCCATACATCGACGTCTTCCCGTATATAATAGGTCGTATTGGCGTATCCTTAGAAATCACTTCTAGCATTCCGGGAAAATAGGTACGTGTTGCAATATAATGATCGGCAATGCCCTATTGACAATAAATCTTTTAGTAACATTTCTTTAGAAGAAGTAGATTATTTTAGGATCTTTCTTTTCCTGCTACATCAGTCACCTGGATTCACCCTCCTGTATTCGCCTGTACGATTGATGCGACAACGAGACAAATGGAAAGGCTCTTTCGGTAGGCGAATTACTGTTGCCATAAAATGGAGCGGCTTTGGTTGCATGCGTTATTGAATTCAAAAGCAGAAATATGTGTTATATACATAAAACATTCTAATATATTGTACATCTACATTATACTTCATTTTATTTTTGATTCGATTCATTTAACTTTGTAAGCTACGTCGTTCTATAACATTTAAATCAGCCAATTCAAGTGCACCGTTATTACGCAAGAGGGGGCCATATGCATATAATACAATTTCATTAATAACCTATGCCTTCTGCTCTTCGAACTGACCCTCTTTTTCCCCTTCTGTGGCTGGCCTCGCCCCTGAACCCTTTGGTATAATGGGACCGCCTTTGCGTTAATTCCAATATTCTCGTATCTGGCAAGAGCCCACAGGTAAAGAAAGATGATAAATCCAAAGATTTTCCGAGTCGGGCAGGATTTGATCCCAAGCGTATGCCCCATCTGTCTAATAATCAAGGACGCTCACCACGAGATCACGAACTGGACAATATCCTACGTGAGATATTTTCACCGTTAGATACGCTGCGGTGAGAAGATGGTGACTGCGACCAGCAGCGCCGTGTAGCGAGCAAGAAGAAAAGCATTGCAGTTGCTAAAATGCAATAGCACATACGACACCAGTGACTCTGGCGTCGAGTGGAAGTCACGTGACATTTCACTTCATGGGGGGGGTCATGAACCAGTTCACGCATGGAATGTTGATATAGACCAACGCAAACAACAACACGAGTAAGTTCTATTGGTTTGTTAGAGGAACTGCAATTTTTATAATGGTTGAGTTCTCTTATATGTCAAGTCGTGGGACCCGAACCTGCGGCTTTCGGCTGTTTACAGCCAGAGACATAGCCACCGTCCAAGACACTGCGTTGACTAGTAGGCTAGGTGTTCAGTAAGTCGATGCACTGTCAAGAAAGCCTAAGCTTTTTTCAATGAAGCAAATGGATATGGAGCCGTACAATGTGGAAAGTCAGGTTTTACATGAGTTTAGACTACAATATTGATTCCTAAAGGAGCTCGATCCCCTGCAGACGCAGTCGATCTTGCGTGCTCGGGGGTGGGGGAAATATCCCTTGTCTATTGAGTTTGTGAGTCCCACACTACTACTGAAGGCTCCCAGTGATGTCACTCTATCAGGTATTCGCGAAACGGGAACGAGTGGAGACAGCGTACTGACAGAATACAGGCTGGTAGGCTGACTGCTCTTATTCTAGGTGAGGATGTACACCGAGTTAGCACACCTCGGCTTCTCCTAGGACAGACGCTCGTCGCATAAGGCCAGGCCGTGACTTCCCCGGAAGTGTCAGCCTTGAGCCAGCAAGCGCAGTCGATCTTAGCAGTACGTGGTACTATGCTGATATAGGCCGAATCATGTGATGATGTGAACACATGAAAAGATAGAGAATGAGTTGGTTGTGCTGGTAGTGAATGTAAGGCTTAGCGATCAGTTATGACTATCGCTAAGAGTGCAGAGACTACAGAGTTGTTTGTGAACGGTGAAGTGGTGTGCTCTTTGTGAGAGGCGCCAGAGTGTGCTCTAAGTGGTTTCGACAGATATAACAGGCGATGAGCTGAATATCGGTGATGAGGTGCCGGCTAGGGAAATAGCTTGAAGTCACCTCCCCTGTGGTCTCCAACAGTTGAGTTACCTCTCCCGAATCGATAAAAACAACAGTGGTCAACGTTTTTCCGGGTGAACGCATTTTTGTCTAACAAATTCCCCAATTTTCATTATTTGTTCCTTTAGGAAACAAGAATTTGATCAGCACTGTTTCAGCTTCTAGGTTCGTGTCTGTTCTCAGAAACTCAATACGCGCTACATCTAAGCAATATACTCAAGGATTATTAAAGTTCTTTGGATGGACAAAATTGCTCCCAACGACGTAATACATAAGTATCAATATGTATCGTACCTTAATCCAATGTACATATGCAAATCAATGTATTCATATCTTTTTCAAGGTGAGAAAATTTGCGCCCCATTAACAACTGTCGTAAGCCAAAAACTAATCGTCTGTGATGCCGCAACTGAGAGGATACCCGTTGGGGCTTCACTTCATGGGTCCCCGAACCGAGGGCGTCTAGTTACGATTACTTGAAACATAGAGGCTGTCTGCGATATGGTCACCAGGTCGGCACTAGAAACGCGATACTTGATGGTCTTCTTCGTATCTCTAAATGCCGGGGGAGCTCTTTCATAGCGAAGCCTGTTCCATATGCCGTTCACGCACACTTACCAACAAGGAGACACTCACACGCTTTCTCTCCGCAGGATACGTTGACGACAATTACTCACAGCCAACAGTTTACGTTCACGGTACAGCTGCTTTCGGTATTGCTTCGTAAGACGGATCCCTCAACACAAATGTTTACAACGGTGGGTATCGAACCCGTGCACCTACGTCCGACTCCTCCGATGCAACTATGTGAATACGTAGCATCACCGAATCATACACGCGTCTCCGTGTGCGTGTGCAAATTTATTTTTTACCTTTTCAATATGTTGCACAATTCTTCTCATAATAATTTACTTATTTGAATCCATATCTGAATGTACATGTACCTACAATCGAATGACTTGGATCTGAACCAGCGTCGAAATGTATTCAAACAGCTCTTCCGCCAGCGCAGTTCGATGTTTAAAAGCGTGGAGCGTATCCGGCGTAGCCAATACATAGAATATATAGCATTCCAGCGCAGCGCAGGCAACCCGCCAGTCACCGAGTTCCTGTCAGCCATTATGTCCTTTTGTACAAAATCCAATAGCGCTACCGTGGCTATCCATTCGTAGTCAATGCTTAGCATTTCACACGCTGGAATGAAAAAGTGAGCGGATTGTTGGTAGAGCCTTTCTAGCTATTTCTGTCTGCATATTTCATTCGTGGCATATGTTGGTCGTTTGCTACGCGCCTCCCCCCTCCTCGTGGCTGACATCACAACGTTCCTGCGATGCACAGAGGTGCGATTGTAAAGACCACTTTGCCTGACTACCATCCCTTATGGATGTGTACTCTCAAAGCAAAACTGGTCGAGCGTTATCCATCTCTGAGCATCAAATGAGCTGACTCGATTTATCTCGCGTAGCTCCCCATAGGAACGCTTGGTTGAGATATTCATTCTTCCGATGCCTATTGACTATTGGACTGACAACGTACAACTTGAAATCATATGAAAATGATTGAAATATTTCAGAGATATTCACTGCATCAACGGTTGACGCGGAAGCTAAGTACCGTATGGTCGGAAATAAATGTAAGCTTTATAGGTGATTATAGATCATCTCGGAATAGGTAGATTATACCCTGACACCATGTCCCCGACCGCAATCATAACCAATATCCGGTAGATTATATATATATATATATATAAATGATTTATTCAAACATACAATACTTAGGAATGAGTTCTAGGGATTATTTGGGGGGGATTAGTTAGGGCCGAGGTCGACATTGTCCCGGGGAAGGCGATGGCTCTGCCTCGCTGCACAGCGAGGCACAGGCGTTGCAGAAGGAAAGATCCTGCGCGATATATATATATATATATATATATATATATATATATATATATATATATATATATATATATATATATATATATATTATTCTCGTGCAGCAACGAAGTCCAGCTATCGAAAGGCAAGTGACTCATTTCGAATTCCTCGAAAGCAGCCCGCTAATGCTGATGATATGCGTTCAAAGTTTACCCGTACAAATCGAACATCGAAATCGTGTTCTTTGTCTCGAGGACACCGCAGTCGCTGAATCGTGTAGACATCTCACGTCTCTAGTGCGCTTAGACGTCTCCATTGTGCTATGGACCTTGATTTAATATAAGGTGTCACAATTATATCAACTCAATAAAAACCCTAATAACAAACCTTCAGACGAACGACGCTAAATGTCGTAGAAGCTGTAGTCGAGATACAAACATTATCGTTTCGTTCACCGTGATACCAAGGTCTGTTAATGTTCGAATACGTTGTTGATGATAGCGGCCTGGAGAGAACACATCTAGTTCCAAAGAGATTGTGAAAGAATTCTTCTTCAGTTACGTGGTTGTCTACAGTGCGAATCGCCAGTCCTAGTAATAACAACAAATAATATTACGGTGTATTTTATGTTATTGCCCATGCGGTTTCTCAGTTTATTTAACAGTGCACTTTTTTTGACTATGTGTAAATTACGATATGAGTAAATCCTTTATGAAGTTTTTCAGTAATGTAAGAAATCATCGAAACGCACTTGCCTTAGTATCTTAAATCGTCGCAGTAATTAATACTATACGTTAACTTTGAGCATGGTTCCGTGTTACTTCACGGAACAGACAGTTTAGAAACGTCCTGGTAGGTTTATCGATTTACGTCATCATTTGATAAAGCTGAAGGTGCGATGGTTGAGACCGATTAATTTGCCTGTATTATGGTGACTCACAAGAATGTGAGACAGTCATATTTTGACTAACGAGTCACTCCAAGCGTGTGACAGGAAGGATAAGGAGACAATGGTTCCATTGTACCATTGAGTACTCGGCTGTATTTTGTAGAGTATTCTGTATTTTTTAGACATTACGTTGGACATGCTAACCTGATATTCCGCAATACTGCCTCTTGTCGATATATTCTGCCCTAGTTGCCCCGCCACGTAAAATTCTCTCTCGAAAACCTAAGTTGGGAGTATAGAGGGGCGTTTCAGCATTGCCTCCGGTATCGAGTATATATCACTGAATGAAATTAATTCCAGACGAGGGTTATTCCGTGGAATACTTGGCAGTTCCTTATAGTGCCTATGACCAGAACAAGTGACGTCAAAGATAGACGGCGCTGGACACTCGCTGTGCTAATGACGCATAATGTGGTTAAGAAACATGCAAAGAACACACGACTGGCAGTCTACCAAGACTAACGGCAAACGACGGTATGTAATGGTAGACAACAACCCTCCAATATGCATGTGTACCTGTGTTTTTGTTTATAAAGAAGTTAGTTTAACCTGGCCGTATCGATCGACGATGGAATACCATTATATAAGGTGAAAACTAATTGAAATCAGGTAGCTTTTTTTATTAAGGTTTATTTTTTACATCCATTGTGTGTGGCATTTCACATCAGTACATTGTCTCTGATGACCTCGTACGGACCGCTACTATAGTTTCCCCGCCTGTTTTGGTTCCTTTTTCGTCGCTTCTCGTCTTCGGTATTTGTTCGACCAAAACGTGTTCCAAGGGACTATCGTTCCTTGCTATCAAGCGTGCCTTCGATGAATTACGCCATCGAGGTGGCAGTGGGCATGTCCCGCTAGCCTCTCTTCGTGCTTCGCCCAAGGCTGGGTAGCAGAGGAAGGTGTGCGCACGTCATCCTCGTCATCGTCGTCACCCGTCTTATAGTAAACATAATCCAAATACGGTGCAATGCCAATCTCTTGTGGGTATATCTAGAAGCCTCAGTGTGTTGTGAGCACCCGCGTCATTCAATGTCAGCCTGATTTCCCCGCGCCTTTTGTTGCCCACGAGCATGACCGTTTGCGGTCATGGCGGACGCCGTTTTCCCGTCTATGATTGATCTGTCACTTAGATAAAAGGAAATTAGGCGCTGCAGGTGCGGCGATATCCCTTCTATCTCATGGTGTCAATAATGACTTACCCGGTTTCCTGATCAGATCTAGGGGTGCCATTCACCACTCCGGTGGCCACCGTCCTTCTTGCAATATTTTGTTCACTATTCCCTTGAAGACGGCAGCCTTCTCCTGCAGGAGGATTTTGACTGCCTCCACTGGGATGCCATCCGGTCGAGAGGCCTTGTTTTTTGGGAGTCGTTTGATTGCCGCCTAAGTTTCTTCGGGCGTGGTAATAGGTATCTCCGTTTGAACTGTGTCCGTTGGGCATGCCGGGTCGGCTGTGTTAGAAACAGCTTCCTCACGGCTGTCTCAACCAGATCCTTCGTGAGTGTCAACTTGGGTTTCCCCAGTTTCGTCATTGCGACCTTGTACGGCCTGTTTGGATTGCTTTTTCGAGGTTCCTTCTAGCAGCAAGAATATAGGCGTGGTCGCTTAGTGAGTTGTTTCCCAACACTTTCCATTTTGTCGCGCCGTCCCCTGAATCAGTATTTTGGAAAATCAGGTAGCTAATGTTACGTTCGTATTACTGTTGTGTAATGCATATACTTGTTTTAAAGATCACGGAAAATATTACCATTAACTAAAGAAAGGTTTAGAAAATGCAATGAATTCAATGCTGTAGTGTTGATCACTGTCTTATGCTGCCCTCGGTGTTTTTGAAAACCGCGACCCCGACGTCAATTCTCACCTCTCCTCGAGTGAGCTTCTCAACTCTTAACTTGTCAACTATTGTTATACTGCAAATGCTAACTAATATCTTGAACCAAGTGGTTACTGAACTTTTTGGCTGGATATGTCCTTCCGAGCCACTAACGTTTGCTAGCTCGATCTCACTGAGGGAATGGTTTGTTTTAGGTTATCTACATCCGAAACGGTTACTTGCCTGGGCATGTCTCCTAAGTTGGTTTTGTTGCGTAAAGGAACTTTCAGTATACAAAAGAATAAGGCAGAGTAATGCAGTAATAGCACATTGCATGCCGGGTAATTTAAGCATTTACTAATTAGCACTACTCGTTGTGCCCGAAACAGTTTCGATAGGTGTTTCATTGAATACATTAATAGGCACTGTGAATGTGATTGTATGAAGACAGCCCATATAATAGAACGATATTGAGACAAATTAAGACGATTTGTTGCTCAATAAAACGGCAAACGAGCGTGTATTTGAGCGGCGGCAACAACATTTGAGGGACCACCACCAGGCATCAGCCTACTCTCTGCTGTTTCGTCGGCCTTCATGGTTCTGTGAGTTGAGTAGCCATGGACCAAAAGAGTCATCCATATCCCTTCCTGTGTCTACCTAATGCTGCGACCTCCTAATGCGAGTCCACGGTACACGGGTACCCACTATTTCACGCAAATACAGTTGCGGAGCTAACGGACCTTTCGCGCTGTTATTAAATGTTGTTAAAGCCGCCTGCTTCTCTTTAAAAAATTACAGCACGCATTCTGATAAATTTAGGACTGATGAATTGAGAACATTTATAAGTATCTTATTAGTTGCTGTCCTTTTAGCTTACTTAGGCATTATCCGTTATGATTCGGATGATGTGCTTACGGGTGAAAACGCAGAAAATTATGAGATGCACAGAGCCTGTAGACAAATGAATATTTAACGAAAAGTCCTAATGTATGCCTTAGAGAATTGCATACGTTCAGCGGCGCTGGCCCCACAGCCTCAGTATCGTTCATCTTGGTGAAAGCTAGTCAGCCCACTAAAACAAAGCTATTTCATCCACAGATTTGCAGCCCTGAGGTGGCCGCACGTTTGTCATTTGTCCAGTAACCTACGTACTCCACATGTTAATGGGTAGATAACTCAGCAGTTCTGTGTTGGCTGAGGGCCTGCCCCAGCAGATGGGACGTTTTTGTCGCAAATCGAATAGAAGACGTCCCAGGAGTTGTCCGACTTCAGTGATTGGAATTACTTAAAACTACCTGATAGTCCAGCGAACGTATTGATCTGCCAACTTTTGGGGAATTCAAATGATTTACGTCAATTTTTACCCCATGCACACCCACTAAAATTGTACTATCTCCTAAAACTGGCCTGTGATGTCGTGGACACTCTGAATTCGAAATGGCGCTTATATAATATTCAGCAGACCCTCTGCTCGGAAGAACTGGTAAAGAATTATGCAAATAAGTCAAGTATTTCAAAGTTTCGCAGTTTTATCTACTTGTCGATAACTGTGGTCAATTCAACGCAGATCCCGATTAGAAAAATCGACCAAATTATCGTAGATGAATATTTTGCTTGGTGTATTAAATTATTAATCTCGTTATATTGTCGATAGTGCTTCCGCATAAGTAAATGATTGCATTATAGGATAATTTCTTGACACCTTGCTGAGGTAGGTACACACGTATATATACTATATAAAAATATAAAATAAAATATCGGCGATTGTCAGAAAATTATGTACTGCAGTGTCCTGTAGATCCACCTTGGCGATATATAGACATTCTCCAGACGCGCTATTACATTGAGGGAGTAAGTAAGCTATTACATTGCTGCGCACTGTTTGGTTGTGTTATCGTATTTGGTGCAGGTTCCCCCACATCATTGCCAGAGACAATCTGCTTAGAGAGACGCCACTCTTCATTGAAGAGCTAAGGCGACTCAACAGAGACAGTCATCCCATGTTGGATCATGGCACAATGCAGAAGATCTTACCCGTGACATTTTCACCCGATACGCGGCTCATGGGTTTTATTATGTTTTCTGTCAAACAACGGGCTCATCACCCAAGGGATCATTGATGAGCGGGCAGTGCCCACACTGCAGTGCATTGTTCTAACAATGGCTAATATTATTTTTTATAATAATATCTATATATAATACTAATATTATATAATAAAATAGGTATTATTAGACAAGGGCATTTAAGCTATCATTTTCAAATTCCATTCGTACCACCAACACTCAATGCTAAACTAATTCTGGAGGCGGTTCAGGTGAGAATATTTGGAATACCTACATTGAAAACACCTGTGCTCTGAGGCACCTGTAAAGATAAGGTACTCATTCGGGAGAAATGGTATCATGCCAGGGCAATGTGCTTGGTTTTTATTTGAAGAACTAAGCCACGCAGATTCGTGACTCCGCCAGGCAGATCATCCGCTGTTGTGATACTGTCTTTTTGTGTTAGTATGGACATCCATCACCAGCGTTTGCGGTCTAGTGCTTGATGACCAAAAAATTCGTCGAGTCTTTTGGGTGTTCCATCGCAGGTTTCTGTCGGTCGAGTCTCTTTCTAGACCCTCACGTTTACTCAGTGGCTATCTCCTGCCCTTCAGTTCTTGGATAGTCTTTGAAGTGTTTTGATGGCATGACTCCCAGAATGAAATTGCCAAGCATCGACAACGGTGAGCCGAAGTATCCGTGCAAGTCCCATGTATTTCGCTCAGCTTTGGCAGTAGCAGCCGATTTCTTTATTCCATCGGTGAACAGACGTGAAACACCTGTGCGTAATTTCACTGGGATACATTTTCAACATCTTAACATCTATCAGCGCATTAGTATCTGCGCGCTCATCTCACTTGGATCTGTAGGCCCGGACGTGATCCGCACAGTATTGCCAACTTGCTATATCATGATGTGTACAAGATGCGTAAAGTGTATATTTTGAATTTACCCCTAGTACCCCGAACTGACGCGTGTCGTCGACTCGAGTACTCAAGTTGTTCAGTAGGTAATAACGGTGTCACAAGACTGATTATTTCCATAGTCGCTTCTCTTACTATTACTTGCCTGTTGATATGTACGTGTTCTTTTTATCCAATACAAGGTCGCGAAAGTGACTTGAGTGCTGACGTCGTTTCGAGTTACCCTTAATTGTAAGGTGTCGAACTTGCTTTCTTGGTGGCTCACGTGCTATGCTCCACCGGTAGGTACTCTTCGTACGATATGGCACTTTGACACAGAGTGATCTGGCGTATCACAACCGAAACAGCGCATTGGGGCATTTATAGGGACTCTGTGAGGGGAGGAGAAGAGAAACCCTGGCACCGTTTAAGTAACGTTATTTCAGTGTTCTCTGATCTGATCAAGCCCTTATATTGAAAGCGTCCATTGCTTACTGGGCAATGTCAGTCTGATGCTATATCCCACATGGTCGCCGACTGTCCTCCTGCAGAGCCTTTCAATTGGGTTAGGTCTCGGCAAGCAGATCTATGGTTTATGGTTGTCAATCGAGATGACACCGATGAGATCCTAGAACCCCAAGGACTTCGATCCGAATCGTACAGGGAATATATGGCTTGATATAACACGAAAGTAGTTTCGAACCATGGCTGACGTAAAAACACCAAAAGAGGAAATTTTATGGTTGCCTGGCTCTGGCGGTCTGTTTCGTAAGTGGAGCAGTGTTCTGAGGTATGCAGGACGTCGTCTTTATCAGCCGAATCGTACAGAGACAGATACGGGTCATAGATTTCCTTATAGGGAGTAATTTCCTCATAGATTTCCTTATTACCGTGTCGTGATGGGCATTACGAGAAACGGTGACGAGTGAGGCACCTGGTGCTTGATTCCTTGCCCATTGGCCTGGTTGGAAATGATCGCAACATCTAGACCCAGCGTTCAAGTTGATGATATACATGACCGGCGAAAGACCTGGTTCACCGTCCGTCCAGACAACAAGTGAAGGAATTCAATGGGAAACCAACGCATAAATCGTGAACCGTACATTGTACTTGGTACAGCTCTTTATCAACGAAAGAGCTGTACCAGAACAACATAAGTCACATAATAGGATGCCTGGAGGTATCAACCATATGCAACCATAGGTTTTTTAGAGAATTAAAGTTGGCGTCTCAGTAAATTTCGAAAAACTAAGCGGAACGACGGTACAGGTATTTGCCTGGTGATTTCCCATTGTATTCACGTTGGAGGGAGTTAACTGAGCTGGTAGTGAGAGGATAGCCGCGCGGCAATACCAAATTTTCTGTAACGGAGTGCTCGACAAGGATCAAGGAGTTGCTGTGACGGGCCACGCATACTAGAATACTGGGATAAGTGCAACGGGAAGCATTAACGAAACAGCAAAGTAGTACCATGGGAGAAATCGTTGGAATGGCATATTGTTGGCAGACCTAGGAGCAAAGTACGCGAGTGATCTTCCTTATCTGGATTATTTAAAATTTCCGTGTCAACTGCAGCGTAGTGTGATTGAACGGATTCGCTGTCTAGTGGATAACATGATTCTGCACGGGATAAGCTCAACAAACTGACGGGAATACAGGAACTATATAATTACCAGGGTTATGTAATAATTGCGATCAGAAACCAACGGGCTAACTATGGGAGGGGTGGCAACGTGAAGAGACTATTCTTCATTTCACTGAAAGCGAAAGTGCTTTGAGTGAAATTAAGAAAGTCAAACAATGAATAGTCAGTTATTTCAGTTGTTCTGCCATTTCTCCGAGACTTGAACTAGCGGTCTCTAGCTCTTTCAGCGAGCGACTCAAGCGTTTAAAATACCTCCGCGGAGAAATGGTAGAATGGTGGAAACAAGTTAATAAGGGAGTAACTGTGACGGAGTCATAGGCAATGGCCGGGCACACATTGATCATTATAACTGGAAGTGTTAACCGGACAGCACAATAAACGTGCTATGGGATAAATAAATGTCACTGAATGTCATCGCAGAGCCGTGGGGCGAAGCCTGTAGGCCGAATTTAGTGTACATGTGAACTTGGTCAGTTCTTCGGAGGAATAGTGGAAGTTAGTAGCCGAGATCGCGCACTAGTCGCTCTCGGTACTGACAGTTCTCGAGGGAGTGCCGTGAAGCGAACGAGGTCCTGATGGCGCTCTGCCCGCAATGGGGTGCTGAAGTGATAAACAAGGTTCGCTCGCACCGCTCCATGGTACTCCAAGGCGTCTATTCATACAAGGCAATCCAGGACTCAGGACTCGACTGCTTCTTTTTTAAAAGTAAAAGTACGCCAGCCGGTGAGCTCGAGCAAAACGAGGGCCACCAGTGAGTCAAGAGGGACGCAAGAACCAGCGCCACAAAGCCACAAGCACAAGTCCAGCGCAGATAGTCGTGTTTCCGTCGCTCAGTCAAACGGCGAGAAGAGAAGAATCTCTGTACCACTGCGCCCATTCTCCCGCCAAAACTTAAGCTGGTCGCGAACGTCCTTGCGGCGGCGCATCAGTTTTATACAATCGAGAACTCGTAGAGGACACTGAAGTTGGTGGAGGCGTACCTAGCAGTGCTTCAAAGTGGCCGATACAATCTAGTTGCAGCGTAGATTCTGCCACTGAGAGCACGGGCGTTCAGGCCGACCGGTTAGCCCAGGGCAAGCACGCACTACCCCCTGCTGCCGACCCGCTGCTAGTGGCCAAAGCCTTTAACGAAAGGATCGAAATGCCCGGTGAGCTGATTAACGAGAGCTGTAAGCTGGCGGATATGGCTCAAGGATGGGTTCATCTTAGGCTGAGCTGTATCCGTGCATCGGGCCCTCTTTTGAGGAGTTGGTACCGTAGGACGCTCCAGGCAGCCCACCGACAGTATCCTGAACGAGAGGTAGGCAAGCTGGTATGGCAGGCGACCAAGGAATCTCACAGGTGGCCTCGTAGAGACGTCGACCTGCTTCTTCAATTCCCTCGACTAATAGAGCACTTCAGGAGTATGCACGAGGCGCACAAAAGCATTCCGCTTACCATACCTCTCTTCGCTACTGTGTGGGATGAACAGACGTCGGCACCGCGCGACTTCAGTGGGGCAGAATTCTCCGTGATGGAGGTGTTATACTCACTGGAACAGCTTCAATCTAACAAGGCAGTCGGTCCGGACCTCGTTTGCAACTAACACCTAAAGCTTGCAGCCGATATGTTCTCATTTTGGAGAAGCCGATTTAACGCCTGTCTCACTCAGTGACGCCTTTACCCTTCCTAAGTGTAAGGGCGACCCGCTTGTGCCGTCGACATGGAGGGCGATTGCCAAGAAGAGTTACTGCTACAAACTTTTGGCACTTCTCGTCACCAGTCGAGGTAGCATATTTCTGAAGGCCTGCTCTAACATACCGGTCGAGCTGTACTGATTTCGTTCAGGATACTCTACCACCACTGCGAGCAACATCCTACTCCAAGAAGTACATCGCGTCTACAGGAGAATTCAATGATGATCGACGACAGAGTGTTTCTTCCGTCACCTTTCACTTAAACTACTGCAGATGTGTCCCAAGTCGACAAGTTACTGGAGTCCACTGTTACTCCAGCTGCTGGTAAGCGATCTCCCGGCCTGACTAAAGGGCACGACTGACCATGTGAAGGCTGTCTGGGTACATGGGAAAAGTTAGACTGACGATTGTTATCGACTCGCATATACTTTCGGGGGGGGTCATCGCCGTGTCCGATCCGCTGCACATAGGCAAATATACCCTGAAGTTCGTCAATAGCTTCAAGTATGATCAAATCCAGCAAACGATCGTTCCTTCACGGAACACATCATAGACAGAACACGATGAGCGCTGGTCACGAATGTAGGAATACGAACGTCCGTCAAAGCTTTGCACGGCAATTGTATACGATTTTCATCATGTTATTACGTGTGGGACAGGAGGCTAACATGAGCCCAACTCGAACTGTGTATTTTTACTGCGTTCGATCAATCTCACTGACCTAGCATGTTTATTAGTAAAAGTCTATCTGACCTGTTTACACGAGCTGACTCTACACGTTTCACTGTTTACTGTTTTTGCTGTGCCATTTACACAATACCGTGTGAATAAATGATAGAATATATATATATATATATATATGAACTAGATTGTACGTTCGTATTTTTAAATAAATTTTGTACTTTGAAAATCTGAAGACCACATTTCTCAGGGCAATGAGGGCAGCGAGGGGATGTGTCAAAAAAAAAACAGTATAAGTACGAGTATGTTGGCCGGTAACGGCCACTATGCAACGAACGTAGAGAGGACGGGTTTTGTGCAATGTGAGATGTGTATGTATGTTGCACCAACCAGCAGCATTGTGTTGTTAATCAGTGCAGAGTGCGATGAAGACTCGACAGACGGCGTGGTGCATAGAAGTAAGCCAACAAGCATCCCGATTAAATAAATTGACGGATGTCCTATAGGCGTGTCAAATGACTGGGCAGCACAAGTCGTAAAATAAACCGCGGTGAAGAAAGCCAACTGTTAACCCAAACGTCTTATCTTAACAATTTTTCGGACTGCAAACTTAAGTAGTTAAGTTTTCAGTCGGAGAAATTGTCTCTCCTCTCTCTCTCTCTCTCTCCAATCTGGTCCAATCCAATTTACTAGTTAAATTGGATTGGATCGACAAGATCATAAGTCTTTTTTAACCTTACATGCAAATTGACTTTTATTTTAATTTAGTCTTGCTGCTTTAACTTCTCAGCCCAAGGGAATAACTAAAATAGAAAATAATGCGATCTGATGCCGACAAAGAAAAACAAGAAAAATACTTAAACCATAATCGAAGCAAGATAACCGGTTATAAAGCTCTTAAGCGGTTAAAATGTCAAGACATCTATAAGGTGAAGCTAAGCAAGCATTATATGCAGGGTATTTCTTTCGGACAAATCAAAGTATCTGCGTTGAGCCACCTGCTCTCTCGCTTGGTTCCACTCAAAGGCCAGATTTGATCGAGATAAATAATTTAAAGTTTAGCTAACGCTTATTACAACAAATTGCTCAACCATTAACCATAACGTATGCTTGATACGGACGAACAAAGAATGCTTTTGAAGATATCAGCGATTTCTTGAGATATATTATATTCATTATATTCATTATATTATATTCATTTAGAGTCTTGAGATTATATTCACAATCCTGAGTTGAGGCCATGAGGCCAACTGAGTACTTGAGCACTGTTTGACTTTTGCTCTGTGCATGTGTTTGCTTGCACACGAGATTTGAGGTCCTTAGGAGACTAGCCTAGAAGGCCTATTGGTTGGCTGCCGTGATTCGCCCGAGTGACCGAATTTAGATTTCTTCTGATCGAGGAAGATCGTGAAGAAGAAGAGAAGCAGGAAAGTTGACTGAAAAAGAGGTAAAAATAATTCTGATTTCTTCTAGCTAATTCTAAATAGTTCGTCTGGTCAATTTTGTTGCCCACCGAAGTTCAAAGATTGTCTACGTCTCGTATTCTGACAAGATACCTGTTTTTATTGAGAGAGGTACGTAACGTACGTCCTTAACTGCTTCTCTAATTATGCAATATTAACTACTGTTCTTTATTATCACCACGGTGTAGTACAAATTTTCAAAATAAAAATTAATAATAAAATAAATCAAGAGGAGCACCCCTTTGGTGCGTTTAATGCTAACATATATACATTCGCAAGATTTGCACCACTGAGATAGTGGAGTCGTAGTATCATCGTCAAATTATAATCACCATAAATCACCGTCACCCTATAAACATCATTTCGTCATATTAAGTACCGTTTCTTGCGATCAGTGACAACACTGATCGGCATGTCGACCCATGATATTTGGGGGTAGATTTCCCAACACCTTGAACAGACACGGATGAGGTGTCGGAGGCATGAAAGCCTGTTGTTCTGCATAGGTTGTGGCGATACCCGTGTACTACAAATCGTATTACTACGTGTCGGTTCGTTCTATTTACCCTTTTCCACGTGTCGTTTGTTATCGCACCCGTGTTATAAAAGTCGGGGTCAATATCTGCCATCTTTTTTTCCCAAGTGTTAATGAACTGTAAGTAGGCTGCCGTCAGTGAAGCGACGCCTAAGGTCCTCAACTAACATTGGAGTGTCACCTAGAAAATAAACTAATCTGTTACGCGTCGAGCAGTGCAATCCCATTACGCATTTCAGAAAAGCAGGTTCCACTCAATCTAGCAGATCAAGGTGAGACGGTAAGAGATGCTCCCAATTTACTTCCAGACCGTAGGAGGCAACGGGCGCAATCTTCATGTCGAACAGGTTCAGCGCCGTCCGCAGCGAGAGCTTCGATGGCGTGTGTATTCCGACACTCGCAACTAGCACTCTTCGTGTCCTGTCTGTGATATGTTCTGTGATGGAACGACAATTTGTTGGCAGGATCAGGCCCAGATACTTGAAACTGTTAACATACTTTATGGCAGTACCGACAACGTTCAGTGGGTCTGATTCCGCGAGGCGTCCTCCCCGTCGGAACTTCATTGTCTCGGCTTTACCCAAGTTGATTGTTAGTCCCGCCTCTCGCACATAACCTGCAAGTTTCGCAAGTGCCTGCTGAACGTGACAACGGCTGCTGCCAAAAATCACGAGGTCATCTGCGTAGCGCAGCGTCCTCACTTGCTCAGATGCGCCTTGTACTTGGGACTGTAGGTCGTTAAACAGCAGTGAGAATAGCAATGGACTCAGGTTGGCGCCTTGTGCTACGCCTGTCGTTTGAGTGAAGGGGGAAGGAGAGACACCCCGTCATCAATGTTCGCCGAATTCGCCTGTTTATTAAGGATTTTGTCCCGCGGAGCTGTATCGAAGGCCGACCTAAAATCCACGTATACCACGTAGAGACTTGCCCCTTTCGCCCTAGAACATCATGAACCACTTCGAGTAGGATATTGCACACCGTTAGAGTAGAATGTCCCGACCGAAATCCGTGCTGCTCGGCTGGTATGCGTGAGCAAGCCTTTGGAAATCTGCTTAATCTACAGGTGACAAGGTGCGCCAGGAGCTTGTAGAAGCAGCGCTTCCGATCGCTCTCCATAAGGACGGTCACCTTTGCCTTTAGGAATAACACTGAACAAGGCAGCACTCCAGCTTGGCAAGCGTCTCCTGTGGAGGCACGCATTGAAAAGGCGCGTCCAGAAGGGAGACATATCGGCCGCATGCCTCAAATATACATTACGAACGAGATCCGGCCCTGCAGCCTTGTTAGGTTGAAGGCCCTCGAGCGAATGCAATAACTCCACTGCAGAGAAATCTGCTCCTTCCGTTTGAGATGCTGTCTACGAGTTGTGTCCAGTGTCCGACGATACCAACTCTTCATTAGGACACACCAGGGCCTCATACACGGATATAGCTCAGCCAGCCGTCGTTGCGCCATACCTGCCAGCTTACAACTCGTGTTGAACCACGGTCTCTGTCGTCGCGGTCTGCTCGTCGCTACTGACGAGACTATGATATCAATCAGAGAATCGGCATACAAGTCAATGTCTAACTGACGAGGAGCAGGGAACAAAGCTGCGATTTTTAGCATCGACTTCGTCGGATCTAAACTCTTTGATAATCCAGTACCCTTTCCTTGGAGGGATTCTTGGTGCAGCAACGATAGTTTTAGCCCGACCGGAACATGCCATTTTAGATTACAGCCTTCGCTCAGCGCGTACCGTTTCTGTGTAGCGCACCCTCTCCGTAGAGATATTAGATGCGAATATGTCTATCACCGATATGCCCATATAGCCTTCGAACGTTGGAGTGTTTGCATCCGTGATCGGATGGCAGCCAAAGTCGATGAGAAGAGCGAGTAGGATGAAACTATCAACATCAGCCATATCGATCTTTGAACTGAAGTCTCCAGCCACTAGCAGCGGGTCGGCGATGGAGGGTAGTGTATGCATGGCCCTAGTTGCCTTGTAAACCAGTACAGATGTACCCTCCGTCCCCGTCGGGCGGATGTATGCTGCGACTATGTTGCATCGGTCGCTTCGAAGGACAACCACGTTCGCCTCCACCAACTTCACAGTAACATCCCCGAGTTTTCGATTGCAAAAACTGATACTCCTTCGCTTGGTCGACCGCGACCTGCATGAGCGAAAACGGGAGAGTGGGCAGAGTAGAAGCCCTCCAGATCAAACGGCTTTGCTTCTCATGTCTCAGTTAGGATTAGCACATCAATGTTAGCAAGGGCAGGTGACGGCAGTAGAGCCAACGATCGTGCTGCGCCCGCTGTGTTCCACTACACTATTGATAATACCTCCGTGTCGGCGTCTGGCGTTTCCTGGATTTCCGACCTTTTTTCTCCGCATGGTGATCCCTGCTCATGCCCTCTGGCGCGGCTATTACGAGGTCATTGAGTGTCATATCTGCGGGGGAGGGGCGAGGGCGATCCTTGGCGTTGGAGCGCGTTCGTCTGTCGACGCTGGGAATGGTCCCACTGTTACTGGTGATCCGTCGCGGTCCTTGCGCCTTGGAGATGTTGCGAGCAGGCTTGCCTCCTCGTGTTGGCAGACTGAACAAGGGCAACACCACAGCTTGTGGGGGGCCGTGGTGACAACTCGTCGTCTTTGATCCTCGGCTGACCTGATATACGTACCCGAGTTGTGCACGTACCTCTTAATAACTTTTATGCTAACCAAATTGACGTTCATTACATAACACTCAAATTAGTATGTGAACGTGTGAACGGAATGCTCAGGAGATTCTGTGCACGTCAAATGGCCGATAGCTATGCATTACTATGGTGCAAATTTTATTCGAAAGCTTTGATTAATTTTGTTCTGGCGATGGAAATGTATTTTTTGTAACTCTGTTTAGAAAACAACACCGATCATAGGGTTACATCATTCGTCAAGGGCAGAAAGAAAAAAGTAGTGCCTTAGCGATAAGGACTGAGAAATCCCTGTTGGGAGAATACTGGGGGCCAGCCACAAACGCAAATTCAAGTAATGGACAAAGATTGTGTAAGTTATGTGTGTGTGTGTGTGTGATTATACCGGCTAAACATCACAATTCGAACTATTGTCTGGTTGAGGAACAAAGCAAATTAGAACTGTTACCACAAATAAGCCCCACTATAAGATAAAGGCTTTTTAATAAATAAAGCTGCATATCGCGACTTGAATATCGAAGGTAAGCATATGCTCTCTGTATATCAAATTCCTCGGGAGAAGACTATCTCTATCTTTCTCTTAAATTCGTTTGTTATCGTTTTTTTGCAGGTGACTTTCTAGAGATGATTACCTCGGAGACAAGTTTCTACGGAACTGAGTCAGTGTCACCAACAACAGAAGACATTAGGCGTTTCTCGAAACCACTTTGTAGTAAAAAGCCTGAAGAAAAGAGACCAACCAGTGACGGTACTGGAAAGAATGAATACGAAAGTTCCCTGGTCAACCATTCAAAAGAGTCAAAGAACTATGCAATTAAGGTACACAAAGGTGTCGCTTTCAATATGGAAAGGGGGGCAGCACAAAAATCAATTAGCGCCAAGGTCATCCTTCGACGCATGTGTTATGTGTTACTTGGACTTTTCATTACGATTGTTCTATTAGGCTTTGCAACATATGCTGGAATTTTACCAATAGTATTTGCTTCCAACTTGGCTATAAGGCGTCATCTCATGTTCGTAGGCTGGGTGCGAAGTTCACCTAGTGATCTTCAACGACCTTGGAAATTGCACCTGCCTTGCAGTACCCATCAGGAGATTCGAACCAATAGTGGTATTGTTGCTGCTTGGTATATACCCCCTGCACTTAAGGAACATTGTAATCTAACGAAACCTTTTGAAGGACCTAATCCTGTTATACTGTTTGTACCTTCATTGGAGCAGACGCGAGCCAGTCCCGCAAGGCTGGATATGCTAAGGACTATTTCTCAAAATCTGGGCTATCATGTACTCGCGTTCGACTATAAGGGAACCGCAGATAGTGAGGACATCTTACCAAGCGTTAATACGGTTGTTTCTGACACGATTGATGTATGCGTTTACCTCCAAGGCCAGATGAGAGAGGTTCAGAACGATCTCCTATACGTATGGGGTGATACGTGGGGTGCTGCAATTGCACTCCAAGCGATCACTAATCCCCGCATATTGAATGGTTTTCCTGTGCCCAAAATTATGGTACTACAGACGCCCGTCGAGAGCACACTCAAAGCGGCAGGTTCTGCTCTGAGCTTCAACCAAATCTGGCGCTGGATGCCCCTATTTAAAAGGGTTTTTGTGGAGTCCCTGGGAAGCCATAAAGAAACAAATTTCGATTCAAAAGACGCCATCGTCGGCCACATTCCATTATCTGATTTAGTACTGCATGCGGAAGATGATGATGTTGTATCTGTGGATCAGGGACAGAATATTTACAATGCACTATTGGAAGCTAAAAACAGAACTGGTTCAAAGGTTAACATCCGCATACATGTCTTTCCAGCATCCGAAAGTCTCGGTCATAGCATTTTGAGTAGTCCAAACTTTTTACCAGTTATTAGAGACTTCGTTGATGGCCGCGTTCGTTCTACAATATCGCCCTTGGAAAATATTACAACCTCAGAAACTTCCACCAACATTGCCTAACCGTCTGCTGGTCCGCTCGTTTCTGAGTAGAAAAATGGACCTGCCTATTAAACTTTGTAAATGAGAAAAATAGGTACCACAAACTAAAAATTTGGATAAATGTACACGTTGTGTTGTTATTGTTATTGTACTTGGCGGAAGAGGTCGTGGAGGAAAAATGACTCGCGTTGTGAACAACAAATGTGGGAGTAAAGTTTCTTTATTCATTGTGTCACTAATGTATATATTCAATAATAAATCATTCAGACTCGTGTTGTAGTTCATTGAATCTTCTGTCGTATTCAACATATACTGTCCTATCACATCTATGTGCAAGCTTTATTCACCCTAGGTCTAATTGCAGGCATATAGATCCCGTCGAACCCGTTGACCTGGTGCATTCATGTGCACCCTGCAACCGGAGGACATGTGGGTGCACGGGTTCAATCATCACCGTTGCACATTTCCATTTTGGGCTCAGTCGTACGAAGCAATGCAAAAGCAATTCCGTGGACGTTAAATGCTGGCCGAGAGAATCAGCACAAAAACATGAGATGCTAGGTGGCGCACTAACACGCACGTATGTTTTTTAGATGCATGCATAATTTGAATTCGAACCGTTCTTTTTTTATGGGCGTTACACGAAGCAGATATCTGAGTTGTGTTATATTGAAAAATATTGAAAAGCAGTCTTGGAAATAGGGAAGTCCGTACTTCACGGTCTTATTCACCGGTGTGCCACAAATACTGTTGCTACACTGAAGAGCGAACCCAGTCGGTACCATTCGTGGACTAATCCCCACAGTAGGGTATCACTTACTAATTTCGATGAGAAGGTCCAGGGGCCTTCCTAAGAAGCCCAGGATTACTATGGCTTTGCCGGCCCCGCCTGGGTGCAATAACACTAAAATTACAAAGGTGGTCACTAAACTTGTGGAAGAATCAAAGATGTTTATCATCACCTAACTCGGGACTGCAGTCACCATACACTGAGACCCATTTTGCATTGTTCTTGGTAATCTTCAACTTTTTCGTTATAATTTCGTAACATGTGGGGCGTAGAATTGCAGAAATGACAGACAAGAGGTTGTACCCTGGCCTCTAGTTTACTCAAAGGCTTAGGTATTGCCGCAACTCGTTCGCTTGTAAGGTGTCCTTAAGTGAAGTCACCTCCCTCTGTGGTGACCAACCACCCCTCCTCAATCGATTGCACTAGTTTAACGCATTGATTAGCACATTTTTGATGAATTTCATTCAGGCGTGTTCCTTCAAGAAAAATATTTGATCAGGGAACGCTGACATCCAACACTAAACGACCTTACATCTTCTAGATTCATGTCGGTTCAAAGAAACTGAACCAGCGCTACATGAGCAGGTCACCTTTTAGCTAGCTATGACGTTTGATTCAAATTTTTTTCAATGTACAAAATAGCTCCGAATAAGCTAATATGAATGCGTGGAAGGAAATGTTTTGGAGGGGCTATTATACGTTGAGTGAAGATACACTAATGCATGTATTCCATGCATTAGTGTATAAGGTTTTGTAAGGGTTTCTTTCCCCACCCCTACTACCACTACATAGACCAATACGCTACTGACAAATCCAATATTATGGTCTATTCAATATATTCTATTCAATATCCGAATAAATTAATAAGGTGACACCACCAAATGAAAACACAAGGTTGCTGAAAACTAAAACTAGATTTATAGACTAACAATTTCGGGACAGGTTTGGACATTTTCTTTGTACATCTCAACATTTCTCGAAGCCCGGAACTTTAGAGAAAGGTCGTGCTCCATCAACCACGTTGCATTTTCCGTTTTGCGATTATTATTGACATTGCAATAATCATCAAGAAAATAGTTAATCCTACAATTATTATTATTATATATCATCATCTAAAATGTAGTTTCTCTGCTCTTGTTCTTCATATCATTGCTCACGTTCTTTATTATATACATAGTTTATATATATATATATATAGAAACTGATTTCCTGTAGGTAAAAGAAACCAAAATACAATGTATGGATAGGTAACTACTGTAATCCACTGCTATTCGGCCCAGTGGCCGATCAAGACGGCTTATGTTTAGCGGCCTGTCAACAAAGACAAAATGTACTTGTATGCTTAAGGTAAATTGATGCTAAATATAATTTAGCATATTATTGTCTAATTTTTGCCCTTTTCCTCTTCTTTGTGCTCAGCTCCACCAGCGTTCGAAGAATCTGCATTGCTTCCGCTGCCAGAATTCCTTGACTTCTCTTCGGCCATCTTCTTATAAGCGACTTCAAACAACTTCAATGACTGCTGCTGTAAATCTTGAGTTGCCTCTTTAATTTGGTCGCTTGTATACTCATCTTTCTTTGCCAGCATCTCGCGTACCTTTGCAACTTTTTCCAAGAGTTGGTCAGACTCGTCAGTGGGTAGTTGATCCTTGAACTCTTTAACCTTCGTTTCGGTGTCATGCACAATACCCTCCGCTTGGTTAACGGCTTCCACAACCTCCCTCTTCTTTTTGTCATCTTCGGCGAAGCGTTCCGCATTCTTGATCATATTCTGTATCTCGTCCTTGGACAATCCTCCGCTTGAATTAATTACACGGAGCACATTCAGTCCAGAGATTTGACCAGCGTCCTGTTATCAGAAACAGCAATAATAATTAATATTTTATTATATTGATAATTATTATTCTTTTTTTTGAGAATGCTAGGTAACCTCTGAAACAGGAAATTTTGTTAAAGCATTTGTTAAAGGAAAATATTATGGTTACCAAAGGTCAGATGTAGGCCACTCGTCCACTCCTGAGCTAATTCATTTAGGGATACATCGGAATATTTGCAATTAAATCAAGGTTTTAAATATTCATATTCATTACGAACCTTTGTGGCCTGACGTTGCGAATCGTTGAAATAGGCCGGTACCGTGACAACAGCATTCTTCACTGCCGTACCCATATAACCCTCTGCTGTTTCTTTCATTTTCATAAGAACAAAGGCTCCGATCTGTGAGGGAGAATACATTTTTCCTTGCGCCTCTACCCACGCATCGCCGTTCGAAGCTTTGACGATCTTGTAGGATGAAGTCTTCATGTCTTTCTTCACCTCGGGGTCCTCAAATTTTCGTCCGATTAGACGCTTTGTAGCGGAAAGTGTGTTGGCAGCATTCGTGACGGCCTGTCGTTTCGCC
Source organism: Stratiolaelaps scimitus (assembly GCA_019614645.1). Taxonomy (NCBI): domain Eukaryota; kingdom Metazoa; phylum Arthropoda; class Arachnida; order Mesostigmata; family Laelapidae; genus Stratiolaelaps; species Stratiolaelaps scimitus. The sequence continues at coordinate 226,498 of JABWDB010000053.1, forward strand.
GGCATCCCAACGAGACGCTCTCCGTCATTCGTGAAAGCAACGACTGACGGGGTGGTACGGGCACCCTCGGCGTTCTCAATAACCTGTACAACAAAAACAATACCGTTTTGAGAAGAAGAGACTCACGTCAATGAGAGCAAACATCAAACAGTAAACTCGTTTATTTACTACTATTTATTTACCCTTTTGGTCGTACACAAAAAAGGACGCGTCAACAAGGGTTAGCAATTCCAAGTCCCGAAAGATGCAAACTGAACGTGGTCTTGTACAAGAAAATTTTGTAATAAGGTCATCCTCAGTTTTTACCACACTGACATTTTATTATTATTATTGTTCATAATTTGAACAAAGGGCCAACAATTGTGTCTGGACCATATGTGTAAACAACATTGGGATTTATTGGTGAGTAGGCCCCTGAGCCAGAGGTTCGATGGGGGGACATTCATCACCATATATGAAAAATAAATTTAAGATTGTATTCATGTTGGCAGATAAAACGTGCACCTCAATGTGTACCTCAAACTGCTATTACTTAATGCAGTCATAGATCATACAAACGAAAGTTGCCCAAAATGTGTTCAATGTTGTGCCGAATTTGTCGTCAAAGATAAAAAAAGATATATAACGCTGGCGTATGCTGATTGAATCTTTGACGAAAGCCCTACTCTTTAATTTGAGTAGGGCCTCTTCCCTACTCCTACTTCATAATATGTAAGAAACAATAGTAGAAATCTTATATTCTTTGTCAATGTCGTTCTAATACTAAATGTCCTGACTTATATTCATATTAATTTCGAATGCTCCAAACGCTCTCTATTAGGCCAGTAATTGAAGTTATTCTCCTTATAAGTATCAATAGGATCGGATTATTAAACTATACTCAATCAACACCATATATAGTTTCATATACTTACCTTTGGCTGTTTTCCTTCCATTACAGCAACACAAGAGTTAGTTGTACCGAGGTCAATTCCAATTACAGCTCCTTTAACCTGCGTGTCTGACTTATACCGCACACCGGTGGTGTTTCCGGCAAGACGATACGCAGCGGGCATCGCTTGGATCGTCGCACCTAAGTAAAAAGACACGGACAATAATAAACCTTGTATTACGGTTGCGGCTGTGCGTTTGAAGTGAACACATTTGAATACATTGTTATATTTAATTTTTGAAAAACAAACCTTAGTATTGACTAAATAAGTGACGTTCTTATACGTGCCATTCATTATACATGAATAATACAAGCGTGTGTACACACCTGTTTATATAAGAGCTGTAAATAAGTACAACACATATACTAAAATATAACGAGCTTATTTACATTCGGGTTTAATCAGTCATTTCCAGTTTAGTAATATAATTAAACTGGAAGTCGAGTTTAATTTCATATATATATATGAGATGACGAACTTGCATGCGCACAAGCTCGTTTTATAAGAGACGTAAATATAGTATAAGCTTAAATATATATATATGTGATTTATACAAGCTTATATTATTTCAGTGCATCTGTTGTACCAATTCACAGTGCTTTAGTTGAGAAGACGGTCCTAGCACTTTCTCTAACTACAGAAAATCAGCGCAAGAACTGGCCTGGCTTTGCAAAATCAAAATTGTGAAAAATCTACTGTATTTATAGCTCAGGTCTATATTTCTGTTTAATCCTCTCAAAATATCCAAACACAACGAGTATGTGCTTGATAAAAAACCACATGGCACATACAGTATCTGCGTCGCCTTACTTACGGGTTTCTCCTATTTACTAAATGTTGAGAATTCAACTACCGCTAACCTAGATCCGTATATTCTAATAAAAAATAAAGTCAAACTAAAAATTAAGACGAAAGGAATTAACACCCTTTTGAACACCAGCTTTTTGAAAACGCTGAAACCGTTCCCCAGCCACATTACTGTATTCAATGCAAGCTTCTATAAAATTTTCTACACACATTTTATAAGGCCAGAGGAAGTAAATTATATATATAAATATATACATATATAGTTAAGATCCGTATCGGAACAAGAAATTTCTTCAATCTAAACGTATGCCAATTTTAGTACCAGTGGGTAGTCTATACAATAACACAAAACGTTTATGATGTACATTTGCACAGGAACCATAATTTTCGAGACATTAGAGAGAACCGCAATTGTGACCAAACTTGAAAAACGATATTTCGTGAAAAAAGCGTTTGCGATCTTCATGCCAATCTACTGGTGATTCTAGAGATGCCAGCTATCCTTGAAAAATAGTCAGCCAACTTGGCCAATTTCAGTGTCTAAGTTAATGAAATCTTCTTGTAAGAGCAGCTAGATATACCCTATATTTTAAGACCTTAACATTCTGTTTCAGTTCGATGTCCTATAGTATTGGTCGCCTACAGTCACCCTAGCCGGGCCACAAAGATCAACACGTGAGAGTATATAATAAAAGGAAAGTGGTACTAGACGTTATTAGATTTAGTCAAGATTGAAGTGAATATATAGAAAAGGACAGCAGGACGAGTTCCCGACTTCCTAAAGTCAAAGTTATTATGACAGTTCGTCAAAGTTTCTTAAGTTATAATAAACAAAGTTTGGTGTCATTATAGTTTACCGTAGTTATTGAAGAAAGTTTACTGTCATTCAGCAAATGCGTAGTTAGTGACCCAAGGATTCTAGCCGCATTTATTTAATACACTACCATTGCCAAGAGCCCTCCAAACCTAGTACGAAATTATCTTCCCCTATATGATCGTACCGAAACGCAATCGAGATGCTGGCGTCCACGCGTGGAGTGCGACTGGATAGTGAGCGTCTCCCCCACAACGGTGCTCTGAACATTAAACTTTACCAAACGGGACTAAAAACTCTGTGAAAACCATCCATCGATTTAGTTTTACAATTTTTCGTGCTAGTTTTTATGTTAATCTCTATTATATATCACCACTGTTATATTTGTAATCAATTACATGTATGTTCTACAATTTAAGTTGAATTAGTCTGATGCAACTATTCGCGCACCGGCGAGTCTTTACCTTTCGTGGTTAGAGAAGCGCCGACTGACGAGCCAAGACGGCTGAGAATTCCTCCTACGTGAAGCATTTTCAGGTTTGTCTGTTAAAATGTAGGAGATACGTTGAACTGCGGTAAAATGTCAAACCAAAGGGACCAATTACTATGCAAAGAGAGATATTTTTCGTTTGAGAATAACGCGCTAACACACCACACGTGCAGTACTACCTCACCTCTCTTGAGCGTAATGGCGGACTGTTCCAGCACTTCGCCCTGAGGAGAAGCCCGCTTTCTTGATCAGAAAAGAAAATTTGCTTCTTTTTTTACCAACTGAGAAAGGTTTGCAGTTTATATAACTTCTAAAATGCACTGATTGTCTGGCATGTGATAGAAGACATTCAAGTGCTATATCTGCCTATTTTACGGGTAATGTATCGCGCCTGAGTGAGGCTTCTAGGTAACGGTGACCTCAACTCTGACCGTGGAACATGCTCGAAGGAATTACCCCATCCGACACTTTTCGATAAAAGTTGCCTATTAAATCCTCTTAGTATACTATAATAGAGACCAGATAATGATAGCTCTGATGGAATCCAAGATTTTTTTTAGTTGCCATAAGGTAAAATCGCTTTGGCGCCAAGAAATTCAAATCTAAGATTCAAAAATTGGCGCCTTGGTGGACCCGATCGGCAACCCAGACTAACCTTCCAGCCGGAGACTAACTTGTGGTAAACTGGGCGCTTGACGAAAGACGAAATGTGTATTATTATGAAAATCTTAAATGTGTGAGCGGTGATCCTATGAGCCCGCAGTGGAGCGTGAGTGAGCCATCCGTAGTGAAGTCGCAGGCCGCAAGGCCGGGCGCGTCAACCTTACCGGCAATTGCCGCCTACTCTAACTGTTGCGATAGTGCCACAATTGTGAAGCCAACAACTACTCCCTTAGTCTCGTTCTAGTCTAGAACAATAACAATCTGAGGCCTAGCCCTCTGACTCTATCTCAGTGTATTGTTACGTGTGTCCGCGAACGTGTGTGAAACTGGCTGGCTAGTTGGGTGGTTGGGGTTAATCGAACCGAAGAATCTCAGGGTGCAGAAGAGTACCTCTTGTGAGAACACTGAGGAACCGTCGTTACCTCTGCTGCTACTTTTGTCGTTCCCGTCCGATCGGGTGCGCCCTGAATGCAGGCAAGTGCCTTTTGAGTTCGCCTCGGATATGAATTCTGGCAGCTTACAACGTATATGGGTGAGAGAGACGCCGCGGGTGTCTGAGATTCTGCAACTGCTACGGCAGTGAAGGTCCTCGTTTGCCATCTGACGCTCGCTGGTAATGGCTCTGGACGTGCCTTCGCTACGCCGCTTTCTATGCCCACAGGGGTGACTGACCCCTTGGCTGTCAAACGTGCCTCTCTTCGGCAGCAGATTATAGCAGGGCTTTAATTTGGGCACACTGTCGAACCCCCGGCGATCATATTTAATAATCTCGTATCGAAATAATTTCTGTCCGTTTATTTGGGTGACTCTGAACGGACTCCTATATCAATAACGATTTATTTACCATTCGATCAAAACAAGTGTAGGGTGGGGTGTAAATGTCAATCAACTATCCATAACTGTTTTCAATACAAGTTGCATCCTTCTGTCCACTTCAACAACTTTCGACCTATCGTTCCTCGTTTCTCGATACCATCTTCACACTTGACTTGTAGCTGCCGTTGTCAGACCATGACTTTGTTACTTTCTGACGAGTACGAAAACCAGGGAACTTATGGTAATGAAGCACAACTACCGTTCGATACAAGAAACGCTCACTGAGAATGGATCGTACGCGATCGCTATCCTTAGGAGGAGCAGTTTTTGCTTAAGAATGGGTGCATGTGGTATGTCTCAGCGAATGGCTGAAGTACTTAGAAGCCTTTGGTGGTCTGACACTCTTTGCTGGACTTGCAAACCCACTACTACTTCAGCTGTAAATGAACTTCGTAAAGTACATGTGTGTGCTGATCGCAGACGTGACTTCTTTCGATTTGACAATGAACTCTGCGCGATCAAGTAAAGCATGTTACTTTTATCTCGCGTGAAAACTTGATTGGGCATAATTGAAATAATTTGCATAACACTACTAAGTGGCCAACCAAATAGCTTCACTCAATTTATCATTTAAATTTTAAATACGAATGCATGTCACTATCACTCGCTTGAGCTGTGCAAAGCTTATTCATGCCACTTAAATTTGTTGCGCAAAATATTGTTCTACACTAACGAGTTGAGAAACCTCACTACACATATCACAAAGGAGCACATTCCGGTTATTGATTTTGTTACGCGACAAATCGCCTTTTCATTTGAAAAACTGCCATTCCATAGCTGAAAGAGTCATGGATGGCCTGGTTCATGCAAGGGCCGTTATCGACGCATTCCTAGACAGTATGCCTGATACATAAATGAGGAACTGAAATCTTCTTTGTGTGATGCGACGAACTCTTCACCACGTTGTTCAAGGCGGCGCAAAAATATTGAAACTTTTATCATGTATAAGTTCTAGTAATTATTTTATCTACACTAATGTGTTCATTATAGACAGTACTACTGTATATACGGTTTTTCTCGATTTTGGTATATGTTCTAATCGATCATTTTTGCACAAATTTTGTCTTGCGCACACCATCTGCCAGCAATTTCCCGTATACAAGGAGAAACCGAATTTAAATTTAAAGATTACAGATGCTGTATATTTGGTGTACTTTGTTTTAGAACACTTCGCTGGGCTTATAGTTTTGTGAATTTTTTTTATTTCTGGTAGTGTGTTGGCGCCATCTATCTTGTTGATGTAGAAGGCAGAATAGCAAAAGGTTGCTGAAATTTCGATTACATTAGTGATGTTTATGTACTGACTGGGCTGAATATTCAGTAATGCAGTGTATCCCATGTGAAACATATTGCTATGGTGGACTGGAACACCAAGTTCGAACCTTTCGTGATGATGTCCGAGAAGGTAGTTAGTTAGGGGCATCATTGAAGTATTAACATGTAAATTAGTATTATGATATTGTTGATGTTCTTGTATCCTACTCATTATACGTGATAAATGCGTGGGTCGAAAGTGATGCTTCACTAATGTGTTAAATCATTTTCTTGTATTTTATTTACAGTAAAAAATTTTGTCGCTGTCTGTTGTTATGCTTAATTGACATTCAACTACGGTTCGGTTCGGGCCATTTGCTCTCGTTGTCGTGGACGAATAATGGACGAATCTTCGACAGGTTCTGTAGAGGACCTCTACAGTGGATTATGCGTTGGCCCTTCAGTGAGGACTGACAGAAGCGGTACAGATTGTTTGCCTTCACAGGGAGCTGAGTCTTCTTTATCACTGACCGACACACACAGCCGTCGTGGACAATGTGAAAATCAACTAAAGAAATTAGACCAGTCAACGTCAGATCAAGATGAGGACCACGAAGATGAGGATGCACTTGTCATCGATGCACAGGTGGCGACGAAATTTGTGGGGCCATCGAACCCTTTTCTGTGTATCTGTCATTACATTTCTGAGGACTTGAATACAAACTACTTACCGAATGGCATTGAATAACGATTATACAACATACACGGAAATGATTTTCTCGAAAACGGCGAGGTTTAGAGAAAAATGTAGGCGTATATGCGCTGCTGACGTTTATTGAATGTGTTGTCACTTTCGTGATCCCAGACCAACATCGATTTTCTTTATAGATCGAAATTTCGTTAGTCTAAACACGGTCTAAATTTAAGATCCATAACGTTGAGTATTCTTAAACATGTACTGGCCAAACGCACACAAAAGATACATAGAGCTTAAGTAAACTCACAAATGTCAGCTTGTGAAAACAAGTCTATGGACATTGTTAGCCTAAAATTGAAGGTATATATTGAATGGAATGTTGGCTCGCAGTCCATGGCAAAAATCGGAGATGTTAGATTTTACAACAGCGGCACATAGAATTAATCTGTAAAATATGGCAAATTATGACCTGCACTTTTTCCCAAAACCTCAGAGTTGTTGGAGAAGTCGAAAGTATGCATACGCATTTATGAATAAATCCTAAGTTTGCGAGAAATAAGGTCGTGGTGATTTGTGGGTGTTCTGACGAGATATCCGTTTTTATGTGCTCATATGCCTGTTTATCACCCCTTATCTTGTGAGCAGGACGATCCTGAATCAGCCGCTGAAGCAGTATCAGCCGGGGGCGGTGGTGGGGATGCAATCGCAGAGGGCTCAAAAGGTTCTTCTGCCATTGCTCTTTCCCGCACTCATTATTCGGAAGACTTCGCAGCTTTGGAGTCAGGAGAGTGGCGTCTCCCGAGCGGCGTCGAGTGTTTGACCGGCGGAGGGACTCTCAGCGAGTCTATTGATCGAGCACAGGATCTTTCCACGACTGTTACTAAGAATAATGAAGATGACGGCAGTCGTAAGTAATATTTTAAAATTTGAAATATCAACATAAAAGTATAAACATCACTAAACCGTGATACATCAGAGAGCTTAAGCATTATGAAATTGCAGCTCCGTTAAGAACCCAATAAAGCTATACGTTTACCTTTTGTTGCCTTGGATTCTGTATAGTGACCGACAGACTATCCGAGGTACAGCTCGACACTGCCTAACCTCCAGCTATATTCGTTAGTAGGATTTCACGGAATACAACTTTATAGGTTCTCCTTCGTGTTGATAGATGAAATGAAAATGGACGAAAACAAAATTTATGTTCTCACTCTTCCAAGACACTTCGTAGAAACCTATTTGTTTCTACGGATAGAGTCCTTAATGTGAAACGCTCTTAGGCGATGTGAAAGTGTGTGTTGCTACTTGCGCCCTTGGCCTATACATGTCTATACAAGATATCTATAACTAGTTTGGTGTTTTTGGTGTAAGCTTCACGGAATCAAGCTCGGTACCAATCGATAGTACTCAAAAAGATGCATAACTCGATTATTGAACACTTTTACAATAGCTCATCTTTTTTGAGATAATTGAGAAGTGCCTTAAACCTGAACTTTTCATCATTTTGAAGTGATCAATCCATCAAATATGTTAGGTCAAATGTGGCTAATTCAAACTGTCAATCTATTTATTCTCTGTGTAAGAACTTAATCTCAGAAGTGGCTGGCCCTGAATCCTAAAGAAGCAAGTTCTGTCAAATTTAACATGATTCATCGATTACGACAATATCTCTCCAACCTAGTATGTGGCTCACACAGATAAATTTTATCCAGATAAAACAAATTTGAGTTTCCTAATAGCAGTGGTCGTAATATGCCATTTCTATGAAGCTTGTATTTGCAGATAAAATGAATAAGAACTATATCAGAACTCTTTCTTGTTAGTTGCTTAATTGAGGAATTTCCTCGTCATTTATTCTATATTTGTTGAAAAATCCCTTCTATGCTACATAGTTCGAAAAATGTATTTGGAAACTTTCGAAACTTTTGGATTGGCGCAGCTCATTGTGGTTATCGATATGGCCGTCGCCGTATTGTATCCGATTTAGATTACAGTTTGTTAGAAAAGCAAAAACTGTCTGAAAATATAAAAATATTCATGCTTCCTCTAGGGATCACAGTGCGAACACCATTGCAGGATACACAACTTAATAAACTGGTCTCGATATCCACGGATGCCACTAGGAATACATGTAATATCTAACTGGTTGGAAAACGAAATAGCAAAAGAGAGCGGAAAGGCAATATTCCAATCATAACATAGTCATGTTCAATGAAAAAATCAGTGATATTTAAGATTATAGGTAATTGATTATTACTGGGTGGTAGCATTGAAAAACGAGATAGTGGGGGGGGGTTGACGCTTGGAACGAATCAATAGTAGGGTACTAATTTTACTAATATTTTTTTTCTCTAATTTTTAATTTCTTCTCCGGAGCATTCTTATAAAAAAACACGTATTTTAGAAACTTCTTGATAACAATTTTCAGCGAGGTTTGATTTCTTAGGCGAAGTAGTGGCTGCCAGAGTGGTAGATACATGGGAGACTCTTTGCTGATTATGATGTTATTTTCAGAACTTAAAGATGATGGACTTCAAGCAGAAGCTCTTGCGGCACAGTCAGAGGCAGATGCTTCCACAAACCCGACAGGATCCGAGAATTGCTCTCTACCGGAAGAAGAAGAAGAAGAAGATGGAGATGAAGATAAATCCGATGATTCCTCCGTGGCTGTCAACCTTGAAGGTGACACAGACCTCGAGGATGAACCGCCAATACCGAGCGATGGGCAACCCTCAGAAGACCAAGACGTCCAACGTGACAAAGCGTATAGCGTGGACGACCCAACACACCAGGTCGGAGCCAAAAAAGAAGAGGATGCCCTTAGTGCGCTCAATAGTGTTCTCGATATGCTTTGCAAAGGCAAATCGGATCATTCAAATAATCAACAAGGATTCGAAAATGAATGCGAGCACGAAAGGGATCTTGAAGCGACGTACAAGGACCTGTATGAAAATCTTGAAGAACTCTCAAGTGGTGAAAGCTCCATCCCAAATGATGCCGATTCCAACGATGCGATGATAGAGGATTTGCTCGAAGCAGCGTCTGAAGTTAGTTCCGGTGAAGATGAAATGCTGAAAAGGAATGAGACGATTTTGGAAAATTCCGCCGAAGTAGTTGAAGGGACCCCTGAGAATAACAGCAAAGAAGTGAGTTTTAGAAGCATGTTATATACCTTAATTACCTCCGAATATATTAATCGATTAAAGTGCGTAACCGTAAAGGCACTCCGTAAATACCTTGGGTTTGCCACGACCTGTCCTTCGGATTAAGCGATTGAAATATCTAGGGAGAAAGAGATGCAATAGTAGGTGTAATGTTAGTGAAAGAGGTGCCGACATTTTACTTTTACACACCTCGGGGTATATTTCAAATACGTGAAGATAAGTTGGTTTGCATTTCAAGAGAGGTCACTGTAAATGTAACTTAATTTCTCAATATTGTTTTGCTATTAAATAACTGTTCTGGAATTGTAATTTTACTTACATTTTCGAACTTGGTATTATTGTTAAAGTTATTGGGAAACTACTACAGGACTTATGGTTAATCCGCAGTATAAATTATCGCACGGAAGATCCTCGCTAATATGGTACTGTTCACAGGTGTCCTTTTACACCACCTGAATTCAATGACATTGTCATAACGTTGAAATGTCCACTGTGTAACGTCACCGCTATTTTTCGTTTTAGAATGGAACTGAAAAAAAGGAGGCGGGAAGTGGAAAGCTCATCATTACAGGTGTTTGTAGAACTGTTGATGGCAATGCAGATGTCGAGCCTGCAGCCAGTGGTGGTATTCTATCAGATCTGAAGACAAACGGAGTGTCAATGTTTAAATTAAAACGCAAGACCGGTCTTGAGGAAGGTGAATTATCGGACAGCAATTCTGAAGCATCGCATACGTCGCGTCGCATACATCGCTTGAAGCGGAAAAGACGCGAAAAAGAGCGTGCTAGCCTCGGAGGTTTAGGCCTGTCAGGTGGGCGTGTACTAAAACTGACCAAGGTAACCAAAGTGCTAATTGGTGCAGACACACGTTCTTCACGCACACGTACTGTCAGTCCTCTGCCGAGTCACCTTAGCCCTGGGCTCAGTGGGGGTTACTCGTCGAGCGATAGTGATAGCCCGGTTAAGGCGCCACTCGTTCTCGACCACCGCAGTACCCTTATACGGAAAATGCTCGTTCTGAGCCCTTCTCCACTGAGGGAAAATACCAACACTCCTGCCCAATCTGCAAGCGCACCAATTACCTCAGCAGCGACAACTGCACCTGCAGCTCCTGCAGAACCTGTAGGTCCGTGGAAGAAACCTTCCGGCAGTTCAAAGCACCGTAACTACCGACAGAGTGGAAATGATGTTATAACCACAAATCATCTTCAAACGACTCTCACTGTTGTAGCCAGCACAGGCAGCGGCAAGAAGGTGAGTAACTCTATTCGAATAGATATAGATATACATACATGTAACTGATATATTCGTTAGATAAGAATGTATCTCAGATCTCGAATACGAGTAATCGATCTAAGAGAAATGTTTCATTTGTAGCGGCGGCCTGACCGCGAGGTATACCAAGTTCGTAAACGACGAAGCAGATCGAGATCGCCTATTCCTCGGAGTGGGCCCAGCAAGCGGCATTCGGATTCCAGATCAAAACGTCGCAAGAGGTCTTTGTCGCCTGAAAGAGATCGTGTGAGAAGCCGATCGCTGCGTCGTCGATCTAGATCACGGTCGCGTTCTCCAGTAGACAAGCGCAAGAAGACTAAAGTAAGGCGCAGAAGTACAGAGAGAAAATCGAAAAAGAAGAAGAAGACGAAGGGACACAAAAAGACCCGAGTTTGTGATAGGAGTCGGAGTCGCTCAGTAACTCCTGCCAATCGGGATTCTAGAGAAACTCGCCGAAGGTCACCTGCTGAACCGAAGAAGTCGAAGAAACGATCGCCAAGCAGAAGTGCATCTCGGTCACGTTCAAGGAGCCTCTACTTATCCGGGAGGGATTCGGCTGTGTCGAAAGACGACGCTGCTAATAAGAAAAAGTCATCCAAATCGCCTGAGGCCGCGATAAAGAAACGGAAAAGAAAGGCGCATAACAAACCTCTAAAAGATAGAATCGGAGAGGTTGTTGTTATCGATAGTAGCAGGGAAAATAGCCCGGTAGCAGCGAGAGAGGTTGATGGCACAGGAGAAGATAAGGAAGAAAAGGAAGTGATGGAGGCCGGCAATAAAGAAACGAAGGAAAAGCAAATTTCGGCCAAGGGCGAGAATCTCGTAATTAACGTGAATTTCAAAAAGAAGAAGCTCCTTAATATCTTTGGTGATGACGCTTCCGATGAAGAACCCGTTGAGAAGAGCTCGAAAGATGATAAAGTTGCGGCTAAGCCGTCAGGTGTAAGCCCAGGAAGCGGTAAGAAAGCGAGCCCTGTGGGCAAGGGACCCCAAACGCCACCCTCCAATACTGCTGACGATGAATATGACCCTTGTGAGCCGTTGAACACACCGAATGGAGCAACGCCAACCAATGATGAGCGCGATCAGCAGCAACAGCAGCCATTACATCAGTCGCAACAGCAGCCAACTCGTATTCCAGGGTTGGGCTCGCCTTCGCCACCTGCTGGCGGAAGGGACTCGCCGGCTACTTTGCCATCGCATGGCCACGGCAAGCCTACAGTAGCAGTTCTGCCGATCGTCGACAATAAATCACCACGCACAAAAGATCAACGAGGCCGACGTTCTCCAGTCAAAGCTCAGCAGCCCCCGCAACCGCCATTGCCCCCACCACAAAGTCGGGACAAGCCGCCGTCGCCTGCGCCGCCGCCAGCTCTTGCACCTCCGCCCGTGCCGTCATTCCTGTTCAGCCAACCGCCCCCGGCCGTTCAACCGCAATATATTGTCATGAATCCGTATTTGGTAAATCCGTATCATGCCATGATGCCCATGCAGGCGGCCACAGCTCCAATGGTCGCATCGGCTGCTCCTGTCGCGCAGGTTTCTTTGACGGCTGCTACGGCATCTCGGGACACTGGAGCACGCGCTCCGGAAGGCAGTCCTTATTCGCCTGGCGAAAGTCCACTGTTCAATGAACCTATCACCCCGCCTACACCATTGAGCGCCGAAGAAACCGCAGGCGCATCGCCGCCAGCGCCAACAAGATCAAGGGGAGGCGGAGTTTTCGATCAGATTGCTGCCGGAGTGGCTAGACAACCCAAACGCAAAGAAAAGAAAAAACATAAAGTAAGTACCATATTCACCCTTCTACTACTATATCTTATAGAACCAAATGTTAATGTTGTTATAAACTATAATAACCTCCATGTTAAAATCATAAAAACAAGTACTCTTAAATTGCGCAACATGCATGTTGTTTCATTCATATATGCGTGTTCTTTAATACATTTTTACCTATTGTTATGTTAGCTATCATCGACTTCCATCCAATGACTCGAAGACATTTTCTATATTAGTCCGAGATTGCCCGCAATCACTCAGTTGTAATGGGTTATGGTCACTGGCCGGTATCCTATGTATATAGCCAATATATTCAACACAGTGAGGTGATGGACATATGCAAGACATAATAATATCACATGGCTGTACAACACAGGTCGTTGTAAAGACTGCCGGCCAACTTTTGGCCGAGTCAGGAGGTGATGGTGGCGACGGCACTGACAAGGAACGTTACGTCCGAATGGACGAATCCCAGATGAAGATACTGGATGAGCTGCCTTCGTCGGCAGTTGAGCTGCAAGTTAAAGAGAAATTCCTTCAAAAACTACACCGCCAAGAACGTGTGGTTGAAGAAGTTAAGTTGGCACTGAAACCCTTCTATAACAAGAAACATATATCCAAGGACGACTACAAGTTAATCATGAAGAAATGCGTTCCAAAGGTAACAAACGTGAAGAGAGCATATCTTGTCTAAACGTTTTATCGTATATTTTGTTCTACATTTAGATACGTTTTAATAAACGTGTTATTCTTCTGGACAACGGGTTAGAGACATGACTATAGATAAACGCTGAAACCTGAGCTTTCAGATCATGTTCATAATTTCCGATGCGTGACAAGGTACAAGGCGAAGGCTAAGAGGAAATACAGCGAATTGGCTAAACACCTTTGCCGAACTTCAAGCGTATATTTATATCCCGACCATTTTCGCCCTGGATGAATTTTTTTGTTGTTATTCATAACGTTCGCTCATGTTTCTTCCAGATATGCCACAACAAGAACGGCGAGATCAACCCTGCGAAGATTAAGGCGCTAGTTGAAGGTTATGTCAAGAAGTTCCGACACTCAAGTCGAAAGCACAAGCAAGCGCCCACACAAACGTCGCAGAGTAACACTGCTTCAACTGGGGCAGCTGGTAATAGCTAGGAGTGACTACCAATTACGACGATTTGGGATAGGGAAACGGTGTAATGGATTTAGTGGGTGTATATACAGAAACAACATGGGTTAGCCGACATAGAAAGACCATTAGTTTTGTTATTGTTTATATCGTATCACATTGATTTCTGCTCTCTTCTCAGTCAATCTCCTCAGCTATATATGAGTCAGTTAGAAACAAAATGAAACAAAATAATTATATTGAATTAAAAGTTCTTCAAAAATCCCTCTAACTTTTCGGTGGTTACTCCAGCTGATTTACCAAATTGTAAGAAGGATATACTCTGTATATAGAATGTATACATGTGGACAGATGATATATATAAATATATGTATGCATATATACGATGAATCGAAAAATTGGTAAATTTGATTTATTATTATTATTATAAAAAAACAAACAAACAGTAACAATGTAAGAAATGATGATGAAACATTAAATTAAATAGTGAAAAACAGTGATGACGAAGATAGGTTTGAACGACAAGCAAAATTAAACTTCCAAGTTTAAGAACGAATAATAAACTGTGTTTGTCATAATCGTCATCACATCACCGTCATGATTGAACGAGCGTAAAGTATCATACACTACCACCTAAAAAGAACTGCGACACCGCAACAACCATCCGCGACAAAGCCATCCAGCCTCAGCTGTTCATAGGATGAATTGTACAACTGAGCAACGGCGAATATGAATATCCCCAATGAGGATTACATTACAACAATAATTATTAATAATAGGCGCCAACCAAGTCGAAGTAACTCTCTCGAAGTAGAATGGCTCTACCCCCACCACCCCAAAGTGATTCGCGTCATTATTCATCATTGAATCTTACTGATGAATGACATCGCATATTGGCTTGTGATTCTATAATAGTGATTGATGCGAATGACGATGGATACATAGCGAAGAAGTCTGAGGTGACATGTATCGACAAATACGAGTTGACCTATTAATCCAATAATAATAATAATATTAACGCTCTACTATTTAGGGAGGTACATGCGTCGCTGAATGAGAGAAAGAGAACGATTGAGTTAAGATAAGCCCTCAACTTAGAATGACAAGGTGGCGAAGTTGTCAACGATTTAATTATATTAAATTAATTATCTTCAACGGTCAAGGAATTAACTGATGATGAATCATTCGATTGCAGTGCTAAATATGACCGTAAGCAGATAGATACGTTGTCTCGCGAAATTGATTCTCTCTCTCTCTCTCTTCTTGACCTTATCAATTTCGTGTGTGATTCCAAATGCTGTCTGTTCGTAGTATATGTTCGTGGTGGCTGCTGCTATTGTCCACTCAAGAATAATGTCTCGATAGCAAAACCAATTTGTATATGTTATTTTCTTTATGTAAAAAGAATAATGCATTTTTCATTAAATCCAGTATTTGCTAACAATCCCGCTTGACGAGTATTTGTCACCGTAGTAGGTCTAACTCGTCATTGATAATATGTTCCGTTGTTTTGTTGCCATGTTGGGCATTTTTTATGCTGGTCGATAGAATGAATGACGAAAGATAACAGAGTGATTTGTTTTTTTTTAGTCATCATAATGGAGCATGATTTCAAATATTATGACACGTGACAATCATGTGGCAGATATTTTCACTTTGTATTTATGATCAAGAAGCCAAACACTAATTATTGTATGATGGCAGTGATGTATTGGTTCCAAGGCGATCGGAGATGACTGCTATCATACCTTTAACATTTTCATTGTCCTTAATAAAAACTTAATAATTTACTGCAAGAATAAGATGAATTTCTTCAACTTTTGATAAACAACAAAAAAAACAGAAAACAAAAGTGCTACACAGAAATTCACACACTAAATTCAGTGATTGAATTTCCCCTATAACAGCAACAGCAACAACAACAACAACTTTTTGTGCTCATGATTTTCTTTTTTTGTTGCTCGGAAGCTGCGAGACGACCTCCCGACTGTCTGTAAATAATGTATTATTATATTATTCAAATGAACGATGCCTACACTAATAATACACAGACAAAATGAACAAAAATACCGATATATAAAAATACCAGCTTGATTTTGTTTAGCATTTAAGATACAAATTGTCAATAACTCGTAAGTAAAATGTAATAAATAGAAAGAACTTAAGTGACAATAAAAGTATTTCACGTTGTATCCGCGTGTAAACTTTCAAGCTCTTCATTCAGGAACCATCTGCTAATAGATGTCGCAGCTAATATGAGCTATTGTGACCTTCGGTAATAATCGTCCTCTAGGTAATCGTAGAATAGAAAACCTGCGTACGATTATTGTTACTAAAGTTTTCAAAGATCTCATCTGTACTACATTATAGTCAATATTGCTATTACTAAACATAGGTCATTGGGAGCAACGTTTTTTGCGTACGTATAAACCTGTAGGTTTCATGTGAAATGATAAAGGCCTGTTTGAGGTGTAGCTAATGTATGGGTGCCATTTACTAACGAACACTCGATATAGCCAGATGTGACGTAGGGCGATAGAGCTGTATCGGGTCAAGACGAGGACTTGAAAAATAAACTAAGATAGACCTTTCGTCAGCTGGAATGGTTTTTTTCTTGTAATTTTGCAATGCATATGACCACTGACCTCATCTGATTCATTACTGCCTCTAACTGATTGCTTGAATAATGAGAACAGCGACGTGGTGCACCGAAAATGTATTTGATAGCTTAAGTCTTCGGTTCTTTTTGTTCATCCTTCATAACTCCTCAAATGCACAGTAGTATTATTTTAAAATTGGTGCAGTGTGGTAAGACCATGGGCGGTCTGTGCATACTGATACTAAAAAATGTACCCAACATAAATGACATTATAAATTAGTATTCAGATGAATCAAAATGTATATGCGTTGAATGTTGCATGATGTACCGCCAATAGAGTCAACATTACACCACAACACCACTATCACCATGTAAAAATGTTGCGCGATATTTGATTATGCTCTACAATCCAAGAACGTAAATATTTTATGTGGCAGTTAAAAGATAAATAGGTTAGCCGTGCTATCAAATAACAGCACACACCGCATGAGACTGAAACAATTTGCAAAACCAACTCACGGAAAGGGTTTGACAGAAAAACAAAATCTAATTTCTGGGCTTCTCTAGACGTGGTGTAGAATTTCCCCTATTAAGTTGAAGTCGGCCAGGGATATATTGGCAGTAGATGTATTTATGAAATGTTCGCCCCATACTTAAATATGACTACCTGCGTAAGCAGGGCCGGTCTGATCTAAAAGATTACCATAAAAGTAGCGCTTGCGCGTTGTAATGTGTGAAAAAAACCTTACGGTATCAGTCAGTTCAACCAAAATAATTCTTCAATCTGTGAACGTCTATTACAGAATCCACGTTTCTGTAATAGATGTTCACACTGTAGTTTAACATACAAGAAAGAGAGTGAGTATAGAGAATAAGTAGGATGTGAGTGAATTCAAACCCACAAATATTCTAGACCGTCTCTACGGTTTGATGAAACATATATATTCCTAATATGGTTGACCTTCGCACAAATAACAGCAGGCTCAGAGAAAAAGTGATGATTGATTAAAACTGATACAGCCCCTGAATCACCCTGCAGACAACAAACGTGCTATCACATCGATTATACATATATATATATATATATATATATATGCCAAACCATATTTGGCACGCGGACCACCATGTTTGTTATGCGGACCATCATGCAAACATCCTTACATCATTATGTTCCGCTTCGATTGACAATGTGGATTTTGTAGCTAGAAACATAATGACCAACATATTCAGGTAGTTGTTCTTACATCTTTCTATTCCCAATGATAATCGGTGGAATTGTTAGGCTTATGTGGCTTACGTGAAAACACCATGCAACTTCGGTGATAGCGAGCTATGCAGGGAAATTTAGACCAAAAAGCGTCGAAGAGAAGAAATCCCCATTGTAGGTAAAGTACAAGCCTAAAAGTTATTAGGACATTTCATTCGAACTGTCCGCTCTATCGAATGGCGCACAGTCCGCACTACGCGGCACAATGCGTTCATACTTGGAGTGCGCTCGCGGCAGGAATGTGACTTCCTTCCGAACACTGAGTGGTTTCTTTCTGAGTGATTTCGATACGATTATAAAGATGGCCACTGCAACAAAAATTGCAAGTTCCGCCAAAAACCAACGGGAAATCAACCATTGACCACCGAGACAGGAACCAGGAATCAGGTGAAACAAGGGACGAACGGATTGACAGGATCAAGGCAGCGTTTGAGCAAGCTAGAATTTCGTCCATGGAGTCTTCGTCGGCAAAACTGGGAATCCTCAGGTCATAGAATTATCACCAATATACTGAAAATGAAGAAAATCAATGCAAAAAGTGTTCCCCATACACTGAGTGCTGACCAGATGAAAATGCGTATGGAGTGTTCGACAACTGATTTGAAGACTTACACGCAACAAACCAGTCGCTAGAACACACGGTGTCGATAGACGAGACATGGGCTAACCTGGATAGACCCCCTGAGCAGGACCAAGCAAAACAGTGGCTCCGACAAGGTGAAGCGGCAACGTCTGTGGCAGTGCCAGATAGATTCGGACCAAAGGTGTTGATGATACTCGCCCTGGATATCAAGCGCGTTTGCTAGTACGAAATATTAGCAGCAAACGAAAACTCAATGCTCCCCGATATCTCGGGTTTTTGAAAGGATTGATGAACAAATTGCGTGGGGATCGACAGCACCGAGTGTGGTTACTCGACGACAATGCAAGACCTCATCATACTGCTGAAATTACGGCCTGGATGGAGAGGAACAATATTGAGCGATGGCTTTACCCCCATATTCTCCTGAGTTAAGTCCATGTGATTATAGTTATTTCCATGCATTAAAAAGGGCAACAGGTGGGGTTCCATGTGCAAACATCGGAGTCGGTGTGTAAGTAAAGCTGGGGGGTACCTCTAACTCATACCAAAAGATCTTTGTTCTAACTCATTTAGTTCAAAAGCTATTGGTATTTAAAGAGCGGACAGTTCGAATGAAATGCCCTAATATTTTACGTTTGCTGTAAAATTGACAATCCTTTAAAACTAGTGCTCATAACTATGGTTTTGATTGTCAAAAACGTTTCGTTTTTGACAATTGGTTGATGTGAACACTGTCGCTAGCATGCGCGACTATAACTATAACAACAAGGTAGCAAGTAAATCAAAAATATTCTTGTTATGCGAGTAGATACGACGTCTACATCCATATTTACTATATTTGGAACCTGAATGCGTGTACTCAATGACAAGCGGACGAAAAACGTTAGAGAATTTCGAGTCTTAGCTTCCCAACGGTAAGACGGTAACAACTTAGTGCTGATACTGTGAAATTATATGGGACACAGACGCCTCGCGGATTACTTATTAACCTATAGTCGGATGAACGTGTCAAATATGGAAGAAGGGTAAGGTAATAGCATATCTACATCGCTATTCTAAAAGATAACCCTTTGAGGTGCATCGCCAAAAATCAATAAAGTACAATTTCAAATACATTAAAATATAAATAAATAAGCGCCCTGTTCAGTCGATTTGGTGCCGACGTATACAATATATTATGGAGGCGTATTTGCCCACATGTATGATATATCAGCGAATCTCACAGCCTTCACTCACTGGCCTATTTAGTTCACCGAGATTTGGTTGTAAAGGGTTTATATCCAAATAACGAAATCGAATCACTTCAAATTCTAGCTCCGCCTATTCGTACAGCAATTAGTGAAATTACTAGATTGATTGTTAACTCTTATATTTGTAATTACATTCACAACTACATACCTGCTGTTGGCTTACCATGAAAGGTTAGGTAGACCAATTTATACTGATTTCGTTTTATTGAAAAACAATGTAGTTTTTTAAGCTCCTTCCCACAAAAAAATGGAAGGAAGCCAAGATGGCCCTCATTCCGAAGCCGGGGAAACAGGACGGAGAGCCGTCGGCATAGCGTCCAATCTGTTTGCTGAGGTGCCTCTCCAAGGCGGTGGAGCACGTAATCAACGGAAGAATGAGGACCGCAACGGAGAGCGGAGGGACCGTGTCCCTCATCCGATCAATATGAGTTCCGACCGGGCCGCTCTACTCTTTCGGCTATCAAGAAGGTCGTTGCTAGAGACCGCAGTCATCGCGGGGCCACTGCCTGGTGGTTATGGTGGAAGTCAATAACGCCTTTAACACTATTTCGTGAAATGCTGTTAACAACGCCCTCGAGAGAGCATCTCCCCATACCTCAGACGTGTGCTAGCGTCCTACCTCTCAGACGGCAGTGTGGTGTACGCGGGCCGGTACAAAGTCTGTGCGGGAGTCCCTCAGGGCTCGATTGTCGGACCGGCGATCTGGAACATCGCATACGACTGCGTCCTCCGGCTCAACTACCCCGCGTCTGTGACCTCCTGTGCATATGCCGATGATCTGGACCTCATCATCAGATATGATGACGATCTGTTCCTTCCGAAAAAGAAGACGATTGCCCGGATGTTCGACATTCGCCAGAGGACCATGACGATCAGGGCCGCACGATGCGACCGGACGGTGACGACCACGGCACTACAGGTTCTGGATCGCCGAGTAAACGAAGGACGAGGAACATAGCCGCGAGACGGAAGTGGCCTCGCCCTTAAGCCAGGACGGGCTGATTGACCGGTGGGCGAAGAAGTGGTCCTCCATACAGCTCGGGCAACCGGGTCATTGGACGAGTTCGTTGGTTAGCAGCCTGTTAGGGGTCCCTCTCCTACCCGCTGGCCCAACTCCTCACACGCCACGGACAGTTCCAGCAGTACCATCACAAGATCGGCAAGGCGGCGTCCCCCAAGTGTACCCTTTGCACTTTGGGAGTCGATGATACGGCGTGGCACACCTTCGAGGCATGCGCTCGTCTCGAGAATCACCAACGAGAACTCGCGGCCACAGCTGCACGGCCCCTCCCGATTTCGTGCGAGGATATGGCAGCCATGATGATAAGAGACAGACAGGGATGGGCCAACATCCGAAGATAAACCGAGGCAGTGCTGAAGGACAAGCAAGAACTAGAGCGGCGGAGCGGAAGGGGGGTGACGATCTTTAAGAGTGTCAAACGATGGGGGTTAGAACAGGAATCTTCAGGGCTCCTGCGAGGGTGTGTCGGATTGCGGCGGTTTCCCAGGGGGTTTCCTCTCAATTGGGAGGCGCGAAAAAAGCGGGGTAGGTGTACAGTTTTGCCTCGTAATAAAAAAAAGTATAATTAATTGCTTTCAATTGAGGTTACAACCCTGCACTGGACTACCCCATTCAACTCAAATTCCTCTCCTATCCACTTATACGGAGATTTAAGCAGATTGCACAGCAATTATAGTAACGCATTTTGTATTAGGTGTTAGTGCTATCCAAAAGCTTCACCACTCTATTCAGAACACTACTGGTTAGTATCTTGAATTATAATGCAGGGGGGGATGTAGTACGCAAAATTATCCACTTTATATAGCAATTTTAATTTTGTGTATCTACTAAATTACAGTCCCGGGTTTCACTACTCCATCCGGGTTGACTTTAAGAGAAATACGTTTTTTTTCTCTAAAGGAGACAGGTACTTAAATCAGTCATAATCATAAACCCCCTTCTGTGCAGCTTCTATAACACATCGCCCTCAGAGTTTCATTCCTAATATGGTTTGTATAAGCACAGATACATATGATGGGGCCAAATATCGTCAGATCCTTCTGGCAGATGTCAGGAAAAATCCTATGGATAGATCTTCAGTCTATGGGTGGAGACCCATGACGGAGATACGCTCAAATTCGAGATGGAACGTGAAAAGTACAGACTTTGGAAAATCCCTTTGTTGTGCAGAAATTCTATATCGACAAATAGACATCAAATAACTAGTAACGTTTTCATAGTGCCCGTCAATGATGTGGAACTTAGAGGAAGCAATCTATTTAATATTTACCATTTAAAATGGCTGCTTCCAAATGCATTTGGACACTTTAAATCGAGGCGAACACTACATTACAGCATTGGGACCGGGGGTTCCTGATTGGATTAAGAAAGATTTCTTTTGATATAAATGTCCATTCAGGTTGAACGAGGTCACTAGGCTAAGCTAGAATGGTGTATGTATATATATATATATATATATCAGAGTGTAGATGCTTATTTATGATGACGTTTAAGATCACTATGAAAACACAAGCTTATAGTGAACAGTGTAAGGATATTTTCAAGATATACCGTTGCCTAAGTATAATGATTATTTGTGTAACTCAAACGGACTAACTTTGTCAATTTGTGTACAAGTATTTATTCGTATTTTTAACTCAGTGTGTAGTAGTTGCCATTTATGTCTTGAATTCTGCAGCGGATTTTAGTTATCTGGCTTTAACAAGCAGAGTTGAATTGGATCGGCCTTGGTGGATGTGTTGTAGTGCATCAAGTGATGGTGGCCCATTGAATATGGTTGAGTCAAAAGTGGCGGCATAGATGCCATCACTTGTCTACTCTGTAAGCAACTTGTCGTCTTATTTCTACAGAATAATTCTAAATAGGCGGCTACAATGATATAGCATTGGCATGTAAGCATCCATTGCAAATGAATTCATTCTACTATTGAACACGATGGAATCGTATGTTTACAGTATATGTGTAAACAGTACATTTTCTTTTTTTTTGTTTTACATGACCGAATTCATTTTACATTGTCCATGAGTATGATACGCGAATTGTAGACACCGTTGTCAAGAACACGCACAAAGAAATACGCTCTACTATCGCCGTATTGTTCGTAAGCCACTACTAACCGCCATATACATGCAGACAGGTAGACAGTCACTTAGACCCAATGGACATATATATTTATATACGGGTGATTGAATGTAACACGATTTCATATACAAATACCTCACTTGCCGTACATATGGAAGTCTATATCGATGTCATATGTTTTCCTAATAAAGGATAAAAAAAACATTTCTAAACTTATCTGCTTCTGTCAGTTGAATGACAAATCGGGTCACCTTTGTTAAAATAGTAATTATTCTAATCTTGCCTCCAGCGATCGCGTGCGATTCGAGAAGTATGAGGTACTTGCGACCGTTGCGTTTGGTTTTGCATTACGATCACAGGGTGCTTGAATAACGGAATATTTGTCTTAACCAAATTCATTAGGTCATTTCTGAAAACCGACCAGCTCGAAGGGCTATCACGTTTTTCCTTTCTTTTAAACTTTTAAATTAATAATCGACTTAAAATGAATGAAGTATAATAATAATAATCATAATGAGTCTGACTTACTTTTCAGGTATCATAAACATGTGGGTCAACAGGAGAGGTTATCTGATTCCATCTGTGAGGAGGATATGCACAATATATTTCGAAGGAAATCGAATTAAAATAAGTGATCGATTTTTCTCGATATGTCACGAGGTATCCACGGCTTATTCGATACTGTACAGATAATAAGACAATTAATACAAGAAATCAAGAGGAAGTCACAGCTAAGAGAAATTTTCAAAATTCTCATCTAATTTTCTTGAACATATTTTTGTAAGGAACTCTTGAATAAAGTGATCCACGCAACAATCGTTCTTGCAGTACTGCCAAAGTAATTATATCACTTGAATAATCTTAATTCAAAAACGACAACCACTATCTCAAACCAAAGACTAATCCATTGTAATTTACAATATATAGTTCTTGCGTGCCTCGAAACTTGTTCTAGAGAAATCATATTCGTCAACCGTAAATGTAGGGTTTCCCGTAGCTCAATTAGCAAACTTCCGCTACTGCATTAACCTTCTAGATCACACTCTGTGGAGAAAGGCCTAAAAAAAAAGGTAAAAAATCCACCTGACTTCAGAACTGATCAGAAGCGGTAATCAAAACATCAACATTTCAACAAAAAGATCCGGCCAGACATCTCGGTAAGCCGTGTATATAACTAAAACACGCTCTCAGACGTACTATGTTCCGTTAAATATGTTTTTTGAGTCATCACGGGGATTGTATTGATTCAATTATGTTCACTTGCACCAATTTTATTCATCAGTGCAAAGTTTCATATCTCAGTCGTTCTCTCAGTATGACCTAAGCAATCTGTATGTGTATTTATTTTATTCAGTCGATTGTCCTTCAACCGGTGTTCACTTATCCGGTTCGTCCATCGTAATGTCGTGTCCAGCAATGATGGAATCGAGCAACTTGTAGTTTTCAACTTGATCCCACTTTAAGCTGCCTACACCGACCTTTGACCCATCATCATCCTTTGAGTCCTCTTCGTCTTTAATTGAAAGTAGTACAGGGCTATTCTCGCGGCCTCCAGCTGCTGAAAGGCAAAATCAATCAAAAGACATACATTGTGACTGATGGCACAATTTTTTGTAGTAATTTATAATCAAAAAACGAATAATAGCTGGGGTCAGAATAATATCAGCCCTCGGTTTTACATGTATATAATACATGCCTCAATGGCTTTCACTTGGCTGAAGGTAAAGGAGTCGTTGTATTGTGCTCTATTTAAATTAAATCGATATTTTGTGCAACTCTTGGTTGCAGACCCCTTTTATTTAGTAAATGCCTCTAGTGAAACAGGCGTGAAGACTCTTGAATAAGTAAAAATAAACAAAAAATACGGGCCGCACATCATGTTTGATGAAAAAGAGGGTACATAATATAGAGCTCGTCCATAGAATGCGTCGATTTTATTAGCATAAAATACACAAAAGGCTTGAAGGCCTGATTCGTCGCGTGAACGGGTTCGTTTTCTCCGCTCAATGTTTTCGCCCATATGCACCCGCTGTACAACACTTACCAGGTAAGTCCTCGAAGAGGTTCATATTTGCCGTGCTTTCAACCGGCCCTCCAGATGGCGCAGTGAAACAATTCAAATCTCCATACTCTTCAAGGTGGCCAGAATCCGCTAGTGTACCCCCTAATCCACTCGACAGTGTTCCTCCCGTGAAGCCGAAAACTGCATCATCCGGAGCCGCTAATTTGTTAAGCACAGCTACGTTGGATACAACACCGCCTGCGGAGCTTCCAACACCCCCAACTTTTACTCCGACAACGGACGACATTGTAGAATCTGCGATATCATAAGCGATTATCAAATGGTTACTTCTTGCCCTTGCTTTACTGTTGTTTTATATCATTTCAGTTATTTTGTAAATCGTGAGTGATTTGAAAATCGTGTTTGACTGTAAATCGTGAGCGTCTACAGCGCATATATTTCAATAATAATACTTATAGTAGCAATTAAAAATAATAATACTTTACTTACTTAGACTAGGGTCATCATCCTTGAGATGTTTGGAGCTTCCGTTAGCAAGATCCATATCTTCGTCATCACCGAGGTTCACACCTACATTCACATTCTGGCTCTTCCCGCCGGGCGTAGCCACGTTCAAAGTGATTTTATGACCACTGTTGCGCGTCCACACCTTATATATTTGGCTAACAATCGAATACATATTATTGAAGTCGCTCTGTGTACTCACAGCCGCCAGGGTCGCCAAAGCGTTAGTCACCTCTTTCATCTTATTTAACTGAAAACAAGCGGACAAGATCACACACCCACAACAATAACAAATGTTCAGTTAACAACACGAAATCACGTCAAAACAAAACTTACGTTCTTCCGAAAACAACAATTTTGTAATACATTCAAAATCGATACATCCTTATGTTAATTGTAACACCCCCGAAACCCAAAGTCGCCTGATTCTACGTTTTCAGTACTTGTGCTCCCCGCTATTTTTGCAGTCAGTTTGCCCGGCAAGAAAGGCACTTGGTAGTAATTTAAGAAGTAACCTAATTCAGATAACAAGTACATTTCGCATACGAATGTAAGGCCTAGTTTCTATCTTAATTTCTACCTTTATAATAGAAACTATAACGAGAACAGACTTACTTTATCGCTATACTTCATTTCATTAGCAGGTAGTTCGGCTGTGAGATCTGCTGGGAGAATATCAACAGGAAAAGGTTCTGTTCGTCGCCATTTATCCGCAACCAAGAGATCCTGCATTGGGATTCCGTGAGCAATCGCCACCACGAATGCATGGCTACATGGCAGTTGGTAAGAGCGGTGAAATGAGCAGGAACAAGCGAAACCTCGTCCTGGCTGCACTGAGCCTTTTCCGGCCACGGACGAGACAAGGTACGTCGATTCACTTGACGTCTGAGTCACCGAAAACTTGTAAGTTCTGTTGAAATAATAATAATAATAATAATCAAGTACAACGAAGAATTAATATTACCACGAACCTATCAACAACGTTACGGGATTAAAGAAGCACCTTCTCTAGGATTAATTTTTAACACGAGTTTTTACGCAGTTGTCTAAAATATGTAAATCTACAGTTACTCTTGAACCGTACGAAGTCTCTCAGCGCCAATTATTCTGCTAAAGGCATATTGTCTGTAAATGGGACAGTTCACGCTGAGAAGTCACACAAACGTTTTTCACATTATTTGGACTCAATGCATGGGCTACTTCATGTACGTCGTGAGCCTGCTACAGCAACCATAGGGCATTCTAGAACCATAAGCTCAAATCATCTACGTATTGTTGTATTTTATTTAAACATACAGTAGTTAGGAATTATTTCTAGGGATTATGGGGGTGGGGGATAAGCTGGGACCGGGGCTGAGGTCGACATTGTCCCGAGGAAGGCGATGGCATTGCCCCTCTGCACAGCGAGGGACAGGCATTGCAGAAGGAAAGAGCCTGCGCGCTTGTCCTCGGTGGCGCGGATCAGCCTATGGTAGAACCCTTCGACGAAGTTCGCAGTGAGAGGGCCGGGCCCGCCCAAGGTCTCAAAAGCAATGGGGGAAAAAGGTGGGTTGTTTGGAGTGCGGCGTACTTCCTTAGCTTGGCCCGCTCCGCACGCGCTACCGCGTAACCTGGATTTAACGTATTGATGTTCCGAATGAGTCTCTAAATATCATTTCCCAATGAGAAGTACTCTATTCTGAATTTTATCATGATCTACTTGTGTACATCAAATTTGCTTCTAGTGACTTAAAGATAATGCAAGTAAGTTGAAGGTAGCTGTGGCCATGGCACGAATCGTCACGGCTGTTACTTCGTCGTAAATATAAGTGAATGACATAGTTATTTTTGCACATATTTTGCTACAAAACACCAGAAGCCATCGTAGGTGTCAGATAGAACACTGGATTTGCAATATATAATGATTCCTTCAGAACAGAGTATCCAGACATCGTCTGCACTAGAGTGACATCGTACCGTGATGACGTCATTGTGATACATTACTATGTAGGGACTTATAATAATCACTTTCAACGATAGTTCCATAAAAACGCACCCCGTCAAATATTTTGAACCTTGCCTATAACGCGAAAGTAGCATATTCTGGTGGATGCTCACATCCTTGTCCAAGACCAGGAGGCTACCACCGGTAAAGTTTTATTCGAAAAAAACATGTCGATAATAATCTCTAATTAACGCTCTCGGATCATGGTTCAGAACGAACAAAGCATTCCCCGCACTGGGCATAGAGATACGATCCGCCCCCAGCCCTTGTTGCGTTGGGCCCATTTCAAACAATACAAATACACCTTTATTAACCGAAATGAGTAATAAGTGGAAAAGATATTCTCTATTCAGCGTGAGCTGTAGCAAAACAATACACTGAACTAATTTAACGACAACGGGCTTACGAGTGGTGATGACCTTCAGGCAATTATAATACTAGTAATATTGATCTGTTACAGAGAGCTGGGTAACAAAACTGAAAGGAAGGCCCTTATTCTAAAAACAGAAAGTCTATCTCACGTTCAGTTAAAAAATTACACGCCCACTAAAGGAAATGGTGGGGAACGGTAGTTACGCCTTGGAGTACCACATTAAGAAAGGGAACGCATATTAGTGACCCCCTTCCGTAAAAGTAATAAAATTTTTAGGCGCAATTATTCTCCGTCATGCGTAACAGCTGCCACATCACACCAAAAGGTATACTACAAAATAATCTTTGGTAAGTTGTTGTGCATCAAATTTACTAAAATTCAATACGTTCAAATTAGTTGAAAACATTCACATAAACGCTCACATAAAAATATTTACACAACAAGCTTAAGCCGAATCCATATGGATAGGTAGAGTCGACTAAACGCCCAACTTCTCTTAATTAATTATCTATATTGCTACCATGAATTAATTTCAGTCAGTGTCTGCGATCGATTCTGTTGGCTATACCGTTTTAAACAAAAAGGACTACCAAATAAGGCGATTAAATTTACAATACGAATGTATCGGCCGAATGGACGTTTCGGATTACCGCGGATTAAGGACAGAAAAGTTCGTCTTGTATCTAACAAGAATTAGAAAGGGTTATTAAATGCGTCGACGCGGAAAAATACATCAAGTCGCAGACGTTTATTCATAGTGAGACGTTTCGCAGCGAATAAATGATTCCAGTCCCTATTGCAACCACCCTATTGACCACAGTAATCGTTTACAGACGGTAAGCGCACAAAGGTCCAAGAGAAGAAGTCTGGGTAGAGTGAGAGAGAAGGGAAGCAGCTGAAAGTCAGCTAACCACGTCCGTCAGTACGGGTTTGTACACATCTCACCGGCACCCTTAGTGACGCAATGCGCTAAGCGATACCGGGAAGCGCGGTGCTGTTGAACATGGTCAACAGTTCCAGAAGGGGGAGTCATGGTGTTGTCATGTATTAGCATGAAATTTGGTTTGCCTTATTGCAATGGCGAACCAAATCACGGAATACAAGGACAGTTAGGCGATTGTCTACCCTTAACGTTTTAAATAATAAACGAACGAAATGATTTCTGCATTCTTAATTTATATAATTTAATCTAGTTTTTTTGTAGACAATATGAGGACGCACAGGTATTTATGTTTCGTGGATTTACGTTATGATTCACACTTGAATATCGAACATTTATTTATTTAATATAAATAAATTTATTATCATTAGCCTTTCAAATAGAAGGCTAATTATAATAAATGGAGTGACTCAGCTCGTTTCAATAATATATATAATAGCGTTTTCTCTACCCTATAGAAACCTGGAATCCCTCATTCCTATGTTTAAAGTAATCTAATAATTCAATATCACACGCAAATTAGTCACTCTCTTATTTGTAGAGAGTGACTAATTTGCGTGAGTACTCTCCACGTTACAGTACAAATAAATTTAACTTCCACTGTGTTGTGAAAAATCAATGCTGAAAAAAAAAATACTGAAATGTGTTGATCCAACATATGGGAGCAAAGCGCACCATCTTAAAGGCTGCCGCGTCACAGAGCCTTTCCGACCGGTGTTCGAGTTACCGAACAGACTAATAGCAAACTGTATCCCAGTTGTTGTCGAGGCCTGGTCGTGTTGCTGTGTGCCGTATGGAATTCGGATTTTTCTAGGTTCGTGTTCGAGAATTAACCGTAACACCTCGCGTGTGTGAATTACACGTGGCATAAAGATCTTCACGGTTTGTTTGGCAGAATCACCAGGTAGTGAGTCAAATGCTTTTGAATGTTTACACCAATTGTGATATGTATAGGCAGATACTTTCACCTGCACCGGTTTTTCACGCACAACTTCGCGGCCACTTTGTTTAATTGTATCTTTGTTTCTGAACTTGCCTTCCTGTTCTAGGGCTTGCGTACCATGGGAAGTAATTCTACTATATAATATCATAGTTCAATTTGTAAACGACAGCATTTTATTTTTAGAACGTTTTCGTCTGGTTGTTCTACAGAAGCGAATATGAGGTTGCGAATTCCCGAAGACCATTTGCGTCAGGTGGGAAAAGTACTCAATGATCCACAACGTCCCTTAAAGGAGCGTTTCAGGGCACTGTTCACCCTCAAAAATATCGGTAAACCTTGGTCATGTGCTCATGTTTTAAATAATCTGAAAGTATCGTGAAATACACATATTACAACTACAGTGTACTTGTTCTTTTCGAGTTTGTGTTATATTATGTAATTTTAATTGAAGTTCGCAGCTTTGAAATAATTGATCTAACCGTGGATGTGTTGCAAATGCCACAATATATATATATATATATAACTAAATATATTCACAAGACAACTCTAATAGCCTATGCACCTAACTTTTTGGAATGTTTGTTTTTTTCACTTCCGGTGTTGTACTCCTTTCATTGTTTATGAGAAGAAGGTGGAGTGTCGTATATAAGCGAGGGATTTAAAGATAAATCTGCTTTACTGCTCCATGAGCTCGCGTATTGCCTTGGACAGACACAAGACCCCAATGCCATGCCCGTGCTCATTCGGGTGCTTGAAGATAAACGGATGGAGGCCATCGCGAGGCACGAAGCAGGTGAAGCACTCGGGGCTCTCGGGTATCAACAGGTTAGTACTAAACGAGGTTGGCTGACGCTCGCAGTGGTCCGTTCCAACTAGTATGTCTGGAGGTCTATTAATTTTTGTGCACTTGATCATTTTTATATCGCCTTTTCACTTCTATTGACATAACGAGTGTCTGAAAGCACTAACGATTTGGCTTTCGCAATATTTTTCACAGGGTGTGACAGTCCTCCAGAAGTACGAAAATGACCCAAACCCTGTGATCTCTGAGACTTGTCAGCTGGCTCTAGAAAGACTCCGTTTCATTGAGACGCAGGAATTTATGCTTCTCCAGGACGAACTAAAACGTGTGCCATACAAGTCGATCGATCCGGCTCCACCTTTTCCAAATGATTCCAAAAGTGTCGAAGAACTCAAAGACATCTTGCTTGATAAAAAGCAGTCACTTTGGAACAGGTATTTTTAAGACCTTACATCAACCAACCGATAGTGCATTAAATGAGATAGTCTATTTCAGTGGGAAGAGCTGGTGTATTATGTATAATTATTTACCCACACAGCACATCTATTCCGTTATTCGTTATTGGTGGTCGGAATATAGCAACGATATTTGAAAGCGTTCTCCGATCTCTTTTCAGATATCGAGCCATGTTCTCATTGCGCAACCTTGGCACCC
The DNA here is from genome assembly GCA_019614645.1 of Stratiolaelaps scimitus. Classification (NCBI taxonomy): domain Eukaryota; kingdom Metazoa; phylum Arthropoda; class Arachnida; order Mesostigmata; family Laelapidae; genus Stratiolaelaps; species Stratiolaelaps scimitus. The sequence continues at coordinate 257,394 of JABWDB010000053.1, forward strand.
CGGGTGCAATTTCTATACTGGGAGAAGCTTTATTTTGTCCTTCCAGTGCATTATTTCGCCATGAAGTGGCATTCGTGTTTGGCCAGATGCAAAATGAAGGTTCAATCCCCTTCCTTCAACGTTGTCTAGAGGATACCCGTGAATTACCGATGGTAAGGCACGAATGCGCTGAATCCCTTGGCAGCATAGCTACTGAACAATGTACGGCCGTGCTACAACGATTTTTGGATGATCCTGAAGACGTAGTTCGTGAAAGCTGTGAAGTAGCACTGGATATGAGCGAATACGAAAATTCAACAGAATTCCAATATGCTGACACCCTTGCTAAACTCAAGCCGTTCCACAGTAATTGCCGCGAAGGCAATTACCCCGGCACCAAGGTGAAACGTGCTGAGGTACCGATCGACAAGGTTTCTTGGGACATAGAGTTCGAGAAATACGCTCCCATCGAACACGAAGCGCAAACCCTCACGGGCAAGCCGTGGGCTGACCCAAAAATGCCTAACGATGTCTTTCGTCCCCGTTTTAACGAGTTAGACGGTAACGTGGATCGTAGATCCCATGAAGGCAAGTACGAGGTTGTCAAGGGTATGCCACTTAATCCTCACGGCCGCACAGGAATATCGGGTCGTGGTCGTCTTGGCCGGTATGGCCCTAATCACGCTGCGGACCCGGTTGTAACACGCTGGAAAAAGGACGCCCAGGGTAAGCAGATTGTGGATAATACCACTATGATGCCCATTGCCGAATTTGTAAGTATACGACGCAAGGACAATGGTCAGTGGGCGATACCTGGGGGTATGGTAGACCCTGGAGAAACCATAAGTGCCACCCTGAAGAGGGAGTTTATGGAAGAAGCAATGGACGAATTAGGCAAGGGGGAGCCGTGCAAAATGGTTACAGAGTTCTTGCAGAACGGTACTGAAATCTACAAGGGTTATGTAGATGATCCACGTAACACCGACAATGCATGGATGGAGACTGTCGTAATGAATTTCCATGATGAAAAAGGCGACATCGTGGGAAATTGGAAGCTGAAGGCAGGATCTGACGCAAATGAGGTTCAATGGACGCCTATTGACCGTAAATTAGAATTGTATGCAAGCCATGCGGCCTTCATTGAACAGGTGGCTAATAAGATCAAATCACACTGGTAATAAATCTCCTCTGAAGGTTTGACAGTTAGATTCATTATTTTTAGGTAGTCATGACCTGACGCATTTATGCCATTGAACGTATCTTTGAATGTTTTAGTCTAAGGTGTAGGTAGAGCCTTTACAGGGCTGTGAAGTTACTGTGGTATATGGTTAGTCTTCTCCGTCATCCCATTCCAGTATGAGCTAATGGAGGTCTTTGTCAGAGCGGTCGACCCTCGCCAAATATGTCCCTCACGGCACCTAATAATTATCATCTTATCATCTTTCTTAAGCTGTTGATATCATGTACGACCGGTGAAGAAATAATCAAAGGAGGCCCCGACAGGCAGCAGCACTTAGTCAACTAAAAAAAGTTTAGTTCAACGGAAGGATTGCATGGAAGAAGAATGCACGTTGGATTAAGTCACGTAAACGATTAATAAGAATCGGAGTCTGTAATTCGATTAGTAAGTCCATGGAATTCTGAACCTAACCTGATGTTTAAGATTTTCCGTACTGTCTCTCCGGACGTTGAACAGATTAATATACTTCTGGCTACTTAGTGCTCAACATGCTTTACTGAACGTTCAACAAGATAAACACGTTCACGCACGGACACAGTAAGATTGCAGACTTCAACTAATACACACAGAATTTGAGAGCATGAATCAAACCCTATCAATGGGTTTAATAACTAACGATATGCTCTAACTTCCTACGTTCGCTCACAAGCAGGTGTGTCTCGTATTGGTGCACCTCGGGCTGGGTAGCTAAATCTTATAGACGGAAACTAGCAGAGTTTAAAAGAGTAACGTGTATTCCATACTTAATTTAGTTGTGTGCCAAGTTACTTTGTAAGGAGGGCTAAGCATTCCCTTGAGATTATTAGGAATCTCTTTAAATGTCCTCATTAATGTGCTCCCTCATATGCGCTCTGTATTTCGAAGTTTAAGATGCTCATATTTATGCAAAATGTTCTTTTGAATGAATAACAGAGACCCATAAAGTGTTAAGACAAGGCCTTTCTTTGACAAAGAATTGTTTTCCCACCTTCTGCATAATTTTTGTAGGTTGCTACCAGCGGCGATATTGTACCTTCAGAAATGAAATGGAAGTGTGAAAATACGAATATTTCATACAAGTCACTCAGATGAGCCTTTTCGGAGATAAAATGACGGTCCATGGGGAGAGGGTTACAGACCAGACTTAAAGAATATCGTGCCTTTCCAGCTCTTCCCCAGAAAGGCGCTCCCTATGAACGAACTCTGTACAGCTCGTAGCATTACTTCAAGGGCCTGGGTCCCAGAAAGGGCCTGGCAATCAATAAACGTACTCTGCCACAGCCGGCCAGGGCCTCGGCACACCAACATCGGAAACGAAGAGGATGTTTCGATTTTCGCCCAATCGTCCGGGATGAAATGAAGAAAGTTTCAGACTGCAGTGCGACCTAGGGAAGCACCACACAGCGCCAGCAACTTCTACTAAAAGGTGGAAAACACACTTCTCTTTCCAGATCTCTCTGAATGGCTATCCCATTTTTCTCACCAACTGTCAGATATCTCGTTCTAATTAGTTGCATTTACTGGCTAGTTTATTTCAAAACTAGGCGCCTCCAACTCCCGAGCTCAGAGGGAGAGCCTGGCATCGAAGCCTTGTATCGAGCCTGGTAGTCTCATACTGAACAATGCCCGATGCAACTGAACATTGCTACAGTTAGCGTCATAGTCTGCAACATCAGCCTGCAGCACGGCGTTCGAATAGCAAACGCTCGGGCGTCCACTCGTGAGAAAACGCTGGGGAAGGGGATCCCGGTGCTACAGCTCATTTAAGAAATTACTTCTCCTTCACGTGTGCAATTGGCACGGGCAAGATTGATGATATTTATATCACCCGTGAATACTACCCGATGTTCGAAACGGCGAAAGAGACAACCACTCGCTGTCGCTCTTGGCCGACAGACTATGTGAGCAAAATACACCATGTCGTAACACTCCTACATAACATTTCAAGCGCAGGGTTCATAAGTGTAGCCCGGCTACACACGAACGCATTGCTTCGGTTTTATTTGAGAAAAAGATGCAGAAATATTATTTCTGCAACATTCCATATAATTTATTCAAGAAAAGTATGTTTTACGAAAAACACACAGTACCACCGATACATTTTGCTCTGTTCGGTGTGTCCACTTAGTTCCATACGTGCTATTTTGAGATTACAAGATTTAAAACTAATTTTGTTCACGAAGTCCGAAGAAATGTTGATATGCCAAACAAACAACTAAGGTAACTGTGAAATGTTTCTTAGCACTCAGTCGCTTTAGACGGTAGCAAATACTATTTTAAAGTAAACATCCATCGAGATTTTTTCGTCAACGACAGGCAAATAAATGCAATGTAGAGTCTAATATTTGATGCTTACTTTAGAGAGATCCCCTACACAGCTGCTGTGCCGTAAAGCCCTTTAAACAGGAACTAACAGCACTTTCAGATATTACTGCAAGGGAAACACTATTTTATGCCCGTGGCTGTGCAAAAAATGTAATGCTCTGCGCTAAAAGTAATACGGTATAAATATGTTGTCACTTACTTCATTCAAGAATCTCCGTGTTGAAATGACAACGGATTTCAATTTTAACGTAACCCAAATCCTTACCTCTAGCATGGAATATAATGTTCCGATGTGTCAGTGCATAGGAAAATGATTATTACGTCAAATTGTTCAAGTGTCTTGGGAGCAAACTTCAAACTCAAATAGTGTTGTGAGATCTGAAGCCCACTTTTAAAGATTATACTGCACAGGTGCAATTAAGGGAGTTCAGAACTGATCTATTAAGCAAGTCGCAAGACACTGCCGTGATAAAAGTGATAACACACAAAAGTGATATCTTCTCGCCGCTACAAGTGCAACAGTCCTTATAAAATTGATATTCGCTTATGTGAACAAATATTACAGCAGACCCACCTTGATCTTTAAAATAAGACATCTGCCCGAATTCCCATTTCGAGGGTTGATAGAATAAATAGTATGGTTACATGGCTAATTTAAGTAAAATCAAGCAATAGCATAGTGACGAATTGAATACAGTTATATTTTAAATTGTCTAATATTTATATTTGTATCGTGCCATGAATGTGGGAACTTTTTAAGCAAGTTAAGAAAGCAAATTGCCCATCAAGAAAACGAAAAGCACACCAACGTAACTACATAAAATAAAATATTGAAGCCAAACCGAAGTGTTTTTTGTCAGAAGCTTACAAGCTTACAAGTTCGATCATTTGTAAGCTCTTGACATAAACTTGTCTAGTCTGTACATGTTAAATGGCACTTCACTAGTGGTAATCATTTTTACCTGGCGTAAGCAAATGTGATCATGAGATAAAGAAAAGCAGAGACGAGATATAATATGGAGAACTGTGAGAACTAACTCACATCGCAAAACGGGATCTTACATTTCCGATTTCTTTCTACCATAAATGAAAAATGGCCACCGGGTAACGGAAAATATTTTTCTTTAGACAGGAGCTGATGAACTGAGAGCCGCCCTCACATTAAGCTCCAGTATAGAGGAATAGGGCAGATTGACATGTTATATTATAATGTCCACGCGTGTCGAGGCTCATTTTTTCCCGGCTACAAGGCTTATACAACGAGATAACTTCCATATTAATATTCATTTGTTTATATGTTTCCAAATTTTCGACCGATTTCGAAATTGTAAAAAAGTCTCTGGTATGGTTTCCCCTGAAGCATTCATGTGACATCGGTGTTAGCGAGTACTGTTAGCGAATGAGGCTTCTACAGAAAGTATTCTAATTCAGCTTTTGTTATAATTTGATGCATCGCTGTGCTAGTGAATCCGAGATCAGATACTTAGATAGAGTCAGCCTCCATCACAGCCAATGCCGTTACAAGCGTCCCATTGCAATTTTAGGTTTTGCAGTTTTTAATTACTTATTGCAAAGCGAAGTAACAGAATGAACCAGGCGTCTACTGGCAGCAATGGCGACGTCGATAGCACCCTGGGCGTCCCCGACCTAGGCTGACATGGGACTCCGCAGTGCGAAAAATAGGAAAATTGTTGCCATCAGAGTTGCCGTATACGACGGTTTCGACAGTAGCCGTCCTCGTTTTAGCCAGGGATGCTCCCTTAGGACATGCTGGCTCGCGAAAGAGCAGAGCGTTACCCACACGATGACCCGGACTCTGTTGTGGCCCGAACGGCCACCCTCCAGAAATGACAAGAGCGCTGGCAGCGAGAAGAACTCAGAGACAGGCCAGGAGCATGGATCCGAATTCTGATATCAGGGCCTGATATGAAAGGCCATACAGTGAACGAAACACGACAAGGCCTGAAGCGGCAAAGCCCCCAATAGTGGCGGAGAGTTCAAGATATCGTATGATATCGTATTTTGATACCACGCATGGTGGTATCGAAAACAGGACGGAACGAGGGGTCAGCCTTTCTTTAAGGTATCATGAGGAAAAAGGAAGAGCAGGAAAGAGAAATGAGACGACGATCCGCAGAAACTCGGGTGATCCCTGAGACAGAAGGGGCGTAAAGCCGTGCAAGATTAAACCCAGTTCGCTTAATCTACACCCCTCAAGGATCTCGAAGTAATATAATTGCCGGACCTTTACAGGGAGCCATGACGCAGGATCGTGATTTAGTGGATATTCTCACTCTGTCCACTCCAACTCAACTCCAACGCTCCAGCCCCCAATCAGCAACTGGGGTATGGACGAGGGTAAGGCCCACATTTAGGCCTCATCACATGGACCAGGAGGAGGTGGCCCAAGGTAACCCATATACCGCGAAAATCTTGTAAGTCACCCTTAGATCACCAATTTTCTATTCATGGGGCTTCTATTTTCTAGCTAGACGTCTAATCATGAAATATTAGAAATGAGTTACTAAAGACGAAAATCACAACGAAGATTCTAACGAACCTGGATATCCGGACCTGTGTCAGCACATGTAATGCTGCGTAGTCAGAACAAAGAGATATCAGTCTCGCCTCATGTTCCACCATCTTCATATGATACTCTCGGATATCGCACAAAAGTCTCTCTGTGTTAGTTTGTTCAATGATGCCTGCCAAAGAAGAAACGTTTGTTTGGACATGAAAACCAAGTTCAGCATAAAAAGCGTACATCTGCATTGTGAAACTTGTAGAAAGTATTAGAAAGAACACATTCTTTTTATTATAAGGTGTGAAACCGCTTAGCATGACCACCCCCGCAATAGACAACCATTGTGTGTGACAAGGAGGGAGCCACAGTGAAACTAGGGGATTGCAACTATCGTAATATTCTGAAATATAAGTTACTAGCTCCTGGTGTATCAACACATCGATGCATTCTCGTGACTAATTGATCCGCCAAGAAGATTCAATTAAAATGTGTCTAAAATTCGTAGTATGTGTCAACCAATAATTCTGTTTTCAGCATACCTGTGACAGCATAGACGAGATTGCAGAGTGCATCCGAGAGTGTTTGCGAGCGTTCGCATACAAGCGACATGAATTGCGATAAAACCTCAACTCGATCGTTCATTCCATTTGCGAACGGCACCATTCCCTCACGCTAAAAGGGATAACAGGAATAATAGGGATTTTTAATAACAACATAGGTATTACTTAGAGATGTACCTTTGTAAGGACAGCTTTCAATTGTACTAACCTTGAATAAAAACCAGTGTCGCATCATCTCTGCGCTATTCCCAAGGACCAAGAAGAGACTATTGTAAATGAATATTAGGCTGACCCAAAAACGAGACTCTTTTTATTATTGGCCGGTTTGAACTAAAATTTGGCGGGTACTGAGACATAATAGTTAGCAAGTAGGCGGCGCGAAAGCCGCTAGTGTTCGGCTTTCGTTGGGCGTTCGAAATGGCAACCGGATGAGCAGATCCGTCAAACTTGCATTTTCCAAAGAATAGTGTCAGGTTTACGTTTCAAGAGAAGAAATGTCTAGCTAAAATCCATCGAAGGATAGTTAGTGTGCACGGCTATAATGCCGTGAGTTGATGACAGGTATGCCGTTGGTGTGCGCAGTTTGGGAAAGGTGACTGGGACATTATGAACATCGAGGGCGCTCACCCCTTCCCGAATCTCGATTCGACGAACGGATCGAGATAATCGAAAACGCTTTTGAGGAGCTAGAATTTGGTCATTGAGGACTCCTGGTCGGCTAAAATTGGCGTACCTCGTGAAACATGTCGTCGAATTATTAAATATAATCTGAAGATGCAGAAAAAAGTGCAAAATGGGCCTCTCATGTACTCAGTCCCGGCCAACTGAAAATGCGTGAGGAGTGTTCGCTAGACAATTTGAAGAGTTGATTAGAGTTAGTTGATTAGCAAAAGAGTCGGTTATAGCATACTGTTGCAGTGGACGAGACATGGGTCAGCTTATATAGGGGACCGAAAAAGATCAAGTGAAACAGTGACTACGACCAGGTGAACAGGCAATGGCGGTAGCTGTACCAAATAGATTCGAGCCTAAAGTAATGGTAGCCCTTGGATTTCAATGGAATTTGCTACTACGAGATTCTGGGTCCAAAGAAAAAATCGACGCAGCTCGATATCTCGAGTTCTTGAAGGGACTCATGAATATTAGCACGGCAATAGGAAGCACCGAGTGTGGCTGCTCGATGACAATGCTAGGGCACATTCGAGCGATGAAATTACGTCCTGGCTTAAGGCCAAAAAGATTGACCGGTGGCTTCACCCCCCCCCCCCCCATTCTCCCGATTTCACCGTGTAACTATGGTTGCTTCCATCAATTAAAGAGGGCTATAGGTGACCAAAGGTATGCAAACATCGATTTGCTCCGAGAAGCCTTAAATAACGAAGTTATAAATAGGAATAGTGTTACCTGGCCGTCAAAATGCTGCCAGAACTCTCGGACCAGTTTATAAATAAAAGAGGTGCATACCGCTGGCTCATATAAAAATCTTTCCTTTAACTCACTTTGTTTATCCGATATTGAAATATATATGGGTCTCATTTTTTGGATAAGCCTAATATAACCAATAGTTTGCTGGTGCGCATAAAAGAACAGAAGAAGTTGCCAGAAACAGTCATATTAACGATATATAGGGATATAGATAGATATATTTGGCACAATTACTGCCCCACAGCTGGGTATTTAGCACTAAAGAAACTTGTCTGCCGTTACAGCTGACACGTGCCAATCCCACATTGTAGAATTATAATAACAAACGAGTAGTAATTTTTCAAAAAAAATCTCATCTCAATTCCAACGACACAATAACGAAGATTCACCTGGGGTTGTTTCTGATCTTACCCTGAATCCTGCCCACATTTCCCTGGTGGGATGCCATTGCGTATTAAAGTATTTTGCAAAGCGGGGCTCGATTTGATCAAGCTTCTTTAGGTGCTCATTGTAATTTTTTTCCTGGAGGCCGGAAAACATTCCCCGAAGTGTTTTGCAAATCTTTTCTTGAGCGAGAGCCGGTAACTCCAGACGTGTCATTTCCTTTAGCATAGACCGCACGACGTGAAAATGACAATACAGTACGCATTTCGCTCCTTCGAACAGAGTAGATAGCGAATTTTTTAGCCGACGATGTTGTTCACGATCCAGCAGAATGCAGTGAACGTTACGAGCAGCTGGCTGATTGTGGCTTATGAACACGGTTAGCAAAAGACCTGTCCAGAGAAACCGACAGACAGGAAGTGACGATTATTAACAAACAGAAGTAACGAAAAAAAAATGGCCACTATGTCCTTAATTTTGATTCGTTTTCACAGTTGATCGTTTCTAAAGTTGAATATTGCAAGAATTTCGACTTTGAAATGAAAATTAAATTAGATGGAGATCAAACATTGAGGTGGATAAGTAATAGCCTTTATTTCATGTAAAATGTCGGTATAAGAATAAAGCACATTTTATGTGAGCCAGGTTAATAATCATAATAATATAATTAGACAAAGCCACTAAACGAGGGTATAGACGTATGTGTACGACAGCTTACCAGCCATAAGTCTAATTGGCTTCATAAGAATGGCGAAAGCAAAAGGTCCTCCTAGGCCCTGGGCGTCATGTCCCGAGAATGATACCAGAGAAAAATCAGGATTCATGGCGAAGTGATACCCAGCATCAAACAACAGTATTTCCGGATACAAGGCGAACTTCCTTTTCATATGGCCTGTCTGGAAAAAGACAGCTACGAGCTCAAATGAAGTGGTTGATACAATCACAGACGAGCTGCTCTCAGGGTCGCACTCGTTTAATTTATGCAGCTCCTGTATAAGGATGTGGACTGGGGCAGGATCACCTTGTAAAGTCAACTTCTCCGGCAATTCGGTTAACTGCTGAAGCGAAAGCGCTCGGTATTCTTCCGGTGGGCCTGACCCAAGTTCATCATCTGGCTCCAGTTCTTCCTCTGGGCCGATTCCCAGCCCTATATTGCTGCCTAGACCGGAGCCAGGAATGGGCGAGGCTTCTGGGTGGCTCGTACCATGCGATTCGTCGAGTAGCTCTTCTCCATCCAACGCAGCTGTTAAGTCGTGTTCACCCGTACCATCACCAACACCGCTAACAACGAAATATTCAATAAGGTATTTACAAACTATTAGGTTTGCGAAAACACGTACTACAGTTCCGTACGGTATCTTAATAAGAGAGTAGGTGTCAACGCCTAAAAAATAAATTGTACGTGGATCCCAACGTTAATATTGGTCATACTGACGATTTACACAGAAGTACTGATCTTGAAACGTTTAAGGTACTCCGTGACTCCAACTTTGCTCTGTAGGTCTTTATATTTAGTCAAAGTCACACTCGCAGCGATGAGTCCATTAGCTCTGTCGAGCATTTGTTCGCGTTGAGGTCATTAATAATCTATTTTTGTAGAATCTATCTCGTCACAACGACGCTCAAATATTGTGTGTAAATTGTGAAAATCCATTGAATAAAGATGTTCTTGTATTATATATGTTGCAGCAAACTAAATACAATGTTTACCCTCCCTAATGGTAAATCGTTTTTCATTAATTCGCTGTCTGGGTATATACCATGACGGACTCTGCCTATTTCGGCGGCATGACAATTTTCGAAATCATACTAATATATAGTGCACACGATTAAAAACGTTGTGGTGCTTACTCGAGAGAATCGTCGCCTGCATCGTCTTGCGAGTGACCCTGTACTTGCTGCTGTAGACCAACACATGTTGAAACTGAAAGTGGCGAAGCTAGCGGTTGAGGTGTTGCAGTGCGACCCTGGGTAATCGTATCGACTCCCGAGCCTTGTGAGGTTCCTGAGGCCGAACTTTGAGCCCTGTCGCCGTGTTCGTGGCTCGGATCCAACTTAAATAAAAGGATACAGTCCATCTTCCGTTCGTATTTTACCACAACCGATGCTTTACAGTTCCGGCTGCAATGGAGATCAAAACAAAAAAGATCATTTGTTTGCGGTTTGTTTGGTCTCGTAAAGTGTATTTCAATTGACACTACGGTTACGTCAAGTAACTGAACTGAAGTAATTTTATTAATGGTTTGTCTAAGCAATCTAGATGTGTTCCAAATATCGACCCTTATATAATAATAAAGCTGCTTATATAATTTTAGATATTCTTTCTATGTGATTGATATTGCGATACGATAGGATAAGAATCAAAATTATAGTGCGTATACACTAGAAATTATTGTTCAATAACCTAGTGGTTCATCAACTCCTATCGTTTTAAACAAACTAAAGTTTATGTATTAGTGGGTGATACCACTAAGGCCCCACTTGACATCTGCATATGATTGGACAAATTCTGTTGAATATTTATACTGACGATATTGTGGGCTGTTTGTTGCTATGCCGATTGTTGTGAACGCAGAGGTAACGAACGTAGACGAATTGCCACCGATCGTCAACTTTTGGTGCAAGCTCCGGAGCGGATTTATTGCTCGAAGCTGAGCCCTTCGAAGCTGCGGCACCTTCTCTTTTTTGAGTTGCCATATCGCGACCTTTGTTGTACGATGACACAGTCCTACAACACAAAGGATGTCGTGAATAAATTAAAGCTACCAGTGATATGCAAGAAAACTAGAGTTAGAATCAAATTGCGACATTGGTAATCACGTTACTGTGATTTCGAAACCAATAACAGCAGAAAGAAGCAAGTTTGTTTGAAAACCTGAAGCACTATGCACACTTCATAATCACGACAGTGAATAAATGTTTGTTAAGCTTCAATGTTTGATAGAATGACAACAGTGTATCCTCGATAAAAGTTTAAGAAGATCACCAGAAATGAATCCCCTTTAGATAAACTCCTCGATCTAGCTTGTATTAACACCAGAACGTACGCATAGTTAAGATAACCTCTTGACTTGAGAGCAATTAGCTACATCATGATTTGCTGCACCGCAAGAAAGTTTAATCGATCGAAACATCGAATGCAAAAAAGTTATAAAATAAGAGAAACTAATTGTGCCACAATATCCATGATATATACAAAAGTTATTTTCGATTTACATGCATCGACTATATAGGAATACAGTCCATAATATCGACCCGTTCCTAATATGGACCAATAACTTAATGTTTACACAACGTATTCAACCAGATGCAATCATAAAGTATACCAACGTAAAACAAGTTAATTATCAACTGCACATAGAGAAAGCTTCCGCAGACATTTTTACATTATATATTTTTTGCTTTTTTTAACCATTGCAAGTTTACCGGTTGCCTCGGTTATGCGTCTGATTTGTTAATGGCCATGTATGAGCTAACATGTTAGAGTCGCTACCTTTAGAACAATGTCATCGCACACTGTTCTATCAGAGTTACGCAGCAAGATGTCACCGGAGTCGCACTACGTATATCTAAGCACTCACATCTATTTAATGTATTTTTAAAATGGTACATTTTTTGTGGGCTGGTACAGTCTTATCAAAACGGATTTGCTGAGAATTTTCACGAAATGATTTTGTTCGCTTAAAGAACGGTGGAATCAACGGAGAAATTTCTTAGGAAGTGAAGGAAAAATTGGAAACACCATGTCACAAAGTTTAAATTGTGAAACTTGTGTGACACATAAGAGAGCTTAAGCATTGAAAAATTGCAGCTCCTTAAATAAACCAATAAAGATTTACCATTTACCATTTACCTTGGGCCTGTGTATTCTTCGACTCCGTATATATTTTGTATATTTGTTTTGCTTGTAAAATTCTACAGTACTTGGCCATAAAAAGCCGAAGCATATCAGCTTTGATCTCATCTCCGAATAAAAGTGGTAAAGAGAAATACGTCATATAGACTTTATAGAACAAAGCATTCTACATGCTGTGGATCAGACACCGGTACAAATGTTGGAAATTGTGATCGGAACTTGTGGTCGTAAAGTTGCCGATACGGTGAGTAAAACAAGACGCGCACTCAGTTGAGACCGTTAGTAGGCAAGATGGTATCGTCCAGGACAGAACGGCCGTAGATCCTTAGTGGGTAGAATAAAGTAGACGGCGTACGGCAGAGCTTCGGGGGCGCAGCTGGCCCGGAACAGTGGCCGAAATATAACGGACTAACTGATTATGTAATCAAATAGAGTTGAAAATGGACACTGGTTGCAGGCCGGTAGTTTGCCAGTCGCCAACCAAATATAATATATGTCGTATGGCGCAGTCTCTAGCTTCGCGGCAAAGGGCCCTGCTGTCCAATCTACCGTGGCGGGGCTGGAATCAATATATTTCTTCGACCATCAGGTTAAACCGTTAGAATCAATATAATATTTCAGCAGAAAGGTTAGACCATTGATATAGGCGCACCAGAAGTTAGTTGCCTTAGTGTCACTTTAGTGCCAGACGAAGTGCATTATTTTAGCGCCAGTTTGCGTAGTGTGATTCCTGTAACTAAATTGTTTTTTATAGCATCTGGTAAATTAAAAATATTTGTCTTTTTTCTTTACTAAAGACTAGTCTAAATTGGTTGTAGAACTAAGTTTGTAGAACTTGATGTGTGTTGTCTGTCAACCTTAGCCGGTGTTTCTGGACTCACGTAAGACCGTGCACATACCCAGTGAAAGCTAAGTTGGCAAATGTGGGGCTTTCACGAGCAATATAACTAACCGTGATGTGTTGACTTTATACTGTTGTCCGGTGGCCTGACACCACTCCTCGAAACGGCTTTTCCATTCCTCCCAGGAATTAAATTCATCGTTCTCCTTGAGCAGATCCATAGCGCCTCGTAAGGGCACAAGCGCCGGATCCACTCCGATTGTAAAAACCACCAAATCGACTGTATTGCTAACTGACAGCACGCACAAATAGACGCACCACAGAACTATCGTTTCTTTGTTTTTACGGTCGGCTTAAACACAAACACTCCACTACGACAAATTTCCTCTTCGTTCGTTTATGTTTTTTCTGGAGAAGGGTTGTTTGTAAACATGTGACGTTGAGTTCGTCTGCAAAGCGCGGGCATTCCAATGTGAAAACATTAGAAGTTGATGTTATGCATTGTGCAACTCTTATGCTGAAACATGGACAATAAAAAGACAAAAAAGTACATAAACTGTTGCGATTATTAGTTCGTGCGCCTTGGAAAAATAGCTTTTTTTAAGTTGCTTTACAACTGAATGGTGCAAACTTAGCTCGTTTTCTTGATCTGGCCTCTGGCTTTTGGTGCAGTTATGTATACTAGGTCGTGTAAGAAAAAAAGGCCACGGATGCGTAATGACAACAAGCGAACATTATTAGCTAAAGAAGTTGCTGAAACCATCGTTGGCTAGAAAACACCTAGATATTTTCTGGTTTTAATTATTTTGATATCACATTTCTCTTTTGGTCATCTATAATATTTCCTTTATGAGGACGTTTTATTGTGATTGTGGACTCTACTTGTTTTCTACAAGGGTGGTCAATAAAGAGTACAGCCCTCAAGTGTGTTTATTAACAACGAACATTAAAGACTACCTAGAGTAAACCGGATAAGCTAACAGACTGGTAAATGTTGCAACTACAACCGCCGTGAGGTAACTGCCTCTGCCTATTTCGTCTGTTCTGCCTATCGTATACGGTAGGGTGGTGGTTGTTCAATTCCAAGACGTACTAAGCAGTGAGCTCATTTTACCACAGAACAATTCACCGAACATATGGGCGGTGGCTCGTTGGTTATTTATTTTATTTGTACATCATTTTCTCTAACATCCTGTCCTGTATCATAAATATTTCTGGCAGAGTCAGAGCGAGTCGATCAAATTATGTCGTGAGATCTGTTGTGTGACAACTAGAAAGTTGTAATCATTGTCAGAAGTTCATCAGAAGTCGAATAAAGCCTCATGTATTGGCCCATATTCCGAATATGGACGCTTGGCCGCCACAAGCCAGTTATCCTTGTCGCAACTTTTCTGACACTTCTAGCTTAAAATTCCAGAAAACAAAAGTGGCCATGCTTTCACGATATAGACTTGCACTGAAAGCAACGATTAACCCAGGATTTATACTTTCGCTTTCTTCGGGATTTCTGACCTTGGTTGGTGTTCTAAGCTGGCTACTAGCTCATATTTCATAATCGATTAATAGTGTAAATTCATCGTCCTACAAAGCTATCCGATCGTATATTTTTAACTGAAAGAGGTTGGGATATTTTGAAGAAGCCCCAGTCATTCTGGCCCTTGGAAGGGGCCGGTAATAACTGGTCTGTTTCTTCGCTTCGTGCTTATACGGTTGTGTGCTCTTCAGTTGTTTCCCTAATATGGTGAAGAGCTGTCTTCTTGAAGATGAAGCGGCCAATAACTCGTACTACATTACCTTTATTCTTGAAGTAGTTTCTATAGCTCGCTATCAATGACACAGTTTGCTTTAATGTTAGGGTTGGATCTGAGAACAAATCTTGGACGTTGTTTTGCGTAACTCCGACCCTTTGCAGGTCATGAGGCCCAACAGCTAGCAAACTTAAAAAATATTTATATTTTTTAGGGCTCTCTTGGTGTCCTTCACGACTAATAAAAATATCTTGGCGAAATTCGCACCCCTGGCATTCCAAAAATGTGCTAAAAAATGCGCCTTCCTTGCAAAAATACCTAGGCTCAAGGACAGTTTCCCTGCGAAAGAAGTCTAGACTTAAGGAAACAAATCGGAGATGAAGACCAACCGAAACCACATGAACCCAATATATTTTCACTAATATTTAGAGTGGTTTCTCTGCCTCTTCTCTGAACAGTTTCACCGGCATAGAACGGGGATAGTAAGAAGCACTAGAAAGTATCTGAAAACATATATAACTAAGAAATTTGAACTTAGGACCATTTGCACAGAACTCGTCGTAGGCCCATTTAATGTAAATTTAAAAAAACTGATTGCCACTCGTTTTCATACGTAGAAACAAAATATATTAATGGTTATTTGTGCCTGCGTTCAATACGTGCTGTTATCACAGTAAGTACAATGCCGTGATTTGTCAGGCTCTGCCTAAGCAGCTCGGGTATACTAAGAGTATCTAAATTTGAGAAAACCAATTGAAGTCAATATCGGTTTTTCATATAAAGGTCGATTTTCGTAAGTTTTAGTAAAGCAGGCTCAGGTGAAATTTTTACAGCAAGGGAAGAGAGGACTTCAGAAAAAGTCATCTCGGAGGATGTCAAACCTGTGTCTTTTTAAATCACAGTTCTGATTTGTCACTCTAATATGGTCTTTAAAGGTTCTTGTCAAAAGTTTTGTCGATTAAAATTCCTTCTATACGACGTTCGAGATATAAAATTCCCGACTTCAATTATTGGTGCTAAAGGTGCACAGTGCCCCACAGTTTCACCAATTGTCAACGCACTAGGTCCAGCAACGCACTAGGCTTGAACGAATACACTAACCGGAGAAGTTACACACCTTCCCTAAGTAATGTCAAGCGTGCCGACTCTAGGGAAGAGATAGACTCTCAGCAGAGGATTGTTTTAGCAGGGAGAGGCGTTTTGTCATCCACGTGAACCCCCTTGCACTGGATCGGCTCACTTTTACGGAGATTGGAATGTCTCTGGTGGTGTCCGTGCGTTTGAGGAAAATTTCCTCTTCTCGAAAAAACAGGCTTGAATAAATATAACTCCGAGAAATAGCCTGCACGACTCGTTCGTATTTGAGATTTATGTTGCGAAATTCGTCTTAAGAGTGAATCTGTTCCAACAAAATCTCCGATAACTTCTCCCAAGGTAATAGGGTTTTTTTTTTTTTTTTTTTTTCAGCTGACCCTCAGCTGTTCCCCTATCTGACAGGCCTTAGACAGGCCTCTGACAGGCCTCAGACAAGGTAATAGGGTTAAGTCGAGTGAAGTACACATAATCAATGCAAAGGAAAAAGCTGCATTATGTTGACTAACTTTTATTAATTGCTTGCCATTAATGAACCATCATTGATATTATGCAGTGCTCTTTGGGATCGTCGAATTAGGAGAGCACGTTTACCGATGTGACAGGATCATATTTTCAAACATTTGTCATATTCACTACATTCATGTTTTCTGCTACCTTAATGACCCTGCTGATGAGCATTGTGTACACAGAGAACAATACTGGATCTATAATATAAGAAGCATTTAAGTGTGTGTACAGATAGATACTGCTCGAGTAAGAACACATTCATTCACAAGTTCTTGAAAATGGATGACAGTTCGTAAATATGTCTGTGTGTATGTACAGCGTAAAACACGGTCGAAAACGTCATAAGCGTTCAGCCGAAACTACTACGAATGGAGTGGTACAAGAACCGCTCGAAATCCGTCTGGTATGCGTACATAGCGCATTCGTAGGTCAGGGAACAGACTTCCAGATGGGAAGCGATACCGATTCTCTAGCTCTGAGCCAGTAGGATATCGCAGTGGATTGATCGGTCGCGCCACCTCTGAAGGCGAAAGTGGCAGACCCGTGGGGGTCACAGCTAACGGGGACAATGGAGAGATTTGTGAAAGAGGACTGGGCAGACCATGCGTGGTGGTACCTATTGGCGTCGATACTGGAATGCTAGCAGGCGCTAAACTGGACGGTGGCACCCCAGGCGGAGAGTAGCGTTCGGGATAGGGGAGGGCTGCTGATGAACGAAAGATGGCACCAGCCGTGTTCTGATTATCGGTTCCGGGCTCGTTCGTGAGAACTTCCGCTCGAAACCCGTTATGGTCTGCGATATAATTAACCCGCCTGACGTGTCCGTTTGGTTGGCGGATTGTATAAAAACCAACGCGACGTCCTCCGGCATCTGCAACCTCGGAGCGTGAGTGCGCACCACCGGCTTCAGTTGGGGATACGTAAGCGAAGTTGAAAGGGCGAGGCGCGCGATTTTCATCGTTGCGTGGTACTGGAGGTAAAAGAGCGTGAAGACGGCTGGCAAATGAGAGGTCAATGGGCAACAGACCAGAGCGGTCACGGAAACCGCCATAACCATGACGGTAAAGGAGTTCAGCAGTGCGATCGTCAACAAACGCTGGTGGTTTAACTTCGTCTGAGCGACGTGTCAGCTCTGGGGTACGGCCTGGAGCATCGTGATTAGACATACTTCTGGGGTCCGACGTACTACCGGGCGGCGGCAACAGATCACTCCCGGAACCGGCAATCGGGATGAATGGCGATGTTGTTGTAGGGTTTGCGAATGGGGAACTGGTTGTTGACTCGAGGCTGGCCGGAGCGGTAGGAGTAGTATCTGAGAAGGATGGTGACGAAAATCCCCCGTCATAGTCGTGGCTAGATTGAGGTGATAATGATGAGGGATTCAATGACGATGCTGGAGAAGGGAAATTCGGAGATGGGGAAAATCCTGAAGTTGGAGAAATAGGTGATGACGAAGTCCCCGATATTGATCCACCTCCTGAAGAAGGTGGTAAACTCGACACCGAACTAGCATCACTCTTTCGTCCTGAAAAATTGAAAGTAGGATTATAATAATAGTAACAACTTTAAGAGGCCCTTAGATTTCATTGGTGTGCACTTTTGCTGAAGCTTTAAGTCAGCCTTAATCGCTATGGATGTTTGCGAATTGCTCAGAACCATATAATGACACCTAGTGTGCGAATCAATCATAATATCATCGCTAGCGAGTTCCTTATCTCTCTTCAACTTGAAATGCTGTCTTTTTCAGTTGGTCATCTTGGATTGAAGTGCTTTTTCTAGAGTTCATAACAAATAAAAGCCAAGCCCTATAAGAACGCATTCGTAACCAAATTTGTATCTACGTGCCCCTTAGGGCAAGCCCGTAGAGTTGACTGTAGAATTATGTATCCAATCATTTGTTGACATTTCCCGAGAATAAGTGAGCTGTGTATTTAGAACACAGTCACTTGAAACGGTTTGCCATCGAAGTATGTTTATCTGTGACTATGACACAGCGGTCATAAGCGAGGTTCAAGGCGGAGCTCAGCCTTTAAAGACGAGTTCGACCCCATCTTCTCCCTCTTCTTAGAGGAGATGAACGCTACGCACTGGACAGTGATCTTGGACCTCTTTATTTCAACGACAATCTCTAAAACAATCTGAATAAAAAATCTGTATAAAGTCCCCGCACCTTATTCGTATCGAAATGCTTAGCTTTTTTTAAGGTGAATAAATTTAGCATGTTGTTATAGCATCGAAGTTATCAGTAAGTGAAGTAAAATAGAAAGTGCGACCATTTATTGTGGATAATCTACTGAGTCTGGCAAGCTTAAATTGTTTGTCCCGAGCAACACATGTAGGAGGCGTAGATAATAATCAACAGATGGCGATAACTGTTTGACTGACTGAATGTAATCTCGTCACTGAGTGTCATAGGTTACACTACTATTTTCTGCTTTATCCAAACTGTGCAACTGCAAAGTTATAGTCATAAGACGTTGAGTTAACATGTTAGCATGCCCTACTCGGCTTCTCGCCGAACTCCTGTTGTATCAAGCTTAGCGGGCTGTCTCCTTTGTCATCATCATCCTCATCTTCAAGATCGTTCTGCGCGTAGGCGTACGCAGCCACTAAAAGCAACGGAAGGATTCTGAAATTAAACAAAGATAAACACAATTGTTTTGGTCACGTGGTTGTGGATATAACAATATGCTCATAAACGTGCCACTGAAGGCTTTATTGTATTTTCTTAAAAGCGCCCATGGGACTAATTTGAACCTGGCAAAGCTTGACATTTTCGCCAATTTTGGGGGTAAATCTGAATGAGTGGCGGTGGTGTAATAAAAAATACAACCTCTGAAAACTATGGTTGAACAGATACAGCACAAAAGAGGCACCTATTCGAAATGAATATATGAGCATACATTGACTCAAAAATATCGCTAAGTGCAGCCGAGGGATGGAACCCCCTATCTTTAAAATTGTGGATTCTTAATTCGTATTCTTTCTCTGTGGAGGAATAGCTTGCTCGAACCGAAAGGACATCCTCCGTGTTCGACGAACTTGAAGAACGAAGTCTCAAGGGATATCTAGTCGAGTGCAAACCTAATGGCTTAGAGCACTTCTCCGGCAAAGACAAAACCTGGAGCGTGTTTCTCTTGTCGAGTCAACATCTTCTAAATGTCGTTGATTTCTGAACGTCCCGCCAATCACAAACCCATATATCTACAAAATCTTTTCAATCTTTTGCCATGTCTCCTGAGTATAAGAGGGTATTGGGGTACATTTATAGAAAACATATACCCCTAAGTGCGCAGCTAGGAACAACCAGGCTTCCAGTTATGGAAAGATGTTTGTTTGCAGATGAAAGGAATGCTGTCGACCCGGTGGCCTGGTGGTGCATTCGTGTGCGCCTTGCAATCGGGGGTGCGCAGGTGCACGGGTTCGATCCCCACCATTGCACATTTGTATTTTGGGGTCCTTCTCACGAAGCAATGCTAAAAGCAGCTTTACCGTGGACGTTAAATGTTTAAGGCTGAGAGTCAACCCGAAAACCTTTAGATGAAAGAAGTGCTGCTTCAACTGTACATCTACTTTTTTCTTAAGTATGGACATATTTTTTTCGAATTTTCCCCTAAGTCCTCTTTAAGTCTCCTGTGACGCCAGACGTATATGGCAACCACATATAATTTATGATACTACGTCACTGTTACTGAGTCCAATGGAATCTACTTGTCACATTCTCATGAACAGAGCGCTATATCTGTGTATATCAGACATATGGCGCGTGATGATTCAAGACGTGTTCATATCTCTAGTAGATAAATTAATCATTATTGACCATCTGCGATACTTGTTTCATATGAGGGACCACTTTGCAATGAACTGGATGTGTTAGCTCACAAGCGGTATTCACTTTCGGATTTCTTATATAATAATGATATGGGCCATTATAGGTTTACTCCTTCTCAACGGTGAATTTGTCTTGATTTGATGACTCGTTGAATTCAACCTTTTGCCTAACAAGGGATTAAAAATTCAAAAATTTAGATTGGGTCACCTCTTGAACACCCTGTATACAAATACACACATGAAGGTTACAGATAAAAACATTAGCATAGATATGATACTCCCAACTGACTGAGTATCTCTGACAGTTCTCTCAATTAAATTGGCTGGTAATATATTATATCTGAAAATAGAAACAATCTTCTTAGTGGGCGAATGGATAGTGGTAACCTCATTGAGAATGAGCGCTCTCGACTGGAACCGTCTGACTTCGCCACAACGTCAACGTCATTATGCGCGCACAACGAACCAACGATTCTTTATCATTATAACTCACAAACAGACAATTCTGCCTGTGCAACTAGGAACACGATGCGTTGGTGTGATTAAACAACTCTAACAAATTTGGGAAATTCCGCATTTGCGTCCTCCAGTGAACGCCCGTCACATTTGCAATCTAATTCACTGGTTGCCTACGTCACAGACCTCGATAAAACTTTTCACTTCGTGAAATGAAAAATGAAGCACGCCTAAAGTCGAATTTTGTAATGTATGCGTGATATGCGCGCCTACTGGAATGCTGTGTACAGTTTTGGAGTTTGAGCTCTAGACAATATAATATAATTAGTTTAAATGGAACACTTTTCAAAATAAGCACTAAAAATGAAAATGGACACTTTTAATACCAAATCAGACGTTTTTCGAACTATATTAGCCGGACACTCCTCAGATAAGATCAGACGCTTGTAAAATAAAATCAGGTATTTCCAGCTGAACGGCTATGATATAGATAGTGTTCATTTTGGCATGTTATGCGCATGATTTAGCGTCGATGTCGTCCTAAACGAGTAAAGCCCCCATTCAATGGACCTGCGGTGTGTCAGAAATTAATTCGAAAACATAAATTAAAGATAGGAAGTGCTCTGATGTACACAGTGGTCAAACTTAACTGCGTCTTTTTTTCCTCGTCATGAAATTGTGCCACGACCTGCGGATACATTGAAGTGTTACGTATTTCTCATACCTCAGTGTTCTAGACCTACGATTAGACTATATATTTATTTAATGCTTAAAAATGTAGTGGCCAACCACACTGCTGTAAGATAGGCCATTAGAATTTAGTTGAGCACTACAGTAAAGTTTATCAAATATTTATGTAGAGGCATGCTCACTATAGTTGTTCCTTTCTGCTGAAATACTGATGGGGTTTCGTTTATAAATCTACGTTATGGCACGCGGCATATGCTGACACTTGTTCTGAGGTTACGTTTGTGATCACCCAGCTAGAAAAACTCATTTCCTGTAAACAATAAATCGATTTGAGTGACAGCAAAGATTTATGAAACTAATCAAATCTCGTTGAAAATATTCCTGTTAGATACAATTCAAGTCCCCAAGACTCTCGCCGATCCTAAGGGCACACTTCATAACCGTATCTGCTAGGTAACTCCTAGGCCAACTAAAGGCCTCTCTCGAAACTCGGCACTCGTCGCACCACATTGATATAACTTTGTATCCCAACACTTGGAAAACATTCACTACAGCGTGATTCCCATACGCGCACACAATTGATGAAACACTAAACTTACACAATGATCTTCATTGCACTCCACTAGCTTCATGTACCGCTGTTCTTCGAGGTGTTCTGAGATGCGCGGCACTGATCCCGCCATTTATAATGGGCCGAATATAAGCGGACAGAGAAGCTCCCTACTCTCTCACACCGAGTAGGCGGTGCCCCCTTAGTGGCGTTTGCCGCTCGTTCCTACCTGCGATGTCCTTTGTTTCTTGATTGTGCTAGTGTCGTCGCTATTCATTGTCCGACTATTCGCTTATTTAACATTCGCATAATCGCCAACGCTGTCCGTATAACGAGTGACAACGGCGACAAGAACAGCTATATCACGAGCAGCATAAGACCAACACAGTCCAGGCCACCGTTGACACTGACGTTGATGAAGACTCCCTCCTTTCTGCCGATCTCTTCTTTTCTCACCCTGTTTTATTTCGTCAGATATTGTTTTTGTTCTTGATGCCGCTGCCACAGAGAGAGTCAGTCACTCATACGAATGCTGCGCGTCATACTATAGCTGTTTCTTCTGAAACAACTTCTGGATTGCTTCTTCCTCGTGGATTAGGTGACTAAGTAATAGGTAAGTAAGTACGACCCCACCTGCACGCCTACACCGTCAAAGAAATTTTCGGCGTTCTTCTGTTAGACTAACTACTCAAGAGGTAGGCCGCCAGTGCCAGTGGCTGTAATTTGCCCATTCCGAACAATGATGCTTCGGTAGAGTTTTACATTTTGTCGCTGTGTAAAAGTGTTATCATAGTATATATATATATATATATATATATATATATATTATTTCTCTCAATGGGAGCATGGGCCGCCGAGTCATTGTTTTATCGCGGAACGCTAAAATTTGTGAAATAATGACATCATCTGCGAAAATGCGTTATTCTATGAGGACGACTGCTTCGATTCGAACTGGAGACATGCACTTGAAGGGGAGATTGTGTTATTTTGTTTGCTATTCGTTTAATGCCAATTGATTACACATAAGATAGTAAAGAGTCAAATATAAACATTTGTTAAGTTTGAAAGGGAATTTCTCAAAAACCCTCTATGTTAACCGGAGACCTAGAAGTATCTGCACGGTATCACAACAAGCGTCAACTGTAACACGGTTAGTTGTAAGTTTTCGTGGATTTCCCAATTTGAACATAAGGAAAAGAGCTGACTTCGTAGTCGTCACGATCGTGCGTGTTAAGATTTCTTCCTGTTAGTAGAAATTAGGGGCTTTGTCTGCGAAACTTCCGTGAACTTTTCAGACGGCCTGGCCGTGACAATCTCTTCGGTTGCAGTGTTATGCAATGGCGTAGAGGATAGCGCCGAGGACTTGGGATCCTAGAGTCTCGGTTCGACCAAATTATGTTTTGATGAAATACTAAAGCATGGCCTAAGTCGCAACACCTCCAGGGTGGGAAATGAAGGTAGTTAAAGCTTGTTTAAATATTCGGTAGCTCGGAGCTCTTTTGGACATGGAGAACGTTGATTATCTTTGGGCCATACGGAATAGCCAGGTAAACTGGGACTCTACAGAGGAAATGACTTCAGTTCAGGACAGTGTCACAAAGTTGCGGCCGCAGCCTGTGAACAAACTAGAGGTTGGGCTAGAACGTCCGGGTCGCCCTGTTCTGGAATTCCTCATATTACGAAGTTATAATGAAAACATTGAGAATGACCAAGAAAATGCAAGATATTGTCACCCACGACTTGATGCCGGCGCAGATAGAAACACGTATGGTATATTCTAAATGCAACCTTCGAAACTATAAGCAACAAAAGGCTCGGCTAACGCACACCGTTGCGATCGACGAGTCTTAGATGAGCTGTCAGCATCCGCGTTGGAAGTACCGTTCAAGAATAAAATGGCCTCCAATGGACGAAAGGATGAATCGATTTGGGCTCAAAGTGATGACTATACTTTCTATGGACATTAACGGCATTTGATACTTTGAGTTACTGCGTAAAAGCGAAAAAAACCGATCCACCCTAATACCTCGAGCTCTTCAAAAAAAAAATCATCATCTAAAAAGACTCATCGAATGTGGCTCACTCACCCGGAGTGTGGCTTTTCGATAACAACCCAACAAAATTGTACCGTATCGTTGCAATAAGGAACTGGATGGAGCCCAACAATAATCATCCATGGATTTAGCCTGCATATTCTGCACCACTTAAGCTCTTATGTTTATGGTGGTTTTTAATGCGATGAAAAAGCAATTGGTGGTGTATATTATGAGTAGATTAGGTTAGATCTAACAGAGCTTGCAGGAGAGCACGATGATCAGGTACATGGCGGATGTAAATGGTTAAACATATGTGTGAGTGTATAAAAATCACCGCCATGTGCATCATCATAATACATCCGGTACGAGTCGTTAAATTTATTCTAGTCCAGTCTGCCTGCATTCGAAACAAAGAAAAACGCGTAGCTAATGTCTTATGAAATACTGCGGTTAGAAACCAGTATTGATATGAACACCTCATATACTCGCAACTAAGTACAGATCTCTTTGGATTGCTTTCCATTAAAGGTATTAATTTTTGTACAAAACACAATGGCTCATAAGAAAATCAGAAAGGACTGCAACAGGTCCATTTGATTGCTTTTACGAATGGACGGACCACCTAGATGTCATGTTGTCTATGTCGAAAAATGGCCAGTACTTCCTCTGGGGTACAATAATCAAAAAATGGATTATTTCATTAATGGTCAAAATATCGTAAATTCAAACCATAATAATTATGAAGCCTATCACATTCACCAAAATTAAATTCCACTTCTGAAGGACTCTCCATCCATCGCCCCAGTCTCTAAGCCTATCCACCAAAATGGAGACTACGTTACATGTTTGTATATATATTAAAAATCTTTACATTGAATACTCTTCTTCAATGGGGATATCCTGTAACAGACAATAATCTCAATGCAAGTAGAAAACTCGAACAAGTTTGCCATCAGAGCGGTAAAGATTCTTGTGTTTACGGACATAAGGTATAGGCAGATCGGAGGGTTCTTCGCACGGGCGCGCTTCGGCGCTGACCACGGGGGAGAGAGCCACAACTCGGTACCCGGATCACAAAGGGGTGGGATGAGAGACAGCCACTGATAGCACCGAGGCTGATGGCGCACCCCTGGAGGGTGGGATGACGGGAGATTAGAACACCCGTTGGTTTGAAGTATTGCTTACGACGTTCAAACCAACTAGGGGTGGGGGGGAAAACGGATTTTAGTGAGTTTAAGAGTCTCACACTAGGTGACAAGAGGTTGTTCTGTCACGCAAGTGCATTACACGTTCCCGAAGCCCCCCATAGAAACGGGCTCGATCCGCAGCTAACTAAGACTAGTGGTTTATTAACACTTTGTTGTGCGTGTCGAAAATTTGGAAGCAAAACCCGAATTTTCAAACACCTTGAAAATCAAGTAAAAAAGCACACTCTCGAACCAAATTCTATCAACCCACATAGAAATCACATCGAAAACTGTCCTACATGGACTTTTTTTTTAGAGAGAGGACGAAATTTTCATCAAACGCACGGACACCACCAGAGACATTCCAATCTCCATGAAAGTGGGCCGATCCAGTTCAGGCTTGACTTGGATGACAAAACGCCTCTGCCTGCTAAAACCAACCTCTGCTAAGAGTGTGTCTCTTCCCCAGAGTCGGCACACTTGGCATTACTTCGATCTCTGAGGAAGGTGTGTACGGCTCCGCCGACTGTTCTATAGCCGGGTGCTTTAGTCTCCTATGACTACTGTGGCTTCCGTGTTGGGATCCTGCCCGGGATCGCTCGGTCACCTAATCCTCGGCCCGTAGCGGGAATTCGCGGGGAGAGACTGGTGAAGGAGGAGGCCCCCGTAACAGGCCGGCCAATCTACCCAAGAGGTACCTGCTGCCCGGTCCACCTATCCCCGGCCCACCTGAGCGGGAATGCGCGGGGGAAGCCGGTCTAACTAACGGGGGAGCGAGCCTCCGAGACCCCCCAGGGGAAAGGGCTTTGGTGGGCCCTTCTGTGTCTCTCCTCACTCTCCTTAAGCTTGATGATCCCCCCATCCAGTCTACGACCTCCGCCCAGGCTTCCCTTGATTTGGCCATATGGGCCACAAGCTCTCTGACTGATTTCCCCACAACCTCCCTCGAGCCCCCCTGCCTGGCTGCCGCTAGTGACACACATTGGGTCACTGTGTGCTCGACGTCGTCCACCTAGCCCGCGTCGCACAGCACGCATATGTCCACCTGCGTCTTTCCGATCTTAGCCATGTAGGTCTGGAACTACCCGTGGCCCGTCAACACCTGCGTCGCTTCATACGTGAGCTCATCCATGTTGCACTCCAACTACACCCTGAGGTCTGGTATCAGAGTTTTGGTCCAACACCCTATTCGTCACTCCCGAAGTAACCTGGGCCCACTATCGCTGCCAGGCGTCGAGGGTGGCCCTCCGGGCCATGGTCGCATCGAGATTGCCAGCTGGGAGCCTAACGTTACGGGCGGCACAGCGACCGGTGGCCATCGGGATCTCCCGGGCCTATCGAACGGTGTCCACAGAAGCCCTCTTGACCCTGTCGAGGATGCTGCCATGGGACTTACTGGGCAGCATCCTCGACAGGGTCAAGAGGGCGCCGAGCGATGGCGCGACCCCACCCTCGACCTGACGCACGCAAGAAACAAGACCATGGCATTATGGCAGGATGAATGGCAGGCAGTCAACTCTGGGAGACCAACCCGGGGCCGTTGGACCAAACGGCTGATACCGGACCTGAAGAGATGGTACCAGTGCGATCACGGAGAGCTGTCCTACGGGACCTCTCAGGTGCTGACTGGCCACGGCCAGTTCCAGACGTTCATAACAAGGATCTACAAGGCCAAAGCCGAGGCCGAGGGTATCGAACTAGTTGCCACCTGCGTGCTATCCGACTCGGGGGAGGACGACGACGTGGAACACACTGTTCTGCGATGCCCGGCCCTCCGAGGAGTCAGAAATGCGGGACGGGCCGCCGTTACCGGCCGGCAGTCCATTGAGGAGATGGTGGACCAAATGATGACCTCGGCGGAGGGATGGCGGGAAACCTGCCGTTTCTTCGACGAGACGATGGCCGAGAAAACCAGGCTCGACGAGGCCCGCAGGGCTCGTATTGGAGATGCGCCGAGATGGCTTCGACGACGACGAACGGCGGGGGTCGGGGATGATGACGACCAGGCCGACCAAGTAGCTGGGTAGAGAGAGCCCCTCGACTCGGGTTCCGAAGTAATATTCCCACAATACCGGGCCCGGGGAGAGAAACGTGGAGGTGAGGGAGGGTCTTTTCACGGGACCCTCCTGGGGTTTAGTCTCGGCGGACATAAGATCTGAGCCGCCGAAGGCGGCTTACCATCAAGCCACCTGGTAGGGGGCGGGTTTTAGAAAAGAACCTGCCTCGAGTCCGACACAACGTCCGTAAAAGGATTCCCTCCTCCACGGTAATATAAAAAAAAAAAAGCCGGGAGCCTAAGGCTTCTCTCAGTGGCTAGCAGGTCCCACGGTAACATTCTGGTTAAGGCTAAGAGAACGTCGGTCGACACAGTCCGGTACGCCCGGCTCATCCTGATTGCCAGCGTCCTTTGGGCCGACCTCAGCATCCCCCTATTCTTGGGGAGAGCCAGGTTCACCCATACTGGTGAACCGTAAAGGGCCATAGACTCACCTACCGATGCCAGCAGTCTCCTCTTCTCATCCGACACTCCCCCCACCCTAGGCATCAGGTGCGCCAGATTCAGGGATACTCGCTGTGCTTTTTTTTTTTATAGAGGACTTAACTGGAAAATGCTGAGCACGAACGCCGCCGCGGCAAAAGCCGCCTAAATGCGGGGCGAACAGTGTGGGACTGGTTACCCACTAAAAACCAGCAATGTCCTCTCTTCCTGGAATAGCTGGGGACCACCCTCGCGGGTATTACTTCAACAGCTCTCCAGGGGGTGAAAATTGTGAGACAGGCTTTATCTCTGTGTATTCTTGTGATTAGTCAGTTGTGCGTGTGTTATCTGCTTGTTTGTGTTGCTTATGCGTGTGTTTGCATAATGCGTTGCCGCATCAGTCTGTGTGTTTATCTGCATCGTTTGTGTGGTTCTGTCTCCCATGTTGCTTCTAGCCTTCTGTTTCCCTTTCATTATGTTTATCAGTGTTGCGTGTGTTTGTTCCCATGTTGATGGCTCTTCGATCATATCCGTTATCATTGTAGTAAAGTCCTGATATTTAAGGTCTCCCCTTTCCTTTGCCCACGCTGGGCATTTAAACGCGGTGTGTTCTGGTGTGTCTTTTTCCTGCAGTCGGCAGTGTTGGCATATATCTGAGCCTGCTTTCTTAAAGCGGTGTAGATAGGTATTGAAATCCCCGTGTCCTGTTATTAGTTGTTTGTTGTACTCGCTGTGCCTTGGCTGTGGCGTACCTGATGTGCGCTAGGCCGCTTAGCCTATGGTGAAGAATGACTCCGAGGTATTTCGCCTTCCGCCTGATTTCTATCGGGTGACCGTCGAGCAGGAAGTTGATCCCCCGCGTCCTCTTCCTGTCTGTTAGGTACACTGCCTCTGCCTTAGCATGTGCAGGTCCTACATGGACTGTACGCTTGGTACAGACCAACCATTAGAAATATAGCTCGTGTTGCGGAAGATGGAAATAAAATATAAATGAGCAAAAATTTGAAACTCCAACGGTCAAGTCACACTGTCCTTTGCCACTACGCTTGACTTAGACAGAGGCAGCGACGGATAACAAATAACTTCGTGTCAAAGTGTAGTGTGGTAGGTGCGGACACGACCTGTGGCCTGGCAGAGTAGTGGGGTTAAACAGTTAGGAGCTATTCGTAACATTAATATTGCAGTAGATAATACAGATAGATAATGATAAGTGTTATCGTTGTCATGCTGCTTCGATAAGATAGTAAATAATTCCTATTCATTCTACCAAGGCTGCCAGGCCGATCGTTTTTCACGCCAATTGCCTGCGTGTTCGTGTCAGGGACTTCTTGCGTTGGTTTTGTGTCTGTCCAGTTGTCGACATTAACATAGTGGAGGAGGGAGCGCGGACGCAAACGGAGGAACGGTGAAGGCTGAGCCTCCCGGCCGCAGCCGCGAGAACGTATCTTTGGAAAATGCATGAAGCCGCACAGTAGCGGTGAAGCCATACGGGGTTTCGAAACCGATGGGGGCGCGGCCGTTCGAAAGCGTAGCATTTTCGCAGTATAGTAACCGCGAAGGTGTATTTTTATGGAGGCAGCGTAGACGTGTACTGGCGCCCACTATATATATATATATATATGTATCGTGCGTTCCTAAATTGCCTTTTACAATTTGTGCTATATCCGGACATCCTCTATTTATGCCGTGTATTAATACATATATACAGACTAATCCTATAACATGTTTTTTATGTACCAAGACAATTTGTCTAAACTTGAGCTGCTTTAACATATACGATACTCTACAATAGCCATAAAATGTTACCTGGGTTAACCGTTTCATATTATCTCAATAATATGGAAAAGTGCTACCACACATGAGAATACACAACGAGAAGATGAACAGTCCCAGAAGTCAGTGAATGAATATTGCCAGAAAATGTGGTAACATCTGCGGGACTGTCTGCTGGACACTCCCTGTTGTTAGGTCAAAACTAACAAGTTCGCAAGTGGCGTCTATATGATGCCTTGTTAGGGGGGGGCTTTTATACAAAAGAACCGGAACTAACATATGACGTTTCGCCTATCAGTCGAAATAAATAGGCATGTTGTTATACTATTGTCCATAAGTCCGCATATGCAATTAGAGTCGTGATGTAAATACATCACTTTACATCATACATCAAATATAAACAAATACATTGATATTATTAATATAAACAAATGCTTAGAACGTCAATAGAGTTCGATGTATTGTAGATACTACCAACGCCGCCTAAATACTGTCTGTAAACTTTTTAGGGGCCAATGATGTGGTGTAAACAATGATACGTTTCCAATTCTTATTTGTGCCCTACCTTTCTTGAGAATACAACTCGAAACATAACTAGTAATTGGCTACAGGTATGGTGAAGGTGAGTCCATTACCACATGGTATCATCTCAATGATATGTACAGGTTGTCTTAACCGTCATAGACAATAGGCTTAACGTAAAAGTAATTTATTTAACATCAGAGATAGCGCAATGGCACCGTGGCATCACACCAATCAAGACGATAGGGATTTATGTTGCGTATTGTGTAAAATAAGAAAACAAATCCAGATCCAAATCCTTTGAGCAAATCCTTTGCTCATACACAGATAATGAATTTGCTTCAAATTACAAAGCAAGGACAAATTCCAGAAGTACTTCTTTCATCTAGCCAGCGTCAAGAAAATTGAGAAAAAAAAATAGTTAGATACGTATAAATTAAAGGTGGTAACTCTTGCAACTATCGAGACCACATTCAATCACTCTCTTGACTCGTGGGTCGTCAATCATCTCTTCTGTTGCACAATCCCCTGTGTCTGAAATTCTTACCGCCCTTGGCCAGGTAGTTTCAGGCATATGTTCAAAACCCTGCCTCATATATGCTGGCGATATACATGATTATCCGGCAGTGTAAAAAAGTATTTCATTGTACATGTGTCGTGCATGTAGCTATCTAAAACAACATATACAGGAATAGAGAGGGGCACATACAGGCTAAGGGTTGGCTAAGATATTGCTTGAATTGTAAGTTCACTATTTTCTAAGTGTAAATCTACTTTTCTTAAGTGTGGACTCAATTCCTTAAAATTCCATTTGTAGTGAATTGTTCCATCACGCTGAAATCACTACCAATATCTATTATAACGTTAATCTCCTTACATACTGCTAAAACTCGGCTCACATTTGCTGGGATGTTCCACGCATATCGTATTTGTAGGGCGTTTCTTGAATTCGATTTTCGTCTAGGCTAATACAGTTTCCTCCTGCTGAGTGCGCAATCACTCTGATTTTCGATGATCTGTGTCGCACGCTTGTCCATTAAGTTTAAGAAGATTTGACTGTTTTTCTTTGTCGGCATCCTTCTCTCACAGATCCAATAGCGGACTACCGGAGTGCTTTAATCTGTACTTTGATCCTACTTGAATTGTGCCAATCATATTCAATCGCCGCCGTAAAACTATTTTGTGGCCGTGCTAGCCGTCCAGTTCGACTGAAATGAAACGTTGTTTTGTAAAACACTACACTATATTGTGTTTAGACAAAAGCTGCGTTGGATTGTTTCGTTGTGTTGCAAATTGTTGAGAACTGATGCAATAATGTGTCGGTACGATGGAGGTTGCGTTGAAGGTTAATTCCAATGGGAGAACAAGGAAACAGCGGTAAGTTAATGCGATTACTGTAATACTCGATTTCGAAAGCCGAGCTACTACCGTACAAGCTACGAAGAGGAGGCACGTGCACCTCATCAGTAGCAGCTCTGCTTTCGAACTGGCGTATTACAGTAATCGCATTAACTTTTCGCAGTTTACTTTTTCTCCCATTGGAATTAACCTTGTACGCAACTTCCATCCGATGGACACATTCATTATTTCATCAATCCACAACTAGTTTGCTGCTAGTTTAATAACTTACCACGAATCAGCATCACTCGGACAAAACAGATACCGCGAGACAAAGTCTGCGGGTTATACGATTTGTCTTGTGTGTCTACACCGCCCTTTTGGTTACGATAGGTAAAAAAATAGAGGTATCATATCATAGCTAAGTACTGTAAATGTTGTCATAAGCGTCCCGTTAGTTTACGCAGCGTATGAAGGTTCATTCATCCTTCACTTCTCGTCTATCAATTCGTGAAATCATCATAACTCGTAACTCATCACCATTTTATGCTGCATGCCTAAATAACCCCTGTCATTTTTTCATAGCTTGCCCCAGGAGTTTGAAGGTATAAAGCATATGAAAAAAATAGGTCTTTAC
Source organism: Stratiolaelaps scimitus (assembly GCA_019614645.1). Lineage (NCBI taxonomy): Eukaryota > Metazoa > Arthropoda > Arachnida > Mesostigmata > Laelapidae > Stratiolaelaps > Stratiolaelaps scimitus. Next base: position 289,356 of record JABWDB010000053.1, read on the forward strand.
ATCAATGACACACTGATGAAGAGTACAATCCAACATTCGAGAACTCTTATGGTCGCGTTATATAGATTCCGGAGCTGTAATTCGATATGTTATAGATAGATTTACAATGAACTTCTCCGACAACGCAACCCACTTATTTTATCATGTTCGTACAAATTTGAGTTCGTACATATTTCTCTCTTGGAATCCAGGAAACATACTATACTTACTTCGTCGCTATCGGGACAAACTGTGTTGCTCTTAACGCTTGCTTGGTGAAGTAGACCACCCACTGTGGCATATCTGCTAGTCGAGCCTCTCTACACCAGCAACACAATCAATGATTTCGAGCCAATGGGGGATTGCTATAAAACCAGGTATTAGACAAGTATATGACAACACTGTAAATCACGCACATCAACTCGACTGCGTAATGGTAACCAATGAAACTGCCCTAAATCATACTAGAATATATTTGTTGCTCCCTTTACTGTGAATATTACGACAATTTACAGAATACGCGTTGACTGCTTGAGGCAGTCAGAGACTTCTTTGGAATATAAAGTCCTAATTAGAACTATAGACAACTGAAAAAATATCCAATGGCTTGTTCTCTGTAATAGAACTTCTATGATAGATTTCGTCTCTTCATGTCAATACACTCTTGAATTGCTATGACGCATTACTACCGTTATACGGACTGTACATTTGAGGGTCAGGGCTTGACACACCGACATCGGAAACTGACAGGCCAGTCAGATTTGACTCTCTGACCCGGGTATACGAGTTTGTACATAAATGCATGTCAGTCATAAGATAAAACAGTCCGTCAAATTCAATTGGTCGATGCACAATGCTTGCGGACTTCCTCCTGTTTGAGTTATTGGCGCATCATACAGCGACACCCGATGTTTGACTCGTTCGCTTACTGAAGATTAAAAGACTTGCCGATGCATTTCTACCGCTGTAGCTGTGTATTCGCTGATTCCAATGTTCGACAACGACTTAAGTTGTATCGGGCGCAGCTTCCGGTCCCTGAACACCTCGCCTGAAATGTTTTAAGTTGGTTCGTCTTTTCGGGAAATTCAGCGTTTGATATTGTGGTGAACATCTTAGGCAGTGTTTCTTAGATTGACAGCTCGAATCTTTTGTTGGATCACCCGAGAGAGGTACTGCTGAAAAATGTAACCAAACTGGACAAGTACTACCCCATGGGTTAGTGCCTGAACGTGGAATGAAGCTTGTGCACTTTCGAAGCAATGTGAATTTACAATTGGAAGAAAGAAAATTATGAGAAAAACAAATAAAAATATTAAATTAACACAAGGTAAAAATTAAATATTCGACCTGTTTTACCTGTCGCTAAACAGTAATCTTGACATCTACTTTTTATTGGGACGTACAATTATATTTGTTGTTGTTGTTCTTCTTCTTCTTCTTTTATTATTATTATTATTATTATTATTATTATTATTATTATTAATTATTGTGTCATATTGTTCAAATACATCTTTGCACGTGTATCAGACACTTCTTAAACAAATGCAAAAAAATTGTATACTCGATGGATGTCTTTACTCCAAAAGCAACTGAATAAAATAGTGCAAGAATACCAAATATGATTATTGAGAATGAGTTCACAAGTCGACTATAACAATTCTAACTTTCACGAGCAGCGCTACTCGAAAGAGGGAAAGAACCGCTTAACGTCTGACGCAGCTTTCTAGGAAGTCTTCATTATACAGTGTGCTTAAAAAGTAACCCGGCACAACTAATTAAATGCTCTCTCGTTTTTTGTTACAATATGTACCATTAGTTTGCAGTACTAACGTGGTCTTGAGTCGTGTGGCCATAATCGACCTTGTCACCCGTACCGTACAAACAACCAGCTAGCACTGGCGGCAGTCGACAGCAATTGTGATGCTATTTCGTCGATTTGGTCGGATATAATAGTACCACAAACACACATGGCTTGTGCCATCTGCGACAAACAGCCGCCAATATAAAAAAGGTCTCTCCCCCCACAGTCTCTCCAATTTCTATCTGAGAAAAGCGTCGATGACAGGAAGCACGACAAAAGACGTGGCATTCTATCACAAATGTTCGATTGGGCTGTAGGCATATATAGGTTCTACAACACAAAATGCTAACAACACCGTCTTCAGATTATATATAAAGTAAAAATAGCACTTTGTGTCTTTTTTTAGAACACCGGTTTATTCTATTGTGATAGGATCATCTGCCTCGGCGGTGCGTAATGGTATACTTTTTTCAAACCCCAAAGAAGTGGTAAACATCGATTTTTAATTTTATAGGTCTAACATAGATATGTTTTGTAAAGCGGTGAACCCCATCGAGAACTGTGAGCTCTCCTGAAACTTTACTTTAGAAGCTCAGCTGCTTATACTACTAACCTGCGCCCCTTGGGACCCTTCTATCTAAATCAACACTGAATTTGGAAACCCTACACTTTTAGTTTAATTCTAAACGACCGATCATAAAATATCAGGATATCATAGATGGCCGATCTATCGATTAGTATCGGACTCGTCCGTTCGGTATTCGCTTAGCTTGCGATCCGCGGTGCGCTGTTTCCTCAAGCGGAAAAGCAGCTTAAGCCAAGAAGATGCGATCAATATAATTTGTAATAATAAAACGAATAAGCCTCAAAGTTAACGTAGATGGCAGACAATCGATGAACATTATGTACTGGAGCTGTCAATATCGGTGGGTCGAATTTTATTTAGTCTTACGAAAATAGTTTTCAGAGCGGTGGTAGCCAAGTAGTGGATAAGGCAGTGATATTGTGATCCCGACGCCTCAATGAAGTAATTCAGATTGAAAAGAAACAACGAGGAGCAAGTCGGTCAATGAATCGGATGTTGTATAACTAGACGCAGTACGCAGCATACACAAGTGTAAAAAGGTTATACAATACCTGCTTCTTCTGTGATATGCATCACTTGTGGAGCTAACACGAGGCCGATAAGCAGACGATACTTTAATTGTTAAATAATTAGATTAATTGTTACTTTAATTGATATATTGTTAAATGTCGTTCACTGCTGGTTGCTGTGTTTCTGTCCTGTCTGTAAATTATTTTCATGTTTTATATTCATTATACATTTTGTACATTGTATACATAGCAAAGTAAAATTACCTAGCTTGGCGTCGCATCGAGCGGCTTCAACCTGTGGTCTTACGTTAGTCCACTTCAACAATGACTCATACCATCTACGGTAATATGAGTCATGTTATAGGAATCAAGTACAACGGCATCCCAGCACAGGTGAACCACGCCATATTGCAAGCGACTTTTAGCAATCACAAGTTGCACTGCTGAGAAGGGCCGCCGCAGTTTTGTTTCAAGGGCGGTTCTATTCTCATCAAAGCATGTGCAGCTCTCGACCATATGGGATATATCATCGCTCTTGCCAGTGTCACAGAGCTTGTTTCTCTACCTATCCTATGCAGGCATACCTGGAAGCACTCATGGCCTGTCAGAACTTGGGTAAGGTACACGTGGCCATGGGATCCCTTTATCCCCAGCTTGATGTCAGGTATCAAGCGGTTGGTCCACTCAGCCTTTCCATCTGAGGCTCTCCACCTTTAATGCCACACACCGAGGGTCTCCTCCTTTACTTCCTCAGGGCTAAGCGCCGAGTTCGTGTGTCGCTTCGTTCTTCCCCGCACTGCGGGGTCCCACGGCACAGTCCGTGCAAGGACCAAAGCCTCCTCCATGGATATGTGCCCTAATCTCCGCGGATCCAAAAAGCTAAAACCCGTTGAGTTTTCTTAAGCAACTCTCTGTTCCTCTTAGACTTACTCGTCGTTTCCCAGATGGTCACAGCGTAGAACACAATGTAATCCGCCAACGTTGCCGGTGGCCTTCTCTTGCCCTCGCCTGCTCCGAGGGTATTGGGCATCAGTCTGATGATACCCGCTGCCTTGGCAGCTCTTACCACAGCGTATCTCACGTGGGCAGTATCGGTCATCCCCTAGATACTTCGCCTCTTTCTGAAGGGGAATTTGGTGCCCACTCAGTGGTCAGACCCCGGCACCGCTTTCTACCACGCAAAAGGATGGCTTCCGTCGCTCTGGAGAAAGCCCGCGTCACCTGTCGAGTTCCTCCTGTCGAGACACGCTTAGTTCCTCTACTAAGATTGAAAACCTGCCACTGTAATCGACATAAATAATTGCTTGCTGGACAGTAGATTTTCTTAAATATGATCGATTCTGTTGTATCTGTCATGCTTGTGTTTGGTTTAAGTCACGTTTGTTGTCCTTCCTATTGCAGTGGTCGAACGAACCTCGCGGCTTGTCCTTGTTAAGCCAGAGAAATCTGAACGGAAAGCAGCCGATATTTTCCCGAATTAGATGAAAGCGCAAAAGTGCGTGCCATATTCCGAGTTACAGGGCAATTGCGAATGGTGGGAGGTCATGCATATGCAGAGCGAACGGTGATCGCTGGGTTAAGCAGCTACAGTGGTGTGAATAAACTTAACGCACCCCCTATATTTCAACAAATCGTGTCAAAGATTACGCATTTGAGGCATTTCTTCTGAGTTAGATTAATGTACGTGTCAAATAACATACATACCACAAAGAACAGCGCATATGACATCGCATGCAGCCTGCTACAACAAAATGTGTCATATTTCCGTGGTGTAAAATGATAACGCACCCTCAGTTATCGAGTCTTCTCGCTGAATTAATCCAGTTTGTGTTGAGCATTTAAGCAGTACTGTAGTCATGGGATGCGCTTCGAGCCTTACTGATGCAGAGAAAGCAGTTATTACCGCTTTACACCGAGCAGGAAAGACCCAGGCTGCAATTGCCAGAGAAATTGGCAGAAGTCGTCGCGTAGTGCAAAATTATCTACGGAGTCCGTCGACGTATGGTACAAATAAATCTAAAGGACGTCCACGAAAGATCAGCCAGCGAACTGCCATGCACATTTGTCGATTGGCCTCGAATCCGACCATAAGTTGTGAAGCAATCAGGCAAGAGTTGAACCTTGAAGATTTGAACCAAAAGTTGAAAACAAGACCTCGTCTTCAACAACGCCACATGACTGCCCAACTAAACTCCGCCCGCAACAAAATGGACGGAGACTGGACATTGATGAATATTGGGGCAAAGTTTTTTAGATAGTATCCTGAGGGTGCACATCTATCTAAAAGGTACTATGTTGTTTAAAATCGTCTTCAGCGACGAGAAGAAGTTAAATTTGGATGGGCTAGACGGATTTAACGATTACTGGCATGATGTACGTAGAGAGTCGCGGTACTTCTCGAAGCACATGTTCGGCGGAGCGTGTTTTATGGGTTGGGGAGCTTTGCAAACTTGTATTGGCTTTCATCTCATCTCGAATGAATAGCGAGGACTATCAGCAGATGTTGACCAACAACCTACTACCATTTTGTAGCAGATTTCACCGACTGCCAATTGTTTTCTAACAAGATAACGCTTCAATTCACGTCAGCGCTAGTACACGTGCGTGGTACGGACGGCATGACATTAAAACCCTAGAGTGGCCAGCATGTTCTCCTGATCTCAACCCGATGGAGAACCTCTGGGGCATTCTTGTCCGACGGGTATATGCGTGGAATCGACAGTATACATCTGTGGAAGCATTACGAGAGGCGTTGTTGGAGGCCTGGGGAGGTGTCAGCGACCAGATTCTTCTAAATCTCGTTGATAGTATGCCAAAACGAGGGCAAAATGAGGGTGCGGTATTATTTTACACCACGGAAATATGACACATTTTGTTGTAGCAGGCTGCATGCGATGTCATATGCGCTGTTCTTTGTTATGTATGTTATTTGACACGTACATTAATCAGACACAAAATAAATGCCTCAAATGTGTATTCTTTTTAACGATTTGCTGAAATATAAGGGGTGCGATTAAGTTTATTCACACTACTGTATATGTTGAAGTCGAGATCTGTTCGAAAAAGTGACACTTATTGGTAGAGAAGCTTATATTGAGCCAACAGTGCACGAGAAAAAGTACAAAGTTCCATGGGCTCATATTTTGTTATTTAAAAAGGCAGGTAAAATAAATTATCGGAAGTATGAAAGTCTAATTAGTTCGGACTCGACACTTTTTTCCAGAGAAATAAAACACAATTGAGGGAAATTCTTCAAAAGCAGTCGACTTTAGTTTTTCCTGACCAATTGAAGCCAAAGCCAGGTATTGATAAAACGTGACTTGGCGCATTGCCAATCATAAAAAAAAGCACTTCCGAACAAAGTACCACATTTTATGAGGCCATAGGTGAATGATGAGAGTTTTCAGGCATGTGCAAGTCGATAAATGATTTCGACTGCACGTGCCCAAAAGTTATTTGGGTCAACAGAATGATTAGAAGTTAGAATAATGGTTAAGATCCACACTTCTATGCTGCTAGTGGACGAACGAGATCCAGTAATAATCTTATCCATCGAACGTAAACTAAATGGTCCAGAGAAAACATTTTTTTTATTTTATGCAAATTCTGTATGCATGTGCCACATAAGGGGGCTCGAGCCATCGATTCTCCTCGTGTATAATGGCGAATATCTTTTCATTTACGCCTATATATTGCATTTAATTCTATTCGTGTTACCCGCACTTCCGTTGTAAGTTTAGGCTGCTTGTTAAATGCTGTTGTTGCATAAATAATTTTCGCTTCTCAAACGGCGATTGCTGAACTCAATCACAGTTACAATATGAAGCTAAAAGTTGGATACATTATAGCACTAAGTGTACATAATAAAATAAATGGGTTACATAGAGATCGTCAATACGATTGTACCCGGCGATGGAGTATGAAAAAATGATCTGAAAATATTATCAGTTAATGGGCGAACTGCAATAGGAAGGATAATATCATACACATCGTAAAATTAGATATAATTATTTTACGGCAACACCAACGTATGTAGCAACAAAAGCAAAGATGACCTACATCCACTATATCAGACCAACAAAAGTGGTATAGACAGCTCTGTGTCCGATAATTCTAACCCTCGCTCAGCACATTGTTCACACATTCGCACATTCGTTTCAACACATTGTGGAACTTCTGCGAAGGACGGGCATCTAACATGTGAAGAGAGGTGGATCATTCGAATTGTCACTACTCGTGTAGAATGAGGGTACGCCACCACCTACCAGAGATGTTGTGAAGGGAGTCTCGTTTAAGTAGCTTGTCTATTTCCTTTGGTGATATGTTACGTGCTTTGAACTTCACTCCTTTGTGGGGGGTGCAGCGTAGGGCATTGCACTCAAGCGTCGTGCCTTCCTTGATTTAATTCAATGTCGGATATTGATTATGAGCGTGCGTCTAAAAATGTAGCAGAATATCAAACACTATGCAAATAGATAGAAGAGTAGATGCTTAGTGTGGTCGTCTATGGCCCCCATTTAGACATAAAGGATGTGTAGAGGTGCTGTGTGTGACCAGATCGAGCTGAGTGGCAAGAACCGCTCAATCTTCGTATTCGTCATAATGATAATGTGTTACACACGCAGGAGCGGTTAAGTATGTACGTAATAATTGACTACGTATGGACAAGGTAGTGAAAGGTGACTGACGTTTCTTTGCGTTTCCCAAGGACTCATCGAGGTAACATTAGGCGGGCTGTTTCCAGATTCTTCGCTCGTCGGAGTCAAGCTATGAGCGCATTATATTTGACGGCGTGAGAATGCCGTTATGTTCTTCCGCAGACCATAATAGTAACATCATTTTCATCGGTGTTGAGACATTAAGTCATGTCAATACTGAACCATATTTTTATCGCTCCTGCGGTAGACAACTTTTCCCAAACAAACGATGATTACATATTCACATGACTATTACTTGAGTCGAAAAGCGGATACTGTTTGGTGCTGAGATCTTCCATTTGATAAAATCGGTATTTTGGTTGATGCACGCCAGAAGGCTAGCCACCTCTCTAAAACTAAAGGCAAAACGTATTTTGCTTAGGAGGGCTGTGCATAAACAAACTGAGCATGGATGAGGCATTGTGACTTTCGAGATATCATTATTCAACAATAACATTCAATCGTACTACTCGAAATTTTCGTTGTTCTGGCACCTGTTCCGATCGGTCCCTTGCTTTAAAACCAGGAAAAATATCTTTGAATTTGAATTGTCAGGTCGGCTATATGTGTAAGTATACTTATATAAAGATAAATATATATCGGATTGTGGTGCACAACCTTCTACTCAAAACTGATACTAATGGCCTGCACATCTTCCATTTATGTGAATATGATGGCCAGATACTTTTACCTAGCCGTGCAACATTTCCACTGTTCGTGTTTTGCAATAGTGTTAGTGGCTCCTTGCGTGAAGGACTGTATATATAAAGATGCAACGAACTTGCCCCAAGATGAGCTTTAATAAAGGGTTGGACATTGTGAACTTTTAACAAATGGCGTTCACCTAAATACAGGTTGTAGATTGACTGAAGATTGACTGATACGATTGACACGTGTGAATTTATGGCCGTTTCTCGCGGAACTTTCTAAACAACGTGCAGGCCTGTTGGAAATGTGTAACGACGAAGATGGTGTTAATACACATTCAAATTATGATTATGATTGGCTTGACTTAGCTCTGGATCATTATATCCATATTATCTGTGCTGCCGAAGGTGCAGATTTGATCAGATAGGTTGAGATCTTTATGGATATTTTTTCATTTATTACTTTATTGTTCATATTTACAGAAGACTTAAACACAGCTTAATGTTTGTCTCACATTTCGTTGCTTCTGAGTTAGACGTGGTTTTTCGTTGTTGGAATCGAATGGTTTTAGGAGCGACCAAAAGGTAAGAATTTATCATAAATAGAAGAGTTATATAATTTTGTACAAGTAAGTGTCCTAGGCCCAGCAAGATTTACCACCCACTTGTCGGGGACGCTTGAGCACAACAGACACAGAAAATGAAGAAAGACAACAATGCTGTACTGTTTTGCCTAATCGTTGCTGCATCTGGTAGAGGTTGCTGAACAGCATCATTTGTACCAGCTTTCTTGATCTTAACCTTCGCTTGACACCCGCTTTCAACATATTCTCATAAGCTTTATGGTGCTTACTGATTTCTTCATACGATCTTATTAGTTCCCTTTAATGAATACTATACTACGCATTTAGTGGATCATTTTGTAAGAAATATGAAACACAACGAAGACTGATTTCATCTGTCATTTCATAAAACTTACTTCCGTCGTCGGTTATCCCCTAGCCCTGAATATGAACCCGCAACTTGGGACATATCCGGTCCATTTCTCCAAGCTGTGTACCCACGCTTGCTTCTTCTGTCTTCTCGCTTGTCATCTTGGCTTAAGCAACCCTCTAACTTCAGCGAAGACGAAACAATCATTTTGTCACTGGTCATTTTTGGTGCACTCCCGTGTTTAACAACGTATTTGACAATGTGAGCAGTCGAATTGCACTAGTGGCTTTGGAAAAGAGAAGCCGTCGAAATACCAAATCACTCTGGCAAGAGTTTCGAAGAAAATAAAAATCATAATAAAATAAAAAATACGTACGACAGTAACCAAAAAGCTATCGCTAAACAACCGCAAAGATTTGTTGCTCACAACATTACACTAGCGTATGTTTGGCGCTCCGCCCTTTGCGAAGCTTAGGTGTCACTGAGTTGATTGATTGATGAGTGAGTAAGTGTTGATAAGGATGGTTTTTTATTGAAAGGACAGTTCAGTAGAAATACGGAAAAAGGTGAGGAAATACAGGTGTCGTTTTTGTTGTGCACATGTTATGGTTAATGGTTAAGGTTAGTGGCATCGGCAATAAACATATAAAAAAGTAGAGAAGCTGTGTTTCACCTAATTCGGGTTAAACTTTATTGTGTGAACTTTATTCCTTCGGGTAACTGTTTTGACATCGTGTTTCAACACGATGTCAAAAAACACTGTCCATATCGTTGGTACTCTCCTCGCCAAACATATGAGACAAAACCTCTTTGAATTAACGCCTTTGATTCCAAATTATTGATTTCACTTAAATTGGATGGGTTGGAAACGCACATACACACACACCTTCTAGGGCATTAATCAAGTAAAATAGAAAATATCCTGTTCCTATCCGCAGTATGCCGTACACACCAGAGTTAGATCAAGCTTAAGCAAGGAAAGCAACACTGAACGAAAATGAATTTTGTATCCAATTGATTGAGCGACTACAACGACGTTCAAACGTAATAGCCGAGTTATATTATTAGCCACGCGGATCATTGTAATAATAATAATATACTATATTTGGAGTCGAATGGAACACTGTCGAGTGTGCTCGAGACCTGACACTGATACAATAGCTTTATTGACCTTAGGGCCAAAACTTGTTTGTCTTTAACCGCATAATTATACGGCCCACCACGGATCGGATAATGTGCAACGTATGCAGACAAAAAATGTTCAAGCAGAAAACACTTTCTTAATTGATCTAAGCTGATACATGTGCATGGCAGGCTAAAATGAACAGCCCCCAGACACCACAGTCATTCAGCGACTGTAAATCTACGTACATATAATCGTGTGCAAACGTCATTTATTGGTTTGTATGTTCCCGAGGGACCTCATTAGTAGTTAGTAGTAAAGTCGATTCAACAGCTTAATACTTGTTTATCCCATAAATACGTTAGCAGAGTTGTGTCAGGGTGGGGATATGATCTCGCAATGCTAAATGAAAACGGGATAACGTCAAATAGCCATATGAATATAAGCATAAAAAGCCGTCAATAAGAAGTGCCATCAGAATTAGAAGTGGGAATCAGATGTCTGTCGTTCAACTGAGGATGAGGGTAGTGGAGAAGAGAGATGTTGTTAAGGTAAGGTGAGGGCGCGCAACATGGCGAAGCAGCCCAGCGTCGGGACCCGCCGTTGCAGCAGCAGCAGCAACCGCCGCGGCCACCAGCGCTGCAAACAACGACGCCATGGCAGCCGCGGCTTGAGACGGCGCAGCCGTTGGTCGTCTGAAGTCGGTTTCGTTGGCCAGTTCCTACGGGCGTGCGTCGGAGCTTCGTTTCAGTCCGTCGTGTCGGGCGCAGAAGCTACAGGGGCTGCTGCCCAGTGCAAAAGGAGCGGTTTCGGTAGTCACCCGAGTGGTAGCACAAGCGTATTGTTAAGCACTGGTGGAAACAGCGTGAATCACAGTGTTACACGATTTTACCGTAACCCACCCAAGGACAACAAGGAGGTAGTGGTCCGCAGAGAGCTAGCGTCATTGAATACTCATTGGACTCATAGACAAGTGTGAATTACCACCACGAGAAATCTCCAAAGTACTCGGATTATCTTCCATCAACAACAGACAGTATTGACCGTGTAATTAACACAATATAGCATAGTGAACTTCAGAAGGCAACTTGTGCCAACTCGAATTATGCTGTCAGTTGGTGCCATTCTCGGATTAGCGCAATTGTGGATTTCCTAGAAGGATACATACTGTTTGTTGCTTGTGTTGTGGACTTACTTCATAGGCAGAAGAGAGAGTACGTGATCAGGTCAATCTTGACATTTACTCGTGTCGTCCTGTGTGATGGCATGGAGCCGGGTGAAGATGCGGCTTGCAGTAGCTCTAACGATCGCATGCTTTGTGCCAACCACGCTTGCCATCCATGGCATGGATGGAAGTCGACCACTTTTTGACATCCCAATCTTGCCAGCACTCATCCCATTTTCGGCCTTCATATTTGTTCGGTTTGGTGAGCAAGTGGTACCGTTTCAGGCCAAGCAACTACACGTCGAGTACGACTATATAATAGGTGAGTTTGCATGATCAGAAGAACAAATCGATAGTGTTGAATGTTTTCACATGTGGTCTTCAACAAATAGACTATATCATACAGGGAATTTGAACGGGCAAAGAACGTTTTGAAGACAGAGACAGACCAATGAATGAGTGACGAAATTGTCACGCATTCATAGTGCACCGTTACAGGCCCGTGTATGAGGATGAACCAGTGAAGCATGACTATGTCACAACTATATGAACTGCGGAGTTCGATTACCACCAGTTAAGACTGAGCGATTTTGTTCTTTTTTTACTTGTTAGTAACAGCTTACCGTGTAATTGCGTTTCGCGAGCGTAGATGTCGGTACGCTCCGTAGTCGTATTGTATGCAGATGTGAATCCGCAGTACCGCGAAGAATTAGCCTGGAACGGTTTTAATAGTGCTGGAAGGTTTTGATTGATATATGATGGGAATTTATGCTTATATATGATGCTGACATTTAACATGTGACATGTGTAAACAAGGGCGTCAATTAGCTCCTAGTAAGTGCTTTGAACAACGGCGCTAAAATTATCTATAGAATCACTTTCGCTTTCAATTATAACCAAGTTTTACAAAGATCGTGCAATTTTGTCTTTGTCCTGACCAATGCGACTCTTTTGTATTAGATAGACTGTTACACATTTTGGTGTGAATAAAACCGGTATTAATTATTAATAGAATCACTTACATAATATTATTAATAACTAGACTTGAATAATGTGAGTAGCCTATTTGATTATTGATATATTTCGTGTGTGCTAAATTCGAAAATCAACGTAGAGCTTCTAATTGTATAGGCGTATTGACCTAACTCATGGCCGATATTTGATGCCTTCCCTCTTCATAGACTACACACAAATTGAATGTTTGATTTTGCGAACTTTAGCCATGCCTTTTGGTGTCTCGTATCTTTCCACACTTTTATAGGAGTTCGACTGGTTGTCGTTTTAGAGCTTTTTGAATGAAAACGTATCGCACGTGAGACTTGTGAGACACAGGTACATATGCGTGTTCGAAGTCATCGTTTCCTTCCCGTTATTTTGAGCTTTTTGTTGTCTTATATCGTTGTTGTTCAATAACTGACCGCACCGTGGAATTTGCTTGTCTCCGCACTTTGGGGCACCGATTGAACTTCATTATATAATAATACAACTGTGCTATTTTCACTTTGCGAAGCCTTGGTCTATTTATTTGGATTTTGGACCTGTTTCCCCCTATGACTTGTGTTGTGCACCAAGCAAAGAAGTGAGACCCTGGTGCAAGTGACAAACGACTTCTTGTCTATATGTAGCTGCCATATCTCAATAGTGTACATGCCGTCATATTACATGACGCAAGTTCAGTTCGGTACAAGTGAAAGTTGAAAATTTAATTAGTCTGTCTGGGTGAATATTTTTATTGGCCTAAAATATTTGCAGAATAATAGCATGACATCACTTACTTACTTGGACCATTGAATTTTCATTTGCCCCAATTACGTTCATATTTATGATTCATATGAATTTTTGTGAAACACCATGGTGGCCGAGTACTTCTTGGGACCCACTACATATAATCTAACTGATTTCGCAGGGTTATTACATGTGTGTTTAAAATTGAATTAATTATTGACGTTCGTATAACGATGAGCAATTAGTGCAATATTTGTGAGATTCTCACCTGCAACATAGCTCTCGTTTCGAGCGTCAATAAATGTGTATCCATAGAGTATATTATGTAATTTCACTGGCCTCTGCACATTGAAACGAACATAAGGTGTTCGATGATAAAATATATCTTTGTGACGGCAACATTTCAAACAGTTGCTTCAATTTTTGCACGGAAGTATCAAAAATAGAACTGTAATTAACACGTTTACAAATGCAGTACATGATGGCCTGCGGCCCAAGTCGCTAAACGCCGCTGTCATTGATATCAGCCGGGGTGCTGTCAGTCGCTAACAGAAATCCTTCTCTCCCATTTCATCGATAGGTGGTCTATTATTCTTCTATATAATATCAGGGTTTACATTGCCGTTCCTGTCTCTTGTTGATGTATTCCGAGACACGTTGGCACGTGAACAGATCCGTTTGCAGTACGTATACTAACGTAGAGAGTACAGACCCCAACGACGTCGAGGCACGTACTGTCTTGAATCTAGCAAGCATTATCGCTTGCTTTTATACAAAATACTCTCCATAGCCACCTGGGGCGAATTGGTCGTCCCATGTGGCCCCCGTTTGATAATTTCGTTGCCATTTAGTTACCAGTCAAGAATTACTCGCCCTTACTCACCAATGCTCTTGCATTGTGCCTTGGGGCTCTTCAGCTGTTCTTCTGCATTTGTCCAGCTGTGGTGCATCTTCAGTTTTGCTGGGGTCCTTGCTGTCTTGTTGCTTTCTCGCCATTGCAACTGCAGCCATTGCCGCGACAGCGGCTGCTTCCGGTGCCCGCGGAAGACCCGCGAGCGACTGCGCCGACGTTCATCGACCGACGCTTCGTAAGCAGCGGCAACAGCAATAGCGGCTCCGGCAACAGGGGCGAAGACGAATGAACAGCGATGATCCGATCCACACCCGTCAGCTACGAAAAAACAGAGAGAAACAACGAGAGCAGGAGGGAGCACATGTTTACAGTTAACAACACACGAACTCACACACAAACATAAACATGCAGATCGACATATACACATACACACAAGTGGTTAGATAGAGAGATAGCCAGACATACACACGGACACAGCAAAATTGCTCGTATTCACTGTCCGCCGCGCTTGTTATGGATAAATTGTGTGATATTTCCCTATGTGATGTGATCTCATCTTGTTGTTCGTTGTTTCTATCAATATACAACAACATCATATTCCACTACTTGTACCGATTAGTGATGAGTTTGCAAACGCTGTGGGTGCCGTTGCCGCCGCCGCCGCCAACAATTACCTAATTTTATATTTGTGTGAAAAAAGAAAATATATTATTTTACATGGGTGATTACGTTGAAGTAAAGGGACTCCCTCTTTGAATCGTAGTACAAGTGGTTGTTGACGTGCAGTATTGGGGATAATCATAAAGAGTTCAACTGCGCGTGAGAAATCTCCTCAATGATAAATGCGCATATTTGGGGAAAAGTATTTTCTCACTGGGATATCCTTTCTTAACGAGACTTACGATTGTTTTTAGAAGTATTTTTTTTGCTTCGTCGAATTAGACTGTCTTTTTTCCTCTTAACTAAATCGTCAGCTGATTATCCGTGGCATGCCTCGGAACTGTCTAACGAAAATTAAGTTGGCATCACCGGGCGCTCGCATAACTTGATACCGCCTATTCTACCAGACTAATTCCATCAGGTTCTATCTCATTTGTTAGGCAGATGCACATGTAAAATTATCAAGGTATCAACTATATAGTTAAGTTAAAATGGATCTGTGTAGACTCATAAATAGGTTAATATACATACATATACTATTTAGTCTCGCCTAAATATTCGGGCTTCCTCCCTTCGATTGAACCAGGTGAACGGGGTAACTAACATCACTGGGTAATGCAATTTAGAGAAAAGCATACAATTTACGGAGTTTGATATCTAAACCCTACGGTATCTAGATCCTTATACAGTTGTCCCTGATGCTTCTGAACAGTGTGGTGCAGCTTCACATGACTGATTTAACTTCAAATGATAGGATATTTAAAATATATTCCGTGGTATAACATTATAACTAGCTACATCCAGTCCGTGGCGGTGGCTCTTCGATTTTTGAGATGAGGAACCGCAGCACACATTATTATAATAATAATAATAATAATTATTATTATTATTATTAGGAGTCTCCAGTGATACATTTGAAAGAACGACGAATATGAAACGAAACTTCCTGTCCAGGAGCCGGTGTCAAAAGAGTCTATAAAATAGTGGCAAAGTAGTGGTGCATGTGAAACAAAGAACCAATCTCACACACAGACCACAGGAGGATGGGAACAAATGTACAATTCATGTATAATCCCATGATTCAGATCACATCCGATTTACGGGGGGTTGCTAATTGTCTCAATCCATAAATAACAATCAACTCGATAGTAGGCACTATTATGGACATATTACGTTATGGATATTATTATTACTATTTTTCATCAATAGTCAATTCTTGTTCTAAATAAGGCAATTTTCCAACTTCTGGAAATATACCTGTTATTGCGGCACCTAATTTAGGGTGGAGTTGACACGAATCGGCGTCACCGGACAACTGCTTGTGTCCCTAAATACATCCGTGAACCGAGCCGAAGACACTCGGAGAGTTAAGGGGGTACCCTTGTGATAATTCAAAAGTTGAGTCCATCGACTCAATTCTTGATGGGCAGAAGTGGCATCTCAGCTAAGACATGATTGGCCTTGGAATTCGGCCTACTAATGAAGCAGGACATATCATCATAGTAGACTGAACCACTGGCCCACCTATAGATTAATGTTGTACCTTCAAAGTGGTGCCTTCACCCAGGGCCAAGTACCCGCACTTCAAGCACCGAACTTAATTGTTTTTCGAGCTGACCCTCAGCTGTTCCCCTATGTGACAGGCCTCAGCTCTTAATCTTTTAGGTATTCCTATGAGTACCTGTCGGGGCCACCTCAAGCACCGAACCTAAACCGATGAGATAACAAGTTAGCTCGTCTCATCTCGTGGCAACGGTGAGGTGCAGTTCCCCTATCAGTTGGGCGAGCTAGTTCGACTCGTCGGAAATACCCCAGATCAGAGATCAAGAGGGCACGCAAACACGAGGTCGACGTTAGGGTGCACACAGAGGCGAGGACGCCGGTATTCGAAAAGACAGTATCGCATGAAGTCCATCCGCAAGGACACAACACGGATTGAAGGCAGGTCTCTAGAGCCGAGACCGCTTATATATTGTAACACAATCGTGCTTAATAGTCTGCACCGTGGTCGTCCAAGTCACGGTTGTCGTATGTAACTTGAGCCACAGTATCCCGGCAGTCGGGTTGTTCGCCTATTTCGGTCGAACTATTCGCCAGGTTCTTGAATAGTGGAACCTATTTCATGAAGCGTTATTGTTCTAGGCGAATTTACAGAGGGATTTCAATTATCCTTATCATTATTTTGCTTCGACACTGTCTTGCTACAAATTTCAAGTATACTTACAGTCGGAGACCAATATATGTTAGCATTTAAAATGACGAGCGTACACTCGAGTATGATATGTTGACTCCAACTGACACATTCATACATATCTTATATCATCTTAAGCACAACTTTGAGCACGACTTATATATATATATATATATATATATATGCAGCTTGAGATTGTTGCCTTACCGAATGTTCATAAGAATAGTTCTGAGTCAACAAACAAAGGGGGGTGTCGGCTTTTCTTTTGCGCGTGCTTTATTTTAGATGGATGGCTAAACTGACAGGAAAATAGAAGATACCCTCCCAGACAGTGATACTAAGTAGGCTCACTTGTGTTGACCGACACTTCGGCGACGTGAATTGGTGGCCCTATTTCGTGCTTCGTTTTTACTCTCAAGCAAAAATTCGCTCTATGGCCAAGCTGAGCTAACGCCTTCATCTGCTGACTCTTTTGGGGAAGAAAACTCCTCCTTTTTCTATTGCTGCTGCTGCGTTGCCGTGTAGTCTACTGATCATACTGTACTTGAAGTTTCCAATTTATGGATTTATTTTTAGTACTAAGTGTTTGAGCTCTTCTATTACCGCACTGACTAGTAGCCAGTAATGCATCGGCCTTCTAATTAAGAAAATAACGAAAAACGAAACATTTTTGTGGGCATAGATAACTGCTGATTGAGTTTATTTGTCAATTATAGTCCCAAAGGGTAGGGTGCCTGGTTCGCAGCCGTGAGATCTGAAATAGTTTTATTTCTCAATACTACCTATCCCGCAGCTGCTTTTCAACCCATAGAAAAATACTTCAAATAATGAGAAACACGGCCATATATATATATATATATACTTCAGTAGGTTAATCGAAGTGGTTGTATTTCTTTTTGTAATCAGTCAACATCGTTCAAACGTATTCTTTGCTGATTACAATATCCTAGAGAGGTAAAATTGGGAATACTTCTTATCAGCCTTTATATAGCACCTACAGCCATATGATATTTAATTTAGATCTCCACTACTCTATTGCCACAAACGAATGAACAGGCCTATTTGACTAGAACAAGCATTACTGCGTTCTTCACATAATTGTTATTTGATATTTTTACTCTCTTTAGCAAGTGGTTGTAACCGCTCTGTATGGGGTAGTAGCTCAATAGGAGGGTCTGTTTGGGTCGTTTAAATTCCATTTGCTTTTCGTCGAAGAGGATTCACTAAAAATGCGTTTCCAAGACATTTTTCTCATTGGTAAACGGGCAAGACGTTTAAAGCAAACTGGATGATTAGGCTACTCGCTAAGTGTTCTAAAGGAGTGAGACCCCGCAGAACCAATCTGCTTCACAATTGAAAAAAAATGGTTATCATCTAGGCAAAGGAGTACAGCACCCTACCGTATTAGTATGTCCCATTGAAGTTCACGCTCCCTACGTCGACTGCATCTGCTCGTAGCTGGAAGTCTTTTATTTCATTCGTAAACCCGACCTAGTTGCCAATTGTCGGTTTCATTATTTAGCTGTTACTCTTGTGACAACTGCGAAACTTCGGGAGCGTGAGTCACTCATTGAAGTGTTTTCATATATGTGCTTTACATGGTATAACGGAAGAAGAATTACTCCGCAACATCTTAGCGTAGCTCTCAAATTGCCTCAGTTTTTCCCCCTGAAGTACTATTTCTAAACAAAAAAAAACCAACAACACATGAATGACGTGTTACAGGCGGCCAATGACCATCCCTTCCTTCCCACTCCACTTGGAAGTGCTCTGAACTGATAGAAGAGGCTTTTATGAGGTGACGATGTTTCATTTCCGCTGTATCAAAATCGTTTCGTCAAGAAAAATCGCCGGCATGTACATTTGCGTCTGCTGTAAATGCTAAGAAGATTCAATAAGTAGACAACCTCATACGAGCTGGAATTCAGTAACTAACACAATATGAAAATATATATTGTAACGGGCCAAAACAATTGTAGCATAAAAACATAATCCCAATTGCTGAAGCAACCGGGGGGACGATTGCATCGTTCGCAGCGTGACGCAAGTCGCCACTTCTCGCAGTAATCCAGCCATAATATACAGACAAGTACCGAGAAACGTCTGCTGTTGGCAGAAGGGCTGAGTTAGGCCCTTCAGCTACAAATGAAAATCTAAAGTCACTGAGTCGCAATGGCTGTTGCTCGGGTATGGCATAGGTGCCTTATTAAGGTAACTAGGTACAAAGTTAGGTCAACGGTTTACAGGCACCACCAGGTAACACGTTTGGTGAGAGTGACTTTTAGCATAGAACTGTTATATTATCTGTACCATTGCCACTATATTCATGTGACCTAACGGTTTGTGGATATATTTAAAGCGTAGTGGCAATCATGTGTTTGTCAGTTCCAAGTCTACCGTCTGTGCAGGGTTGTTTTTTTCATTTTTGCCATCCGACCTTTTTGTGGGTAAATAATTTCAACCATCGATGTGAATTGGTTTTGATTTTCGATGATCGGTTGGATCCCTTTTGTTAATTCGGTTTTCTTGTTTTTCGATGTCGTTATCATTGACTTTGATCGAACGAGCAGCAGATGAAATAGTCCTCTCTACTCGTGTCTTTTCCTCGTTGATGATTGTTGTGAGTTTTTCGACATCCATTTAGATCTGTTTTAGTTCACAAATTCTAACAGTGAACTGACTATATATAGCTGCCATCATCTGTGTTTTTGTTTGTACCATGTTACCCAGTTATCAACTGTGTTAGACCCTTCTTAGTTGTACTGTCCAGCTCAATGTTGGATTTACATGAAATGGGTGATGCGGGACCCTTTCAATGGGGAGCATGGGATTACTGTACTCTAGAGTAGATCTACTGTACTCTACAGTGCGACAACTTTATTTGTACAGCAGCAGCACGGTAACACGATAACTCAATACAATGTGACACGTGGAATCGGGCGGCTTTAGATCTATAGTTGAGCTTACGCTTTGTGTAATCACTTACGACGAATCAAAATCGGTGTTGCGAAGCAAAGCCGGCGGGTGACTCTTGTCTAACATAAAATTGGACTGAACAGTGCCTAAATAATCCAAATTTGCGAGATTTCCGTGCTGTTTGTGGCCGTTATGACATCTTCAGCAACATGTTTTGAATAATATGCTGTATCGCTGGCTATGAGCCTCTTATGATGTTACTTTTGCCTGTAGCTGGTAGCAATAATAACACATTGCAGTATGAGGATGTCGTGATCACGCCTTTCTACATAATGTTTCAATAATTGCCACAATTGAAAACTCGCTACCAAAGAAGGTTCAAAACAGACTCGGTCTTCAGGCGGACAGGGATAAGGTTGTTCTTTTACACTAATTCCGCTTCAAATGATGACGTCCGTGAAGAGACGTGAAAATGTCTCCTAGTGTTACTTCACTGTTTCTTATTCAGCTCCGGATAACAACAGTGGACTGACTTGGAACAGAGGCTCTTATGCGAAGATAGGAAAATAATGCACACAATGTATTTATTATTGTTGTTGCTATTTGATTATGTTCATTTGTTCTACAAATTTCATCACTTGACTGGCGATGTTTAGCAAACTGTGACGTATCAAGTCAAGCTACTAATGTTAAAACCTTGAAATTGAAACGGACAATAACTTTGTATATAGTACATATCGAGTACACACACACACCTTTACGTGTTATAATATATCGGCTCGACATGATTCAAAACCATTTAGCTTTTGGTCCTGACATATTATTTTTTTCTTGGTAATGATCCTTTCTCATGAAAGCTTGGTACCTTTCTGGCCGGAGTGACGTGTGACCCGAACGTTTTCACCAGGACATTTCTCGAGCTGACGTTATCGGCAACGGAGAGCTTTTAGCCTATTTACTTGGAGGACTAGCATCCCGCAACGAAGTAGCTATCTGCCACACTGTTTAGATTCACAGATTCGGGCTGAGCCTCCAGTTGGGCTGCAGCCTCAACAGCTTGGTTGATCTAAGCGCTACGCTACACTGCCCAACGCTGCATATTAAACCGCAACCACTGCCGCCACCAATCAAGCAACGTTACAAATCCTCTCGCTCCTTTCCAAGCATCACCGTCGTGTAATTTCTACTAAATACTAAGTCCATCATTTACATAGCGAGATATCCTGAACAGTCATTATACGCGCAAACGTTCCTTCACCATCGCACGGTGATACATCGTTGTTTTTGGAAGCATTCGATATGTGAAACATTTTACAACTCATTCCGTTTGCAGACAGGCAGGCGGATAAAGAAAAACCGTTGGTTGACTGAGTGAGTGAGTCCCTGACTAAAGGTCCGGATGTTCTGACAGCCGCCGATTTTCCGACGATGTCTGTAATATTCTACATAACGTGCGACCTCATAATGGTTGTTTGCTGGTTCCTTATGTTTATCACCGACGTTATCATCTCGATCATCGTCATGATCATCATCTGCCGTTGTCATTGCGCTGTGTCCAAACAGCTATGGGTCGTCATGAGGGCTATAGGCCTGGTGCCACTGCTGCCAATCCTTGTCTATGTGTGCTTCCTTTTCATGATTGTTTTAGATTGTTCTAAGTCATTCGAAATAGTGAATTACTCCTGATCGTTCGAAGTAATGCCACATAATCATGACCGGTAATTCATTTTTTATTTAGAATGTCTTAATCCTGTTGACAATCGTGTTTCAATCGGCTGAACAAAAGTCTATTGATTCACGAAGGAACAACATCGGGATTGCGAAGTCGACATCAATTTGTTTAACTGAAAGTGAGTTTCTACTATTAAGAGAGTCGTTTGTGTATGCGCCGGCTGGTTGACAAATTCGAATTTTCTTTTATCCAAAAAGGTAAGTTTCGAGTATGATCTCTTTTATATTCTAATATATTCGGTGGGATGACACGCCTCCCTCCGGCGGATTCGAGAGAGATTCTTACGGGATTTGTTCTATCATCTCACTAGTTTAGGGAGTAAGCACAGGAAAGGCTTAGGCTCCGAATATGTAAATCTATACTTAGTCGCAGCCAACTTGTAATGATTGTCGATACCGAGCGTCCCGTATCGTGACATACAAGAGAACTTAAGCATTGTAAACGTTATTGTAAATTTCACTAAAATTTTTCAAAATATGCTATTGTCAAATTCAGCTTAGGAAGTCGGTATCATTATTTAGAACTGCATGATTCAAAATATATACGTTTAGAAGTCGGATTCACTCATTAAATTTGACTGACGTGCTGCTCTTTAGGTTCAATCCCAGCTGAGTTTCAGGGAATCTTTTCAAATGTTTGAGCTATTTATATTTGAGGAGGATCTCTTTTGATTCCTATTATTTAAGATATATATTACATTTGTGAGTCGATAACACTCGCGATTCGCTATTGGTATAAGTTCACACTAGGCGCTGTAAGTGCGCCAGTACTTTGGTTTCAGTACAAAGCCTCTCCTTCAGCTGGTTTTTGTCAGGTCGGACATTTCTTTGTTATCTTTTATTCTGATTAATTGCTTAACATCTCCGGTTTTCATTCTCCACTGTGCCGAGACCATCTCTGTCGGTCGTCCCACTCCGCAATGGATTATATGCTGCATTATTATATTGCATAATATTCAGCGCACCGCTCAGTAACGTTTAACTACGATGGGCATATGACTACACACTGTGCCCGTTCTAGATTCAAAATTCCCCGAGAGAGATTCCTATGTTGGTATATTGGTGACGAAAGGTTGCAGCAATTACAAAACGTCGAACGACTTTGAAGTATTATAATTATAGGTATTGAATGACTTTTTCGATAGTACGACGACATCATATCAGCACCATCACGCCGCTTGGTCTAACTGTTTTTTTTGGTCTACGATCTTGTTGCCACTATGAATGTGACACATGCCAACACTCACGTACATCACCAATGGTGATCATTCTCATCTCGTGGTTTCACCCACGGCTACGGATGTTCCGGGTAGTTGCAGGGCGACTACAGAACATCGAACCAGTCAGCCTTTCCAACGTCAGCGAAATCTGCGCGATTCTAGCTAGTTCACTTCAGCGCTACAGCTGGATCGTCCATATCGACTACGTCACTGGTGCTGACTGTCGGGTCTGCGTTGATTCTTGCGGCACGGGCAGCAGATGGCGCGGCAGAAGTTGCCGTTTGCTGTTACCATAGCAGCAAACCTCCGCGCATAGCAACTTCGGCGGCTTCACGAAGCTGCTACGGTTTTCTTGCAGACCGATTCAGCAAAGGGGCCAGCCAATGAAGAACACAAGAAGACACTGATGTGCGGCCTGGCGTAACAGGCGACGCTTGCGTCTGCCGTTGGTCGAACCAACAACAAGCGACGGTTGGCATCGGTTTTTCGGCGGGCGACCCGAACGCCCGCCCGGTAAAAGTCGTATTTCCTGCAACCATCGCCAGCATCAGCAGCAAATGACTCCCTCGCGTCCCTTACGCGTCTGAACGCCATCAGTATCCCCACCATTCATCTATCTGCAACGTCTGCTCTGTCACGGTACTGCATATTACTACAACGACGATGAACGTGTTCCGTTAGATGTGGCTTGCTACAAAGTGCTCTGCAGTTGTTGCTCGCTGACTGGTCCACAATGTAAATCGTCAATAATCAGCCGCTGTGGTTAAACAAGGTTCTGGTTCGTAAATATGTTGTTGTCCTTTTTTGATTTCCCTGTCATTCATTGACAATTTATTGCGAACGGGTACCGGTTCGTAGTAGACCACCGGAGTTGGACTCAACTACGAACGAAGCTCGGTTGGTAGTTGACATCCACATGTCTTAACAAAATCAATATATCCTTTATAATTTATTTGCCATTTTTTTATATTCGTCGTCTTTCGATTCCTGAATCGTACATTTTTCGTTTTTCATCATTTTCTATTGGTTTATTTATTATGATGGTTGACCACCGGTGGCGAAAACGCCTTATAAAAAAAACGCCATTTTCGTCTCTTTACATTATGACAATGGATAGTGAAATACAATATAATAAGAGAATATTGCAAAACGTCCAAGGAAAAACTTGCTTGTAAAAGTCCCTGTGGGGCAAGCAATTGTAAACATGAGTAAAACTGATGTAAAATTATAGACATGAAAATATTCACTGTTTGATTCGCGAATAAAGAAGTGTTGTCTTTATATCGGAGTCTAATGAGAAGAAGTCCGTTTTTTATGACAAATATTTACAACCTATTCTACCACATCCTATTCGCAAAATAATCACCGAGCAGCCTCAAATTAAGCTGCAATTAACCTATTGCTCCAGTGAGACGCTTTTAATATTGGCTGCATATTTTTTTTAACAATGCAGTCCATAACACGAAATGATCGATATCAGTTTTCGATTCACAGCGAACACAAAGCAGCAAAAAGGGGGGGTCACGACTCTTAAACTAAGCGAAATTCACAATTTAGGGCTATAACCTGAAAGTCTATCTAGATTTTTACCTCCCGACCAAATCTAAAACGTTAATAATTTGTAGAAGCTCACCGTACTTGAATTACTTTAATAGCACAATTTAGAATCGACTAATTTCTGTTTAATTTGTTTAGCTACGTCTAGTTGTCAACCCCGGTGGCCTGGTGGTGCATTTTTGTAATACCTTTTGTTTTGCCTTGCAATCGGAGGAAGTGCACACGTAGGTGCGCCGGTTCGATCCCCACCGTTGCACATTTACATTTAGGGGTCCGTTTTATGAAGCAATGCTAAAAGCGTTAAATGTTGGCTGACTGTCAGCTCGAAAAAAACTACATCTAGTTGCGCTTATTGTTTTGTATGCAACCAGGGTCATTGCTGTATATTACACCAAAATGTCGCACTGGCCTCAAACATAGCTTTCGTAATTAGCTCTGCATTTGTTGATGGCCAATGCATAATGATGATGATGGTTTTCTTAGACCGAGTATTTATACCACAAGTGATATAAAGTATAAAATACTTAATCTTGTTGGATTGAACGCATCCTGGACGAAAAGTAAGCGGAACAATAGAAACTAGTAAAGGGCATCAAGTATTCTCTCTTAGCTGATGTTTTCAACGTTTGTACACTAATGATATAATATTGAGTTAATACTCAGGTTTACAACCAAGACTTTACAATAGATATACACTATATAAATACACACCAGGTCGCGTGCCTCATTATTGAATGATTATTAACTGTTAGCTAATTTGGTATACATATACGTTCATTATGAGCAAATTTGTATAACACGCAGTACCAGCCTTGATCTATTTTAAAGTTGACATTTCACTAACTTGGACATCAGTGTTGCCGATTTGTTAAAGCTCGCTCTTGTGACGTTCAGCATCAACCCGAAATCAGGACGTCTTCATGAATAATAAGTAAAGGAGATATTTACTCTGTCTCTTGATTCGAGTGAACAATATACGAGTGCTATTGAAATAGGACAAATGTGAATGGAGGTCGACACAAAATGGGCCGGTCCAACCAAAATACATTTATATACCTGCATACCCACTTAATGAGTTTCCTTAGGTGGATTCTACTGATTGCGATTAGAATCCGATAGCCAATGATGAGTATGTCGAGTGACGATAGCTGTTCTGTACTGTGTCATTTCTTAGTATTATGCCACTTGGCGCTGTAGCGCTTCAGTTAGCAGAGCTTCTCAATATTACAAAGAAATTTACAAACTCAGTGGAGCAGAAATTGAGCAGTAAACGATTTAACGTTATAACCGCGTTCGTCTGTTGTTGATGTTGTATTTGATGGATGCACGATGCTGGCTTGGTTACCACCGATTACGATTATGAAATAATCGACAATGCCAACATCAGCATCTTCTTGTGATTGTTATTGAGTCGGGATCACTGCACCCGATTTGCTTCCACCGTGAGCATGAATGAAAAGAGGGTGGAGTTGGATGATGAAATGCTAACAGTTATACGAGCTCTACGGATGATAAAGCAATCTATCAATGCCCAAATTGTAAGGCGATGCCATAGTCGTGATGCCAATGCGTCAGTAAAACAGGGTGTTCGCGAAGTGGGCGAGCTATGGCTCTCAAACGAGTTACGCAACCCGCCATAGAGACACCATGTAAGATGTCCGAAACAAAACCCAGCCCTGCTTCCTTTGTACTTTTTAACGGGTTTAAAAAATCTGACAATCTCGTGACACTCGCAACCTTGTAGATATCAACGAATACTGAGCACAGCAGTATAATCGTGCAGTGTGTAAGGATTCTTGATGAAGTTCTTAGAGAATAGAGTTACCCATATCCGATAAGCATTACGGAAAATCATCCTGTCCTGTCATAAGAATAGTTTGTTGGTTAATAAATTTTTCCTTACAATACTTTTTGTAAGCTCATGCGTTCCACACCTACCTCTTTACAGCCAGAAACACACCTCGTCGAACGGACTGCTGCAATCAACGATACCCTTTTTTGTAGAGGAGGCAATTTTCTTCAAACGCACAGACTCCCTTGGAGACATTCCAATCTCTAGCAATAATTTTCCAATCCAGTGCAGGGGGGTTGATGTGGTATGACAAAAACGCCTCTACCGGCTAAAACCATCTTCTCCTAGGAGTCCATGTTACTCCTATATTCCGCTTTACACTTGGCATTATTTCGATATCTAGGGAAGGTGTGTAACTGCCCCGGCTAATGTACCATAGGTGTGTGCTTTATTCTCCTAATCAACAATGCGTGATGTTTTGAATCATGAAGAAACTGCTCGCCTCTCAGATCGACTGCTCACTTTTAAGGAAGATTATAACAAATATATGTCTTTGGTTTGATTTCTCGAAAGAAAGATTCCGTAGAGGCCGGATAATATATGAGTGTCTGTACCACGAATACTCCTATGACCTTGCTTCATATCGGACTGTCTATCTTAGAAATTAAGACCAGTGTATGAAATGTTATGTAGCCATATTATACATACCATATACATATATTATAAAGCTGGTACACTTTTTTAAGTAATAACATTCTTTATTAATTGATACAGTTCAAGTTACATGTGTAATGGAAGAAAGTATCAACCACGGTTAGGTGCATAACACATATTGCAGTTGAACGTTAAGCATGTGTGCTGTGTGCGGAAATAAATATGAGAACGCCTAGAGGAAACTTGCCCAGACCATATTCGGCACGTCGATAGTGTAACTTGGCTTTTATTTGATCAAACAGCCTTCTTTTTTACTTCGTCTATATTACAGTAAACACCAGGAAGATGTCAAAATATATTTTAATAACCCTTCTACATTCACTTAGTTCAAGCGTTGGTTGTATTGCACCGGACGGGTTTTGTCCTACGATGCCCACTTTATCGGATCGCGATTGATATTGGTCACGATTCCTTTATACTCAAATTACAATAATAGGTATGGGCTCACCGTTTCCTGTTTAGGTTGGTAAAACAAAACGGCTCCTACCTTCGGTGACCCATTTATATCAGCCATTTCCGACTTTGCTTTAGCGCACTGTTCACATTATTTAGCTCTATAAAATAACAGTTGGTTAGTTTAGCTTAACGTCAAATTTTTGTCTTCTTATCTATCCAAAATAACGTCAGTCCCAGACAATGCATCCAATCGTTATGGTATTGAACGATTCATGTCGGTAGAGAAGTCTGTCATTAAGCGACGATTTTTTAACAGGAGCAAGCTCTTTTTCGAGTCTTTTAGTTTCCCGCTTTTTTTAATTTTGATCTTAGCCGTATGCTACCATATTAATACTCAAGCCTTTTACGATGAAACGATACTTATCTGGTGGCTATGGTATTAATAAGAGACTATAACTAAAAATTGCTATGACAAAGCTCCAACGTACGAATCCTTTTACAGTATCAAGAGTAGGGGTTTTCTCAGAGCCTAACTAAAACATATTATGAGGGAAATATATTAACATAAAGCCGACCGTCATCTCTTAATTACATTTTGTGGATCATTCATTTGGTTTGCCTAAATGTAAAACATAAAAATTGTTCTACTCATTACACCAGTAGACTTCATTAACCTCAAATGTACGAACAACTGGGATGTGCGAACGTGATTACTTAAATAACGTGTGTAAGAAAGTGACGTTGTCAAAAATATTGTGGCGCACGTCTCCGATTGTAGAGATGTAATATTAGTTAAAACATTTGTGTTCCGGGGTGTCAGTCCTGGGGTACGAAATGATACTTTGAAGAGTGGAGGCTGTCCAGAACGACGCTGTTTGTGCGATTTTCGGTAAACGCCGCAAGCGGTATGTCGCTAATATCCTAAGGAACCATGATCTGTCCTCATTGAGTGTACCTTATTCTCTTGTCGTTGCGCTCCTGGGTTCCAAGATGTTAAAAGGATTTACGCCTAATGATACTTCTTACTTGACAACCGCTGTGATAGGAAGAACCACCCGAAGGCCAAATGACTTTGTGATGCCACGGTGCTGTTAAAGAAACTAGTCGTTCTCTTGCTTATCGCCGTGCCGATTGCCTGGGGCTCGCTTCGTCGAGAGATCCATTCAGTTTCCCCCGACAAAAGGTTTGTATGCGATTTCAAAAAGTATTTGTCTAAGCAGCGCTAATTATAACATCTACTTTTCGTGGACGATTGTTTTTAGACGAGGGCTTTTTTACAATTTACGTAAACATTATGAGTTGAATTCTTGTGATATATATATATTTCATTTTTAACGGGAACTAGAGCCTTCGTGGCATTGTGGTAAATTAAATAAGACTCAATTTGAATTGAAACTGTCATCCGATGCAAGATGCATCCAAAATACAAGGATTGGTGTTCAAACCACCAATCCTTCTGTGGAAACCCTCAAATGTTTCTACCCGTGGTCATAAAGTCTGATTCGAATGACCGAATGGCCTCCACTCGAGCAAAAAGTAATTAGCAAAATCCTGGATTACAGGAGCCATAAATTCAATCTACATATTAACTCAAGGCGGTGTATGCACCACCTTGAAGGGCATGCACGCATCGGCACCTGATGTTGAGAACCGTCGGTTATTAGTTCATAGTCCTTTTCTAAATGGTTTGTCATTACTGCTCAAGTGAACACTCTCTTTAGTTATTTCCGGAGATTTTAGAATTTAGGGACGGCGGACTACGGCCGCCCCATGTTAAAAGCCTCTTGCACTGGCCAGGGAGAATCGGCA
This sequence comes from Stratiolaelaps scimitus, assembly GCA_019614645.1. NCBI lineage: Eukaryota > Metazoa > Arthropoda > Arachnida > Mesostigmata > Laelapidae > Stratiolaelaps > Stratiolaelaps scimitus. Next base: position 318,360 of record JABWDB010000053.1, read on the forward strand.
CCTCGGTTCTTCCAAGTATTAAAAACGGTAATGGTCACCTTTGCAGAGCCGCCACAGAGGTAGCCTCCACTGAACACCTGACTTTTGGAGTCAGATTGGTGGCGCCTTGTGAAAGCATGGTAAGTCTTATAAACTAATAGCCGATTCTATCACTATTCTCTGCTTTGCCGTTAAAGTGGCCGCAAGATTATACTCTTAAGAAACTCAAGATATATTGGGACCCACTCAGCTTATTTGCAGCATCGTAGGTGGATTGTTTGGAAGCTGAACGTTCACACTGCCGGAGCCCTGCTTGATTCCTTTTTAATCGCTCATATATTACATTGGATTCTAAGAATTCATTCAACACGCTGTTCTGAGATCACATGGTTTGCATGGAGGACAGGCAAGCCCTGCAAGCTTTGCCTGTACGTTTTGATGGCTGTGCAATCCGCTTGATGATAGTGCCAGCGTTAGTAATGCTAGCAACCGGTTAAATAAGGTGCTAACGGCAAATGTGAAGACACTATTGGACAAGAACAGAAACCGAACAAAGGCAGGACTCCGTCTAAGATTCAGCCTTGTAAATCCCATACCTGATCAGGTGAGGCGGAGGGCTGGCTGGTATTGCACGGCCCCTCTTGTCAAGGGAGGGCGGATATCGTATTTACAGGAGGGATTCTCACCATCGAGCATCAAATGTGACCTGGGTGTCATGATGCTAACAGCATTTGTCCATGCACTGTGATCGATCTATATGTACAATAGCTTAGTTCTATCTACGAAATCATGATATGCACACACTACTTTTCCGGTACTCACTAATGTTTGCTTCACAACACCCGCGGATGCTGCCGAATGGATTGATTGTCTTTGGCGGGTTCATTGATTCGCCGATCCTTCGTCTCGCTCGGGATTGTTTATTCAGTTCCTTGACGCGTCAGTAGTCGCATAAGATTCCCTAGTGAATGTTATTGTTCGAATAGATCCTTTGTCTTTAGCGTCTTTTATGGTGTTGCTTTGATTTGAGCCCCTTGAAGTCATCTAACGGGTGCGAACCTTTTGTCGGTGAATGGGAGAATGTGAAGAATCTTTGAAAGTTCTTCGACTCTTTAACGATGAACAGTAGACGAGCTACGTAAATGATTATCGCCAGCTTAATGTTACGCTTCGAAATGCAAACTATTAAAGCTTCCGTCACAATCATTGCTTGTATTATTCAAAGAAACAGAGAATCGTCTGGGCGCATCCGATTCAAGCATTCAAACATTACATTCATTCGCCGGAATCGTACGTTCTAAACGTTATAGGAATACCCACTTCACCAGATGGTTTAACATGGATTAGGTGAACGTAATCCACGAGAATATTCGGCTATCAAAAAGGCCCGATCAGAAGATATTAGATAATACCTCTGTTGCAGCGACCATCTAGCGGTCATTGCAACAGTCGTTAAGCGATGCTTTTATGCGTATACATTTACATAGACGCTCACTGTGGTCCATAAAATATACGAGTTCACGGGAAGTTGACGGAAAACTTCGCATCCGTTGGAACACTACTTCGTAATGACATGGCACCTGCGCAGAGATATGTGGTGATGACAATTATGAACAGTCATTTGAAGTATGCTGAAGTGTCAAAAAATGGACTCCGCATTCTGTTTAGAATTACAGATAGGTACGAAATTTTAGTTAATTATCATAATTAGAGATTATCTTATTTCATTATTAGAAATTTCAAGATTATCCGAACCCAATTTTGATATGATCAAATATTTTCGTCCAACCCTTAGAGTAATTTATTTTTATTTATAGGATATTCAGTAAGTTCCCGAGCTGTCTATAATAGAAGCGAATTATGGAAAACGGAAAAAATTATTGAACAGCTTAATATTATGTAACAAAATTCCACTAAATGATTGATACGGCATAATTTTAAAGCATAGACAGTGAGATATTATTGTGTCCTGCTCCTGCAGCTTATAGGCAACTCGAATTGTATTACTTCTGGATTAACATGTACTGGTAACTGTTTTAACAAAGTCGAGAAAAATTATTGATTTTGTACCTGATTCAGTCTGTTTTTATCTATACCTTTATGCTTTATGAATATCTGAATGTGATTTTTATTAATCAAGAAGACACATAATTAAACATGAAGAATATATTTGCTTCTCTTAGAAAAAATATTAGACCTATTTGCATTCTCCCTGTCTATTGCTTAACATTATTCTCATGTGGGCTTAGAGTTCTGTAACCAGCTAAATATAAATGTAAAACAAGCATCGAACAGAGCCTAAATAAACACACAAAACTGCTAGCTCCAAACTGGTTAAAAACCAACTGTACAACAACCTTTGATCAGTCTATATGTGCCTCGACATAAATAGTGATTGAAGACATTTTCAATAAGAATGCCAGCCAACCCTGTTTGTCCGATGTGTTCCGGTCGTTCGCTGACTGCGAGCCAAACATCTTAGCGCCAAACGCGTCAAGGGGTAATTCATCCGATCCAGACGTATCAACGCTGCGATACCGCGACGCTGTTACCAGGGAAGTGTAAATATATATATATATATATATATACATTTCGCAAATACACACACGTTGACGCTTCTAAGTCGTTAAAATGAATTTAGCCTATGGCCTCTTGTAGCAGTCGGAAGATGAAGGTATCACCACTGTAGACGTGATTCAGCAGCGAAAGTTCGTACCTCTCACATTTTGGTCGTCAACTGTTGTAAGACGCTGCTGCTGCTGCTGAGCGGTGGATCAACCGTTTTCGGTTCGATATCACCGTTCCTTTCTGATGTTGAAATTGCGTAAAGATCCTCATTCGCCTGTGTCTAGATAAGCGTTGGGTTAATTTGAGACATTGTTTTCAAACTGATAACCATGTCGCCGGTGGATGGCGGCCTCATCTAGAAATCAATAAATGCAAGTCTGTACTTTCGTGTTACAGTGTTAAGGATCAGTGTTAACGCGAAATCCCCCTACCGTTCTAGGTCCAATTTAATTCTGCTCTCTACTGAGGGAGTAATAGGAGTCTCTTACGATTTGTGCGAGTTAACTACAAGTGGCTTGATTCGTTATGTGTCGATTTAAGCTGTTTACGTACAACGTTCATCATAAGGATATTATATGCCATTTGGACCACCAAATCAATAAAGGAGTGGCGTTTTTCGCATGAACTGATTTGATGCTCTCTGTGGATTATGGTCTGTATGAGAATGGTTCCGGCACGACCGATTGTTAAATAAAACACATCATCTAATTATTAGTATCTTTATGTCAATTATATATGCATTCACTAGTGCTCTTGACTTTTTTGAGAGGAGGCTCTCCCTGTTAAAGCCATCCTCTGCTGAGAGTCTATCTCACTCAATGTTTACTCAGGCCTTTCAACAGGAGGAAGTTGTAAATTCCCAGAGTTGGCACGAAGGTATTTGAGGCTTGTTATTAGGTCGGTACATAAGTTATGATCGTCTTTTTACTCACTTTAAATTGCCTTATTGACCTTTATGAAAATATTATTTTTCCCGACTTGGGCCTCTCTACGGCCGTTTGCTGCCAAATTCTACGCGCACTTGGTTGAGTCCACTTGTGTAACGTCTGCGTTGACCACCGCACCTGGCTTGAGCTGTTCATGATAAACCACTTACTTCTGAGTCCACCAAATGCACAGAATAGCTTATGGTCATCAATCCTGAGTCTAACCACCCTTTTTGTCGTTGTAAATTGCTGTCCAATACCAATTTTTCATCCCCCGTAACAATCGTGTACAAAAAAGTTTCCCTTCTTTGCCGAGCAAGTAAATAATGAAACGGGCGCCCATGGTATCTTCATTGAGTTCATGTGGAACTCATTCTTCTTTCTTTGGCATATTTCGTAGTGCATTAGGGCGACTCACGAAAGATGTCTGGGCTACTTCCAGTTGACTAGCAACTTGCACTGAAACCATTTTCGACAGACTTCATCTGACACTTCGGATTTCCCTTCCGCTTCGCACACTTCACACAATTCTGGCGATCTCAGCTGCATTTTTAAGCACGAAAATAGTGAAGAAGGCAATATCGGATATCGCTTAGGCAACTGTTGCTTATGCAGCTAGCCAAAATATGACCAGTCGGTCCGATGCGGAATTGATTTGTAAAGTAGCCGACTAAGCTTAACACCCATAGCGTTCGTGTCGGGTGAACCTGCACATCTTCTAAGATGGCAATCATTACTTTTTAACCGCCCTAATACATTAAAGGACAACCTGGCAGATCTTAGTTGCCGTTTGAAATTGAGAAGTCAACAATAATATGTTGTCTCGAACTCATAAAGATCCGTTGTTGGATGACATCGATACAGCTTGTTGACGCTCTGCTGGTCGTCGAGAAAATTTCCGAGGAGGTATTTCTAGCATAGAGGCAAGACTGACTCGTTAAAGAGATAACTACAGGGTGATGATGGGAGAATATCGTAGTGTACCAAACAGTCGCTGATATCTCAAGGAGTTCTTCGCAATTACCTACAGCGACACGGTCGATACCTGTACTCGAGCCTAGACGTGTCCCATCGTCTATGACATGGACGAAGATCCTGAAAGGGGAGAAGAACGCGGAGTAAGTTTTACTAAAGGATGTCGCGAACGAATTTGTAATGGAGTTATCCCAAGGCACTCCATTCCTGCCCGTGAACGGAAAGGCTTCCAACATGCATAGTGGTGACTATTGATGTGACAAGTGACTAGAGTACAAGCCAATGCTCAAAAGCAGACTTCCAAGGATGAACCCGAACAAACTGCGACTAATATCTGTCTCTTTTGCGGTGGAGAGAATTTCGTCTTCTGTGAAATTTCTGTCTATGCCGGTGGTTCTTGATTGTTCAACCATTTTGACTTAAGATTCCACTTTGGTATCATCTGCACATTCGCAAAAGACTCGACTGCAACATCTAACAAAATCAGTTCACTGAGTTTACCCGAAAGTGAAGTAAAGAACCCTGGCGATTTCCGTGGACGGTGATACATATATATATATATATATATTGGGTACAATCAGTTCATTGGCCTCTCATATCAAAATAATATTCAGTCTTAACGTAAAGGTCCCTTGAGTAACATTAACAACATTTTAACAATACCAGTTTAGCCGGAAGCTGTTACGTGAGCGAGTCAACGGGGGGGGGGGGGCTACTCCGTTCAAGCTCTTCTTGGCTTTCCAAAAAAGTCGACAGCCAAGCTGCGAAGCTATTTAAGTATAGAAAGAATAAGAAAAAAGCTTGTGCATAAAAGTAGCAGTCTAAGGAACCATGTCTATTATTCCTGTTGATTTGACCACGTTCAAATAACAACATCGAGCATAATGGTTGTTCATAACGCAAGCCATCCCGTGATCTACAATTCTTTTAGTCGAAGATTCTTCAGAGATGCGTGCCACCAAGGAAAGTGGCGGGGCTTTGTCGTCGCAATCTGAGATTAGATCATATTTTCAGGTGGTTCATTCATAAGAATACCATTGATGGTGGGTGATCTTGTGGTGGTCGTGTAGATGCTGCTGGTGCTGATGATCGTGCCCGCTGTTGGCGCCAGCGGTTGGGATATTGACGGCGGTGCTGGTGATGATAGAATTCCAGCCGTGGGGAATCTGATCCGATCTGCCTTCATTCAGAGCATTTTCAGAGCACTAGATCCTAAGTAAGAAAGCTAGCCAGCTAGCAAGCAAGGTGGTTCCTCACACTCCACCTATCATATGGTCTATGTTCATCCGCTGTCTACTTGGTGTAACTCTGATTGCAACACACACACACACACAGACCCAAACATATTCAGCCACACTTAGCTCTTAGTAGAAAAGAAGTGCTAGGAAAATACTCGTTTGAAAGAACGGGAGATACTTCGGAAACTACTCAGTTGAAGAATTTTGTCATTTTAATTGGAATATAGAAGAGGGTGGAGAATAGTGGCTACGGATGGCCCATTACTCTTTTATTGTTGTGTATTATTGCGTATTATGTAATATAAAATTATATATATATATATATATAGCCTCGAAGGAATATCAGCCTTTTTCTGAGTGCTTGGGTGAGCTGTTCACCGGTGAGCGTCAACCGCTTTTGTCAAAAGTCAAAATGCCTCCTATACCATATGACTAACACTGTCATCATCACGAAGGCAACCATTAGCATCATCATCATCATCGTCGTCGTCGTTTCAACGAAGGGGAGAGGGAGAAAGAGAGACTAGGAGCAGCAGCAACAACAACATATTATCACCGAGCCCGAATTGGCGCGTGAATTACGTAACAGGGCGTTACGAGGCTTTTTCACTGCTGTTACTGCCACCGTGATTGTTGTTGTTGGTAGTGGTGAAAAGAAGCCACTTTGAGGTAACAATGGCCTCCACCCACAGAAAACTGAGAATGAGGATCAGACGAAGAAGAAGTGATTATCTGTTTTTTTTTTAATTCAATGAGTGAAGGACTAAAAGCACTAAGAGATAGATAGATAAGTAATTGTTGTTTGAATTTGATGTTTTAATGCTCGGCTACTGCTGCTGCTGCTGTTTGACTTCGATTCAACCTTTGTTGTTGTTTTTGTAGTTACTATTGTTGTGGCTGCTGCTGTCATCGTTACGTGACATAGAGTTTAAAAAAAGAGGCTACCATAATATTGTATTCAGATATATATATATATATATATATATATATATATATATATATATATATATATATATATATATATATATATATATATACACGCTTTATTGGGTGTCTAAGTCGATGGTGAATTATTTGAAGATTTACAACTAACACCGTATAATTGTGCTTTATATTTTAGAGATATAACGAACCATTAGATGGACGCAGTTGTTAAGATTCCCACATAGATGCCCAGTATGACTTAAGATAGGTTGTAATATCCTAACATTAACTTGATGAAATCCCGCAAATTGCGGACATCCATAACATGTAATGAAGGTTTAGAAAAATAAACTGAGAATTCTCTCTGAGGACCTAGCCGATACGATCTCGATGTGTTACTACTAAAGGCTCCTTACGATCCACCTTTTATTTATTGATATTGGCCTCGGTGACGTCCATCCGGACATGACTGTCATCTCTATTCGGAGCCTGTTTTGGGTTTGCCCAAAGCACCGGCAGCAGCAGCACCACCGCAAATCATTATGAAGTAAGGCAATAATGAATAACGAGCAACAGCGGAGCACGAGGATATCAATGACGATAAACTGAGAGATGCCCTCTTTGAGCGAGTCCTAGACTCGGGAGCAACCAGGAAACACCATTCGCAATGACACAGACGAGCAGCGCTAAGTGCTGAGCCCTTGAAACTATATTTAATAGGAAGGGGGTTGGCTTAGAAGATGTAAGATAATTCGGAATCGTTATGTCATCTGTGCTGAACCTACAGGACACACACGAATCGCATTATTAATGTTCGCAGTAACTCTGACAAGCCATTCATCACCACACTCTGATATCCATGCTCTGTAATTCTAGTACATATCATGATAGTGTTCAGGGGATATGCCCTGAGGATATTCAAGGGATATGCCAGTTCCTCCCAGATGACTTAGTTAGCAATGTGAAAGGATTCTACCCTCGAATACCTATATAACATCACGTACACGCAGACCTGAATTTGCATGAGGATTGAACACTGGCGTAAACACCTGACTTTGACTTAGTTTTCTGTAGATGACCGGCATAGTACACAGTAGTAGTGCGTCTTATATTGGTGTTCGTGATAGAGGATGGGCACCGCTCCCATGGAGATTTCTTCGCTGTTCTTGGACACCTCATTGAGGCCAAAATAGCGTCGTCCTTGGCGGAGTGCCAGACATGGAGGTCCGGGCTGGCTTGAGAGTGAAGTTTAGATGGGATGCGAGTCTAGTGAGTAGGTATGCCATAACACCGAACTGGAGTCCCACAGTGCCATTGCAAACACAGCAGTGAGGCCTAATCCGCAGGAGCATTCCTTATTGCAAAAAAATTATAGTGACGTCTAGACGACGGCATTGATGTATGTGCCATCTTTATCTGATTGTCTAACACCCCTGTATTCAACCTGTATAGCTAATTAAAATTACTTGAAATAAGCTTCGTAGATATTGAAGATATACTCTCATTCTGTAGCCTGAACTAAGAACGTTCTGAATCATAGGATAAGCTAGTTTCGGTTTTTATGAGAGTTTTTTTCTGTAAATTCAATTTGAGTCCTTCGAAATTCAAACAGTTTTTTTAGCTAAAGATGTTGTTACATGTGTAATAATCATGTATCATGGCTATGCTTCCTACCGTGCGATTTGTGTCTTGTGATACACGTATTTATCATTACACGTATTGATACTGGTTCTGAAAATGTTGTGTCTCTTTTTACAAATCGCTTTCAGTCTATCGCAATGTCTGAATAATGTCAGCCGCCATAATTTCATGAGGCAACAATTTAAAAATATGACATCGTCGCTAAATCCATAAATACGTAACAATATACTGCATTATTGGTTGATAGCTGAAGCTTAGTCATGGAGCGCCCGAAGCGGAGTAACCGTTGTAAAGGTGGCATCTTCATATATATATATATATATATATATATATATATCCGGATGTATAATGGCTGCGCAATTAGGTCATTAGAAGCAGCATAGGCATTGCCAGTATTCGCACGAGATGTGGTAAACATGATGCGATAACAGTTACCAAGTTACCCAGCCACGAAGCGAGCGAGTTGGTTCATGTATCGACTACTATTTTATCAGCACTTCGATCTTGAATGCTGCTGCTGCTGCTGCATGATTGAAGCGGGTCTTATAATATATACGTTGATATCTAAATCGATACGGGCGTGCATGTATGTGCCAATCAGAGACCTAACACTATCCAATCCTACTATAGTATAAGACGGACAAAATTTGATCACTTTGATTAGATCAGTCCGCTCGATTGAGTTACAATATCCTGGGTAGTCTGCAACATCTTCCTGTGTCCGGAACTATACTACTTAATGTAATATTGAGTGTCGAGTTTGAGTAACGAGACAGTGGAGATTGACAGCACATCAATCTAGACTATGTTGACGTGATCGTCCACAGCAAAACCTTAATGACAACCCGCAGACATCAGCCCCCTATGTAAACGCCACTCCATAGCAATAGTGGTTAAAGGCTAATTTAGATATATATCCGCGTGAAACCGACTGAATTAAGATGTTCGACACTGCTCTATCTGATTACCTTATCACGATCGTAGATGAGAGGATTGATTGGTATCTCCGTTTATCCTTTGTTTTTGTTAAGAGCTAAGTGAAGGAAGTTGTACCAATCTGAGGATGTATTTCCTGGTAGCAGTAAAAAATTACAGACCTACAAAATCATGTTTGAATTTATGCGGCATAGTTTCAAGAAGATAAGTCAAGGCATTAAGTCTGGTACACATATTGAACAATATGGTACACATTGAATTAACGCTTCAACTGCAATTAACGATTGCATGATCTGAAGGAAACTGCTTATTCAGATGCTATCGTGTAGGTGTCGACATCCGATCATTGCCTCCATAACACACAAGTCGTACAAGTTTGCCGTATCTAAGAACCAAATAGTGTCACGCTTGGTGAGACCACGAAGTCGTTACTTGACAGGAAAAAGCCAGATCATTCATCATCCACTGAAGTAAAATGCTGATATTTTGAATGTCAGTTGACATAGGCGAAAAATTTTCACGAGACAGTAACAACACTACTCACTCGTGACGATTTATAATACTATACCATAACACTTTGCCCAGTTGACCTGCTGCCCTCCACATATATATATATATATATATGACAATCTTCATTCTATTTCCATTATCGTCGCTATACGTTCAAATAGAAAATATACACAGACACGTACACTGATCCTCAGCTGACGTTAACTATCTAGCAGGCAACAAGATGAATACTGCCACATGGGATTAAAAGAGGAAATTCAGTTTCATATCAACGAGCGCACCACTATCACATGTCAATTTACACAGTGATAGCTCCCGTAAATTCAGTTCTATTCGTTGAATCACTGGGATGGAACAAAACGTCAGCTATGGGATGTCATTTTTAGTGAACACAATTCGTTTAACCTGTGAACTGATTATTTAGTGCAAATCATGAAAACGAAACTTGGGCTTGATAGTTACATCAATTATTGTTGTTTCTCTTTGTCGAAAATACGCTTTCGATTCTTCTTCTTCAACTATAGTTAAACGCAATCATGATCCTAGTAAAATGCCCTAAGCTTTGAAGCTTTGCAGTCTGCAAATTTCCAATGTTGCGTTCGTAGTCAATGAAATGAACTCAATGTAAGTCTGCTCATTTGTGTAAAAGTGTTATTCTTGTCAGAGAGCCTGAGTATTGCACTATTTGTCTTGTCAAAATTTTTATGAAAAATACACAACCTAGTTGTCAGCTCTCATATTAGTTACAGCCACGAATTCAGATCTTTGAAACTCTACTTTGACAGACAAAGCTCGACATAACTCCAAAGCACTGCCGGGTCTTATCAATCATCCAATATATTCATCATGCACATATCAGTATTAATGACAGTCAAGGTATTCATCAGGGAATCAGCCTCCCTAAAAACGATATCCACCTCAAGATCAAACAGTTGTCCTTGGTGAGGACATCTGAAATAAGCTGTAATATAATGAATAAACTGTAATACACTATCCAGAACCAATTTCAGAAATCCGAATAGATAATTTTGTCGATCTTACCAGCTCACACACACAAGGATTTTTTTTAACGTAGAATACAAAGGTTGACATTGCCATATCATTATATTTATCTGTCAAGGGTTTTTAGTTTTTTTTTGTAACAACAACATTTATGTTGTTTTTGGTACTACATTGAGATTGCTGAAAAGTATCAGCCATTGGAAACAACTTGAACGCCCATTTGAATGGTCATTATCAATGCGGCGTGGTGCCTAAGATTTTGGAATTTCTACATAGGAATCTGGTGGACCTGGCGATTTGCTTTCTGTTGAGTGAATGAAATCACCACCTTAATCACTCTCAATGTAGTTTTTATATTATATATGTACATGTTCTGTATGTAACATGTATCACGTAGTGCTTAGTGCCGGGGCAATGCTACCATGATATCTTCCATCTGACACCCTGTCTCCAATTGCTTCTCTGATAATTGTGTACTTTAAGACGCCGCAATCATCATATGTCATAATCAATGTTCAACATGGTGTTAAATTATCGAATATACATACAAGAATGTATGTATACTTGTGCAGGTTCTGGTAATATCGATTATTCTATTCAGATCGAGGTTAGTTTGTTCTTCTGCTTATCGATAAAATCGACACCAGTTGTTATCGTAGCTGATTGGTCGTGAATTTCGATGATCGATGATTCCTGATACCGGAAGAAATCGATATTGCTGATTTCCATTGGCTATGGCTATTCGTTGGTCATAGCTATTGTCGTTGTAGTTTGTATTATGGTCTATCAGTGGTGATTTATGACCGCCTTCTCGCATCTGACATATCGGCTAGCAGGCATTAACCCCAAAATGACAAACAGAATAGTATGATAAAAGGCGACATACGTTATGTCGGTGTTCAGCTGTTCGTTCCAGAAGATGTGGGACCAATGCAAGCGATGAAGCTCGACCGAAGATTCGATCCATCGCTGTAGAAGCCCCTTTGGTGTCGCTGGTGGTGGCCGGCCATTCCTGGTGCTGCGATTGGCCCCTTGATCCCCTGACCGGAACGGGAGATCATTATTACGCCTCGGTTACGACTGCGTTTTCAGACTACGGCGTTTTCTTTGTTCCGTCTCGAGCACACACGAGTGCTCCCAGTACCTGTCACTTATGATAAGCAGCATTCATCATGGCGAAATGCAAGAACAGTACAACAATATGCTATTGTTACGCTGTCACATCAAATGTACATTTAAATAGACTCACCCACCGGATTACCCTATTCGTAAAAAGTTTTGCGGTTAAATTATATCCCATTTTCAAATTTCATCATCCACATCGGTTGGAACTTCCTTTTACGCAGCCCGAAGATAATCGTGTTTCGGCTTTATCGCGGACTCGAAATCTGACTACGTTTCTTACTCCCTTGGGAGAACTTCAGATCTCTGATGCTTAGTGCCCATAACTGGGCTAACTAGGGCTAAGTGACTAATAAGGTTCGCAGTGATTAAGTCATAATCATTGCTTGCAAAATGGAGATTCTTGAATTATAAAGGCGGTTTGAAAAAGTAAAACCTGTTTAGGAATATAATTAGCATGACTCAAGAGTACTATATTTTTCATCAATCACTTACGAGATTAGCTCCGCGACACATAACTCACTAAAAGATTTTCCACGTGGTGTAAATTTTCGTAGCTTCGCACATCTTCGCTAGATGGTGCGAAATGACACACTTCGAGAAATAATGTAAGCCCTTTGCACATATTTGTCCGTTATCGAGATGTGCGGAACGGTTGGCCTAGTAGAAAAGTTCACGGAAAAATGGGGAACAATATCACCTACAAGCGAACACGAAGCTGGAGGCCAAAGATGCCAAACAAGTCGTAACTTAGCTGATTTTAAAATGGTATCATTCTGCCTATGATTAGCTCGTCTATACTACCTCCACTGTGAACAATAGGATACTACAAAGTTAGCCACAACAAACTACACATTTATTATATCTATTTCGAGTATCAAAGTATAGTTGCTATGGTGTCATTCCCTGCTTTAATAACTGTTTTAATAAACCGTAGCCACCGTGGTCCACTGCTGTAGGCTGCTTGGTGTACCGGTGGCTATAGGTAAACCACAACAACAGTTAGTTTCATATTATGTAGAGATCGAACTTTGCCATATCGCAATGAAAAGAAATGTCAATATTATTAGTGTGCAAGTTCCTTGTTAATTGTATGGCATTCGGATTGGTGCTTCGTTTCGTATAGCACAAAAGGTATAAAATTACGTGGAAGCCTGAATAGTTAACAGCATTGAATGATTCCTGATCCATGTAACCGATTTGATCGTTGCGCCTGCTGTATCTCATTTGCGGTCTACCACGAGGCTCACTCGAACCTTAAAATATATGCGCAAGTTATGTTTTTGTAACATGCGTGTCACTAAAATATGAATCTTGCTTTTACCTGTAGTATAGCTGAACGCGAAACGCGTAGCAGCATCCAGTGAACTGACCGAAATACAGCAAATAGGAAACGATGCTCCCTATACAAAAGTCGCGCACATATTTCAATGCGGCCGAATTGCTGTCGATTGTTATCTAGTGCCAGACAGATTCCAATCTGCAAATGCACGTCTTTAGATCTCAACGACGGCACATGAAGGTTGTGTATTTTTCCTCGGATTTCGTATTTATCGGAACATAAATGTTGTACAAGAATATTCCAGCAACTGTTAAAAATGCATATACAGGTACGGTTTGCGGAAGAGATCTGCGATAATAAACCGTATACGTGGAAAAAGCATACGTCAAAAATAGTATATTTGCCTTATATGGCAAGAGTTTATTTGTGTTTCGATTATCTTGTCTTGAACGAACCTTAAATGAATTTTAACTTGAAGGTTATTTTTCATTCAGATTACATTTTCAGCGTCTATTCATCGTTGCAAATGACTATGAGTATATAAGTCATTTATATAATAAACAACCTTGTATTTAAGCACTTTCCAAAAGGAATCACAAGTTTCCTCCCGTTTATCGAGTTATACGAGTATATGCCAAAACTATAGATCAGGTGTTTGAAATGTCAGGTGTCCTTATCATTCGACTATCGAAAAACGTGGGTCGCCCTGGTTCAGAATAACAAACTTTTATTAGCACTATAGTCGATACATTATTTTTCGCTATCTATATCCTAGTCTTATTTTTATACCAGGAGTTTGTATTTCTATTCACAATCCGCCATCCTGAAAAGAAAGATGTCGTCGTAAATGGAAATGAAGTGTTTTCGGTAAAGGAAACTTCAACGTGAGAACATTAATAACCGTTATCTCGTCAGTCAATGGCCTTGATGGGTTCCGACCGGGCCCGCAATTCGACTTTTTAAATATTATAACTGATTAAACCAACAAGCACCATCTCATTGATCTCGTTCTGCCGAGTTTGCGATTTATGGAGAACTACTGGCAGAACATTTTAAAAGTGTTGCTCCTGTGCACGAGTAAGTGCAGCTTAACTTCGCTCAGGAGACCTGGTGTTCGTATCTGTCCGTATCGTATCTAGTCGATTGTACACTAAGCGAGTGGTGGCAAACTTCTGTGATACAAAATAAATTTCAAGGCTGAGACTGACGGGGAAGTGGACCGTGAAACATGTGAAACACTTTTGCTCCCTGGCTAATATTAAGTTGAGTAACGGCTATCAATCAACAACAACCAATAGCTATGATTGCAATGCTCTTCACCAAGTTCACGCACGATCAACTTTCAATTGATGGGACTGCTGGAGTTACCTTTCATCGCCGGAGGTTTGGACGCCTGCGGTTTTGAGATGAATTTGGGGCTTTGGCTTTTAAGACCTCGGGACCTTTGGGGAGGCACCGATTCGTTCATGCTGGGTATAACAAAAATAATCCGACTTAGCAAGGGGTCAGGACCTGCAGAGGAATTTTTTTCTCCGAAAGCGCTATCTATTTTCATCTGTCGCGTTAACGCCTGTTCGTTCTCGGCAGTGCGCATGACCGTACGGGAATGAAAAATGAGAGTGCTTGGTGACCTTTGGTCACCTTAATGATTGATGCATTGCGAGCTGTCGTGTGTCCATTGACGAATCCCCTGGGGGCGGAGGTACACATTCACTCGTGGGTTTTTCATTCCAACTAGGGAAACAGGCGTCGCAAACTAACAAAAATATATGTGACATGTACGGAGAGAGTGCCGTAGAAGAAAGTGCATGTGTGCCGAGAGTGGTTTCTGAGCTCATGTTGAGGAGATTTTGATCTCTGGATTAGAGAGATCGGACACAAGTGTAATTATAGCGAAGTCAATCGGACGTGGCCCGGTTGGCGAATAGAAAGAGCGTTGTCCTCCACCAGGACAACAGTAGACCACACATTTCTTTGATGACCTGGCAAAAATCATTGCCGCTTGGGTGGGATGTTTGAGTGCCTCCACCCACCGCTATAGCCTCAACGTTGTGCCTTCATATTATCGCTTGCTCTGGACGCTAGAGAACAGTCAGACCTTCAGTTCACTGGATAAACTCAAAATCTTATTGGATGATCTCTTTGGCCATACATCTCCGGACTGTGATGGAAGAGGGAATCGAGAAAGGAAGAGAGAGCCCGTGGAGAGATGGCAGCAGAAAGTCATTGAACAGAATGAAACCTATTTCGTTGATTAAAATCGGTTTTTTGGTAAATATTTTTTGTCAAAGGTCCGGGAGTACGGAAAGGGTGGGATAGTATAGTAAAGTGGGGTAGTAAGGGTAGCCCCGATAGGTTCTTGAAGTAATACCGACGTGGTTCCGAGGTGTGTCACATAACAGAAGAACAGCTGACAACAGCATCACAAGTGTATGGTAAAACAATAGGCGTAGTCTATCATCTTACTATTGATTGTATTGTTATTGTTCACCCAAAGGAATATATCGTCAAACGACCAAACACAAATGTTATGCATGATGCTCTGAGTTCATGCAGTGAGTTCATTCATAGAATACTGAATATTTAAGAAATAATATTAATAACAAGAATATAATAGTAGTTATAATTATCATCATCTTCACCAAAATATTGCTCATTTATTATAGATTTGTGGAGTTTTACTTATACAGTGTTACTTTCAATGTTGGCATTTTATGCACAGAAGCGTATTCTACCTATAGACATTAAGTTTCGTGATAAAACTGATGCGGTCTCTGGTCTTGACTATTTTAAGTTTATTTTTTTTCGGATTTAACACAAAAACTATCTTGTTTATACATAAATTTTGCGTTTGACATTCTCGTTTTTTTTTGGCTATTTTAAGGGATTACAATGTTCAAAACAAGGTCAAAAACGCCGCACCTTAGGTGTATGTATGACCATTAAAGGCCATAGTATCATGCTTACCGCCGTGCGACTAAGATTACAGGCTGCCATTGATCCTATAAAGTCCTGATATAGTTTTCTACACTCGTTGCATGCGGGATATACAATTAACTGTATCCGGAATGTAGTTGCCTTAACAACCACCTTAGTAGAATGTAGTGGTAGTATGTTTACGATATGGTGTTCACAAATTTCGTTGTGGTCACTTTTCTTTGTCGTATTGGACAATGTTTGCAAACGCTTCCCGTTTTGCGAAATGAGAAAATGCTGTAACGCGGATCGGGAGTTTAGCCATTTAGCTTCCTTGAAATTGTCAGAGATGTCATATATTTTATACATCCATCGCATCGATGATAGGAGGATAGAGTTATCTGAAACATATAATACATTAGGTAGGTGTAGAATATAACATCTTGAAAGCTCACTCTAGAATTTGTTCAATTTACCGCATTCTTCCAACCATCGAAGTTTGCTGTAAATAAAGATGTGTATAACATTTTGCCGAAGCACAAAAAGAGAAATTTACTTTGTGTCAAGTTTTTCATAAGTTTACGATCATTTTTGTATTGTAAGAAGCATTGTAGGTCGATAACTTAACATATTATATAACATGCATATGATGAATATGCAATACGTATAACATTACGTCAATCATAAATCATCTTTCTTGCTTTTAAGCTCTCTAGTTCGCGGTCGGTTCGTTCTAAAAGGGTCACCACAACGTCACAAGTGGGAAGAAGAAGCAAACTGTCGTCCACTGATAGATGGCCCGCCGTATATATTAGTGATTAAGGTCAAAACACAATAACTATGACTTTGTTCAACCACCAGATTCAGTGGCATAGACAGACCTGTGTATCAATCAAAATGTTCTTAAATAATATAATATAATAAGAAGCATATCAGTAGAAAGCTTCACACAAAAGGATATTTGGAGACCGACCTATTATATCTGTGTAGAGCACGGACAATACCAATTAGCCACATATGACGCACCTACAGAGAGTATTTTGCACAATAGTTTGCATCTGCAGTGTCGTTACCGTAAATCTTATTTTCTCCATTTTCTTCGTAACGACGGCGAAATGGCACAAATATTATCAAAGTCGTCTCTGCTATTGTGGGCAACAATATAGAAACAAAAAGAAAATACATCAGCAGAATACCATATTTTGCTGATGGCCGTTGATGTTGTTACCCTTGATTTATTCCCGTGCTGGACGACGTGCTTTCAAAGTACCGAACAAGCACGGTTTATTGTAATTGAGGAAGCTGAAGAATCGGTCCGCTCGGGGTCAGATCAGATAGAATCGCTTATAGAGGAGGTCAGACAGGTGGCGCCAATAAAATAAATGGTGGACGCTGAATAAACCAAAAGTTGACGGGGAGTGAAAGTGTCAAAAGTGACGACGATTGCGCTGTGTTCGTTTTCGCTGACTTTAGCTAACTAAAGTTCTGTGCACGTGCCATCCACACTCAAATAGGTAGTTGCTTATAGTTAAAAATAATCTTGCAGATGGGTGCTTAATTAAGGGTTGATCCACCCTTAATTGTAATGTCCCCTGAGAACATTACAATGATCAACATTGTAATGTTCTCAGGGGACACCTTCCGAGAAACGGAACGCGTGGAATTTTTCGACATATATATATATATATATATCGCCCCAACGAAACTGTGAACTCTTTTCCGCACTATTGAATTAGTCACGAATTGTGTAAGATTACAACGGGTAATAATGCTTAATGGTCAAAAGTATCGGTTAGATTGATGTTTGCAGACAACAATGCAAAGATAATTGGTCAGATAGTAAGGCAATTACATATTTGGGTCAGCCAATTTGATCATTATGATACCATCTAAATATTCCGTGATCTCGTTAACTAGCCTGTCGATACCATCACCTATAAAAGCCTACGACAAACGAAACAGCGAAGGAACTAAGCGGAAGATTTTTTGTGTGATGGGATTTATAATAATTGTTTTAATCATCAGTGCTTCAGTATATTGCTGGCGTGGGTTCGATCCGCGCTGAGGGCCGCATAATATTTCCTCTAAATAAATTCCACCGGTAGTCTAACCCATGTGGTGCGGTTGTGGCAGCAAACCGTACCCGTGTGCAAAGGCTGTCCAGACTCTCAAGCTAAAACAACTAATTCAGCAACAACAACAAGAAACAAGAACAACAGCAACAACAACAACAGCAACAACAAGAAACAACAACACCAACAACAACAAATATAATATTCTTCTTGTTTTACATAATGATTAGCGAACATGATTTTGGAGTTTCGTAGTTGCTCGAAAGATATTCGGGGCTGACACTTTTCATTTTCTGATGATTACAGTGGGTGGCGGCTCTGCTGGAGCAGTGCTGGCAAATCGTCTATCAGAGGATCAGAGTGCATCGGTGCTCCTTATCGAGGCCGGTGGCATCGAAAACGAAGTATCCGATATCCCCTTAATCGCTGCGACGCTGCAGTTGTCACCACTCGATTGGCAATACGTCACCGAACCACAAGATGCTTCCTGCTTTGGTTTCAACGACCGCGTACGTATCACCCAAGTATATGGATATATAAAAATCTATATATACTGCATTGTTGTACATCTACAAAGATTTTCTTGTTGCATACTTTATACTTCGCGAGATTGACGTCGTTTAACAGTCAATCCAATGAAAACGTGCAATAAAGCAATCTGATAAAATATTCATAACGTCAAAGTATTATAGCAATTGATTCAATTTCCCCTCATTTCTTTTGCATATTAGGCGATTTGCTTAAACATATAATAAAGACTTGCCTAACCGAACCACCGTTCAGTTAAGCTGTGTATAGCCCAATGATGAATAGAGCGCAGCCCAAAATGTATGGTGACAATAAATTTGTTGAATACAATAGAATGTTCGTCACCCTTTCGTTAAATTCTTTATTTGATCGTGATTTTAACACGGAATAAGGCCAAATAGTTCGATTATGTCTACAGATAGGGTTGCAACCAATTGTCCTAATAGTGTCGAGGCAAATAGTACTCCTCTATATCTTAAACCAGTTCAAATCCACTAAAATTCAACCATTATTATTTTGAAATTAGTCGTATGTTTGCTGAGGCGTTTAGTCGGTGTACTTTTACTTTTACATGTATTTTCAGTAGGGAACATAACACACGAAGTACAGATACGATATATTTCGCTCCCTCTTCCGTACGTCATGTAATCCTTCTTGAAAGCGTCCTGACTATCTTATTAGCAGCTACGTCGACCTTAATTAAGAGAGTGCAAGCTCCTACAGCCGTATTCGACTGGCTCAAAAGCTCAAGCGAGACGAGCCATAATCACATAGGTGCGTATATCCAATATACTATTCATTCATAAAGTGAAAACCGTAAATATTGCAGCGGAGCTTGTGGCCTCGAGGAAAGGTCTTGGGTGGTTCGAGTGTACTCAACTATATGCTCTATGTTCGTGCGAGCCCTCACGACTATGACACTTGGTCACATTATGGAAACTATGGCTGGAGCTGGAAGGAAGTCTTTCCGTACTTTCTAAAATCGGAAGACAATCGAGATCCGGTATTCCTAAAAAACGGTAGGTGAAACACCATAACCAACACATGATGCTATGTGAATAGAGAAATCGTTATTAAGCCTAAAAAGAAATCCTGTATGAATCCTGTTCTGAATCTGATTTACGTTATGCGATAATTTAGACTGATAGTATTATGATCCAAAATCAAATGCGAACACATATCTCGATATACGCTGACGATATATACAGGTGATTTGACTTTCAGTAGTTGCTATACCTAGCAAAACGTCACTACACACACAAAATACTCACTAATATACCCAATTGTTGTTTACACACAGATACGGGTACAATTGTTGGCCCTTCGTTCCAATAATAAACAATAAAAGTAGCGGTAATGAATTGAAAATGAACTTGATCATTGCAGGTTATCATGCCACTGGTGGATATATGACTGTGTCAACTCCGCCGTACTCAACGCCCCTTGGAAGGGCGTTTATTCAGGGCGGTATTCAGATGGGATATCCTAACGTCGATGTTAACGGGCCTACAATGTCGGGTATGTAACTACGACAAGCGCATTACTCATTTCAACAAGGGTTCTTTTCAACAAGTCGATCGCTTAAGGATAGCATTGTTTATACATGATTTTGGTTCATATACTGCTATGTGAAAGCTGAGAAAGAAATTGCTGCCACATGAACATTTCAATAATTATTATTGTATTTATTAGCAACTTTTGGTGTAATTGTTATTCTTTGCAATTGACATAGTGAAAAAAATGAGACTCGACAGTAGCTGATTCACTTCACATTGACTGAGCCATTCAATGGAACACAGGGAAATTTCTCTAACATGTTATTACTTTTGATCTACGACGTCACGAGTTGTCGAATCAACGTCCGGCGCTTTTCCGTCGAAAGTCGTGGACGGATTAGACAGGCTATTTCATTCGTCTGTTGTTATGACGAGCACCGGTATCTACCGGACATTCGGAACATCATGTTCAAGCGCTTTCATTGCAGTAAAAATGCTTGAACATGATGTTCCGACGTCGGGAGCCATTCGAGGGATAAAAATACTAGTAGCAATGAATGCTCCCCTTCAGAACTATTTAAAGTCGCCAACGAGTCAAACCAGTGTTTCGTCGTATGATAAGTTGTCTAGTGAATGAATTGTGGTCTAGCTGTTCCTTTGGTTGAATCATATGTAGCCATAGTATCTTTGTTCGATCATCAACCAGTTCGTCAGACTAGCTGTGATGAGAATGGAATACCTGTCAATATCGAATCCATCATCGAATTGTACGTTCATTCACACACCGAACTATTTGACACAGCTTTCGATTGGCAACAAAATGAAGACGAAGTTGTGGTATTAGATAGTGTTATAGAGAAACTGCCAGCCGATTGTTTCACACTGGGAACTGCCATGGAAAATGAAAAGAAAAACAAACCCCGCTGGACATCGACAGGAGCCAACTAGGTGCTGTCATTTAAAAAATCCACGAAAGTGAAAATCTAGCAAAGGTTAGCAATACGCTATGCTGTTAAAGACCATTCGGTGGCACATATCTAAATGTTTCACTAAAAAAACCTCTTATTTGCTCCAGCCGATGACCGGGCGGATCAAATATTGCCATATCCCTTGTAGCAAACTTAAAGATGGAACATATCATCCTGCAAACAGCTAGTGCTTAAATATGATCAAACGTCAGTATTTGTTGACCTAATCTATATTTCGTGTAGCTCGTCTTAATGTACCTTTAAGGTATTTTTTATTTGCTTTATCGAGCTAGTCCGTCTAAGTGGTTTACATCTTACGTCAACTCGTGTAATCCTATGATTTTCGTTTTAAATTAAAAACCCAATAAGTCGATGAAAACTCGTCGTAGAATAAAATCTCTCTGTCAGACAATTGCACATACTTGCACATAGACTAACACAAGCATACAAGATCTTCGTTGAGCAACTGGTTAATAGATCATCCTTGTAGGAAAGTCGTGTTTACTTTTTTAGTGCTTATCTTCAAAAGAAGTGATCGATTTACCAAACCTTTCGGATTCCTGTATGTTTTCTTCAGAAATGGTTTGAGTCCGATATTGTCGTAATTAATTTATCTTAATTAATCCAATATAACTATCGTAATCGTGACTCTGACGTGAAATAATTAAAGTCAATCAATGGGGTACACTATTTCTGTCAAAGAGGATGGCGTTTAGTGTATGGAGGATAGGCTCCCCCCCCAAATCGTTGGTCCCGATCTTCAGAATTAACAGATTAATTCATTAATTTTTTAATTAATTACAAAAGCTAATTGCCAAATTCGAAAGCTTCATAATAGCCTTATCCCTTATTGATATAAGAACATAGTTGCTGTAGCAACTAGTGAATCATACGTAAATATTATTCAGCCGGCGGTTGAGTACAACCAAGTCATACAGAGTCAATGTTCGCTATTCTGATTATTCATTAAAGTTATTCAAATAACTACTACTACTACTACGACCACTATATCTTTGCCAGATTATGTGACTAGTAACCATGGACAGGAACGCACTCGTAGTGATTCTATAATAGAACACTGAAATTATCGAAATAACATTGCAGCCATCATTACACAGTTAGAATTTAATAAGAAGTATGATTCAAAGACTGAATCGTCTTTGAGGTCCTTACATATAATGCCAATCCTCCCCCCCGTAAAGGATCGCCCGCTAAGATGTCCTTACAATTGTGTGGTGTATATACATACAGAAATAACAGTCCCGCGAGATATCAACATATAACTAAATAAATAAAAAAATATATATATGAGATGAGCAGCTAGCCCCTATTATCATTCTTCTAGTCAGACATAAATACCATACAATTGCAGGTATCATAGATAGACGACTCGGGACTCTATGGCGACGAGTGGGATTCATTTCAAGGAAGACGAAAAGACGAAATAGAAGAACAAAAGAGCGAAACTACTGCTGCTGCTGCTGCTGTTACTGCCTCGACTGTCCGTGGCGACTTATGTCGTCGGTGTGCGTGTGCGTGTGTTACTGCAATTTGTGGTTTGTGACGTGCTGTTATTGTTGTCGACGTTGCTCGGCTTGATGTTGTTGACAATTATTCATTCCTCTTGTACCGCTGCTGCTGGAGTAACGAACTGCTTCGTCTCTCCATTCTTCTGTGGGAAACGACAGCTGTGGTTCCTTATATATATATATGTGTGTGTGTGTATGTGTGTGTGCTTGACACATCACGTACGGACTGAGAACTGAAGGAGAAGATTGAACTCGTCGAATATCGGTTGTGTCGTTCAGCAAATGGGTCATCATCGCGGTGGAAGTTTAATAGGTGCTGATATTTGTTTGAGATGTGGCACAATTATTGAACGCTTGAATTCAATGATTTTGAAGGGCCTTCCAAAGCGATGGCCAAAAATATTACACAGAATTATAATACGCCTCTTATAGCTTTTTGATCTGTCGTTTCAGAACAAAGTAAGGTTTTTAGTTACATGAATACCAGCAACGTCAAGCAACATAGTAGCAGCATTTATACACGAGGTGGTTATTCTGAAGCTGAAAAATCTACGGGCTTTCCTCTTCAATAATGCGCGAAAGCAGTAGTCTATATATTGACATTCAAATTGCAAGAGGACAATATTCTCTAGTCTACGAAGAACAAAAATCGATGCTGAATCATCTTTGAATAGACCTGCTGTTTCCTGAGCGCCATTCTGTCCAAGAGTTCACAGTTCTCCGTTGTTGTTTTGCAAAAACTGTAACTCTCCGCGATCACCAAGTTATTATCACGGCATTGCTGTATAGCCGCAAATCGGTTCGTTAATCTACAAATTATAATGTTAATATACCAAAGTATAGTATACGTAATGAATAGGTAATAAAGGCATCTAAATTAATAGAGCTGCAATGCTGAGTAATTGCGCCGCACAGTGTTTAATGAAAATAGCAACTGTAGTATTACGTAAAACCGTGAGCCACTTACATACATTTATTTTATAACTAAGAAAGATAAAAGCAGGTTATCTTAACATCGCATACCATAATATCATAGCATAGTATAATACAATAAAACGCGCGAAGAGTGTTTGGGAATATTTCAATTCAAGTCTCTGTATAGCGCCCGAGCAGCGTGTGAAGCTCTCCCCACTTAAACACATTCTTTCGTCCACGTCATCGCACAGGCCACTGGTTTCGGGTTGTTCATACATTATCATAGATTACAGAGGTATATGTGTGAAAGATGGCTATATGTTTGCTAGTATCTGAATTGTTTTTGCGGCCTGAGGTGAATCCTTCCCATCATTTCGGGCCGATCAGATGAGGGTGGTCACCCAAAAGCGGTAGGTCATATTCCAGTGTCATCGCAGACACTCGTGGATTTTTCCTCCCTTGTCGTTCAATTGACAGTGTCAATGAATGCATCATATGTTGCTTCTGCCGGCATTTCCCGAGGCGTCCATCAGGGCACAACGCGGAGCCGAATCGTGGATTCAACGTTGGTCTCAAGCAGAGAATTCTAACCGCATCTGAAGTAGTGACCACGATAGCTTCTTCTTCTTCGTCCATAGAGGCATTATATGTGTTGTCCTTCTTCTCGATGTCGCTATCCACCGCTGTGTTGAGTGGATGGATAGCTCGGGTGGGACGTTCACTTGCCACCCGTTTTTTTCTCTCTTTCGTCCGGTGTCAACCGTTCAAGCAGACTTTGCCGTCTAACGGTTGCTAACTGGCCACGTGACGGTTGTGGCTGGCGTCGTTGCGTTCAGACGATGCGCTTCACTCGAAGATGCTGAAGATGTCGCATCTTTTGCTTCGACATTATTAACGCTCGACGTTTGAGATTCGGGCTCAAAGCCCACCACCGTCCAAGGGGTCCAAGTCATCTTTATCTACAGACGAATGTTTCGTTTAGGCTTTCTCTTCTTTCTCTACTTCGGATGTCTACGATGGCCTTTCTTTCTTCAAGCTCCGTCAAATGCTCCGCAGAAATGGTGTGGAAAATACCGGTAAAACCCATTAGATGGTGCATCTTGAGCGGACTCGATGTGGACTATATAAATTGTTGTTATGAACGGGACGATTTGACTATCACCATCACAGCGATGGATGCGAGTAACTATGCCACAGGCTGCAACATTTCGGTATTACCCTTGCCATTCCTTGAGGGACAAAACTGTTTTGGAATGATATTTTTATTGTTTGACAAATTTTGCTTTCATATAAACATGGTTCATTCTCAGTCGCCTTCCGCTTTTAACGAAGAGCCTGACGTTGACTTGATATAATCCACACGGTGATGAGGAATTTGGTCCGTTTTCGAGACCTCTATTATATCATTGGAATCATATAGAAAATACTCCTATACACGAAAAGATATCCTTCTTATTTCACGGGATATCTCGATTTCAAATCAATGCATCAATGTGGTTGAAAATAATATTTTCACTCGCCAAAACAGTATCCAATCCTTAAACACACTGAAGTACTCCGGTTCACAAATAGTTCTGAACTGGGACTTTTTGGCACCAATACACCCGCAACAAATGCGTAGAAACATTTTGTTCATGATGTTATCAATCTCCTTTAGCTCAGGCTAGCTCACCGTAATTTTGGTGGGAAGAAGAAACGGGTCATTGTCTCCTTTCCTCAGTAAGTAACATTGCCGGTCTTTTATCTTGGGGATAATCCACTACATGTAACCATTGTAATAGATGGCCAGACGATCTCTTGTCTCTGAGAGATCGGAGGGGATCCGACGTCTGTCTGTGAAAATCGACATATGACTAACAAAAGCACAATGCATACAATGGCTTATTACCCTTTGTATGTCCCCGCTTTCTTTATTTCTGCTGTCGTCACAGCCGTAGTGCTGATTTGAGCCCTCGATTTGTTCTGATGTGATCCGACATTGGGATATCTCGGTAGCGGACAGGACTGCTGGGGTCGAATTAGAGTTAGAACCAGCTTACAGCGACTTATTCCTATACTGCTTTTAACTGCACTCCTTCTATATGGAATCATCTCTTTCAGAGCATTGAATAAAACAAATCAATCACAGTGAGTTAATTATGAATAAACAATGTTAAATTCGGATAACTTGACTCGATTGAATGAATGTGAATGAATTTGGTCACAATCAACATTCGATGTACAACAGGACAACAAGTCCTATTGGCTAGGACAACATGTCCTAGAGTAGGCGGCAGCTTTTTCAGGTAGCAACCAATCAGAACTCAGTGCACACTTGGTACACGCAACTATGTAGTACTTACTTACCTAGTATACACAAGGTGACAGCTATGCTGTTCTCACTTTCCCTTGAATTTCGCCTGATTATCAAAAATTGTAAAATAATCATTTCGAGGTTGACGTTATAGTACAATAAGAAAACCTGAAGAAATCTGGGCTTGCATTTTGGATACGAACTAACACAGTCACTACTGCGGTTCACAGCGTAGAGCTCTTAGCTTTGCACCTTCTCCTGACAGGTCCTTGAACCCAAGGACTTTCATTTTTTTCATGCTAACATGCATAACAATATGGTTGCACAGTGACTGACATAAGAAGAAGCTAGAGTGTCGACCCAAACCAGTGAATTCGGTGGAAGCAGATCAAGGTGAGATCATCGAGACTCGTCCTCAACGCTGTGGGCCGCGATCATTGAGGCCCTAAGGCGGAGGCCCATGCAGAAGAGAGGTCGTCGAAGGCAGTGCACACTCATGAGCAGGGCAGAAGTAAGAGGAGAACGGCGGCCGACGCAAGTGAGGCGGCGTAGCAAATGTCAGCTAAGCAGTGTACATTGGGGATGCCGAAACCTCCACGTCAAACTGGCAGCGTAACCTGCAAGGCCGCTGTCGACAGGAATTGAGGATATAAGGAGAGTCGTAAGGACGAAGGAAAGGAGCTGCAAAAGGATCGTACGCTCTTGTTCCAGCTGTGTTAACCACCATGCCGTCCCAAACTGGATCTTGGCCTCAGTGGAAGGGGATGAGGGTGAGGCCGTCAGGGTGGCGTCCGTCTGCAGCGTCGAGGCCAGTGCCTCTTTTCTGCAAATGATACCGCCAGAGCGAAGAGCCCCCACGAGCGTGTCATTAAGCATCCTGTGACACCGCTGACGACCGACGCTGCGCTCGCACGATAGACCGTGATGGTTATTCGCTGCTACTTTTCAGTAGTATTTTGCTTCCATAGTAATTTAATTCGTTTCTTGCCATTAACTTGCCAACAAACTTATCAGCTATTCTCACACAACGGTCGCAGCTGTGGGTCGCAACCACAGAGGCCCCGAGGCGGAGGCCCACGCAGAACCAGAGAGAGGTCGTCTCAGGCAGTGTCAAAGGTCCAGGAGGGCAGCGTATGGAGCCATGTCACCGCAACAATCCGGTCGACCGCGCAAAAGCATGCATTGTCGGCGACGTGTGCCGCTGAGAGCAGGAAAGTGTCCATCTGCTCCTCGTAGAGGAGGTTAGACTGTACTCGCTACCGGCGCTGCTTGTTTGGAGGAATGCGGGCGCGAATGCGGGAGGGGGAGAACCATATCACCGACCGACATGAGTAAGGTGGCATAGCAAATGTCAGCCAAGCGGGTTGTCCAGCAGGGCGTCCAGCACCATATCATCAAAGGCCTGGTAGGCCGCTGGCTGGACTAGTCCTGACCAAGTGCCGAAGGAGGAAGACTTTTGGTGAACTCCAAGCAGGGGCAGTCGGTCGGGCATCACTGAAGTTCTCTCGAAACAATGCTCGAGACGGGGTTAGATGGCGTTGTCTGTAAGAGGAACGCCCACAGCTTACATTCATCGTTGCGGATAATTTGGTTCCAAGGGCCGGGAAAAAGATACTACAAAAAATGGGCCCAGGATCTTCTTGACGGGCATAAATTATGCTTTCTCACTTTTACACAAATTTACCTATCTTTTAGCTAACGCGATTGTACAATTGTTCATATTTACATTTTCTCGCATATGTATATGTACCAAACGGCTTACTGCGTTAAATGCATTGAGAAAATTTATACAATCAAAATTGTCCTTATTATATCAGATATACGGGTCCAATGCTTAGTCTTCATAACCACATGCAAAATAGGACAGTCATTCAGTAGACCATTTAACAAAAACAATATCTAATCAAAACAAACAATATCTAATCTGAAAAAAATCCGACATAATCCTGTAAAATTTGTTGATAAATGAATTAGTAAAATATGCCATCTTGAATCGTATTTTTGAGCTGACCCTCTCAGCTATTTCCCTGCATCTATGTTAAAATAGTCCGTCTTCTCACAAATACGTCCTCAAACTATTTATAAATATTGGGATATTAAGATCAGGTGTAAAATTTCATTCCGTGAGTAACTCTTTGATCTTCTTTAAAATTGTTTCCTTAGAGATTTGAAGACACTTTATTTCAGAATTTTCCTGATCTTCACGGAGAGGCATTCGGTTCCCTCGTTGCCATCCACAACAAAACCTTGGGACGAATAGTAGCTACTGAAGACTTCGTTTGTTGGTTTCATTGATATTGCACTGTAGACGAACTTTGGTACAATGTACCCGTTGATGTTGCATTTTGTAATTTGAATAATGCGCCTTAAGTATGAGCACAGAAAAGTACATTATATCCTACGGCTGTTGTTTCACTAAAAAAATAAAAGAATAAAATATGATATGTGTTAAAGATAGGTGCGGGTGCATATGTATGTGACATTCGAGAAATGCACCCGAAAGCACTATCCTGCAATGTGAACATAGGAGTGATATGATTACCATAGTTCAGTTTAAAAGTACTCAATCATCTCTATGTCATTCTAGAGCTAAATAGAGCCTGATTTAAGAGGAGGAACGAATCAGCTTGAAGCAACTTTGCGATCCCAGCTCAATTTAGAAGCATGGCTATCACCGTTGAGTTTATCGTCAAGTGTACTTCCTAGAAGAATAACAATAATAAATAATCCTAGTGGCGTACTATTAAACGCTCTTGTCACGAGATCTACTGAATGCAAGTTATAGTAAATGATCAAAAATGCATGTAAGCGTTATGTGCTTGAGGAAAAAAAATTGAAAATTTGAAGCACATATAATTTTGAGGGTATATAAAACCATATTTAGGAAATTAGATATTCTAATTACTCAGAACTGAAATATAATACCATTTGGATTATTATAATTACTATTATGAATGTACAACTGCTACATAAACTAGACAATTCGTATAAACATAAAAATCTGAGCTATACTAAATGCCAAGCAACTTTTGAATATTTTAGAGAAAAATGTAAAACTCGGGTATGAAGTTCTTGAAACACGAATTTTAATACCTGATCGACATTATGTTGCAGGTTTTATGATCCCACAGGGGACAACTCGGAGAGGGGCACGCTGCAGCACCAGCAAAGCATTTATGAAACCTGCTAGACATCGCAAAAATCTTCATATTACTCTGTACTCCCTTGCAACAAAGGTAAAAAGTTCTTCGCATTTCTGTCCGCATATTGTTGTTATAGTATTTATTATATGGCCCACACGCTACCGAAAATATCATGGTCATATAGTATTTATCTAAAGCGTCAACATTATAATAGTTAATGAAATATATGAGAAGAATACAATCGAATACTCCCGTGAGGTGAGGATTAACCCTCCTGAAACGAATACAGTAGAACAGATACGTAGCAAGTTTCATTCTAACTAAAGAGGATTCATTTACCGAACACTAAAGGATGTGTAAAAAATAAGAGTAATAAATACAAATGCAGTAGCGAGGTTGCCCATGGGAGCTAAGTTTTATAGGCAGGAAGTGGATTCTGTGTGTTAAATGTGCCATGAGTCAAGCGAGTACTAGGTCAATTGATAGTTCAGAAGCTCAAGCGGTTCCAATTTTTTTTATCGATATTTATTTCCCACCAAAAAAGGCGCTATCTTTAAAACGCCTAAATGCAGACAAACAAACAGCCGCGTGAAACTGGCTTCTCTTTTTTTTTGTCGCGAACTACGAATACCGTGTGTAATGTCGGGTTGTTCTATACTACAATAAAAAAAACATTACTCATCAATACTGTCAGCTACATGCTTAGTTGACGGAGCATCCTTCGTCGTTAGCAATGATGCTTAGCCAAATCCACGAGTACAAAAGGAGTCACAGCAGCACCGAAGATTAATCATCGTCAAAAACGACAATCATTGCAAAAAAAATAAATAGCACCCGCATCGTTACGGGACGAAAGCCCCTCTCAACTGGAGAACTCGATTCAATGGATTGTGCCTGCTGGAATGGAACGGATCTTTTCATGATCCTGGGCTGATTTCTTAGCCAGAGCGGCAAAAGGCGATTACTACTGTACTGCCTTGTTGCTTCACCTGAAAGCTTTGTTGCCTGAGAAAAGCCTTATTCATATGACGAGAAAAAAACGAAAACCCTGTTCTAACAAGGTGACAAATTTCGATTTTTGCGAGAACTTGATATGGAAACTGAAGTTCGCTATATGCTCGAAGGTCCTGGTTGACTGATTTCTATGTAGCCACAACGTCTTCTTTTCAAATCGATGATGACTGTGAAGTAACATCCATGCCGACATGTTTCTCAAGACACGACCTCAGAATTATCGGGATTTAATTTATCTTCTTCCTTAAATCGTTTGAATGTGCTTATATTTATTCTCATAATTCCGGTCCTAAAGCAGGTGAGCATACATTTCTATGAAGGACGCATAAATTGCTGCTACTCTACAAACGCAGAGATTAACCAGCGATGATACTCAGCAATTTCACCCTGCCCTCCAAAGACTGAACGATGTCAGTACCTTGTATATCATTGCATCAACAATGACTATGTCAACTAATTGACAAACCTGCTCGTCCATAACGTGATACCGTATACTTTATCTTCTTGTAGTGATTCTTATTGTCTCAATTTGTTTCTCTATTTCCCCTGTGGCCCCAGATCATGGTACGATACATTTTAGCTAGGTAATGAAACCAAAGCACCCATTTATGACAGAAAATGTTACAATTTCAGAATTGAATGCTATGG
This sequence comes from Stratiolaelaps scimitus, assembly GCA_019614645.1. Lineage (NCBI taxonomy): Eukaryota > Metazoa > Arthropoda > Arachnida > Mesostigmata > Laelapidae > Stratiolaelaps > Stratiolaelaps scimitus. The sequence continues at coordinate 348,985 of JABWDB010000053.1, forward strand.
TGATATTTCCTACAATCTATAGTGCACTTTATAGACCTAATTTTGCAAAATAAAACGAGTCCTAATTAAATATGGACATTTAAACGATTACATTAGTTAATTATCAATGTACCCCAACCCTAACTAGGCTGAGTTGAGAGAAGCAAGTGTGCGGTAACGAAGATTTGTGGAGTCTCAATTCGATTTCAAGAATCCAAATCATTCTTCACATGGGTCAACGTGTGGCTCAAGATAAATGATAAGACTGGAATAGCCCCAAAACAAACGACCAAGCAATGGAAAATTATTCTGATGAATCTAATCAGATTAGGTACTGCCTTGCATCAGTGTACGTGAGACCAAAAATGCGAACCAATCTAGTTGCGGCAAAGTGACAATCGCCCGTCTCGGTTTATTTCACAACAAATGTTTATTAGTAAAATCACACAGCTAAAATGTATTTTGATGGTATCGTCCAATACGCCGGATGGTATTCTTCCAATGATTTTTATAGAAGGTTGCAGACGAAATTGCTAACCATATACTACCCATCTATTCGGTAGGTCCAACGAAGACGGCCAAAATGAATTGGTGAAGACAATCAAGTTTGTGTCATATCTATAAATGGCTAGGGCTATTGAAGAGGTTATTGAAAAGAAAATACCGAGTTACTTCTGGAAGAACGTGAGGACGCGCTTGATTTACTCTTGGGTCACTCGTTCTTGGGTCGCTACTCTCTCCTATTTGATCCTATCTGTTATAGCTACTATCGTCAACGATAACCGCTGGGGAGTATTTACTCGCCCTGCCTATGCCATTCTATTTGCAGCAGTTACCCGTCTCCATTTTATCGTAGGCTGTATTTGTTGTGGGCGGAAATATTCATGTCTTATATTTTGTAATTATATATGAAGGAGACTCTCTGTATGAGAATATGGTGCGATCTTCGAAGCGGTGGCTCTCTACCAAGGAACAACATGGTGATGGGGGGAACACGGGTTTTAGTGAGTTTAAGAGTCTCACACTAGGTGACAAGAGGCTGTTCTGTCACGCATGTGCATTACGCGTTCCCGAAACCCCCCATAAAAAAAAAATATATTACAATTTGGAGGCTAGAGGTTACCAACGAAGCACAACTAAGTTGGACGCTCAAGACCAAGAAGTCCTGCTCAAGCGTGTGCTTAGCCAGCAGAAACAAAACACGAATGTATGAGGAAAATCGTGTTGTTGGCTATGCGCTAGTCTGAAAGAAACATGACAGAACGTTTGTATGTGAAACACGAAAGATCCTGAACAGACATCCGTGCTCGTCAAGAAATCATCGAGGATGTCTGTCGACTTACAAGGTGTACTTTCAGTTAGGTTGGATGAGACATGAACGGAACATGACCTTCGCCGTTAGAAGAGGCTACACGCATTTTAAGAAGTATAATGATGATCATTTTATTGACAAATATAATATAACATGGACTAGTCATTCCCCACGGGACGTTTGACCATAAATTCCGTATATCCCCTCCTGGATGCTTAACAAAGGGTTCCAAAATTCCAAACCTATGGCGCTCCTCAGTGAGAAATATACGAAACTACACTTTTCGTTTGTATGTTTTCTTTGTCCCTTTCAGATTCACTTTGATCTGAACAAACGAGCCCGGGCTGTTCAGTTTGAACGATTCAAGGTGCCTCACATCGCGTATGCGCGGCGTGAGATAATCCTTTCAGCCGGAGCCATCAATTCACCTCAATTGCTGATGCTCTCGGGAATCGGACCAGCCCATCATATAGCGCATTTAGGGGTAAGGGAAACTAATGAAACGATCGTCCAGAGTCAAAATATCTGTGTGAGCAGTATATACTTGACAATTAAATAGAATCCGTTTCGGTCCGGCGGGTAACTTGAGTCACATATTCAATTATTGGAAGAATATTAGCTCGTAAGCTATCCCTTAGCCTAGACTCATCTTTGATTAAACAAATCCAAATGTGATTGTATCACATATAATATATACCTTGATCAGTGTCTGATATAATTGTATCTTAATATTTGGTAGAATATAGGGAGCATGGGTACCCATCCCTCCACAGTTTCCAGTTTATCAGTTCCGTTGCATACCCGCTCCTTGCATTAACACATAGTTTATTCCGTTATTATCTCGTCATCTGTTACAGATCAAGGTGATATCGGACCTTCCTGTTGGTCAAAACCTCCAGGACCATATCTATACAGGTGCATTGAATTTCCAGGTCAAGGAATCGTCTTCGGTCACTCATGAGCGCGCGTTCACACTCAAAAACGTGATGACCTTTCTTACCGTTGGCAAGGGTCCGCTATCCTTACTTGGTGGAGTGGAAGGCATTGCTTTTATCAACACCAAGTTCGCGAATACTTCGATTGATTATCCAGACATCGAAATTCATTATCTTACTGGCGCTCCCACAGCTGATGGGGGTCAGGTGTTTAGGAGGACACAAGGATTTGCCGATGAGGTAGGACAGCTTACATCAACTATCGAGTCATAATTTATTATTCACCATGTATTCACAGACATCTATGACATCTAAGCTGAATTTAAAAATAGAGAAATCTAAAAAATAGTATCTTATAAAACGGGGAATGATTGAAGATTTGCATCGACTGCAAAATTTAGAGAGAAGTTAAAAGTTTTCATTCGAAACTTTCTGAAAACGACATAAGTGTTTACCAGGTGTTGAGTTCTGTGCGTACTACGACCAACTGCGCAGCAGGTTCTTCCATTTTGCATTTATCCTTTTAGTCTACAAGCCATAAATGAACACACTTGCAGAATGTTGCTACTACGCTGATAGGACGGTTCTCTCGAACAAATTAAAAAAGCTCTTTTACTAATTATCCGCCCTGTGTTTTGTTGAATAACTAGTTGCCATAGTTAGCTAATGACTTTTTTGGTCGTTGTGAAGGGGCTGAAATCTGGCAGCGCCTATATCACCGGTGCAACCCTGTAATGTTCCCTGGCATTTCGGCATATGGTGTGTGTGTGTGTGTCTCTGAGGGGGAATTTTTCTAACCGTATGGGTATGTATCTACATTAAACTGATATGACAAAGATATATCACGCTCCACAAAAACAGAAAGAACTTCAAGGATGACTTTTCTTTGAGGTGAGATATTTGGAACCACGTAAGGGGATGTTTATAGTATTAATAATATGACTGTTACCAGCGTATCCTGTTCCACTGGTGTCTTTTATTATCTATTAATACACACAATATTATGAAATAGAAGAAATGTTGCCTTAAGACTACCATAAAAATCTAGTTATTTTGTTTTTCTTTAATGTGAGGGAGAATGCTCATGCAGACCTGGCCACAAGCTAGGGCATTGCAATGGTGCTGTGGAACTGCTGCCTTCTATGGTGACAGATCTACCCACTAAACTCGTGCCCCACTTAAGGAAGGCTAACTTAGTTGCCTGTTTTTACTTGTTGAATCCGCTTGGATACGTTTCATTGGTACTGAGATATGGAGGAAGCGATATTAGGGCATATTCTGCACTGAAACTCACTATCTGCTATTTATCAATATATGCTTACAGTTGTGGGAACGTTATTATCTACCTCATCTGTATAAGGACGGAATCTCCATATTTCCTGTTCTGCTACGCCCGAAGTCAAGGGGCTACCTGAAGCTTCGCACGATTTCTCCGTACGATCCACCAATCATCGATCCCAAGTATCTTACGCATCCGCACGACGTTCGCGCCCTCGTTGAAGGTAATGCTGCAGAGAAATCAATAAATGAATATTTGTCGAACATTAATAATTAGTGCCACCTCTTTAATAAGCAACTCATTTTAATTAATGAACAACTCACTACAAAATATTATAAATGTCGACCGTCTACTCAGGGTGATTACTCCAACGGAATTAGAATGAGCCATATACTTGACGTAGACAATAACGTTCCTCAAACCCAAAGGTAACTTTTTCTGTAGTTTTCAATAGCCGCTAGAGCCTATAGTATGCCCCTACTATAAAAAAACAAGAGTGTGGCCTATTTACTCTATCATTATCGTTATCCTATTGCTCAGTTTGCGTTTTCTTGTACATTCAAGTCTTGAATAGTCCATTTTATAGGCCATCTCACTATTTCAATATCTAATTATTTTGGTCAAATTGCAGATCAATATAAGTGCTTCTTATCTTTAAGGAAGCTTGTTGCGATTCGCCCTTGAACATATTACATTTATAAAATAATACGAAATTCGAGTCGACATCATGCATCGTAAAATTGACAAACTTCGAACAGCGGTACCATTTGGGATATTTTGAAATTGCGCTCCGTTTAACATCACGATATCAATTAGGGCAACCCTGTCTGTGAGTCTGTTTTTGTATATTTCAATCTAACTGTTGTTAAAAACATAAGTATGTTGATCACGGTTTACGGCGAAGGATCAAATGATAAGCCATCTATTGATAAATTACGACTTCTTTTAGGATTCCACGGTTTTCTTTATCACTATCATTACAAAAAAAAATATTTTATGAAAGCTTATATTTACGGTTGACGGTTTGCTTTGATGTGTTCACCTCATTCTCAAATCTGGCAATGCGAACTGCATGAAGTCTGTCTCGGTGTCAATCCCGTGGTATAAGAACAGTGAAAAAAATTTAAAAAAAGTGTAGTCCACATGGGCAATCTCATATCGTAATATTTCACCTCCTAGAAAAGTGAGCTTGAGTTTCCTTTAAGCGTATTTTGCGTGCACGCGATTGTTAATACTCCTTCCTGATACTTGTCTCAACTAGGTATGAAATTCTGCATTTCGCTGTCTCAGACGCCAGCCTTCAAGGCATTTAATACAAAACTATGGCCTGAACCAATTCCTGGCTGCGAACACTACAAGGCTTGGTCCGACGAATATCTTGCCTGTTCAGCGCGAACAGTAACGAACACCATTTATCATCCTGTGGGAACCTGCAAGATGGGTCCTGCTTGGGATTCCACTGCTGTCGTTGATCCCGAACTCAGGTAGGATGTCTAACTATCTTTTGAATTTTAACCGAGTGCTACTGAATCGCCTGTCAGGTTTGATTAATCGTCGTCGAATACATATTAGAAATGATAACAGGTAAATAGGATACAAACAAGGTACAGTGTGTTGTGTACACTACAGTTAATTCTAGGCTCTCTTCTTGTTGTTGGCTCTTTTACCGTTTCTAGGGTGCGCGGAGTGACCGGCCTCCGCGTGGCGGATGCCTCTATAATGCCTGATATTGTATCGGGAAATACAAACGCACCATGCATTATGATCGGCGAAAAAGCTGCTGACCTTGTCAAGCGCACATGGGGTACAGGGCCTCTACACAAGGGTAGACAATGGGGCAGGTGATAATATTCGCCTCAAAGACCTTTATTCTCTAATGCACCCATAGATCCCCATCCCTATCCCCTGTGTTGGTGAGTGTCCGTCATCGACGACACGTTGTCACGTGCTGTCAACTAGCCATGTAATTTAATAGGTAGTGTATTACCGCTCAGCGAAGAATGACAGAGGTATTTATAAGACCGTTAGATGATTAACAGCTTGTTAGCAACATAGTATCATAGCATAATGTTATCACAACTGCTCAGAAATTCCCGAAATTCGCACCAGAAGGACCAAACAGCAACAAGAACAACAAGAACACCTATGTGAGAAGACTAGCACCGTCTGCCTAAGGAGGAAGAGGAGCAAGTGATAAATTGGTGGGCGTCATCAGCCTTTCATGGATAAAGCCCCATATCCTATAATTTCAATCATCAATCATTCACTCACTGCAGGCAATTAAATGAGTCGCAGTACGGAATCGAGCGCAGGTGTTATCCTTCACACCGACCTTGGTCCCTTCTCGTAAGGACCCTTATGAATATTACGTTGTCCAAAAAGTAACCGGTGCTTCGATTTCAACACAAATAACTGTGTAAATGGATCGTTAGCAAAAAAAGAAAGAACACAAACAAGACAATCGGTTGTTCTCGAGCGTACATCCCCTTTATTTTAATCGGTAACGGCTTCGATTGGTAAAAGCGATTGACATCGAGAAAAGTCGGGGTAGAAACTGCATTATCGGTCGTTACGACTGATGAATGAATCAAGCGAAAACGTAGAAGAAGCTTGTTACTAAAGTGCAGTTTGAAATTGTGAGTTATATATCGCCTAAAATTGGTTCTTCTCGAGATACGACGGCTTCCTCTGTGTTAAGGGTAAGTGACTTGGTAATCGACAGTGTTCAGTTATACATTTTCATGACAAAGCAAACTCAAAGTGCTGCAATTGTGTCCTCGATCAAATCAGTGACCTGAACACCCGTAAATCTCGTGGGGCAAACTCGTTTGCAAACTCCGATTTACTCAGATAATAGTTAAAGAACAGAAATCGTGTATAGCCACATAAATAGTATAGATGGAGTTCTCAGCAGGCATTTAAGTCGCTAACTTAGGTGGAAAATGCAAGTATCTTTGGTTTAACCTAGTTCAACGTAGTATTCATCAAAGTCTGAACACTGGTTACTTCTTTGCGGACAGCCTAATATGTGCAATATTAAGCCGAATGTACCGTCACCAACAACAAGAACACGAAATCAAAATACAAATATATATCCAGTGGCCCAAGCGAATAGCTCAACACTTTGAAGCCACGCACATTCTTGTTAACTTGACATAGGTTCGTTTGTTACCTTAGTTGTACCGCGACCAGAAAGCGCAATGAAGCACTAATCCTAAGATATTTATGATCATAGATAGAATAATTTCTAAAAAAGTAGATACAAGCAATAACAATCCACTGAGTTTTTTTCATTGTCGAAGAAATGTATTCATCCTTTCTTTTACAAATGCCTGCATTCGCCTATAACCTGTTATAGTATGGTGGGAATACTCAGAATCGCGATTTGAACTGGTCTGGCGCATAGTCCTAGATATTTAGAGCGTTCGATTATTTTTAACCACTGGGCATGATCCATGATCAGTTATGATCCCTGCGGAGCGTCGCTGTTTGAGACGAACCCGCAGATGTTTAGTGGCATTTAACATGGACGAATGTAGTAACCACTCAAATGTGCGATATCTGTATTTTGCAAGATGCCAAGATTTTGCCAAAACTTCCGTTCCTGTGGTTAGTGGTACACTTTTCGGATTCCTTCATAAAATTGTGGTGCATATATTTCCCGAAGGTCAAAAGGGATTTTGTTTCTTAGCGGTAATCTTCGGTCCGTTGGCACGAAAGCTTGCAACATTGCTTAATACTGAACTAAGGTTTCAAAAAACGTTGGCGTCAAATGGTTCGATGTAATGCGCTTGTATCTACTTTTAGCATGGATTCCAATAAATATAATATAGATATCATTGGATTCGACTTTGACTGCACTTTCTACTGGTGGTTAAGTTTACAAAAATAGATGTGAAATGTACGCCCGTTTTTTTGTATCCATATGGCTAATCGAGTGCCATCTCGAAGCGAGTTCTGACAGCAACAGCTGCTCGAAAAACCTTACTCTAAAACAATATCATTTACATCCATTCTCACATCAAATGCTTCGATGATATCAAATTAATACTCATTTGATATTTGCAATGTCCACACAGCAACGCTCACAACAACGCATCAATTGACATCACCAATTAACAATTTCATTCAGCGCATTATCGTAAACATGAATCATAATAAGAAAGGGAACTAACAAGGTTGTGTTATAATGTTGGTTCTAGGTAAAAACTCAGCATGTGTCTGTATATGTGTGTGTGTGTGTGTATATGTTATGCATAGGAGAAAAACAACAAGGCGCCCTTGAGCATCTTTAATTTATTCCGGCGATAGCTCCCGAAACAAATCATCATTGCCACTGTTAGAAAATAAAAAATATATTTTTTGAAATGAGATTTATAGTGAAGCCATATTATATATATAGAAAACCATATTTCTATATATATATATATATATGAGCGCCTTCGGAGGAGTTCGGATTGTTGGACTGTGTTTTAAAGAAGGCATTACAGTGCTTTTAGCTCACTATAATAATGAACTCTCATCACTTAATTATAATATTAGTTCCCATTGAGCTCAGCATCAGATGGTCTTGAAAGAGGCCATGGCTCTAACACAACATACATGATGTAAAACTATTTTATTATATATTAGATGAAAATTGAAATTATTTATCTAAGATCCCGCATTACCTTCCAATAATCTATTTCTTTCTTGTTACAATTGGGCAAGCAACATATAATTAACTCCTTTTTAAGATACGAATAGAGTGACTCTGTAGTATTGGAGTGAGTAATACAGTACTACCTCAATTTTATGAGTATCACTCTACTATCTTTTTTAGCCATGATCCTCCTGAATGAACCCAATCTGTGCGTGATGGCATAATACCAACAGGATCTAGCGTATCTAAATTCGATCACCATTTAAGACAAGAGTAATATCACTGTTAAACAACTCTGAAGGAAGTGTGCACCGAAAACACTCATACATTTTTTTTAAAATTATTCTCAATGTATCTTATTATAATAACTACTTAAGTCCGCTTTGTTATTGCTGCCATTGTTTCTCCTTTGTTGTTGTTGTTATTTTCAAGCTGACATTCAACTATTCCCATTCTGTTATAGCCCTTGAATACTATCTGTACGGCACCGCCTTGGGTCCCTATTTTTTAGACTTGGCGAAGTATCAGCAACAATTATCCGTTCTATATATACAATTGTAAAGGAAAACAGATATCGTGATGCCCCAACAAAAATACTGGGCGTACAATGACTTTTTATTTGCAATCTGATCAATCGAAGACTACAACACCCAATCCAACCGCATTCAACAAAAGATGAAAAACCACATGATATGAACTGGACCATCACAATCAGTCGATGGATCATTACAACTGTTGTGTTAATGAATTAAGCTAAGTAATATTTACAAATCTGCGTCAAATGCGCATAAGCAATGTGACAAATTCACGGATGTCCTAAATGCCATACATCTGTGTGCTTAAACATCGCTGTCTTTATATGAGAATTACGTTAACAATGCGCACTCAATGCCATTCTAATTATAACATACAGACTGATCTATGGTAAAGCATATGCTAAAACTTTCTCAATGGTTTTAAGATCACATTGAAATGTATAACAATCAGTCGCCTGCTTAGTTCATTGTCAGCTAACTGACCCTTATTTCTGCTTTCCACCGCGATGTTAATTGAAATCTATCTCCGAAAGCTTTCGCTGTTTATTAATCATTCATCTGTAGAAATCATTAGTTGTTTGGTCTTAGACGTGCTTCAATCGTCGTTGCTGAGGGACGACATAGAAGTGGAATCTAAGTGGACGTTTCAACAAGTCACTTTACTAATCGGCTTGTTTCATAATTTTTATTTAGTAGAACCAATAGTGTTCATTGATTCGAACAACTTTCCCAGATATTTCAAGAGACAGACAATTCGATATAGACTCTCTGAGTACAACCAAATATTTACTATCGAATCGTTATATTATCCCACCCCGGTTCCCCCAGCCGCTGTATGCCAGGCTATAAGCGTGAAGTATGTTATTGAGTTAGCCAATGTTTAGATGCCTTTGTCAAATGAAATTAACATCAAGCGCTGTGAGTAATCATGTCGGATTCGTCAATCACTGTAGCAATAATATTTAACAACAAAAGGGTTTTGCTCTGTAATTCACATTTTACCAACATTCAGTCAACTATTTCGCTCGACTGGAGAAAACTCACCCTGAATTTACGTGTAGCCTTGCAATAGAGGAATACGTAAAAACGGAAGTTTTAATGTAAAATACAGAAGGCCAATTTACCGTCAAGACGAAAATTTGATCAAATACAGGATACGATCGCAGTATTGGAACATTATGAGGACGATTTGTTGATGAAGCGACTGATCTGGTAAAGAAAGCGTACTGGTACGTAAACGGTAGAATGGTTGTCTGTTGTATAATATGTTTCTCAGCTGAAAATCGACGAAAAGAATTCCATGTATGCCAAGTCTGTCTTCAACAGAGGACAGCCAGCAGGAAGTTTGACATTCATATAAAACTGCACTGCGTGCGGAACGACGTCATATTCCCATACAGCTGGTCTGTATTAATATATTATATAAATAAGTAGCTAGATAGAAACCGAATGTAGAAAATAACGTTAGACACGAGTGAACTTAAGTTATTGTTTCAAATAAAATGCAATCAAAGTTGACTTTAAAGTTGTAGTTATTTCTCTTAGTTCTCGTGGTTGGCATACAATATCGAGAAAATCGCGTTTGGTAAATATGTCCTGAATCGTTTGTCAAAAATACAATATCGTTTTCATTTTTACCCCCCCCCCCCGCTCTAATGTTTCGAAGGCCAACAAATTGTTCTTTCTTCATTGTAATCTACTTCCACAATTTATATTATTTCTCCTTTGTCTCTGCGTATTAATTGTTCTCAGAGATTTCAATCTGAACTCTTCAATAATAATAATAGTAATAAATCGGCTTTGATAGTGCCTCCAATCAAAATGTTTTGATGAGGACCTTCTCTCACAATTTCAGTGTAATACGACGATGGGTTGATGTGATTCCTGGCATACCGGGAACACGCTCCCGGTCTTCCAGAAATACTCAATAGGCATCTTCAGTGGAGGACGAATGTGGGTAAACGATTTCGCTTGTGTCCATAGGGCATGAGCTTAACAAAACAGGCAAAGATGACTGTGTAAATTTTACGAATTAGGTTGGATTATATGTGATATCTTGATTCTGTTAAAATATGACATAATCAGCATCGTTGGAAATCTGCGAGAGCAGACACGTGGAGTTGTGTGTGTTTATATGTTGAAAGGCCTTCATCCCATCAGGCTGGCTGTCAACTCTTCCTGGACAGGAAGAGTTGGCAGCCCACAATCTGATTGGCGGCACACAATCTGATTTGGACAATTGAGAGTTGTATAGCAAACCAACCTGCTTGTCCCACTTCTGACACCATATAGCAAACCAACCTGCTTGTCAAGTAACTCTAAGTGAATACACTGTCGGTTTTGTCAACTACTCGTCGACGATTTGGAGAACTAACAGGACAGGCGGCTTAACGGACAAGTCAAGAGGAGAAACCCCGCAGGGAGGTCTTGAAAGGGAGACCTGATCTCTTGAAGTGTTGTGTTCTCCTGATATCCTTTCTATTTTAACAGTGAGGAACTTGCCTGCTAATAGGGGGCGCCACTTCATATGCGCCGAAGATATGAAGTTCACATCTTTATTTGAATCATAAACGATATAATATAATTTAATGTCCATCAACAAATAACAATAATCGATATATATGTATGTATATGAAAAAGGCCAATAATTACTTAATTCACATAATTCGCATTTTAACAACAATACATATAATGGCGGCAAATTCAAAATATAAACAAACTTCATATCTTCGGCGAACTCCGTTCGTCACAAGTTGGCGGCACACAATCTGATTTGGATGATATAGTCTGCCTAATATAGCGAGATCCAACCAGTGAATCTCGCTAACAGAGGTCAGTTGCATGAATTACGAAGGGGATTGTGTAGAACGCAGTCCTGAAAAATGCCGAAGCATAGGTTGTCTTTCTGACAGGCAGTATGGGCCCTCTGTTCCACTTGGTCAATCCTCTTGCTCTACGAATGAATTCGGGAATTTCAAGTTCTTAATGGGGTAGATCTCACGAATACCGAGAATACAGATTTTTAGCGAACATCGGGATCAAAATATGATGAACCTAACCGTTTTCTAGGAAGAGTTGAGCCAAAACGGAGCGCATCTACCTGTTTGTATGGAAGGCGCGGATTGTAAATTGGAACCACTAATCATACTACTAATCACAAATGTGATCTTATTACTATGCCCTTGTATTGGCCTGCAAATATACAGGGGTTTCTCATGAAAAAATAAAATTGGACGTATTGTTTAACAGGAGAATTACAGGAAAAGGAAACGCTCATACCATATGAGAGCAGCCAGTCTCTAGCTTTTACAGCCGGAGACTTAGCCACCGTCCAAGCCAGGTCTGTAGAATTACAACCCCAAATCGCAAAAAAAAATCGTTTTTAAACGAACCATTGTTCCAAATTCGACAAATACTGTTAACTTCTAACCTTCATCAGTTTTTGTTGCTTATATATTTATTTATAATCTAATCATAAGCAAATGCTAATATTTGTCGGTCGCATGTTTCCGTCAATTGTTGTATAGAACTGCGGTTTTCGTTGTTCCACTCTCAGTCGGAAGTTGTTTGCGTGCCTATTCGCCATCATATCCCGAGAAGTAGCCACTATATAGCTTTTCCAATATCGCTTTCAGCTTATTTTCAAATCGGGGGGTTCCTGCAGCTACAACGCAGCGATATTTCAATTCGGTTTTGACACTAAGCTCGATTGGGAAATCCTGCTAAAAGTGAGGCGACCTTGATGACAGGGGCATCCCATTCGGTCGTCGTGGAAGAATCGTCAGATAGCTAGCGACCGTGGAATCAGATGCCACGCACCGGTCTGTATTTGATATAATTTGTAAAGTTGCACTTGTCCTGGCGTTGATATCGTCAACACACGCCTCTCCAAGTGGTGGATTTTTCGTAGGCGATGTAGTTAACAAGTTATAACCAAGGTTATTCGTTGTCTTATCTGACTTCAAAGTACTAAAATTTAGATTAAGGAAGGTTACAACGATGTCTACAACTGATATGCAGCAGTATGTGCAACTTACGGCTGTGTTGGCTGTATTTTGGCCAATTAAAGCTGAGCTACCGCATCTTTCTGTGGAAGAATTTCGCAAGCATGGCCAAGGAGGGGGTGTTCGAGGCGGCTCAGTGAACCCAGGTGCAGCCTCATTGGGAGTGTCTACTCCATCTCAAATGATGCTTTCGAGTCTTGAGTTCGATCCTGAACTGGAGAAGCGAATGAAACAGCAACAACGCTGTGTCGATCCTCATCGAAGTGTTCCCGTCTACGGCTGGAGGTGGTTTCAAAGTGAGTGAGCTTTAATGTTGTCCTAAAATTAAAAAAAATATGGCATATTAGGGGGACACGTTCGTTAAGTTCCTAATTCGATATCATGATTTATACAATTACTAGGTGATAACACCCCGTATCATTGTCGTTCGTTTAGCTATTATATCTCCCTCAATATATAGACGCTTCTTCATTATGGAGATATTTTTTGGTATCGCAATGCTTATTTTCATATCAATATCGTCAAAATATGGTCAAATGTTTAATACAAACACATCCAATCATGTGTACTAGTCGACCTTGAAACTCTAGCCTGAGTGAAAAATATGTCATAGCACGGTAGCCTAATGCAAAAAGCATGACTCAGACAAGGCAGCTATCCGAGGTTCGATTTCCAGACCTCTGCATCTCTTACTAAAGAAAACCCCAAATGGGTGTTCAAACGTTTAATTAGATATTGCGTTAATTTGTGTACTGTCCATTAGACACTTGTCAATCGAAGTTGCTATGTTAAAAGAAGAACCGAGCGTAGACAGCTGAGCCCAATGAGCTAAAGCCACGAGGATACTTTTACATGAGACGTTCTAGATTTGTGTAATGTCTTTTAGTTCGCTTTCTCTTTGAGGCGGTGGTCTCTTTACAGGGGAATACTAATGGGATATGTGATAATTTGCAAATTCTGAGGTTCCTTCCTTTTGAGGGAATTCTTGATTCTTATCTATTTGGCAGAGCCTGGAGTCTCGCCTAATGTGCTTGTATTTGGATATAGGTTTCTATAAATCGATATCGTTCTTGAAAGGGCTTATTGATTGAATACATATTCTTAGTGACAACTTATGAGAACGTGGAAAATAAAGGAGTTATTTAATTCGCGAGCGGTCCGTTTTTTCCTATAGCCATTTCCTATAGCACAAATCCTCGTGCTCATTTGAGCACAACAGTTCGACTTGAGAACTATTAAGCTCTCTCTCTCTCTTAACTGAGTATATCCACATCAATAACGGTAGGTTACACATTTGTTTTTCTTTTCGCCGTCAGCAGAATTTCCAGGAAACGTAACTCCCGCTCTCAATTGTTGGGGTATCTCTGAGATTCAAGCCAAGATGGTAAGTTCCGCGTTCCGAAAAATATTACAGCTTGTTGCACTCCAGACGCCGTGATAGCGCTAAACAGACTTATTTGGGACATTGACATGTCTAAACATTCATAATATACAGAAACAAATATTAATGATAATACAGACATCCATTTTCGGCTGTTGTTGGATAGATGTAAATGCCCACTGTCAGTTTGATCCTTACTGAGTACCCGACCAATATTTTTTGCGTCGAACGGTCATGGAGTATCCTCAATGTAAGGTATCTTCAATGTAACCGGCAAAGCGGAACGAACTACACAGACCGCCTGGCTTCGTTGGTGACGGTGAAAACTTTATGTAACACGACTATTGGCAGTTATCCTATAGCTATTTGCACCTTGTGTCTGGAATAACGGCGCTTGAAAAACGTCAGGAAGTGATTCGCGACGAGTTGCGGGTGCAGGTGCACGCTAAGTCCCGGGGCAGAACTGAATGAGGGGAATTTATTGTTCGTCAAGGGCGGACGCCTGTGGTCAGCTTGGTGCCAGTTCGATGACAGATGATCCTGTGTTGAAAGTAAAAGTGACGCGACTGCGAGCTGTCGGCTAAACTTCATCGGAGATTCACAGCACAGGGCTCACACGCGTCGCTCAGGGGCCTCAGGGCCGCTTGATATTAATCAATATAAAGGACGTGAAGACCATTTAGTAGGAAATCCTTTTCGCTGGTCGCATTAGTGGCATTAACGAAATGGAATGAGAATGGTAGTCACTGATTAGGCGTAAGGCGTAAATGTACAGTTAGGAAAAATGCAGTAGGTTCACAATTAGGAATAAATGTAGAACCCGCCCCCGTAAATCAATCAGTCAATCAATCATTGTTGCAGCGCGTGTTGCCTGACAGGCGCTTCGCTCTAAATCACTTTCGAAGCTGGTTGGGTTTCCGTTGAAGCAGTCGAATCCGGTTGAATCAGATCTGAACCGGTTTCAAAGGGCACCATTGAATTCACATTTGCGACATTTGCGTACGTTAAGTTCAATAAGCCTATAGCTCGATAACTATAATGCAATGCAACGATGAATGCAGCAGAGCTTGGGCTGCGTGGATATACAGACAGATAGACCAACAAACAGACCGACTATGTAGTTATGTGACAACTCAAGGTAATTGTGTACGATACATTAAAAGAAATAAGACATCTACCCAAGTGTTATATTTTTTGTTCATAAACGAGCAGACGAAATAAGGCAGCCCAGGTAGATTTACACAGACGTACATCGTTATACACATGGTGCGATTCGCCTAGACATTCAAAAGCCAATTTTTACAGAAATTTCACCTACGTTTTTAAAGTCTATATGGACGTATTAGGTTGTAAGCGTCCATTGCAATCAACTTCATGCACACGTACATTACAACAGCTAATTTCTCCAACCCTTCAAAAATCAACGCTCAGAATACACCCGCGAGCATCGCCCACGAGGGCCTACTCTTGGACACTGAGCAAGTCACTCTCACTAATATTGAGCCCAGTTTCTTCATTTATAGATTTCTAAAATTTTCTTAGCAAACAATACTGCCAACTTAAAGCAGTATTACCTGTGGTACAGGGGGCACCAATCTACAGATGTGTGAGGTCACGATATGCGCAATAAAAGATCAACGTGTTTTATCGAAGCGATGAAAAAAGCGACGAAAAGCCCCCATCTTCAAACTATGACGGGAGTCTTGCACCTGAGTATTGTATAATAACTATATTTTCCCATCTCATGTATATATTAGGCTGTCCCGTTCAAACTGTCCGGCCACTCGAATGGCGCACAATCCGAACTACGCGATACAATGCGTTCATTCTTGGAGTGGGTACGCGGCGTGAACGTGGCTTCCTTTCGAACACTGAGTGGTTTCGATACGATCAGAAAGATGGACGCTGCAGCAAAAAGTTCAAATTCCCCCAAAAATCAACGGGAAAACATCAAGTTTTTGTTTCTCCAAGGACACCCTCCACCTGAAATCCATCAACAATTAGTGAAGGCGTACGGTAGGTCTGCCTTATGCCTGCGAACGGTGCGAGGTTGATGCAAACGATTTAACAGTGGAAATTTGGACACTGATGACCACCGAGGCGGGGACCACAAATCAGGTGCAACGAGGGACGAACGGATTGACAGAATCAAGGCAGCTTTTGAGCAAACTAGAGTTTGGTCCATGAGGTCTTTGTCGGCTGAAACTGGGATTCCTCGGGTGACATGTCATAAAATTGTCACCAATATACTGAAGATGAAGAAAATTAATGCAAAATGGGTTCCCCATATACTGAGTGCTGAGCAGATGAAAATGCGTGTGGAGTGTTCGACATCTAATTTGAAGACTTATACGCCTCTAACTCATACCAAAATATCTTTGTCTTAACTAATTTAGTTCAAAAGTTATTGGCATTTATCGAGCGGATAGTTTGAAGGGGACAGCCTATTATATATATGTGCTCATCTAAAGCTATTCTAACTTAAAAAAATATATATCTATAGGTATATATATGAAAGTTTGTTTCGTCCTGAGGTTGGAATAGATTTCGGCCTGCGCGCTTGTATCTTATTACCCCATGGTTGTACTTGAAAGATCAACGGGGTTTAACTAATTGTTAACTTCTAGTAAATGTGTTTCTATTCCCCAATAATGATCTAGAGAGATTCTACTTTCGAACTACGACGGGCGCAATGCGTTCGTCGGGCGCTCAGTTCGCGGGGCTTCATGAGTCCGCGACAAGAGCTCAGCGCAACTCATATGGACGAGATTCTTTGCCACGCACTGACAGAGGCCATACAAAGCAAAGACCCCCGCATACAGTTTGCGCGAAGAGTTAAGCTTTGCATGCGCGAATTGCACCAAAATAATCAGGTACCCTCTTTCAATCACTATTACCAAGTTTGTCTTATACTAGCAAAAAGGTTACGATGTCTTATGTTTCTAGGATTATGGGCGGTTTGCATCAACATGATTGTATTGGAACAATTAGCAAAGTACAGAAGAATGCGGCGTCCATCATAAACGCAACGGCATAATACACTTAGGTTCGTCCCAGGTTAAAAGTCTACACCGCCTCAATACTGGTATATAATGTAATATTTTTAATTCTAATAATATTTACCGTTATTTATCAGTTCGGTTCGTGTTAGTGCTTTTCAGTGATCTGCAACTGATTTAAATGGAACGATCGCTTTTGTTATGACCTCCGTGGTAATATCGGCCAGGTAGAACCATACGTAATTGTGGTTCAAATCTCACAAGGCAAACGCGAATCGATGTGACCTTGTGCGTATAGATTTCTCAATATAGTTACTCTTGTTGTATGGGATGACGTGAAAAATAGCGTTATACATATATCAGCTCCTAAGTGATTCTACATAAACGAGGTAATACTGTGAGGAGGTAGTGCCAGTTAGCGGAGGATTAATGGACTGTTCGCCTGAGGCTCTCGTCGAAAATCGCATCTAGGTACACTAGTAGACGGTATAATAACGCGTCGATTCATCTCAAACCTATCAAATGTGGGTCTATTCCGGCCATGATCTGAAAACTACCTCTTGGACTTCTTTGCGTTACTCGTTATTTCTCTCGTTGTTTGCAGTGTAAAAATCTTGAAGAGGACACTTCCCATTGAATCGACTGTCTTTCATTAGCAGTAGAACTACTTGACTTGTACCTCTTCCTAAGAGAAATACAAACGTATTAATTTGACTTACCTTTTATTGCTATTAACTGTTATAACTATTTCTATAATTCTGTTTAGTACAGGGAAATGTCGTTTGTAGGATCTGTGTTGCGAACAGCGACGATTCGATCACCTTTGGGTATATAAATCTTCTTTGATGATTTGGTTTACGGAAATTTATGTGTGCGCTTCACAAGATGACGTTGATGAGGTATATAGCGCACAAACCGCCGTGATACTTCGGAGCGGATTGTAGAATACCGCCTGATTTTATAAATCGATTTTCGGTTCAAACTATATTGAAGTATTATATTTACTATTAGGTCGTTCGAGCTATTTTGTACAACGGAAAAAGGTTGATAACCTTCGAACTAAGGGTCGCAGCCAGGTTTTTAAATTTGAGCATCCTTTGCTCATCTTTAGCTCAGCACTGGTTCGGTTTTTTAGAACAGACACGAATTCAGAGCCTGAGACATCATTTAGTGCTGAAAATCGGGGTTCTGTGATCAAATTGTTGTTCCTTGAGGGAACGAACCTGAAGGATATTCATCGAAAATTGGTAAATATGTTTGACAGAGAGACCTTCATCTGGCAAAAAGTTTACTACTGCTGTAATCGATTCAGGAAGGGTAACTCGACTGCTGGGGACAGCAAAAGAGGTGACTTTACTTCAGGACCTTTTACGAGCGAACGAGTTGTGACAATTACCGCAGATTTTAAGCAAACTAGATGCTGTGTTATAACCCTATTGTCAACCTATTCTGACACTGTACGCACTATATGTTCAGAAGTTTTAACAAAAATGTTGAAAATTAACAGGAAAAATGCAAAATGAGTCCCTCACCAATAGACTCCGGCACAAATGGAAACACATGAGAATATTGTAAAAAATGGAATAGCAGTGTGGCTTCCCTATGAAAACCTCATTGCACGGCTGTAATGACGAATAACTGGATAGAGGCCAACAATATTCATCGATGGATTCAATCTGCGTATTATCCAGATTTAAACCCCTGTGGGTTTATGGTCATATCAATGGATTAAAAATGCAAATTGGTGATGTGCATTATGCAAGCTAACTCTGATATTTACCACAAAATCATAATTCTAGTTATTTTTATTGAAAAGTTAATAGGGTTTTTTTTTCTATGACATCATCCTGTTAATTACAGTTTAACAGTACACTGAGTCTGGAGGACTTGCGTGTGGAGTGTATGCAAAAGCATAAATCCACTTCTATGAAGCCTTCAATTCGTGATGACGAACTGAACAGCGAATTCGACTTTGGCCATGAGATGTACGTTAACGCAGTACGAACAGCCGACGCTCTACTCGCTGAGGTATATCGAAAAAACAATAGAATATTGTATGTATTACGGTTGAATATTGTGAGGAAAAATTATTGTTGCAATTGCCAAAGAGAGCTTGAGCTTGCCGAGCTTTGGGCAATATTAGTTGAGTGCTTCTCAAATCGGATCACTTAACACCAAACCACGCGAATTTTATATTAAAACTTAATGCTACTTAAGTCGTTTTTTCGAAAATTTACCTACGAAGCCGTGTTGATTTCGCTAATTATTATTATCTTTCAGATGAATCACTGTCTTCGATTCTTCAGCCTCGTTGGAAAGGTAGGCATTCCCAGTGGAGATTCTACGCACTTAGTAGCTTCTCTGTGGATTCAAATGCCTTACACCAATTAGCTCTGTAACTATAGCGGTCGGATTTTCCATTTGCCCAGAGATTATGCATGTTGGATCCGTCACCTATCTTATCTCAGTTGCATCAATGCATAATATCATGCCAATTCAGTATGTCGGAGTGAACAGTCTCTCCACTAAGAATATCCATACCTAGTCCCCGTCGCTTGGAATTTCACCCGGGATCAGCTCTTCCCTCCCTAAAAGGAACCAAGCCGGTTACGCCGTCCTGGCGGCGCTCGTCTATTCTCCCTAGATTGGCCGGCTCTTCGGTGTACAAACAGGCTTGGGATATGTTTGATGCTTATTTTAGCTAAAACAACGTCTATATATATATATAAGTATTCATTTTATTATAATAGAGTCGTTTGTTTGTTCTTAAATGTCAGTAAATACGACAGCACACAACCAGTGAGGCCCACCCTCGAAGACTTGTTACAGGTTCGTATGAGGGATGTACTGAAAAATCGATCCTATATTCAGCGGGCAGTAGGACAATAACGTGAACTTGCACAGCCCATCCATGCTAATACCACCGTCATCGTGGTGAGATGTAGAATGCTCACGATTACGAAGGATTCAACATCAGACAGCCCAGCAAAGTCGTATGAAGCCTGAGGTGTACTGCATATACATTTCATTAAAGACTGTGTGCCGTCAAGCACAAAAAAAAACAAAGCTAAAGTATTATTTCGAAAATAAATTTGTGGCTTTGAAAAGGCGCATAACACTGCATATGTACATCTAAGCAAGCCCAAAGTTACTCTACTAAGAACTAGACGTTCCGCGGCAAGATGAGATCTCAGAAAGTTTTGAGAATTTGTCCAAGTTATTTGTTTGATCCTATCGAAGAAGGCCACATGACCACACTCCATGGGAAATGAGCATATCAAGCACGCATCGGTAACTATTCTTATTGGATATCATTATTCAATACCTACTTGAGGTCAGGTGGAGTGCCGGCCAGGTAGATACCGTGTGTCCTGTCCGCGGTTCCCAGAGGTTAAGGGATTGTAACACGGCCGTCGCTATGTTGAAGAATAGGGAAGAAAATCTGGACACATACATCAGCTTTTTTCTGGTTCACAGAAAGGAGCTGGTGTAGGTTTACTCTACCATTTCCAGGATGGAAGTTTCAATCTGCTGCACAACATGCATCCCGTCCAAACTGCAACACGATGACTGCGTGCTCTTGAAGAGCAGGTGTCACTGTAAATATACTCGAACTACGGGAAGACATTCCGCGAGAAAAGACCATACTAATAGGCGATAGTGTATGTGCAAGAGAGGGTCTGACCCGAACAAATCGATTTGCGCAAGAAGATAATTCACAGGCGTTGCTGTTCTCAGTGCTTATAGCAAACCTGCCATGTACATAAGTCGAAAAACCAACATGATGCGGATTCGATTATCTAGTCCTTTGTAATATACAAATTAACATACTTCCATAAGAAACACTATAAAGGAATGGACAGCACATTGTCTGCCTGTTGGTATCACGCATACGATTTATTTGGAGAGTCATGGTAGTACACGGAAACACTAAATGTATGCCTTTTTTTACAAACTTACGAAGGAAATCAAATCGAAAAAATCGATATCATGTGTTTAGGCTTTCGCATTTGGCCCGTGCTCTAACGAACAAAATGTGTGTTAACTAGACCATGTCGTTCAAAACATTCATTTCACAGGAAGCTGAAGAGTACGAAAGTCTTGAGAAGTCCTGTAGGAATCGATCGATGGTTGAGTCGGCAAATCACCACCTCGATGATGAATATCAGGTCAGTATATATATATATATATATTTGAAAGCTAGCCGATTTGGAACAGCGACCTATGGATTATGTCGGTTTGGCACACTAAGTTGCTCCATCTATACATTTTCGGGGCTGACTCCCAGCCAACATTTAACGTCCACGGTACTGCATTCGGCATTGCTTGGTCACACGGGCCCCTTTATATGCAAATGTGCAACGCTCACCCAGGGACTCTGGCTCCATCTGGCCGATGGAGAACAGACGTAATCTTCGGCGATGACCGACCACCGCACGGAAGTTGCTATTGTTGGGCAACTGACCGACGAACATCAAGTTCAGAATTATATGAGGAACAACAATAGATAGATACATGCTAGGACATAAATGGTCAATGGAAGCAAACGTGGTTTCTACTAACATCCCGATACACGCGAGCCACACCAAAGAATAACTGGTAATATCAGGCTTAGAGAAGCGCATGTTAAACCGAAATCAGTTGTAATCCTCTTTTAAATTACGTCAATAAAAATTGCATTTCACTTGTGCCTGCGCAGGTGGATGTGTGCATTTTCTCAAACTCGACAAAGGGCCGTGTTACCCGTGAGGACATCTCTGTTCAGTACAGTTGTCTCAACCAACTGCTATCATCGCCTGCATCTTCCGAAAGAAGCCGGGCTATTCTCCTCGATCTATTCTGGAATCAGACCCAGCCAGTGCATATAGAGCAGCAGATCACATGCAAAGCCCTTAGTGGCCGACCCCGATGGATCAAGGTCCGTTACATGTTCGATGTAATTTAAATTCTAGCTTCATATTTTCGTTTGGTTTATGATGGAATAGGTTTGTCCTTTCCATGTTTCAGACTTTAAATGGCTGGGAGTTGACATGTGAACGTCTGCGTACATTGAAAGTAAAACGACAAGCTGAGATCGAAGATCTTCTTACGGATGGATTTAGTTCAACCGCTTTTCCATTACCGGACGACGACCGCGGGAGGGCAGACGTTGATGAAAGTACTGGACCCTCTACGGAGATCCCCACCCAGTCTGACACACCGGTTATATCAGTCACAGAGGAATCGTCTACCTCGGTTGCAACTGACCGGTTTCAAGTACTAGAAGAGGTACATACTTATGTAGTAGATAATATTTATTAGCATCTGTTTTCTCCACAGGAACATACTTACCTTCAAATCATATCATACACTTTCAAAAAATCCCCACTACAAGGCAATCATCGGCCAATCTCTCCTGTGGACTACTTATCCAAGGTAATTGAGAAATTGGCGAAGCGGAGACTTGAACTTCATTGGGATTCGACTAATTGTATTTCGCCTTCTCAATTTGGGTTTCGTAGAAGACGTTCGACCGAGCTGGCTTTAGCGCATCGATGACAAGAAATCAATGATTCTATTGAACGGAACAATCTTTGCCTCGGTGTATTCTTTGATATATCAGCCGCGTTCAATTGTCTCTCGCATACCCTCTTCCTTGAAGCCATAGCCTGTGCTGGCTGCTCCGTTATGGTGGTAAACTGATTCCGCTCGTACCTCACCGGTAGAAGACAAGCAGTAAAAGTTGGTCTGGTAGAATATACTTGGGAAGAGGTTAACTTAGGGACACCGCAGGGCTCCATTCTTGGACCGTACATGTTTGTAATACTTATAAATTTTATTCTACGGAAAATTGATAACGATGGTTTTTGTAAAACAATCGCCTACGCGGATGACACCACTCTGTTCTTTCGCGTGCGGCCGGAGAGGGCACAACAGGACATTTCTGAGGCGCTTCGTAAAGTAGACGTCATCGTAAAAACATTTGAGAGTTTCTGTCTTGCCATTAATGCAAACAAAACGAATATAACTCTGTTTCGCTCACCACAACGAAACATTGCGATCGGCCAAATGCGTCTCTGTGATATTGAAATGCAGTGGTCTCCTACGGTCAGATGCCTGGGCTTGGTTTTGAACGAAAAGCTCAGATGGAAGGATCATTTTAGTTTCGTATTGCCAAAGTGTTACGCTGTAGTAGCCTCTTTGCGTCGACTTAGAGAGCTTGGAGTCCCTACAGAAAGTTTGGTGTATCTTTACAAAGCCCTTCTTGTCCCTCTACTCAGCTATGGTATATCAGTCTGGGGTGGATGCTACAAAAATGTACTTCAGAGAGGGGAGATTATACAGAATGATGCGCTCCGACCTATTGCTGGTAGAACTCGAAGAGACTCGGTTGCGGACGTCCTAGTGAAATTTGACCTTCCTTCGCTGACGACATTGTACTCACTCCACGTCGCTCTTCTTGCTTTCAAGATACACAAAGGCATTGTGCCTACAGACGCTGCTCTTCCGATGAAAGCCTGCACCAAACGAACTGCTCGTAGAGCGACAGTGTTCATGACACCTCTGACTATCAAAGAATCCCGCCATACTCTCGCTTATCGCCTGCTGTCAGTCTGGGGTTCTTTGCCTAGAGAGATTCGGTCTCTCACCTGTGTTAAGAAATTTGCTTTCGAAATAAAAAAAAGGCTAAAATCTTATTTGAATCAAATCCAGTAAACCACTTATAATTATGTTGTTCAGTATGACTTTGTGATATGTTTTGACGGTATGTCACCTCGAAGAACCTTGTGAAATACTTTCGTTCTTTTTATCTTATTTTTTAATACGAGAACTTGAGCGTTGTAATATTTCACAGTTCCGTCAATAAAGAAATAATTGAATTGAATTGAAAATTGAAAAAAGCTATAACTCTGATCAAAGATGCCGCGATTTTGAAACAGGGATCTTGTAATCATCAAAAGGTTACACGGGGCAATGACTTGTTTTTGTGAAAATAACTTGTGGAATTTTACTTGTGTCGATCGTCTTTGAACCACCTCAGCTGAATCAGTGCATACTCGCGAAACTGCGTACGAGCAACGCCCGAACTGCGCTTAAAGATCTCGATAAGGCGCATCGAGACTGGCATCTGAAACATCTGGTAAATGAGCTCTGTCTCTCATGTTAATTAATCTGTCACCGTTCACTCTTTTTCGCTTTTCACTGCAAATGTACCTACATAAAAACCAAATTTTCATTTCAACTTTCAAAAGAAAAATCCAACCAAAAAAATATTCATTATTTCGATGAAAGGATTGTGCTTCGTTAGCGGTCCTTATTGGAAACTTAACTCAGCACTTTGATATATTAAATACGTATTTACTTTCAAATAATATAATCTAGTAAAGTTAATTATTGAAGTTTATCTATTTCTCTATGGGTTAGTCATGATAAAATGGCGAGCAGATCTCTGCGAGTCCAATGTTTACAATGGCTTTTATATGAAACAGTTCTTCCTTGAATTACATCAAAGGTATCTCTTACTTCACGAGACTCGAACCTGAGTCATTTGTGTGTAGTAAATCATTAAATGAACATAGGCAAATAAGAACCCCTTGCCAAGTTTCGCCATTAGCATTCAATGATATAACTAAGTCTTTCATAACTCCTTAATGTAAATTTGTATTTTTTTTATTATTGAACATTAGTACCTACATATCGTGGATCCCTCTGAGTAATTCAGTTATTGGGATCTTTGGTACTAAGTTTGGATAATCACCACTTTCTCCTGCACTGAAATCGAAAGAATATGCATTATTTACTTATTTATCCATCCAAAGCAGAAGTGCATAGCTGTATAAATACTTATGCAGAGAATTATATATATTGCTCGATATGTGACTCGATACGTATCACCATAAAGCTTATGATAGGACTAGACTGATTTTCGAAGGTAATTTTCGAAGGTCACCGAACCAGATGTCGATTATCATTTGCGCATTCATTGTCCTTCTACCATTTGTTTGTGGTTATTTCCGTAGTGTGATACACGATGCAGCTCCTAGCGAATCCAGTCGCTGCATATAACATAACAGAGCAGCTTTAATCGAAACTTAATAATTGTTTCTCGAGCTGACCCTCAGCTGTTCCCCCATCTCAGCACTTAACCTTTAGGTATTACTATGAGAACCTGTCGGGGCCACCTTTGCTTATTTTCTCTACCTTACTGCTACCTGATAATAATCTTCAGATGATGTCATAATTTATTTACCAGTCGAGCTGTTCTCGCTAGAAGAGGTGGCTTGCATAAAAATGCTGAAAAACTAACTTTTTTTCCAGCACGACGGTTAGCTTTAAAAACTCACTTTAGATACGGCTGTTTCAAGGTAAGAACTAACGCGCGAGCATGACAAACAGCTTATCTCGATGTTTGTACGGCATCTCCACTTATGCATCATGCTGGATGGTGTTGTTATTTAAGAATCCTTTCGGGCACCTGAAAGCCAGCGCTAGATTAGTTTTCAAATCGTTTTCGCACGTTGGAAAAGCTTCATTTGTCAGCCGTCTTTGCATTTCTAGAATAAATTCCCTTTCGATATAATGTTTTTATAACTTATTACTGTGTAATTCAATGTGATAGTGAATGACCCGTTCGGAAAATTTGCTTCAGAACTACATTCTGATTTATCATTCGAAGGAATTGGTCTAAGTATGTAGGGTGTACGAATATTATTGGAATATTCACTTGTTTGTATAATATTATACAATTAGCAGTTACAGCGGAATGCTGGCTTATCTATTATTTAGGGATTGGCATAACATGAGAGGTAGGATCAAACATACCGAAGTCTTCCTGCTTGTAGCTTATGCTAGTATTTCGGGATCGTAGATAGAGAACTTCACACGTATGCAAATATCGCAAAGTCCCACCTTCACCGTCCATTCGAAGAATTCATCAAGGGCTGCTTGCCGATGGTGGTTGTCCTGGCTGTCCTTGATCCTTAATGTCAGTTTGACGTCATCTCCGTATTTGTAGAAACTATCGACTCTTTCATTACGAACTTGATTTGGTCCACGAACAGAATAAACCGTCATGAACTTTGACATTGATTATCCTCCCTCCGAGGAAGTCGAGTAATCATTTGGAGAGTATCCACTTCCTTTGAAGGCAAAAAGGAGGGGTGTAGTTCGTGGGGGCATTGTTGTTTCAAAAACACTCTTAAATAGGTTTAGATCATATCCATTAAATCTCCAAAGCTTAGGGTCGTCGCGACATCGTTGAAGAACAGGAGGAGACAGTCGACGTTAGATTTGCCGTTCCTGTATGCGTATTGGCTCGCTGACCTTCCGATTCGGCGTTCAAGATAATACTGTTGCAAATGACCTTCTTCAGGATCAAAGACTTCTTCCATGCAACAATTTAACGGATACTAAGGGCTATTCAAGCGCGTCTTTCGTAATTATTATGTTTTATTATTATTATTATCGATTACAAGAGCTCTTTGCATGAAGGTCCGCTCACCACAGGCTTCATGTTGCTTTGTTTCAGACGTGTTGGAACAAGTTCAAGGGCGATGAGGGACGACATTCTACAGTAAGAAACCAACCATATCGGAGTGGACCCTCTTCGCGATCTTCGCTTAAGAGAGAGCTGATTGCTTAAGGATATTCTGAATAGTTTCGTCGTCAGCCAGCGTTCATTAGAAAACTCAAAATTAGGTTATTCGGGTTCTAATTAGGTGCGCACAGATTAATTAGAACCAAAAAACGGCTATGGTAATATGCTTAATCATCGACCACATCCTATTCATCATTGTGCTGTGAGCGTTTTACCAAATCTTTGTAAAAGCGTTTTTGTATCACTTGTGTGATTGTATCAGTAGTCCTGACGTCTTGAGTAGATCACCTGTCATACATTTCAATTTTAGAAGTAATCGATGGATACCCCAATACAGAGACTCCCCTCTAGATAATTCATACTCGTACGACCCCTTTGCAGTTAGGTAGGAACCAGAGGTTTACGCAGGAAAGAGGCATAAGTTTTACCATTATTCCACCTCAGCCTTCACTGTTGTTGACATACCTGCGTTTTTTTTTAATAACGATAAGTCCATATCCACGCCCCGACCTCTCAGAGGGATACCATCGTCCTGGATCGACTACGATTGGCCGGAATTAAGTAGATAGGTGCCTTCAATAACTCACTAATTAATAAACATTTTATACTCGACATGCTATATACTGTATACTTTACTGTTTTAACCTAGTTGTGATGTACTTACCTAACGAATGTTACTTAGCTAATAAACGATAGCATAATGAAACCTAATCTGTTCAATTCATTTATTAGACTGACCCAAAAAAACCGCACTGCTAGCGTCTTGCGCCGTATTCTTACTATTGGCCGGTTTGAATTCAAATTTGGCGGCTAGTGAGACACAACAATTAGCAAGCAGGCGGCGCGTAAGCTACTAGCATTCGGCTTTCGTTAGGCGTTGGAAATTGCAACCAGCGGACCAGGTCCCTCAGACTTACATTCTCAGACGAAAAGTGTCACGTTTGTGTTTCAAAAGACGAAATCTCCAGCTGAAATCCATCGAAGGTTGGTTAGTGTGCACGGCCATAATGCCCTGAGTCGACGACAGGTGTGCCGTTGGTGTGCGCAGTTTGGGAAAGGTGACTGGGACATTATGAACATAGAGGGCGCTCATCCCTCCCCGAATCTCGATTCGACGAACGGACCGAGATAATTATATAATCGAAACAGCTTTTGAGCAAACTAGAGCTTGGTCATTGACGACTTTGTCAGCTGAAATTGGCGTGCCTCGTGAAACATGTCGTCGAATTATTAAAAATAATCTGAGGATGCAGAAAAAGATGCAAAATGGGTTTCTCATGTACTCGGTCCTGGCCAACTGAAAATGCGTGAGGAGTGTTCGCGACACAATTTGAAGACATATAGGTAGTAAAAGAGTCGGTTAGAGCATACCGTTGCAGTGGACGAGACGTGGGTCAGCCTGTATAGGGGACCGGAAAAGATCAAGTGAAACAGTGACTACGACCAGGTGAATAGGTGAAAGAAAAAATGGACTCGGCTCGATATCTTGAGTTCTAGAAGGGATTCATGAATAATAATTGGCATGGCAATATGAATCACCGAGTGTGGCTGCTCGATGACAATGCTAGGGCACATCGAACCGATGAAATTACGTCGTGGCTTAAGGCCAACAAGAGGCGTAATCCCCCCCCCCCCCCGCCATTTAAGCCCGGGTGACTAAGGTTGCTTCCATCAAGTAATGAGGGCTAAGGTATAATAATTGTTTTTCGAGCTGACCCTCAGCTCTTCCCCTATCTGACAGGCCTCAGCTCTTAACCTTTAGGTATTACTATGAAGACCTAGCGGGGTCACTTTGCTTATTCTCTTCCTTCCTCGTACCTGGTAAGAATCTTCAGATAAAGAAAGATGATAAAGAACTCCAAAGATTCTATGCGTCTGACAGGATTTGAACCCAGCGTCCCTCTGATCTAGCAGTCCATTCCGCAAACAAACGGTATGCAAACATCGATTTGGTCCGAGCTGCCTTAGATAACGAAGTGCTAAACGGGAATAGAAATAGTGCATACCTAGCCGTCCAAAGGCCGCCAGAACTCTGGGACCAGTAAATAAATAAAAGAGGTGCATACTGCTAACTCACACTAAAAAAACTTTGTTTTAACCCACTTAATTTAGCCGATATTGAAATTTATGTGTGCCGTTTTTTGGGTGACCCTAATATTTCTTATTTGCCATATGTGTGCGCAAAGTTGTATGTTGGAAATACACTGAACTGCAGCGCTACGTACTTGCACATATGATATATTGTATTTAATCAAAGACAGTGTGCGCATGGCCCTCAATTTGTTAATAGGAATTTCCTTATCCCAAATCTTAAGAATCTGTTCGGGATGCCTATTTGTCGTTCATCAGTGTCATCGAGTGGAGTGAAACAGCACAATATATTTCTTCACATGCTTCTGTAAACTCACCAAAATTGCGGGGCACATCATTGCAATCACTTTTAAAAAAACCGAACACATAACGCGCACCTACTAATGAAGGCGAATGAGGAACATTGCAGTATCAAAATAGGCATCTACGTTTTCCTCGGCTGAACAGTCTTCACGGGCAAAATGGTGTGACCAACCCAATAACCTTTTCTAAGATTAGTGTGCATAGCTTTTACTTGAAATGAGTCTTCACCATTAAACAAAACAAATCGTTTTATTAATAAAGTTAATTGTAGTATAACCATTACAATATACAGGCATTATCATAGAGATCTGTCGCGATACGGACGATTTGAAGGCCAGTGCACAGAACGCTCAGGTTAGACATTTATATTAAATAACATATAAACTCTTGCGTCTTTGCGTACAGTATATAGTTCTACAATCGAGGCATATATCACACAGTCGTTTCGCGTACTACAAAAGTATATAAACGCGATTTAACATATTAACTCAGGCGAGCAAGTATATCCGGCGATACCAACCGAGTTTTAATCTTCGGTAGATAGCTTTCCTTGAGGTCCCAGTCACGAAATATTTGGAAGCCGTCTGTTGACAGAAGATCGGGGATCTCAAATGCAGCACTGTGAAATTGCTGTCTCTCGTTTTCCAAGGTGATTTTGATAGCGTCCATTCGGCCGGCATGTTGGTTCGTATTGCCACGCATTTTAAGGAGCCGATCGGCTTCAGCGATTTCATCCGCAAACCGAGAAAAATACCCGTCGATAATATGCTTCACCTGAAAATTCCCTCAAACCAGAGATTGATTTGGTTGATAATCGTCTTTTTGCAACAGATGTGCTAAAAACATTTTAGAAGTACTTCAGAAGGTGTACGAGTCGTCCCTCTGATGACGATTCAACAACGACCTAAATTTATGTACAGATCATATTGATTCAAGAGCTAATACCCGACATTAAAGGTATTTACAAAATTCTAATATAAAACGAATATATTTACATTTGCGTTAGTCTAAATTATAGTTGCTTGTCTGGCGTATCTGAAAAAATTGACCGAATTCAAACGCAATTTAAAAATCAGTCAGCCCTGTACGTGAAATATTCGAAACCGATCTCAACTCGTCCAGCCTTTAATGCGCAAGCACGACTCATTGGATGTTACGATATTATAATCATTGGGCTGAGATTTCATTTTCGTTAGATCTCAATGTGTCTGAGTGTACTCATACCTCATTACCACCGAGTCTGTTGGCACCCTCGGGTAGACATTTGTGGAAGAATGCAAACTTTTCCATTTTGCAACGGTTTCTTTGCGAGCATTCTGTCTTGCGTTGTTGAACTTTGATTTTATGGAGTTGCTTCCGTGCCAGCTGCTTCACCTTCCTTGAGTTCGGATGCAAATCCTTCTTTTTGTGGTTTTGGACTTTTTTCTTTGAAGCAGACTTCGACATGATGATTTGTTACGTATATTCACTAAAATATATTAAGCAGAGAGGCATGGAAACTGTTAGTATTATAAGATTGAAATTATTTTTTTATTATGACAACACACCTATTGCAGAAAATTGTAGAGAGAAAATTGTAATACACAAAAAAATATATATATAGAGAAAATTGTAATACACAAATTTAATATAGTATCTTGAAAACTTGAAACACGCAATTAGTTGAGCGCATTCATTTAGCTAAATAACACATTGAGTTAGCTTGAACAAAACATTCAAGTCATATACTATTTAGGTGTTCATATATAGATTGGAGTTTCCCCGCGGGGTCGACTCGCAACGTCTGATCAATTATACGTGGGATCGACGCCTATCCGATACGGAAGCAGCTTTAAATACCTGGGCTTGGTTCTGCCTACTAACGGTTGATCTTTCATGGAGATCATCATTAAAAGAACACGAAAGGCCATGGTCGTGTGAGTATTAGACCTCAGACACCGTGGGAACTATTCCTGAGAATCGCGCCGAATCTGTCCGAGATAAGAGTCGCCGATTGCCTCATATGGGATCCCGGTTATCTCCACTCATCTCTCACCACACATGATGTCGCAAAACTCGACCGACTTAGTTCGGCCTTTCTAAAACATGCAATGGGTCTGCACTGTTCGACGCTCAATAGGCTCGTATATCTCATAGAGGCACGTCGCACTTCAAGGCGCTGGTAAGGCCCCCGGATAAACCCGCATAGCAGGAGTTTCTTCATATGTGGGGGACGAAGATAACTGGGATAGATATGGACTTTGTACTATGGGTTTCATCATGTTCCATGCCGAACAGTTTACCGAACGAACGGTGTTAACAAAACAAATAAAGAAGTATATTTATTACAACAATAATGAAACAGCGACTCGTTAATAATTCGAAGCGGTTATGGTGTCTCTCTCACCAAATGATAACCTGCTATTATTCATTATTTTAGTACACCTATTGCTGTCCACTGCCATTGACTGACAATTTCACACCTACATCCTTCCTAGAACCGTCGGGCAGCGTGGAACTTAATCTGCTGTATCTCCTAAATATCGCACCTCGTACACAATATGCCCTTACGCTATACTAAGCTCTAATGTTGTAAACATTACCGAAACAATGTCGGAGCCTTCACTCAAATAAATGAGCTTATGTATATGTCAACTAACTCTGTTTGGTTACAATTTGCTGATCCCATAAGGAAACTCGAATCTACTTTATTAGGTCGCAACAGTTATCATTTTGCCACAAAATGACTTATTCTTACCAGAAGTTCCTGATTATCTTTTGACTTATATTAATGATGAAGCAGTGTCGGGCACACGGGAATTCCACTGCTAGCACGTGTTTTTATTTACGCTCGCCTCTCTGCAGAGAATCTTCTTCATCAAACTGGTTTAGACATCTGAATGAAGTTTCTACCAAGTACAACGAAGATCTTTTTTACTCTTTAGTACTGACCAAAACCTCGAAAACCTACTACTTATGTGTCATTCCTCGTTCGCAGAAATGAGGTCATTTCTGGCAATCAGCTGTGAAAGAGGCTTCTATGAGAGTCTCTCAGCTGTTTTTCGAGAAGCTGAGGTTAGTTGCATACGGCGGCTTGGTCTGGGTGGCGAATGCGCATCTCTTTGGTTGCGGAGGTCGTGGAAACGAACCTCGATTTGTTATTTCCGGTTCGATGTCATCAGATCGTGGTTTGCCTTTTATATTGTTAACATAGCCCGTCCGTAATGAAGCCCCGGCCAGATAAGTCCAGAATTTTCAATCGACCGTATCGGCCCACAATAGTAAAAAGGGGAATAATCCCTATACCTGGCCCGCATCACTAAAATTTCTTTCCCATATTAATACCCCTCTCCTCACAGGTCCTTGTATAATAGTTTTCTGGTATGATATTTCAGAGGAAGGCAGCATATTAGGTTGTTGTATTTGCTGTTTGAAAAATACTGTGCTACAACGTGGGCAACGGTTATTTTGTAGTGTAAGAATAGCGCATTCGAATGGTGACTCACAACAGCCGCGCAGTGAGAAATGGACGTGAAATTTAGTACTGAAAGACGTGGAACCTCAATCTAATACAAACGATTAAGGGGATGACAGTGTTATCCAACGCATTCTAACAAGAAGCTACCAAACCATGTCTATGCTCTAAGTATTATTGATAGATACAGGAAATTACCCAAATGTTTTCCGACCTATTCTTAGCGAAAATTTAACGTCCACGCTATTGCTTTAGCATTGCTTTGTAAGACGAACCCCTAAATGCAAATGTGCAACGGTGGGGATCGAACCCGTGCACCTACGTAGGAAATTTCTCCAACATTGACCTGCCACCGTTTATCTCGATTTTTATGTAACGCATTCAAGCGAATTAACAAAAATAAAATAAAATGCACCCCGTTGACTAATGTATATCATCAAGTTTCCAATCATTAATGGATACACTGCTTACAGTGAAATCGACAAATGAGTCCCCATCCTAGTTTGATTTCCTAGTTTTTGCTCATGTTGTGCTGCAAAATACCTAGTCGCAAAGAAAATGGACTGTCACTTCCCCGAGTCATTCGATCTAATCTCGCTGCACTTTGTGAAGGCAGACGCTTCGATGACCGTATCACATCGAATAAACCGAATGTTCACAACAATTACCTCGGAGTTGCATGACAGCACGCTATGCTGCTATAAGACTTGGTGAAGGTGATATAACTGGGGCAACTAGTATTCTCTGCTCTACAGATACGTTTGCCACAGGAGATTATATTTACACCACCTTGCAATTAACGAATCCGCCTGCTTCCCCCAATCTGGCTTTCTCACAACAACCCAACTTCGTTTTCCAGGAAGATACGTAATCTGAAGAAGTTTTAGCCGCCGTTCAGTATTTCTCTCTCAGCTCGGCAGCAGGCTTTGATGGTCTACGCCCTCGTCACCTTCGGGACTTATTATTCCCTGCCTTAGGTAACGTTGCGATAAAACGAGGAACTGCACTGACAGCATTTATCGATATTATAAGGTTTGGCTCAGAACCGCCTGAAGTTAAACCTCTTTTATTTGGTGCACACTTCGTTGCCCTTCGTAAAGAAGACAATTCGTTACGACCTATAGCGTGTTCATCAACGTTACGTAGGATCGCAGCTAAAGTTTCCTGCAGATTCTTTCGAGAGAAAATAACCACAGTCTTGGGACCTCATCATTGTGGCTTTGGAACCCTAGGTGGCATGAAAGCTGCAATTCATGGTACCCGTTCCTTCATCCTTAGCAGTTCACGCCCTTCTATCCTAGTTAAGCTGGACTTACGCACCGCTTTCAGCTCCTTACGTCGCGACCTAATGCTCACAACGGTGAGAGGTCATGTACCCGAAATTTTCCATCTATCCGACCAAGCATATTATGAACCATCTCTTGGTACCTTGACGACTGCGTCTTAGATGGAGTTATTGAGACGATTTTAGCAGATATTAGGAAAGTTTTGGCATTTCAATCTGAATCGGACCTATTTATAAACCCGGCCAAAAGTGAAGTCTTCACCTTCTCTGTAGACCTTTCTACCGGATCTTCATTAGCACAAGCAGGTCGCAACATACTTCCTGGATGTAAATAAGTTGGGAGAAACAACCTCGAACTAGTGGAATGTGCTTTACTTTCTTATGGATTTCGACCAGGTTAAACAGAGCTGTGTGAAAAAAAATTGGGTTATGCTGGAAAGGTTGCCCTTATTAGGAACACACGGAGGACTGTGCTTGATGAGGACTTCATTGTCTGTTGGAAGAATTATCCCCATGCTCAGAGGTTGCAATAAGTCAGACGAGAGTGATCTACTGGACTTACTCAATTATCTAGTTATGGATTCTTTGTCCTTTTGTTAAACATTCATTCTTCTCCGATAGTACAAAAACAAGCATCCCACCCTATTGGGATGAAACTAGCACTTTGTATCAACCAGAGATGAACTCAATGTGAAACTTAACCCACTTAACAAGATAGCGGTTCGAAGATTTTGGGATTCAACGCAAACGGATGCAGTTTAACAGTACACTCTTGATGAGGATTCGAGCGATGTCGAACGAGCCAGGTTGAATGGCCTTACTAGGCTTGGGCTGGAACTTGGCTTAATGCTGTTTCCTTATATGGGACCTATACTTGGTGATCAATGTACCCGTCTTCCAATAGTAGGTTTACGTGTGGGAAGTAATCTAGTTTCTTCACATTGTCGCTACTGTGGAAAACCGGTTGATTCCCTTAGTCGTCATGGACTATTTTGAATGAAAAGTTCGGGATGTGGCCCGAGACACTCTCTATTAAACGAGCCTTTGGCCAGAGCTCTTCGCTTCATATCAATTGCTTGCATTCGTGAACCAGCAGGTATTTGTCGCTCTGATGGGAAGCGTCGTGATGGTATCTCCTGATGGTTAATCTCCTTTTACAAGGGTAAAATTCTGGTTTGGAATTGCACTGTGGCTGACATTTTAGCATCTTCTTGTGTCAGTCGCGGGATAACACAGCCTGTTCATGCAACCAATACAGCGGAACAAGCCAAGAACAGAAAATACGACTCGTTGATGAATGAGTGCTACTTTAGACCTGTAGCTTTCGAAACATTGGGGGGACCGGGAATACAATTATTAAACTTATTTCAGATATTAGGAGAAAGGTGAGCTTCCACTACAGATGAACCACGTGCAACCAAATTCTTAATGTAAAGATTTGCCTTAGATATATCCAAAGGGACAACATAATTTCTATTTTGGGCACACTCTTAAAGATTGGGGAAGTGGGGCCTCCTGGTTCTAGATATTCTATTAAGAATAGATAGGGGAAGGTATTTTTAGATGTATTTCACGTTCAGCGGGCACAATTGTCGTCTACTTTTATAATTGACTAAACAGAAAAATAAATAAAGATATATTATTTTAATGGGAAAATTTTCTTAATAGTCGTTTATATTACGAGTTCCTAATAGCGATATGCTTGACGACACTGATATTCATCTCTGGACGAAATGTTATTAATATTTATAAGATACATCCTACAGATTTTTTTACTTAGGACAGCATTAATTTATTTTTATTGAGGTCACATCCAGAGCCTCATGATGCAATCTCTAGAAGCTATGGCTCCTACAGTTGAACTATCGTAGCACACTCATGTTTTCAGTTCATTTTCGGTTATATATGCTCGTAAAATCCGCCACTCAATTGGAGCTAGATGCCTGCCTCAAATTTCCAGACAAATTTGTTTAGTGTCATATACTGAAAAACATCCGTCCTTTAGCCACAGTGGTCACATCGGTACAGTTGCAAATACCGTACGAAGACTTGAAAACTACGAAATAAACACGGGGAGTGGGATAACTACAGCAAGCTATGGGATTTATAATAGTAGATCAATGAGTACCCTCTCTCTCTCTCTCTCTCTCTCTCTCTTCGGTACTTTATAAGTGCATCCCTAAAACCTCCGGTAAATATCATATGTTGACAGTTGTGACAGTTGAATGATTTTGCGTTACAAAACTGTCATAATTGTGCATATAACTGAAGTACTTGAGCAATTACAGGTACATTTATCTAAGGGAACAACAAAATCGACAGAAGTCGTGAGTAGATTGCTTTTGCAAAAGCAACGTTCACCGCCATCACCACCGCTTGAATATCTGTGTATGTATATATGTATATATATTGACTACGTTGATTATGAAGTTAGCGGGCCCGGATGGACAGAGTAACAGTCGGTCGATGCCATCGAATTCAAAGCCGTCATCATCCATCAAAGTGGTGTTTCGTAAAGGACTACGCGGTGGTATCCAGCACAGACATTATGAGCCTCATTACAATGGACGGCATGACATTAAAAATCTATACTTACGTACTACTTATTGAGGTCCTAAACATCATTCAAATAAAATAGTTAGTCCACATTCTCATATACGCATCGCGCCACTCTCTATTTAAATATACGTACCACTGGGACACGCCCTGCGCCGGAATATTCAAGGTCCGAATGGAATAACTCTCACAATATGGGTGGCCTATCCAACACCATTCCGTTGCTATGAATAGAACGCAGAAGAGGTTTAGGTTACGTCCTTTCGTTTGTCCTTCAGCCTATAAACCTACCGAATTTGACACAAGCCTATACTTAGGGGCAAACTTCAAACATTTGTGATTGGTATCTACGTGTCTTGTGTGCAAGTGGCTAGCAACGACAAATTATGTGACTTACAGAACGAAACTAAACAGTGCCTTAATAGCTAGTTTTACCGAACGATTTTACTGACCACCAAACGTCGATCGGAGAGAGAAAGCGGATCGACAAAGTGGCGGTGGCGGCTGTACCTAGAGGTCCTGATAAGCAGGACGGGCTGTCGGCGTGGGTAGCCCGTGTTGAGGACCCGAAGGAACGTAAGAACAAAAACATCACAGATAATGGTTACGGTGATGCTGATGATGATGATGACAATGATGCCGAACAACAGCAACAATTGGTGTCGCAGGAGATTTTGTCACATTTTCCTGTACTCAACCATTTCATGCCCGTACTGTTGTCACTACAGTCTCTTGGAGTGGCACGATCCGACGCTACGATCTCGCGTAATACGCGACGTTACATGCAAGCATGGCGGTTATTAGTGTGGATTGTATTAGCTACATATATGGGCATTGTGATATACTCGTATGTGATGGAAGGTGCGGACTCCTTCCTTGTACGCCACATGTCACAGCTCGAGTTAGCTGACGTCGCCCTACTGTTCGTTGCTGGTGTGATAGCGAATATATGCCACAATTTTCAGCGTGCTTCATTCCTCGAGGTTGTCCATTGCCTAAACGATTTGGCCACTGAGAGTCATCTAAGTAAGCAAGGCGAGGCCGAAGAGATGCGCTG
This sequence comes from Stratiolaelaps scimitus, assembly GCA_019614645.1. Lineage (NCBI taxonomy): Eukaryota > Metazoa > Arthropoda > Arachnida > Mesostigmata > Laelapidae > Stratiolaelaps > Stratiolaelaps scimitus. The sequence continues at coordinate 386,375 of JABWDB010000053.1, forward strand.
CTTTTTGCTTTGTCTTCTCAACTGGCTATGCCATATTGCAGGTGCTGTTGTATACGTGTTTTATAACCGTGACGGTCAGGATGTATCTGAGCATGCAGAAGCGCTGATTCGTATGTTGCTCATAAGCACCACGCTATGGGTGCAGGTGATATCCGCTAGCGAGCTTTGCTGGAGCCTTGCTCATTTCGTTCGCGAAATTAACCGCCTCCTCATGAAACGTGTCAACTTACGTTTGCTACTTGACATGAGAGTTCGCTATTCTCAAATGGTCACCACCGTCCGCGATGTCAACAGGCTCTATTCGGTATCAATAGGAATGGCTTATATCCACGCTGTAACCCGCAGCACTCTCACGTTACAACTCTTTCTAAGCCAATACCAACATCAGCTATCGGTTACATTATGGATGTGGACAGCCTATGAGACTGTCATGTTGGCCTGTCTTGTCACAATGAGCGAAGCGTCCAATTGCCTCAGGACAAGCGGAGTCGCAACGGCAACTTTAGTCAGCGAACGAATTTCCGAGTTTCGCGATTCCCCCCAACAAATGGGTCTGGCGATCCGATCTTTGAAAAGAAATACACTTCGCCTTGAGCTCTTCGGATTCATACCCTTGTCGCGTGCATTTTGTACGCTCTACCTAAGTGGGCTCATTGGAGGCGGAGTGATATACATAATGCAGGATAAAGACATATTATCGACAGTGGCCGACGTTGCTACCATCTAACTGACGGGAGCATCTGATTCAATCAGTCAATGATTAAAGCGTGAAAAGCGATCCATATAACGTAGATTGTAATAGCATATTATCACTTAACTATTTATTAGAAAGTGAAGAGTACCCTGAATAATAATAATAATAATAATAAACGACTTGCAGAACTCGATTATTGTGTATGCAATAATATAATAGAATATTCAACTGAAATAAACCATTTTTTTGTATTCAAATAGCCGCCTGTCTTCTGAGTAACCCAGTATGCGGGTGAACTGTTCTAGGACGGAGCAATTCCAAGAGTCAGATGTCTTCGGTGGACCTGAAACAGATGTATGTACTCCATTTGCAGTTTGAGAAATCATCACTAATTGGTTTAGTTTTGACTTCAACGCTAAGTAAACGGTTCAGTGCACGAAATGATTACAGCATCGGAGGTCAGTAATCCCTACTCCTGGCCTAACACATTACGGTTGCTTTCGCATGAGTCGGTGCTAACAGGCCCCTTGAAGCAATGCTACGAAGCGGTATTGAGGCCTGCTACAGAAGGAAGACAGATGAGGCCCAGCTATGGAGAACATAGATGATTTTTTTAGTACTCGTTCGCCTATTCGAATCTAAATATGTATTCACCCTTCAACTTTCACTAGAATAGCTCGTCGTTAACGAAGAAGCAATGCATATATTGTAAATAAAGAAGCATATATATATATATATATATATATATATATATATTATGGCGGAGCTTAACCAACGGCAGCCACTGATTCCACGTGCTGCCCATCTAAGCCATTGTGTAACTAGAAATGAACATGAATTGCCGAACCCAATGCACCTATGGCTTGTTATTTACATGTCTGAGGGCGATATTTGTAAGGTTTTCCACTTACAGCGGTGATTGCAAAGCGGTTTCATCATGCTGAATATACTATTTCACATAAATTGTGTATAAGGGTATATTATTTTACACGTGTGTATTATTGTGAGTGTATTTTTTTCAACTATTTGTTAATTATTATTGTGCGTGTGTATGTGCTTACATCTTAACTGTTATTACTTATTAGATGTCTCTGTAGATACAATTGTGCGGTTCGAATATGTAGATCGTTGGTTTTGGTCCATCTGCACGAATCCTTTAATTATAAATGACCTGTTGTTACCTGTTAATATTATTATTATTATTTACACTATTATCATTATACTGTCTCATACTATTTAGACCTATTGCTAAACAAAGTCCACTCTCTCTATTCATGTATTTTTAAAATTTTAGTCAGTATCTTTCAGATAAACAGCTATATATATTTTTTGAGTGCTCGTAGAGAGCTAATGAAGTATTTTCAAAAAAAATAGATAGCAAAAATATATAGGTTGGACTATGTCAAATTTTATTTAGTTTGGTGTAGTTTGAAGTATAACTGGTATTGACTAAGCTACAGGATCATTTTTAGTTTCAAGTGCAATCCTGTTGGCATATCGTAAAGTATTTGTTTGTTAATTCATGGAATTTATATAGCAGGATGATTAATCACGTATAATGGGATCTCCCCCTGTTCCAACGGCAGTCGGCAGTATAGAGAGACACAGAGTTGCATCATGCGCTATCAAAAATATTTCATTCCATGTTTATGTCATTGGATTATATAAGATTCTTATGCCGCCTTATATCTAGTATAGATGTCAAATGTAGACCATGGTTTAAATGAACAATCGTATCAAATTGTGTTAGGATAGCCAGTTAAAAAAACCCCACAGGTTAAGCATCGCTTACACGCTCAGGCAGTTTTCAATAATTCGAAAAATAACCAATATTTATCATCTTACGTCAAACAGAACGAATGATTTTTTACGTGTAGTTTTCACCTCGTTAAGCATTAATCAGATCATTACATCATCATTATTATCTTTTGTTGGTGGCTCAAGGTCCCACGTCTCTTTTCCATCCGGGACATTTCGGCAGTTATGCCCACTTGCCGTGCTCCTCTAAAATGATCTAATAACATGAGGCTCCGTTTCGGAACGAAAAAAAAACAAAATATTTACTGGATATGTAGTGCATTTGTTATAGATCACATATCTACTTAACACCTACGGTATGAGATGTATTTGGCTTTCCGACGGTCCGTAATAGTGCAAACTGGACTCCTAGTACACGCAGTACAACCTGTTCGACTAAACGTCACAAATGGATGGAGTTATAGCCAGCGAGAACAGGCTTCGAGGGCAGTGATAACTATTTTGGTACAACGTCCTGCATGCAAGGCATCATTTTCATTCGTTCAAAAACACCTTTAATAACAAAAGGGAGGTATACATTTGGTGCACAAAAATTTGTTAGTGCATAGTATATGCATTCGTGTCTCTGAGGTATACGTGTGGCTCGAAAAGAAAACACATTGTTGATTCTTTCGGTTCTGGCGATCTATACTGATGATACAGTTTGTCCACTTCGCAGATTATTTTGTCTGACATTAATATATTTATATTTATATTGTAATATTTATATTGTAACCTTTTCTAAATTGCATATCTGCCTGTTTGTGTAGGTCAGTGATAGAAGGTAAGCTAAGTGTCGAGCGATCGATTCCACATCTAAGCGAGACCCGTGTCAAGAACTTTGATTGAACTCGCTCCATAGCGTCTAAATGTTTCTTAAAATATGGTCGCCAAACTTCACAGCAGTAAGTAAATTTGGGTACAACTGAGCTCTTAGCAAGTATTATTTCTAGGGATTATGGGAGGGGGGTGAGGTCGACAATGTCCCGAGGAAGGCGATAGCATTGCCTCTCTGCACAGCGAGGGACAGGCGCTGCAGAAGGAAAGAGCCTGCGCGCTTGTCCCCGGTAGCGCGGATCAACCTATGGTAGACCCCTTCGAGGAAGTTCGCAGTGAGAGGGCCGTGCCCGCCCAAGGTCTCAAAGGCAAGGGGGGAAAAAGGTGGGTCGCTTGCAGTGCGGCGTACTTCCTTAGCTTGGCCCGCTCCGCACGCGCTACCGCGTAGACGGGGATGGTTGCACAGTGGTTGACATAAGAAGGTGCTAGAGTGTCAACCACAGTGCCGTCCCGAACAAGGTGCTGGCCTCGATGGAAGGGGATAAGGGTGAGGCCGTCTGGGCGGCGCCCGTCAGAGGTGTCGAGGCCCTGTGGCTTCCTTGTGCAAGGGATACCGGCCGAGTGGAGGGCCCTCACGAGCGTGTCATTAAGCATAGTGTGCCGCGGATGGCGACCGGCGCTGCGTTCGCACGAGAGTCCATGGTGGCCATTCGTTGCGACGGGGTCCCCGCAACTACAGGGGCCCCGAGGCGGAGGCCCACACAGAAGCGGAGGGAGCGATCGTCGAGAGCAGTGCCAAGGGACGAGGAGGGCAGCGCGTGGAGCCACGCCCCCGCACCAGGCCTGTCGACAGCCCGGAGGCGAGCTTGGTCAGCAACGTGTGGCGCTGAGGCCAGGAGGGAGTCCCGCAGCTCCTTGTACAGGGTATCGGACCATACCCGCTGCTTGCTCTGTTTGTCCTGAGGGACCTGGGCGCGGACGCCCGTCTGGTCAAGGGCAGCTTCACGGCAAGCGGAGAAGTGGGCGAAAGCCTCGGGGGGGAGGACTGTAGCAACCATGTCGGCGACCGCCGTAAGCGACGCGGCGTAGCAAACGTCAGCCAAGCGGCGTACATTGAGGATGCCGAGGCCACCGAAGCGAACCGGAAGGGTAGCCTACGACGCCGCTTCCGGAGGAAGCTGGAGGTTGAGGATCGTGGTCAGGGCGTCCAACACCAAGTCGTCATTCTCGTGACGGGCTGAAGCCTCAGTGCCGGCCAAACAGGACCGAAGGAGGAGGAGCCCCTGGTGAGCCGCCAACAGGGGCAGTCGGTCGAACATCACGGCAGTCCGCTCGAGGCAACGGTCCAATAGTGGCCGGATGGCCTCGTTCGTAAGAGGGGAGCCGACGAGCTCGAGGGACGACCTCTGAGTGAGACGGCACCCTGGGAGCAACCGCTGGAGGTCGGGGTGCGCGACTAAAGAGAAGACCTTGCACCTCGTGGGGTTGAGAGCAAGGCCGCTGGGCCCCTCGTAGTCGATTACTCGCTGAACGTCGGAGGCGACGGTCGCCGGATCGCCCGCCAACGTTCTGTCATCCATGTACCACATCCGCAGGCGAAACTGGAGGGACGCAGCCAGGGGCCGGAGGGCCAGGCAGGAGGGGGCTGGGCCCAGCGGGTCCCCTTGCTGGATCCCACACTCGGAGCTGATGACGGCGTTGTCCATTCTCAGATGGAAGGGCAACGGTAGGCCAGGTCAACCAGATGGAAGAGGCCAGGGACGTGCTCAGCAACCTCTCGCAGAACGAGATCCCGGCGGACCGTGTTGAAGGCATTGCGGAAATACCTTGGTATGCTACTTGGCATAGTCTATTTGAGGAAAGCATTTCTTGGAATCGGCTAAATAGATTTTATGTAATTTAACTACGTAGATATAAGCAACCCACAATTATGGCTTTAGATCAGATCGCTTATGAGAACATTATTATTACCATTATTTTACTCGTTTGTATTAAATGTCTCAAGCGGTACATCTTTTCTTTCAATGGCAGGACTCAGTACTGCTGTGAAGCATTGTTTTAAGGACATGCCTGTCGGTCTACTGGACTCATTAGCCCAGAAACAGAAGCATGTCCGGTTCTCGTGAAACCACCATAAACCTTTACTTTGAAGGTTCCAGCTCGTAAGGAATTCAGTTAAACAATTTAGGTCTGACACCTTTGATAGGCAATACAAATAGCTGCAGTTCATACTGCATGGGCTCGGAGGCACCCAAAGTCAATATATAGTACATCGACATTAGTTCCCGAATTCATTCGTAGAGCAAGAAAACTGACCAAGTGGAACAGGGGGCAAATTGTTGAGCGCCGTTTCTTATACGCGAACTGCCTATCAGAAAGTCAATCCATGCTTCGGCATTTTTCTGGACTCCGTTGTACACTATCCACTTCGTAATTGTGCAACTGACCGCTGCTAGCGAGGTCCACTGGTTGGGTCGTGATATCAAACACGAGCTGAGAGTGCCCAATAAGCAAGCAGAAATTAGGGAAACATTATTTCCAAGGATTGCGGACTATAGGTACCTTTTTTGCTTCCAACACAAGTGAGCAGCATTTAGATCACCAATTATGATGATAAGGTGGTCAGCATCCCACATTAGCTCGAGATCGTTTACGAGGCGGACCATACCATCCAAGTCAGATTATGTGCTTCCTGTCCAGGAAGAGTTGGCAGCCAGCATGATGGGGTAAATGCCTTTCAGCGTATAACCACACACAACTTCACTTCTCTGCTCTCGCAAACTTGCAGCGATGTTGATTATGTCCTTTTTTAAGTTAATATATTATATTACATAGCGACATGTCGACATTACTTGCCGAATTCATTCGTAGACAAAGCGAACTGACTAAGTGGAACAGGGGGGCCGTTGTTGAGCGCCGTTCCCTATATGAGAACTGCCCTTCAGAATGATAACCCTGAGAATTGGTAACCGTTTTTCATACTTCAGCAGGAGCACCTACAACAGATAATTTTACAGAATATAAATTGAATAATCGACTTTGGTGATGACTTCAATTCTAGATGGAAATTCTGGACCAAGATTTTCCACGAGTTGTTCTCCCTTTTCAAATCACTTTTTAATAACGACCATTTGTGACGGTCCTTTTGCATGTCGGAACTCAACCAAGCTCTAGTTATGCAAACAAATCTAGCAAATTTAAATATTATAGAACTTCCAATAGTCAGGTAGAATATACAAGCTTGTAATAATGGTCACTGATTTTCAGAAACGACTTGTGCCTCGGGTGATATTCGAGTCCACACACCTTTAAGAAGATATTTAGAGTCCTTTCAGTCTTCGTGTCTCTGGCAGCCCTCCTGTTTCTCCGTTTCCTCCAGAGCAACAAAGCAGTAGACAATATGGTAAAGCGTTGATCCCGATAACCAATAAACATTGTTCTGTCGCTACCCTTTAATCATACTCCGAAGTCATTAGTTAGTTCGACCACAATAAGTTAGCGATTTTGTTCTGGATGTAGCAAGGTACTTAAACTTCCTCACGGTTGCGCTCTATGATCTAGTGAGAATTATCTATCTGAACACTACCCTGGCTTAGTGGCCCCCATCCTGCAAAGAGGTGTACGACTTTGAAAATAGCTGTTAACTTCCTCCTCAACCGTCAGCGCGGTGGCTTGGACGGCTAAGTCTCTCGCTGTTGAAAACCAGAGGCGGCGGGTGAATATCGATGATCTTCAGTATTGTGAAATTACAGCTCCCTTAGTAAACCAATAAAGCTTTAAATACACCTATTACAGAATCTAATTAGTGAGTATTTTTTTTAGTGTTTTCGATCTCATTATTATGTACTGATAGAGTTTGATACAGGAAACGAGAGGATCTCAACACATTATGATTTCGAAAAATTGTCAATAATCTTTTAAGAAAATGCTAGTTATTATACTACATTACCCATGACAACGCGCGATATTTATAATAGCAGACTCGTGCAGTAGTGGAAACAATGGGGCTCAAGGTCGTAGGCATTCTTGTTCAAATCGGCAAGGTCGCATACGAACCAAAGCAGTGATCGCGAAGCAGTTAAGTTAGTCAGTGAACTCTAAATTTGCATTTCGATGTATTTTGATTTTTTTTTATGTTTTTTGGATTCCAAGGCTGCTCACAAAATTTGTTTTTCGACATCTGTTGGATATTTAGAATAGCGAGGCATCTTGTGTTGGAGCCCAATCAATTGATACCTCACAAAAAAATTATAATAGCCCACAGATTTCCTCGACAATCATTACGTAGCATTTAATGTCTTTACGATTGTATATGATCCTCTGATGCAGCAGTTCTAATCTTCTCCGGTTTCGATTAAGTCTTATTACAAAGATTTCAGGTTAACTCTTATTATTGAATCAATGGCAGCCAAGGTTTAATATGAAGACGTCAGAGCCTCTACTTACGAGCGCCCTCTGCCCCTGTGTCGAGATTCCCTTGAACTATGAACAATTCGTTCAGATACTACACAAGAATAGGCCATTTGGTTCGATTGTAGAATATAACTTTTATTTTACATTAACACGTTCATAGTCGAGTGTAACCCTATGTGTCACAGTTTGATAGGCCTCAACGCTCAGCTTCATAAACAGATCGATCTTACATATACTGTGTATATATATATGTGTATGTCTGTATGTGTGTGTGCGTGTGTGCACGGAACTAAATGTTTCGGATATAGCTTGCCCGGAAAGAACAGATCGAATAGGTTTCTAAATTTTAAACGGACGTAAAACCGGCACTACGCATTTATTTGATCAAACCATTTGATAGCTAGACAGATACTTTTTAGTAGTCAAATTTTAGGTTTGTACCTATGATTAAATAAATTATTTTAGAATGCCCGGATACATCTAATTTTTGTTTCTTTTCAGTATGTCTTTTTTGCCTCGGTTATCAAATGACATGAGCGTGTCAAATTCGGACAGATCAACGTTCGCGTTATTGACAGCTCCCTTGGTTGTTGTTACACTGGTGGAAGTCGACCAGTCACCCCAGGACTCCTCCCAACCTCCACTGGGCGATACGCTGGCCGCTTGGCTATGAGCCAACGACCAGTTTGATGAAAGATGGTGGCCAAAATTAGCTGGAGCATTCTGTGTATTCCAGCTATTGTTCCCTGGACCAGCGGAACTCATGAGTGTAGAGGTGTCAATGTTATAATTGGCCTGAAACGGCTGCTGCTGCTGCTGTTGTCCTAGTTGATTCTGTCGTAAACTATTCGTTTTGTTTTCTAAGCTCATCAAGTTGGAGTTTATTAATGACGTCGTTAAGTCTTTCGGTGCTGCGTTGAGTTTTTGTGCCCCCAGGCGGGCCAGCCGGCCACCATCGGTTCGGGGAGCAAGCGGAGTCTGACCTTCAAAAAATTTCATTGATTCTTCTTGACGTGCTAGCCTCTGTTTTTCTTCAAGTGAAAGGTTCTTAAGCCCATTCTCCGGTGGTTTGACCGTTGTTACACCAAGGGTAAGCTCCGACATAAGTTCATCGGCACTTGGCGATTTAATGGGATGAATTGGCGCATCTTCCGTTACTGAAGTATCTGTCTGTTCAAGCTTAGTGCGATGCTCGCTTTCAACTTGCGAGACCATTTCTTTTACCAGCGAAATTACCTGATTAAATTGTGCGAGATTAAGCGATCCCTCAATAGACAGCGGGACTAGAAATGGGATCACTTTGCAGGCAAGGATCTCCTTAGTGATGCCTAATTTTTGATGAGTGAGTGACACTTTGTAGACGCCAAGAATCGCCATAAGGACAGCGGAATCACGAGACTTAACTTCAGGAAGCCATGCGATAATTTCATCTAACACCACCCATTTGTCGAGATGTTCGAGGATCTTCCCCATGGACACGAGGCACCCAACGCGCGTTGATGTGAGGCTTGTCGTTATACATAGCTTCTTGATTCGCGGGAGAAGATGATTTTTCATTGAGCCATACTCTACAAGTTGGGCGAAATTCGGAATAGTGTTCAGACAAAGCTCCTGGATTTGCTGAGCATTACATTCAAGTGCGCGATAGACCATCGGGAGAAGGTGGTCCCTTACTGCTTCAGGCGGACACCTCGAAATAAGCAGATCCATTTTTTGCAGTAACAGATACATGATGTGTACGGGCTGTGTGTAAACGAACACTTTCTGGAGGTCAGGTAACACTGAGCTAGCAAACTCTTCGGGAGAAGTCATCTCTACAATAATCAGCACAGTTGGTAGCACAAATGGCACCATTTCAGCGTTCACGTACTCACCAGCGAGACACGGAAGCACCCGATAGAGATTGATACGCTTCGGTAGCTTCTCAACAATGGGTGGCAGACCTTTATATATGTGGCTCTTTGCAACTTTGTCGAGCTGGTATAATGAATCAAGATCACGAAGTGTCTTAACACCAACATCCTCAAGGTATGGTAGCTTTCCAAACTGGTGGGCGTCGGGCCTCAGTTGAGGGTTAAAGCTTAGCAACAATTTCACATAGTCTCTTGCACCCTGCGGAAGTGTTTGAAGCTTCCCTTTTGGAAAATTTTTCATCTGTTCGAAACAAGTTTTAAGTGTTTCAAAGTGACCTCGTGTTGCATATGGTGTAACGCCGTTCATATGCACAGCATAGATCAGAACGCCTAAAGAATACATATCACTTGCAGGAGAACACATCTCCTGTAACGCACATTCGGGTGCAACGTAGTCAAAACTAGGGAGAGCGGAGGTCGGAGCCGTCTTGTCAAAATGGAATGTGGCGGTTTCTGCCGTTAGTGTCTTGCACTGCTCGAATCCTGCCAGCTTCCAGGCGCCTTTTTTGTTTATGACTACTGACTCTGGACAGACATTTCCATGGACTAGCTTCGCCTGATGGAGAAACGCGAGGCCTTCGGACACTTGTGCAAGACCATATTTTATCTCCACTTCATGCAGCTTGTATTCGCGAACAGCGTCAGGAATCTCTACACTCGAGGAAGAATCCGCCGTGACGATATTCGCCAACGAGCAAAAACAAGCCTCTGTTGCAAAGGCGACAGATTCACGAGACTCTTCCAAAGGATGCGACACTGTCAGTATGGCAGGATGCCGTAGTCGTGTGAGGCCAGCCACACCAGATTTTAGCTTCGTCAGGACGAGCTCGCGATCCGCTTTGGGGTACCTGCAAGCCAGTCACAGAGGTTGTTAAATAACATCCATCGCATGTTAGCATACTCTCATTGAAGCCCTGTAATATAATTTTTGGATGAATTGCTTGTAGTATACTTCATCTGTCCCACTCATTTGCGTCAGGAATATTTATATCGCCGAAATTATAGAATGTAGACTTCGACATAGCTAGTTGAAATGTCCAGTAAGGTTCAAGATATTTAAAAACACGAAACATATCATAAATACCGGCGATTAAAGAGCAAATCCCCATAGCTATTGTGAACTAAACACAAACATTCAGGATAGGGACTTGTGTGCCACGAAAGGGCAAATCGAACTAACAACAAATTTCTAGGCAATGTACATTTTCTAAAAGCCCGTAATCCGCTCTTCAAAAGCGTACTATTAGTTTCGTCAAACTTCTTCTTAGAGAGTATCTGGGGTCACCGCAATTGAATTTTTAGCAATGATTTGGATAATGCTAACGAATCTCAGGATCACCTAATTGTGAAACGTATTTAGATTTGCGAGTTCCATACAGTTGACATCAAATCGATAGTGATACCGCGAATCCCGATGTTTTCGGTCTTCCGCATAGAAATGAACGTTAGATTTGGAAATATCAAATTCTGCTTAAGTTCATTTGATACCACTTCTAGAGACGTCGCGAAATTATGTAATTTCCTGATCTGTTGAGGATTTGTCTGATCTGCTGAGACGTTTCTGATCTGTTGACGATTGCGAAGTTAGGGCTTCCAAACCGAATGTTTCGGGCATACGGACACCTCGAGTGGACTGATTTCGAAGGCGTGTGACCCCAAACTAAAACCTCGGTTTGGCGTCATGGTGGTCGCTATATATATATATATATATATATATGACAGAGAAATGTACTGTTACCTGTCCAGTAATTTTTTTTCCAGTAGAAAGACACAAGCCTCCTCTCGAGTTGATCTCTTTGTAGCCTGAAACATTTTCCAATGCAAGCCAGGGCCGTAGCATCCCAAATATGGTCCCATCTCGTACTGGCCACTCAGAGGGTTCCCGGTCAGCACGGACGACAGGTTGGACACCGTATCCACGACGGTAGACTTTATTCGACTCAAGTAGTCCATTGTGATTATTGCTTGTACATACAAGTGGTGAATGGCAACCGTTTATGTCGACCGCTTGAGTGGGTGATATGTCAGACGGCAATATGACATCCTAGCTTGAATGTCACGAGATTTCCTGGTCATCGATAATAGTACATTTAAGTAAATGATTTCGACTATTCGAGCGATTCCATTCGATTCGGGGCTTTGGGAAAGTTTTTTGGAATGTTATATTTATGTAATATAAAATCAAGATACTATCTTTAAACAGACGAATGCGTTCTACTATTCGCGTATCAAATTATTCACAGGTTTCCATACCTTACTGTATTTAAATCTCGTTATATTATATTTTAATAATGGCGGAAAGGTAACGTAGTCACTCTGCTTACTAAACACATATGTAATTCTCTCTTTACTGGAAAATCCACTCATCTTAAGATTGTAATCAACTGAACACAAGTGTCGCAATGTGAACCTCACATTTTACACATTTTAACCCATGGCACGTAGAACAAAAAATACGAAAACCATCATGGAATATTTGAACGACAATCACTAGCACAGTAGTTATCTTATAGGGGTACTAGATAAGGAGACAAAACATTGCATGGTTGGTTATATAAACCGATATGCAACAGATATGAGAGCAATCAACCTATAAGAATTTCACTTCACAATAATCTCCTCCGAGACTGTTCGGCAGGACGCCACATGGAACTGCCGTAAGATCGCGTATGACACAACAGCGCACTTGGTACAGCTGGAACAGAGCCCAGTCTCGGACTGACACGTCGCAATTTGCAAGGAAACCACCAACCATCTTTCTTTCTTTAGTGTTCCAGTGCAATATTTGCAAGCCTCGCGGAGAAAATTCGGCTGATCGAGAAAGACTCTAAAGAGAATTTCAAAACTTTATCAACTCAATGTCAATTTTTGTTTCGCACATTTTAACAATCGATGCTCACCGTGATCTTTGCTGTTCACCAGCGACGCACAAATTAGTTGAAAATGGCTGTTCCAAAGGCAATCATTTTACCCTGCAATTCAACAAATATCAAAGATTTATGAACAAACATTTAGGACCCGCATTAAGTGTTCATGTGACAAATTTAAGTAAGAATACCCGAATAAATAACATCCATATGTATATTGTACATAAACAGAGCGCTCCGTTAACTTCTGTGAATTATGATACATACAATGTTTAATGAAGATGGAAATCGGGTGGCATATATTCGAAACGAAACACAACGCAACTCTCTATCGACCTTTGCAATAACCGTTCGTACAACTTGCTGTGACCCAACACCAGTTTAACATTGGGTGTTCAAGAAACTTATTCTGGTATTCAATAAAACGCAACTAATGTAATAGGTTATATTAAGAAGGCTTTTGCACCCGTGATTATCAGACCGCAATCCGTCGCATATTTTTGAGGGATCACTACAACTCACCCCCCGCCTTAAGTCAGTATATTCTAATAGGAATTAACAAATGCACCTGGATTCGCCAGATGCAAAAATCTTTTAGAGGTATTTCGTAGCCTCTTATAAATATGAATGGATATAGTTAGACGCTAAAGCAGGACAGCGATCCGAACGCTGGTCATCATAGTTTTGTAATGTACCAAGAATTAAAAGAACTTGTAAATTATAACAAAAAAATTATTTATTGTCTATCCTGGTATAATATAAAAAAAATGAGCCTTGATTGTGTTTGTTGCAAATTGATCTTCATCGAACAAAGTAATAAAATCTAGAGTATGAGTCAAATTTTCCCGCCTGATGCTCAATCAGCATTTAAAGTCCTTAGAAGGACCCACCACAGGTAGGAATAATTACCACCTAACACAACCGAACTAATGGATATGGGACTGTATTCAACAATTGCAGCTCATCTCATTTTAATTATGTTTGCATATGGGAGGTGGCGTTCCTTTGAACTACTGTTTTAATATCCATTGTGTTGCAATGCTTAGAATTTACTACACGAACCTCTACATAATTATTGCAGTCTATTTCGTATAATCGTTTCTGCAGTTGTTATTCATTGCCATGAACAACTCCTTAGTAATATCATCGTTTATACTTAGTAAACAAAAATATAAGCAGGAGTGTAATTGCTTGATATGTGCACAACACTCATATCATGTAATCGTTAAAAAATGTTTCATTATATGTAATAGCTTTAGAAGCTGGATAAAGTCTGAGGTGGAAGTGCAGTCCCACATTCAATATTAGACATGATTACTAAACATGTTATTTAATATTTTCAACTTGAAATGAGCACAACGAGCTATACCCATAATGACATATTTCATAAGGAATACTGTAGCAATCTTTTTCGAAAGTAACGTTGGTACGTAATTATCCCATGGATATACACTATCGTCACTACAGGGAATATAGGTATACCATACAGTTTTCATTTGTTAGCTAACAGATGACGACATGAAATATATATATATATATATATATATACATATATATAGATATATACACCGAGTGCACCGAATGCAGTGCATTAAACTAGTTAATTGATACCCTTGGATTTTTAATACACATCGAAGGACTCGAGCTTGAAATACATCAATCTTTTTGAATGTTTATGACATCACTGTCAGAATATAAGATGAGAAAACTTGGAATACCATTCTCTTGGTGTTTTACGCAATTCCAAGTGCAAATGTAGATGCTATTAGGCTACACCTATGTCACAAGCGCTTAAACGAAAAACTATATGGATTAAACCCTTATCGCGTACTTAATGCACAGTTGTTCAACAAATACCTTATTAATATACAGAAAATCCGTCTTCAAAGAAAGTGGTATCCACACACGCAGTCATATGGGAGTCGCCATCTTTATTTTGCCACGCCGATTGCGACGCCCTCGGTGGTGGAAAGCGCAGACAACCAAGTTAAGGCGCATGACACAGACCTGTTCAACTATTCAGGAGCGAGAGGTATTTATACTAGACTAGCGGTATTTGTACCAGTCTTTAAAAGCATATAAAACACGAAACAAAGATCAGACCACACTGCAGTAACGAAATTATACGTAAAAGGTTTTTCAAGCGACGACTGACGACCCTCACTCAGTCTTGTCTCCCTTAAGTAGACTCCACCGGATTATCAGCCACTTGGCCTTAGTGCTACAGGGGAGGAGACTCACGGAATATCTAAACCTGATTCAATAACCGCCACCGGTTTCAAATTTCTGTATACCGAGATTTCAGTCACCAGTTATTGGCCTTCATCGATTTCTATGTGGCTTATATTGTTTTGTATTGTTGATACTCCAAAATGATACGTCTATCTGTTGTAGGTGCTTGTATCAGCTAGCTGTGATTGTGGTCGGGTTTTTCGTCATTTCAATATTGCCGCGCAGATCCTTTCTCCAACGGGGTAGTGGTCAGCCCTGCGTTGCAATCTACGGCACGTGGATAGACAGGCCCCCCAGCAGAAATTTGACAACTGAGCAGACGAATCGCGCCGTCAATTTATGTTGAGCCCTCCCTTTTTATAGCACTATCAGCAGCAGCAGTAGCAGCTAGTGTAAGTGCTATATGCTATATGGTGATCATGGCCGATGTGGTATAATGGTTGATGTGGTTGGACATTTTGTTGATGGGTTGCACCTGGAATAGTGCGCGGCCACCTATACTCACTCTGTATTGCGAGGCGGTTGGACAGTCCTGTATATTGCATTACATAATATAAGATGATGAATCCAGCTCACCTCGGGCAAGATATCCATCATGTGTGAAGTGTTTGTGTAATGTGTTGAGATGGCGGCGCGCATAGCCTCTGACCTGCCGTCGTGATTCGCCTTTCGTCATTTGGTAAGCTTGCTGGTACCTCTGGACATTCTCTAGGATATCCTCAGTTGTTGGCTGTGTAGATTTAAAATCTTCAATTGACCTGAATGAATAGTGAACATCGTTTATTAAGGTGTGTCTAATCTCTCCTGTAGAAGCTTACATGGCGCTTATGGCTTAAATTACAAGGGATGACATGTGTTGTATCATCAAGTGTTTGTCATGTTTGTTCTAGTTGGCTGATGTGAATGCCAGTAAGTAAATTGCACGGATATTCGAAAATCAGCAGATATCAAACCATACTGATAAACTTGTGATAATTTTACAGAATAACTTGTCGTCTGTTCTATATACAGCACAATAGTGTAGCACATATATTGGCTGGATAAGTCTACTTACACTCTTAATCATTTAAGTTTCATCAATGTTGCCTGGGTTAATCTCTCTTTCGGCAAGTGCCTGATTCTGATAGCAGTTCTATGGGAATACGATGAAATTATTAATAATTACAAGGGATAAATTAAAATAGTAAAGTACAAATAGATGTTGCCATGTAGCTTTTAAACGGACTAACGTGATTGGTAAACTCGCAAACAATCCCAAAAACTGAATAGAAACTAAGGAATTCCAAATAAGACAGTTAAGTGCAGCATGTATAAAATTTAACATTCCTTTTTGAGAATACGTCCACACAAATCTAGAAATAGAAGAAGCAGGTCTATTTGGTGACGCAATGTCAACGAAAGGGGGGTTTGAATATCTGATAACGTCTCTGTATTTACTAAACGGGCTGATAATACTAACAAGAATGACATACGGAGCCTACGATATAGATCAACTACTTTTTTGTTCAGTCTGTTTATTCCGCATTTCGGTTTATCGAATGACTTCCTGTCGAATCATCTATTCCCCCCCATAATCCCTAGAAATTCCGAATTACTGTATGTTTGAATAAATATCCCCCTCTATTCCATGGAATCTATAAAAATAATGTATAAGTTAAATATTTCCCACAAAATTGGGTCGGAAGGAACAAACATTCGTATGTTGATTGTGGAGGTCCCTGAATACTTAACAACTCTGTGTTCCAACACGTTTATATTTTTAGAAGGTCTAAGTTTCATTAAATTGATCTTAAGTTACATTGGACAGTTTACGGTGGAATGGATTGTGAATTCTTGACATTTTTTAAGTATTTCTTCCCGTTTATTTAGCAGTTATCACAGCATTGATGTCTTAATAAACCTAATGAAGTATTTCCGCATGGTAACCTAGGTACTATGGTAACACTATCCCATTCAGACTATAGCAGTCTGTTGTATATCTTTTGCCAGCTATGGTGTTGCTTAATTTAATGTAATGAGAGTGAGTTCGTTCGGTATGTAAATTGGTTTAGTTTAATAGAAGATTCAGCTTATGAGAAGTGACACGTTCTCATTCTATATTTAGCTATTTTCGATAGTGAATCTGTTTTCCTTCAGTGACTCATGTGTAAAGGAAATATTCCTAATGCACGACCTTACACATAACTTCAGCTTTTTAGTATCAAAAAGAGAAATTAAATAAAACATTGTAAAATGCAAACGATAATTTTCTTCGTGGTACCAAATATATTTCCTTGCAGACCCAAATCTCCTTTGGTAACGGAGGCCTGGGTTTGCTTTTAAATGGAAAGTTATCCCAGCGGAGCCATTTGCAGACTCTAGTCCCAATCCCAAAAATATAGCAGCTTGTATTCACTGAAGACAGCTCTACACAGAACTCATCGTCTTCATTCACCATTGTGAAAAAGAACAGCAGTATCTACCACATTTCTAAAATACATTTTCTCATAGACTAATTTGCGAGTGAGTACACGTCGCACCTTAACTCTAGTGTCGTTGTTAATAGTCCATCCAAAAATGGAATCAACCATATCCGGGCAATATTTGAGTTGTTGCTATTTGAAAGTGTAGTGTTAAGTTCAAGAGATGACTATTATATAGGTAGACAGTACGTAGCGAAAAAATTATTTTTGCGAACCCAACCTTTTATATTTTTCCCTTATTTTCGCTTGTATGTTCCATACCCTTGTATATACCCCCTTGTATGTACCCCCCCCCATGTATGTTCCATACCCATTATTTTTACGAGAACTTAAGCGTTGTGATAAGCAGTTTCGTTAATAAGCCAAGCCTTGTATTGTATACCCAATATTTGCTCATTTTGGTTTGGGTGTTAATCCTTTCCATTTTTTTGGGAAAGTGGGAATGGCTAAACTATTGAGCTGAGTGTTGACTTCTGTTCATGTCGTGAATAATTTCACTACACACTTCGCAATGGTTACTTCCCTTTATTCCTTATTGATCTCTTAAATTTATATTTGTGTTTACGAAATACACTTGGCAATATGGGCTGCATAATGCACTAGCCCAGACAGCCAGAAATTCGTCATTTGATTTAATTTTGCGGTGAAGAAAGGCCTATTGTGTAGGTTAATATATTCGTATAAATATCACTGTAATTATTTAATAGATTTTACCAAATATTTCGTTTTTTTTCTTACTTGACTTTGTGTGGAAAACACATGATGACATACACAAAATATGTTTACGGTAATCTTCAAATTAAAATAAAGCATTCTGGAGAAAATTCATATAGAAGGCCCTTCTTTATCAATAATAATAATGCAATTGGTTTACAGTGGCCGATAGCACAGACAGTATATGCATTTCGCAGAGCTCGATTTTCAACCCAATTTAATGTTTATTGGGTCAATTAACCAGCTTTTGCCTAAAAACGTGTAGTGGATCGCTCACTCGGGGTGTGACGTAAGTTCATTCTTGAGACTAAGAAAGGGTAGATCAGGCCAAGATAGATTTACTCAACCGAGAATATCATTTGAAACCAAAAAAGACATTTTAGGAAAATAATAATTTTTCATTTCAAATAACAGATATCAATTACATTTGGAGATTTTCCCCTTTGCCATCTTGTTTTAGTAGTATTGTTTGAAATTACAGTATTAACATACTTTGAATAGGACTGATAATGTTAAAGGCGACGTGCGAATAATAAAAATCGAAGTTTATATAACAATAAATTAAATATATCATTGTGCCATCAAAGTGGAATACTCCTGATTAGTGAAATGGCGGTACGATTTGGATTCGAGTACAATACGGTTGTGCAGAAACCACATGCTCGAATATAACTGTCATGAAGCCGTCCATTTTATCTGTTAATCTAGACGAAGAGGAATAGAGAGGGTCGTTATCTCAGTAGTGAGCGAAAGAGAGAGAGAGTATGGATTATTTCAAATTAATTTTCCTGTGGTGACGGCACTCAACCAAATTGTCAGCCATTGATTGTCTAACCATACCGTCCCTGCTAAGTAGTAAACTCAATTAGTATCATGAATGAATTCAAAGTCGTCGCCTATGCTCATTTCATTCATGGGATGTTAATGTTTCTTCTGTTTTTTAAGGTCCTATTTCGCTATGAGTACTGCAATGAGTATCTATGGATGCTATTATCGAGCGGAACACAACTCTAATTAAAAAAGTAATGTAGTCTTAGGGGGCCAATCATTTCGTTGTCAACAGAACGTAGCACAAAACGACGACGACGCCAGCGCAACTAAACGTGCCAGGTTGTGCTGCAACACGAACGAGCGGTTGCAGCTGCTTTTAGCCGAACTCTCTCTATTGGAGCTCAGCTAGTGATGCATCATCCGTACTATTCTATCATGTCTTGGCAGTATAGAAGGGCAGGTGGGAAGCACGTCCGGCTGTAGCCGCCAATTCTATCTCTGTGACCAACGAAGAAAGCAGGAGTGTCGGCTACACACACACACTCATGCCAGCCTCTTTAATTAACTGTAGTAGTCCCAGCTTGATGCATCTGTGTATATATATATGTGGTGGGGGGGGGGGCGTGTGAACCGAACTAGTGGTCGGAGCTTGATTCGGTGAGCCAGGGCAAGCAACTATCTAGGTAGGAATTAGCATGCCATACAAATGAATCACTTCACGCTTGGGCCCTCTACGTCGTTGTTCACCATCTGAGTTGTTTAGCCAATAGTCTTATTCGTAACCATTTCGGTTCCAACTTTTACGAGAAATTCTATCATTCATGTTATTGTAGCCTTATGTCATGTATTCAAACAGAAGTAGAATAATTTTTGTGCATTACAAACCTAAATTCACTATCGTTGTATCTAGCACAAAACGCATTACATTATGTATAAATGCCTTACTTAATTCATCGAAACCGTTCGTATAGCAAACTATATATGGAAAAACGTGGACAGAGTATCTTCAATATATATATGAACTATTTTACATAGTCCCTGTCAAGAAAAGGTTGGATCTCTGCCGTTGATTTGTTGTTCATACGTGCCAACAAACTGCAAATAAGCAAGGTTGTTAGAGTCCAAACTGCCTTTGAAGTTATTCAATGAATAAGGGAGGTTCAGGTAGTTAAGTGTATTTCTTCTATTATATTATTCATTGACTCGGTCAAATGTCTTGTGAAGGAACCAATACAACACTATGTGGATGCTGACGAAGTCAAATTTGTGATATCAATTAAAGACAATGACCATTGTAGCAAACGGCAAAATACTCTAAATGATGGGCAGCGTTGTGGTAGAAATAGCAATTCGACGAAACTTCTAATCTTGTTGGTACGCGCAGTAGGGCTTGCTTTATTGTAACACCAAAAGTCAGGGCTCACACTCAAAAAGCTAATCAGTTGTACTTCTGGCGAATTCTTAGAGAACTTAGCTCGCCCGAAATGTATTAGAAACGTAAATACAATTTTAAATATTAGGTTGGTGCAGAAGTTTTGGCGTTTTTTGAATCGCTTCCCTCTTCCACTTCGCGGCCGCAGTTTGTTTAGATTCCACTACTCGCTTTCATACATTTATGCCGAGCGAAAATTCAGTTTCATGCAGCTATTCGTTATTTCCCTATAATAAGGATCGCTAGCCTACTTAGGCTGTGACATTGCCTGCCGAGAACGGTCTTTTATAAGTCGTGTTTTAATAATCGGTACTGATTCCTCTGAACGAATGTAGCGGTGTTCGTTTTAAATATAGTTGTCTTTATTTATACTGTGGCCTAATTTGAGCCGTCAGCCAAATATGTCTCACTGCTTTTCTGTGCTTCGTCGATCCATTGATACATCGAGTACCTTGGAACAGCGGCGACTATAGGGCGACTCCTTCGAACTGTAAAGAAATAATTAGTTAGGTGCTGTATTCTTTGGTGTTCTCTAAATTTGTCCTTTTTTTGTGAAGATGACACCATCCTCAGTGTTTACTATATATAAACCCTCACTAGAGCACTTTTTTTTTTTTTTTTTTTTATAGAGGGGAGAAATGCGTTACGCACGAACGGGCACCACCTTTCTGTGGGCCGAACAGTGTCGGACTCACCGTGTTTTAACGGCGGGTCTTCACCGGCATACCGACTAAAACTCCTAGTTTCTACATGGTCTAAGAAACCACTATTGCCTCTCTTAAGCTTCGCTTCAATCCTCCCGGATCTGCTTAGATTAGTACTACGGGCAGGAAGAAGCGGCGTCGCCACTAGCGGGGTTGTAATCCCACCGCTAGCTTTCCGGAACAATTGGCCGGGGTCAACCCATCGGGCCTCCCACCTCACCAGACACGTTAGTTCCCAACCTGCTTAGGCCCGATGTACCATTAACGTTGTCTGTAACGCGGCTACTGTCGTCTCGGTGCTCTCCGTTGTCTTCCACTTCATCGCCCTCGCCGCCCAGGAGCCGCCGGATGCGCTCTCTTTCTAGCTTGTCTTTCTCGACCATCAGTTCTCTCGTGAGGATTTCAGCGCGTGCCCAGTTCTCCGGAGCCTCACAGATATACTTCACGAATCCGCGCATACCATCAGCCTCGGTGGCAACCCTGAGCTCCGGCCCCATCCATTCCTGCCTTGTTTCAGTTAGGGCAGTGCACGCTGCCAGCGTGTGCAGAGGATCGTCTTCATCGCATTCACGGCACAGTACACAGCATACAGCGACATCCTTGAATCTTGCCAGGTACGACTTGAAGTCGCCGTGGCCTGTTAGGAACTGTGTCATGTAATATGACAGCTCACCACCCGACGGCCGCTCAATCCAGCTCCTGATATCCGGAATGAGCTCCTTGACGGAGCCTCCCGCATCCATTTTTCCGATCGAGTTCCACCTTTGCTGCCACTTGTCCATGCTAACACGCCTCAGCTCTTCCTTGCTCTTTTGCGGGTCGCACCAAGCCGCCCTCCGTTCGGCAGCCTTGATATCCCATGGAAGTGAGCCAGCAAGTACGCACGCAGCATCTCCATTCACATCCCTGTACGCTTGTATGAGGCGCAGCGCAAGGGTGCGTTGTGCCTTTTTTATTGTCTCTTTGTTACACGATGTATCGAACGTTGGTTCCGGCCATACCTGGGCACCGAAGAGCATTATTGATTCTCCGACCGCCATGTACAGGCGTCGTTTGCCCGCCTTCGGCCCGTAGATGTTTGGCATCAAACGGGCAAGTTGGGCCGCAGTTCCCGTGGTCCTCTCTTTGGCGATTCTGACGTGGGGTGTGCCCCTCAGGCCCCGGTCGAGAAAGACTCCCAGGTAGCGCACCACTTTCTTCAGCTCAATTCGAGAACCGTCTAGAGCAATGTTGAGGTCGCGGCAATGCTTCTTCCCCATTAGCAATACTGCTTCCGACTTAGCCGGGGCTAATTCTAGGCCGTTTTTTCGCATCCAAAGGGAGATTTCAGCCAGTGCCAAATTTGCATTGGCCTCCAGTTCATCCTCTGTTCTCGCCGCAATAGTCACCGCGATGTCGTCCGCGTAAGCGACAAGATCCACGTCTCCCGGCAGGTCTTGGAGTCGCAAAACGCCGTCGTAGGCCAGGTTCCACAACAGGGGTCCCAGAATGGACCCCTGTGGGACACCCGCAGTCATCTTCATGCTGATGCCCTCACTCTCGATGTGGCGCTCCTTCAGATAAGCAGCCACAATTCTGACAAGATACTGTGGCACCTTCCGCTGAACGAGTGTTCGAAGTATTACTGGCCACGGAAGGCTATTGAACGCGTTCCGGACGTCTAGCATTATTGCCATGCAGAATTTCCGCTTCCTCAGGGGTGCCTTGTGGATTGTCTCAGCCTTGGAAAGCACCCGGTGGATTGCTGTCAGCACCGACCGTTTCTTTCGGAATCCATATTGGGCGTCCGACATTAACCCGTATTCTTCCGCGAAGCGTCTGAGTCGGGCCTCGATAACCGATTCGAACGCCTTGGCGAGAGTGCCAAGTAGGCAGATGGGGCGAAAACCGCTGCCACCACCCACGCCTTTCGGGATCAGGACCACTTCAGCCTTCTTCCAAACAGCTGGAAACGAGCCAGAGCGTATCAGCTCGGTGAAAACCTTGGCCACAACCCGTGGAAACTCCTTCAGAAGGGTTCTCGTCGCCGCCGGTGGGATTCCGTCCATTCCTGGTGCCTTGCCTGGCTTGACTCGCTCAGCCGCCTCCAAGATCTCCTCAACGGAGACGGCGGGGATCCCGTTTTGGTCCCCGTTGGCGTTGTTGTCGTCGCCGTCGTCGACGTCGTCCTCCGGTGCAGCGACCTCGTATCTGGTGCGATCAAAATCGGGCAGTTTTGGGAATAGCTTGTCTAGAACCAACCTGCGTTGATCCGGTTCCAGCGTATTCGCGCGCTTTCCCTTGACCTTTTTCCGGACCAACTGGTAAGGCTTACCCCACGGATAGCGTTCGAGGTCCCCGAGGAACACCTTCCATGTATTCTCCTTGCTTTTTTGAATTTCCCGGCGTAGGACGGCCCTTAGCCTCCGCAATTCGACAACGGCGTCCACAACGGTCGCTTCCTCAACATCCGGTCTTGCTCGGATCACCTTGAGTCGGCGTCTTGCTCGCAGACACTCTCTTCTGGAGTCCGCTATCTTCTCGTTCCACCAGTGTTTGGCAGAGACCTGCCTGCGTCGCTTCGGATGCACTCGAGCTTGTTCGCACGCGCTAATGAGCAGTGCCTGCAGAGCCACAGCGCTCGTAGGTTCGCCAGATGCAGCGATCTCTCTTCTGATGGCTTCCACTGTAGCTTCCCGACCTTGGAAACGTAACTTGCTCCTTGGGCCTTGTGTTGGTTGGCGTGTCGTCATAGTCAGTTCAATCTTGAATTCAATCCCTTGGTGGTCGCTCATGGAGACCTCATCTGTGAGGACCGCCCAGTCCGAGATGCGGCCTATTTGCTCCGTGCCAGTAATTGTCAGGTCGACGTAAGAAGAGCCGAGTGTGCCGACAAAGGTTGGCTCCCGCCCATCGTTCAGCGTTACTAAGTCGTTCTCAGCCATCCAGTCGAGCATGACCTGGCCCCTTCTGTTTGTCCTGGGTGACCCCCATTCGGTCGAGGCCGAGTTGAAGTCGCCTGTAATGACAACCGGCTGGCTGGCCATTACAGCCTCCCTGATCGATTCGCTCAGGTCAGCCAGGAGACTCTCCAGTTGTACGATCGATGCATTCGGGCTGGCATAGCAAGAGTATACCCTACACGAGCTAACGCCGCCTCCTCCGAGCTCGACCCACGAGAAGCCTTCTCCCGAGCCGCTACCTGTCACTCGAACACGGCCGTTGCCATCGAGGCAGACCATGATCGCCGTGTTAGCTTCGTTGTCCTTTATCCAATCTTCCTTATGCCGTGCGAGATTCTTGTTCGGTTCTGTCATCAGCAGAAGGTCGGCCCTCCGCCTGTCAATTATTTCATCGAACATGGCATGGGCCGTTCTACTTCTGTTACAGTTGATCTGGAGTATGTTGAGCTTAATCATGATTGAATTATAGCTCTCCCCCCACATCTTCGATTTTCCTTGTTTTTGTGTCACTCTTTAGAGCCGTAGGCGACTCCTGCGACCTCCTCCTCTTCTTCTCTGTCTTTTTAGCTTTCGCCCCCAGGACCTTGGTGAAGCCCTCGGTATCCGCGTCAGCGTCATCAGTGCGCTCATCCTCGGACACCATTTCACACACGGTCGCTGTCGCGTCGATGTCGCAACTCGGGGGTCCCGCTACCTCGTTCTTAGTCGTTGTTGTCGTGGCCGCCATTGCGACCGCAGCAGCCGCTGTTGTGGGCAAGATCTGCCCCGTCGTCACCGACGTCAATTTTCCGCTGCTTCCTCTAATCCAGCTACGGTACACAGGGCATTGTGTGGAGTTCGCCGCGTGTACCCCGTAACAGTTGTAACATTTCGGAGAGTTGGTGCAGCCCTTTGCTACATGGCCTAGTACCCCGCAACGGTGACATCTTTTCGCGTCCACCTTCTCATGCTTGCAGTCATTGGCTATGTGCCCTACCCGCTGGCATCTCATGCAGCATGGAACTGACACCCATGGACTCATAGGGTATCCGACCCATCCGATGATTAGGCGGGAGGACGCCAGAAATGGCGCAGCCGCCTCTGCGGTTCGGAACCTCACAATGGCCGAAAGTAGCCCCGTCGCACCCTTGACTGGCGGTTCTAGTTCGAAACCTCCAGCGGCGGCAGCCGGCACAGAGGATATGGCGGTGCCAATGTCCTCGGCCGTTGTACCAGCCGGAAGATTTTTGACAATCATCTTGACGCCGCTCGCCTCTGCCACCATGCGGGCGTTCGTTCCCTCCCTCTTAAGAGCTTCCAAGAACGAGTCCGTCCCTCCTTTCGTTTTCTCCGCGATCTTCAGCAACATATCTCCGTTCTTCAGCTGAGTAAACACCTTAACGTCGACGTTGTGTTCTCCAGGTTTGATTTTATGTTGGACCTGGCAGATGTCGGCCTGCGCCTCCCCCTTCTTGAACAGAATGGTGCTCCAGGTGGCCCGAGCAGGATCTAGCCCCCACCTGCCCCCGACTTCGCGTCTCGCTGACTCCGTGCTCGCATCCGTCGCAGTGGCTGCTCCTCCTCTTCTCCTTGAGCGTCCCAATCTCTTGCGAGTAGCTTTCGACGTTGTGACGGCCACTTGGACCTGGAGCCGCCTGGCACACCACTCAACCAGCTTCCTCGTTCTTCCGAGCTCCGGAATATAGCACGTGATTGGGGTATCGCCGGTCTTCCACAGCATTGCGACGGCTTGCAAGGCTTCAAATATCATTGGAGCCTCATTTTCGTACTCTTCCCTCTCCGGCAAGCGTAGCGTTGAGAGGCTGCGCGTGGCCGACTCCTCGTCTTGGCCTCCCTTCTCCTCGATGGACCGGAAGACAACCTTGTTGACGGACGTGCGAGCCGCTTCGCTCTTCAGGTTCCCGAACTGGGAGCTCATCACATTCCAGATGGCTTCGTCATTTTTGCTGGCCTCCCTAACGATTAGCACCCTAAGAGCGCTCTCCCTTGTGATGCTACTGTTCGTCACCTTGGTGTTGACAAACAGAACGTCGGGCCACTCCTTATTTAGCACCGGTCTCAGTTCCTCCATGTTTTGGCACCCCTCAATACTTGCCTCTAGTTGGGCCGCGTTGAGCACCCTGTCGATCTCTGTCATGTCTACCTGACAGCCAGCTTCTTTTGTGAGGGGCAGCCCAGCCCCCACCTGGCACCCGCTTTCCCTCGTGTCTCTGTTTACAGTTGGATTCGCAGATTTCACCTCTCTGGCTGCGAGCAGCCTCTCCTTTTCCGCGAGCTTAGCTTCTCGCACAGCAGGGCCGAGCTGCAGCAGGGTGGGTTTCAGTTTCCCGTCGATGGCCACCAGCTTTCCACTTGCTGTCTTGGATTTGCAGAATTCGTTGATCTTTTTCACCAGCTTGGCTATCGCTCCGAGCTTGTCCAGCACGGTGCTCGTCTCCTCCTCTTCAATCTCGACGATGTTGAGGATGTCCGAGCGGGCGTACCCATGTTCGTCGGTGTCGCTCCTTGGCCGTCCACCGGCCGGAACAGCAGCAGCAGCTCCGTCGAGAAACCCCTGCCGCAGCGACGCCGTCGAAAGACTACCGAAGCCTGCAGTAGGCGGCTCAACCTCCCCTGCCTTTCCAGCCGGCTGAGATTTGCCCTCGGGCTCCGACGTAATCGGTGTTTCCTTCACCGCCGTAAACAGTCCCCCTTTTGGGATTTCTTCATCTCCTGGACCGTCGGGCGGCTTCCTGGCAGCCGACCCCGGAGGCGTCCTGAGCCCAAACATCGCGTCGGGCACGCCACCGATCACTCAGCTTCGGTCACCACCTCCACTCACGGGTGGGTTGCGGAGGGGACGGGGGGTGGGTGGGGGGAGGGGGGTACCGGCCTAGTCGATAGAGCAGAGGGGCCCGTATATGCCCACCAAGTCCCAGAGCTCTACGGCCACCCGTTGCCGAGAAAATAAATACCAAAGTTTGTCCCGGGGCCACTCTCTCTGGCTTCTCTCTCCAGGGAGAGCGGCAGGGGCTCCCGCCAAGCTCTTTTTCAGCCCTGGAATCACAGGGGAACCAGGTAGTCTTCACTAGAGCACTTGCCTTCGTCTATGGACCATCGACTAGATTTATCTTAATCCAGATTGCATAATGATTTCCACAGTAATAAGGCCTGCAATTGACGTAATCGTAAACCCTTTTTGCTTTGTATTGTGTACATAAACTTTGGGAGCACAAGACAAATGTCTTTCGTTGAAGGCGGGTAGTCTACAATTTGCCTACCAACGGACTGATAACAAAGTACTGAAACTATGCAATTTCAGGAGAGTTCGTTGCAATTTAGTGTGTGCGTGTATCGCACAACAGTCATCTGGTGACCTGCAACGGTTTTCGAGAATCGAGTTCAGGTATTGGCCCTACGCTCTTGGTGCGGTGGCCGCAGTGGCGAGTCAGGCAAATAACTTGGATACGCGGAAGAGGCGGAGAAGAAGAAGTGATCGTAGAAGCAGCAACAGCAGCATCAGTAGTAGGAAGGATGTCGTGCTTCTCCCGGCCGTGCATGTTCTTCGTGCGCCTCTTCAAGTGGCTACCCGTAGTTCTTATCACCACCATCGTCGCCTGGTCATACTATGCTTACGTCATACAGCTATGCGCCTGTAAGTACGCGAAACCACTGAGTTGTCGACCTGAGCTCCTTGACCCTGCATAAAGGTCTCAAGGGGCAGTCAAATTCACTCGATAGAAGTAAGAAAAATAATGATTTATGAAATCGAATATCGCCTTGGATAGATCTCAGTTAGATTCTATACAATCGAATCCTTGCAATAATATCTGTTTAATTTGCATCTAAGTAATATTTAACGGTGTCGACGAACATCCTGTACAGGCCCCTTGGTGTAGTGGTTGGATACGGTTGTCACCGATCGGGGACTTGTAATTTTGACCTGAATAATTATTATAATGATTATGGTGATAATGATAATTGTGTCGTATTCTGTTTGCAGTCAGGGTGGAGAGTTATGTGGAGAAAGTTCTGTACCTGATCGTGTTCCATGCCTCTTTTGTGATGTTCGTTTGGTCCTACTGGCAGACCATATTCACTGATCCCGGTGAAATACCACGGTAAGAAAGATGAGGGTAGTTGTAGTTAACCTAATCAACTTTATGCAACGTAGTAGAGGTTTTAATTGCAATATCTGCCGCGCGCACTCCGTTTTAAGGCAATTAAATATATAACCGATTCTTCTGTATTCTTCCAGAAATTTCTACCTTTCATCAGAAACACTAGATCGCCTAGAGAAGGAACCAACAGAACAGGGTCAGCAAATGGTCCTTGAGAGTCAAGTCAGACACCTGCCAATTCTTTGCAGGAACTACAATGGAAGTGTAAGGTAAGAATGCACGAAGCAATTAAATCTATGATACACTTACCAACAAACCAGCCTGGTCTAGGTCTGACATCATGTTCCGAACTGCGCCACTAATTAAAACACGGAATAATATGAAATAAATACTCTCTCTCTCTATCATTATATATATATATATATATATATATATGAAGTAGGACAACAAGAAGGCATTTTCCTGAAAGTAGAGGTCTACAACGTGAGGTTATGTGACAATATATATGTATATATATATATATATATATTGTCACATAACCTCATGGCGAATTTTGAATAGGTTTTTATGGGTCGAATTAAATTTATACGGTATATAGTTTTCGTCTTACAACCCTTGCAAACAAAGTTCCACCAATTATGTTCTTACTGTTTGCCACCTTTATCTTCTTTTTTTACTGGACGTGAACTAGCTGACGTTGTAGACCTCTACTTTCAGGAAAATGCCTTCTTGTTGTCTTACTTCATCTAGTCTGCAAGCGACAGATCGCCGCAGTTATACAAAATACATATTCCTAATATTGATCCCCCGTTGAAAGCTTTTACTGAAATTGTTTCAATTTGATTCAGCCCTATGCGGCCTAATATAATAGTTTTCTCCCAGGGTATGAGTGCAATTTCGTTTGTGGGGATAGCCGGAATATCTCCTTAGAAAACATAGTCCTTATTTTTTCTGTCGACTAAATTGAATTGGAACCATTAACACCCTCAGTTTAGTAGAATCTATCATCTATCATATTAACAAAGCACGCCATGTGTAATTATCTATAAAAATGCAGAGACCTGTCTTTTCCTTATCCAGAGGCAGGTAGAACTAACAGATATGTGGAGGCGAAATTTCTCAACAAATTAAGTCATTCACAAAAAAAGTTTCGAAGTATTTCGTATTCAATTTACTAACAAGATAACGACTGATTAAGGGAATCGATATTCGCACCACATTTCCAATAGCTAGGTATTTGGAAAAACATAATCTCCCTAGTAATGATCAAATGGTTTTGCAAATTAGCAGTAGTGTGGGGGATACTCATTACATGGAGGGGGATACTCATGACATACACTTATATAATACTTTTCCGGGTCGCCGGCGCGAAGCACAACTCACCCTGAATTGAAAACAACTGTAGGAGACTTAATACTTGGGCATCTTCCAACTTCGAAAAGTTCATACATTACCCGAGCAGCACACCCCTGGTCCCAACTACTGATCATATGTATGCCTTTTTTTAGTCCACAATAATTAGCAAGTATTTCATGTAAATATTCATAAGTGTAACCCTACTTTAGCACGATTAGCGTGAAATTATATTACTGCGATTTCAGGTACTGTGAGAAATGTACGTTGCTAAAGCCTGACCGAACTCATCATTGTTCGGTTTGCTCACGCTGTGTACCCAAAATGGATCATCACTGCCCCTGGGTGAATAACTGTGTTGCATTTGCCAACTACAAGTTTTTCGTGCTATTCCTTGGCTATGCCATCATCTACTGCCTCTTCGTAGCTGCTACTACTTGCCAGTACTTTATTCTCTTCTGGGCCAGCGGCCGCGAGGTATTTCGATGCACAGCAAAACTCAACGAACGTCATATATCGAAGCAAATTATTTATATTCACAAGTCGAATCAGTGCTGGGTTAGGTTATGTCTGAGCATACGCTAATTCATAATGCAAGATTCTTTGAACATTAAACATTTCACTTATCAATATAGTGTATTATTTTACAGATATGCTATAATACACATTATTCCATCACCGAACTCGTCTCTGCATTTTGCGTGATTTAATCGTATAAGACCTAGGTGGAAAGTTATAGTGATCTTAATTATTCCCCATGCGGGGCAGCATGTCATTCACTCATTCATACTTCATATATATATATCCTCTTTTATTGCTTTATTCCTGTAAATAGGCGATGCGCGACGATTCAACGGGTTCGATGACAATTGAGGCATGGGGTCGTTTGCATATCCTTTTTCTCTTCTTTGTTGCTATTATGTTCGCAATCAGCCTTGTGTCTCTCTTCTGTTATCACTGCTACCTGGTTACGCTCAACAGAACAACACTGGAGAGCTTTCGACCGCCCGTTTTTGGAACCGGTTCGTATTCTACTAAATCACTATTTTTCTATGAATATAAACAAGAAAATCGTGTCCAGCATAAATATTTGTAAGTGGATACAGGTCAAAGCAAGACTGGAAAAGTACCCATAAGGAGCAAAAATAGGCTGGAGATGGGCCATATTCGAGACCGAGCCTACGAGCATTTAAAGAGTTCTTCGCTGGGAACAGAGAAAAATGGGGCGAAAAAGGGAGGAGAACTGACAGGGTGGATCTGGCAACCTTTTTAACGACGACATCAGAGCCACGTTGAGGTGAGGGCATTGGCTCCATTTATATCATTACGGAAATACACCACGATGAGTAAACTAATTAGCAGGACCAAAGAAGTGTGACAGTGACTCTTAAGTCGCGAAAGCAGTGAGGAAAAGTGGCAACTAACTATGCAATTGAGTCCGAAAATTACGTTGGCGCGAAGCAAGCTCTACAAGATCGTCGTGGACCAGCTGAGGGAGACCTGGCCTGCTAAGGTATCCTCCCGAATGAATAAAAGGAGAAAGCGGTTAAAAGGCTCTTTCCAAGCCAAAACTTTCCGGGCTGTTTTGTTGGCTGCTCAGCCAACATTTAACGTTCACGGTGTTGCTTTTGCATTGCACTTCGTATGACTAACCCTTAAATGCAAATGAGAATCGGTGGGGATCGGTCCTGTGCACGTACGTGTCTCTTCCGGTTGCAAAGAGCACACGAATGCAGCACCCAGTTGGCTACGCTCTTTCCTAGCCACGAAACTCCCGAGGTCAAGGCGATGGTAGATGAGAGACGGAATTCCACCAGAAGTGCTGAAGACCATACCATTATCAGTAAGCCAATGAGACGCGAAAGATGCGTTCGTGTGCGCGTTGCAATCGGGAAAGATACGTAGGTGCACGGGTTCGACCTCCGCCGTTGCACATTTGCATTATAAGGAGCTTCATCTTACGAAGCAATTCCGAAAGAAGGCAGCCTGGACGGTAGATGTTGGCTGAGCGTCAGCCCGGAAACATTCATTTTTTTTAAGAGACCACCCACCAGCGTACCGTTTAATCTTCTGGGCACGATTGGGAAGGCCTTAGAGGGAATTATTAATAGGAGGCAGTCGGATTCATAATACGGATCTTGAAAGAGCAGGTCACCAAAATGGCCATCGGTAGGGTGGTACAAGAATGCAAAAGGCGATGAAGTAGAGACCAGTGATCGGGAGAGCTGCTGATTCGCATCGTAGTGACTTTAATACACTTGAGACATGCTTTCAACTCACTTAAATGGCAGGTGATCATATACAGACTCATTGCCTCGTACCTCATCAACCAGGCAATCACACAAGCACGTAACTAAAAGGCAGTGCACAAAGTTATTGGCCTCCCAGAAATAGTAAACGAGATTAATGGCTGTGTACACAACCTGCAACTGGCCCCAGAAATAAGCGAAGCAGGCTGCTTGATTGGGAACACACAGTACGAGAAGGTCGGGCTGTTACTGAACGAAATAGATAAAGATGAAGGAGACAATGCAATACTTGGGAGTAACGGCAGATCGAGTTCTCACTGGAAAGGCAAAGGTTATCAAGCCTCGAAATAATAATAATACCGAATGCCGAGAAGAGGCCGCTGAGAGGAAGAGGAAATTTTTGGCCGTTATAGACGAGTGAACCGTACTATCTTAATCCTAGAAGGATGCGGCCATTTTCAAAAGTGCCTACACAAGATTCACGAACTTCCGTATACGTGAAGTGTGAAACGGGCAACTCACCAACGAACGCTTTTTCATGCTATATTCTGACGACCTAAAAGGTCATACACCTTCACTCCGCCTATGTAATCAGCGAAAGCAGTCCCGTTGAGGCTGGGGAACAGAGTCAGACGAAGGCATTTTATAATCATCTCTCGATCTAGATGGATAGCGAGATATGTTGTAGATGCTGTCCTAGAGATATAATGCTGCATCACCCAGCAACAGTCAGTCCCACTTCTCTCTAAAAACGCATAACTGTCATGTTATATAACTGAATGCATTGAAACAATTGTTCTCTACAATTTCTATATCGCATTTCAGTGCCAGACAAACGCGGTTTCTTCTTGGGCCGTGTTCAAAATTTTCGTCAGGTTTTCGGCGATGACAAGAAACTGTGGTTCGTTCCGATATTTACCAGGTTAGTATTGATGGGACTCAGACGATGGCTGTTAAATTCGTCTGTTCCTCTTGTCAACAATTTGGTCTAAGAACGCGAACGAAGACGATAGTCCTTCGCGAACTTTACTATACAGAGGAATGACGTACTATCTAAATCCTAGAATCCAGGGGTCAAATCCATGAGCGATTCGACCAAACTCGTAATACGCAAACCATCAAATGAAGTGCTGATCAATTCTAAAGTTTCGTTTTTGATCTTTGATAGTCTACCGTTTGTCAATCGTTTCTTCATATTTGCAGTATTAGCACCGCGGCTAGACAAGATAAATTTGCTTTAATTGAAAAAGGGCCAAAACACCAGGTTATTTCCTTATTTTTTGGTAGCTGAAGCTCAGAGCTAGATATCGTGCAAGTACAAGTATCTAGGTGGATTTGATCGAATATTTTCAAGATCAGGTACAAATAACTTACCTTAGTCGGTATTAGGAGCACATTTTATTTCATTGCTGCTGCGCCGCCGCTTGCATCCAATTATGTAGGACACACATTATTTCGTATTTATGTTGTATCCCGTCTCTATTATCTCGTCTTTTGGTGACCTGGCCAAGTTTGCGTAAACAACTCAATTGATCCATAGCGTACAATTGAACGGTTCCGTTCTACGTATCGGAATAGATGATTGTTCGGTAATTCATTAGAAACTGAATCCTATGTCTACTTTTCTTGAAGCGACTGGCCCGCACACCTTATTCGCCTTCCTGTTCTTGTACACGAACAGACAGGCGCGGACGGGATCTCTCCCTCTCTCTCTCTGCATTTCGCTTTGTTTATATATATATATATATATATGTATCTCCCTATGTGTGTCTGTCTTTTTCTTCCTTTTTCCCCTTGTGTTCTCTCCTTCTCTCTCTCTCTCTCTCTCTTTCTCTCTTTCTGTTGTTCGCTGGGGGCTGCCATTGCTGTGCTACTGCATAATTTGTTGTCCATTGTGCTGCACCCTTAGCCTAGGTAACGGCATTCGGTACCCCACACGGGAGACCACGCGAACGCAGCAGAGAGATGGGGACGTGGAGGCCGGCTTTGGTCAGGGCCAGGCTACAGCAAGTGACATTCTTCAGGTGGGCCCAGGTCCCCAGAGTCCCCACGGCGGTCAACCGTTACACGACTACCGCTCAATGGGAGAGACCCCCGCCAGCAGGCCCCCATCGCATCAGACAAGGTAACCACCAATAGTAACTCCCATTCCCCAATCTATGGGCGAAAATGGGTCGACTACTCTGATCGATCGATAGGGAAGGGTCCAAGATCAGCGGACCTTCCCTATTCGTTCAGGAAAATGTGTGAAGTGCTAAGGTCGGATACGGCGACGGTGGGCCGAAATAGCGTTTGTCCGAACTGCTCATCCGAGAGAAACTTGCACTGCTGTCGTTTATTTTCCTATAATGTACTCGATCAGTCGATTGGTTGGTTGGTTGGTGGGTGGCTTCAAGACTGCGTGAGTTCAAGTTGGGTAGGTTTTCCAGTCTCATTTCCACATCCTGTAATGCATGTATGTATTGCTTTATCTTTGCCTGCCTGCTCCTGCTTTGTTGTGCGTTAACCGCCTGCGCTTTTTGAACTCAGCTGAAAATCGAATTAATTAGATTAAAGCGAAGAGCTATCTACGAAGCTATGGTAAAATCACATTCAGAGTTTACTTAATAGAATTCCAAACCACCAAAGGCTTCGCAAGTTCCCGGCTCGTTCGTGTGGTCTTCAGGGGGGGTGCCGACATAGTCAAGGTTATGTCTTATTTTAGCTGTACGGCTTCGGTATGGGCTTTGTAGGTTTGCTGTCGATGGCAATATGTATTATATTTGAGTTAGCTCGGAAACTATGTTCACTCTCATCAGAATACTTGTTTCAAGTTTTGCATGCCGAAGTAGTCGGTAGTAACTCATTTTTTTTATATTTATTATGGAGAGCTTTGGTAAGTTGGTAACTGTTGTACTGTGGTTGGGTATCTGGGATACTTACGTATGTGGGTCATGTCGGGTCGGGTCGCAGCTTGGGCGATGGGCTGTCATTTCCGCAAAGAACCGACGATGCAGACACGGATGGACTACTAAGCGGGAGGAGAAAGTGGATCGATACGGACAATGATACCGAGACGGACAATGATCAAGGTAGGATCAAGATCAATTACAGTTACACAAGACTGTGATCAGTGACCCCATCCCTTCTGCTACACGAATAATTAGGTAGATACATAGATCGATGCGCGAAGCACCGAAACGTAAGTATTGGTATAGCTGAACTATTAACACGGGTGCTACCGCTTGTGGAGAATGGACGTGATGGATGAATAGACGCTCTACTAATACTCTTACGTAGAAATATTGAGAAATCTTTGGCACTTCGCCACCTGCACGTCGATTTTCGGTGACCGGTCAACAAGGAAGAGGGCATTTGTGCAAAAGCAAGCTAGATCTATGAAGTCTATGAAAAGGAAACTGTTGTTCTATCAATCGTGTGGGTTCATGAATCTTGTACGAGAGAGTTGTCTAATTTCATAATGTCATTGATGATGTCATTAATTGCACAACTTTATTCACGCGTGGGCAACGTGAAGCAAACAGTAAAGACGATGAATGTTCTATAAAGGGCGCTACGATGAACAAAGAGCGAACGTTGAGTGCTTAATTGATGATATATAATTGTGTTGTAGAATTCGTGCCCCTTAAATTCATACCGATATGATGACTATACCGAAATTTTTTCTAGATTTTAGTGGAACACCATTTGAAATTAAAATAGTAGCCTTGGCCCTAAAGTAACGATAATCCGTTATAGGGAGATGCTAACATTGCAACGAAATAATTTCGAAGCATTTCATAGAGCTAGAGCCAACTAAAACTATTGTTGAATATATGTAGATCATGCACCATCTGAGAGGAACGCTTAATTATGACGCCGCGGGTGTCCGGTCGTCCTACCGCTGGCTTTACAGATATTTAAGGTCGCTTATACGCTGTGGCGTATGTTGAGGAATTTGGAAGAGGGTTCCCTCAGTAATTTGTAGCGTCATATTGTCAGCGCGTATGTTAACGTGTGGTCTGTATACACCACCGCGTTTTTTGCCCCCCCCCCCCCCCCCCACACGTCTCGAACTACTATTGGCATGATTTATGTAAGGGAAAAAAGCTGAAGGTTCAACTTTATTGGTTAATCAAAGGAACTGCAATTTGTGCTGCAATGCTTAAGGAGTCAACGTTTTTTTTGAGAGTCGTCGATTGGGTGCGCAAATTGGTTGGCCGGGGTGCCTCTTCTTCACGGGGTAATCCTCTGTTGCATTTTTATACTTGCTGGCTATTTAGGCTATCACTCTTCTCACATTTAGAATTTCTCGAAAATATGGGGAATCCTCGAAGGGGATTGCATGTCGCCTGTCAACGCAAAATGTTTTACCATTAGGGGTAAAATAAAGTGTTACAGCCTTATGGGTGTTGTATTAGAAAAAAACAGAACATCTATTAAAAAATACCTCATATGAGTCTCTGAAATGTACGAGCGTGCCGATTGATTTTTGCCGACATGGTTGAGCACATTTTCATACATAGCTTATTATAATGTTGTATCGTCTGAGCGGAAGAATTCGGGGAAGACGAATTAAATTTGATATCGAGTGATCCGAAATTATTCTGAAGTTGTTATCATGTCGTCGGATGCTCTAATCACAGGGGGGCTGTAATATTTTTTTGATTGCGTGTATGTAGACACCGACTCCATAAATTTATTATGACGCATGACATATACGTGCTGTCAATAAGTGGGGACTGACCATAAGAGACCCCGTGGTACGAAATAGCTTCGAGTTGTTAGAGTTTATCAAATCAACACTTCAGCTATGTGAGTGTGTGTGTGAGAGAGAGGGAGAGTTTGATAACTAATGAGTTGCACTGAACGGTAGTTACGCATTAACGAACTAACATGATGAGACGACGCATAGCCTGACGTGAGTTCCATGAATAGTTCTACATTAATGAAGTTTGTATTGTAGTATTGCATATTGGGTTAGTAACATTTTATGCATCTAGTATGTTTAGGCATTACATCGAGAACACTCATTCCCTCCTTGGTGGGCTACCTTGCGGATGTTGACCACATGTGGCGATCTTTGCCTATGGGATCCATCTCGATCTGTCTCTATCTATATTCTTTATTTATTTATCTCTTCAGGATCGTCTGCTGCTAGCCTTCATTCACTTGCGCTTCTCATCGTCCCTCATCACTAATCTCTATCTATCAATCAATCAATCTATTCGTCTCGCTAAGTGATTTATAAGGTAGTAGCTCTCAGACACACCCTATCACCGTCGAACAGGGCACACAGTTTTGACCGTTTGCAACGAAGTGAGGCCCAGCAACAAGAAACACGAATGCTGTCCTCTCAATGTCGGATCGCACGTCTGGTCTAGAAGTGAATTAAATCAAACCGTGAATAAAGGGATCACGAATATCGACAGTAATTTTGCTTATGAAAATGAACTCGATGGCACATTTGTGGGCTGCAACCTGCACTGCAAATTACAAGATGACTTTGGAATGTACCGAGCTTCGTATAGAGAACAAAATTGACTTCAGTCCAGTTCCTAGTGACATTTGTCCTTGATGAAGGATCATCGTAGTGAATCTAGCTTCGGCTGAGCACTTCAGCACCCATGTGAGGCCTTGAAATAGTGATACTATTACCAAATGCTGTGTTGTGGCATGAATTATGACTAAGGACAACAGGTCACACTATTATATAAATTAGAAATCACCCAACGCTTCTATTAAATATAGAATCAATCCGTCTACAGGATCAGGGCGTCTTCACTGCACAGTGCACATGCACACTAATGCATAATACATGACTTTGGTTTCACAAAACGATATCCATCTGATGCTGGTGAACTTAACTTCTTATTGACACGTTCGTTGCACTATCTGAAACAAACCGGGACGAACTGCGACTGGACATCAATGCACTTCACCCTTGATAGTTTGCAAACTAGAAATCAAAAGCAGGCTTGAGGAAACAATGTATAGGAGGAAGGCTATGAGAATGATTTAACAGCATGACTTTCTGTTACAGATTGGCATATTCATGGCAAATAGTGAGAGGCATATTCGTGGCACATTGTGAGGTCGAGTGCTCCTATATCATTATTCCTAATTACGACATCGAGAGTCAGATCGACAGATGAACGGGAGAAACAAATTTGTTATTTGAATTTACCCACGAATTAAATCGTTTTCGCTTAGAAGAATTCGAAGCTAATTTCATGTGATTCCTAAATATGGTAGAAAACAGCCAGCGAGGAGCTAGTATTTTGACTAAGACCATAAAACATTTGAGGCTGGAACATGGTAAAGGAAGGAGTTCGATTCGACTCAACAAATCTCAGCTGAATAAAATAGATATTGTTGATTCTGCTTCCGACGATATTTAATATATGACAACACGATTTCAGTAGCAGAGTATTTTGCGACATTCTGGCGTATTTAATGAGTTACGTATCATTCGTCGATAAAACTTCGACACTTGAATAGGCAATCTAAGGTAACGTGTTGTCGGAATTTTTAATTTGAATGAAGAACTTGTGGAGGTTCCATCAGAGGAAATGGCGACACTAATGAGGTGTATGTGTGTGTGTGTATGCCAAAGAGTCACGAGTTGAACTCTATGCTTCGCATTTGATCGATATATATATATATTAGATAAAAACGATGACAATGACTGAGTGTTTCTGTACCGCACCCCACCGCCGCAGACGAAACAAGTGCGCTTGTTTCTCACACATAGTGTCGTTAAGTCAATCAATCTATGTGTTCAATCTGTGAAAATCATCAATTTCGTGAATGTACCAAATGCGTTTCACTCGTTTTGGGTTAGCCTGGCTGAGCATGTTGAAACACGGCTCATTTAGCAGGCTCATTGTATATGAATGCCTTCTAACTGGGGTACAACAACTGTTTAATTGTTCTCATTTCAGAGTTGGACCTGCGTGAGGTGAAGGTTGTGAATCATTCAACGTCGTCGGCGTCCCTTAACAAGAAGTCTAGCACCAACATTAACAAAGTGTGAGTTGGCTGTGCTAGCCGGACGCTAGCAATTAGTGAGACGGGTTCATACTTCCATACGACGACGAGGAATCATCGATCGCTAAAAGTATCGACGATGATGATGATGATGTGAATACTTTGTTACTCAACCCCCACCCTAAGCACATCTATGCGGTCGGTACATCCGTCAACAACAGAAACATTTACGGCGATAAAAACTTTATGGAATAAACCGGCTACTTATTTGAGCCTTTCTCGATTTCCGTCCGCCCCACTAAAACCTGTGACAGAAAAAGAGAGATAAATGAGAGAGAGAGAGAGAGCGAGAGATGGGACGAATCATGATCGATTACACCACCACCACCACATTATGTAACCTACACCCATCATAGCCCTCACAGCAGCCTGAATACTCCATGTAACTGAATACCACGCGTATGTGACGTATAGGAGAGGCTCTATCAAGTGGAACAAAGGGAAAGAGTGACAGGAAACGCTGAATAGTGGTGGATCGACCTGGGATGGACACTTAACAATCTTAATCTCACTTCGGTGGTTAGTGGCTGTGGTGGTGCTACTGCTACTGCTGCTACTCTCAATCGCTGTGTGTTGAGTACGACTAACGGGCTGAGGAAGAACTATTGCAGAAGTTCTGAGAATAGCTGATGGCGTTGGTTTGGTTTACCGTTGGCAAGCAGAGTCTCGCGAGGGAGTGTATCATCAGCAGTTAGTGTAGCATCTGTCTATGACAAACGAGTACATGATTTTGTGTGCGTCATAATGGGATATAGTAAAATCACTAGTGCGTGTACCCATAGCTGAGCTGCTGTATAATGAATACGATGACATAAAGGATTTATGATACAATTGAAGAAACAAAGATACGATGTTCCTAGATAATAGTAATATGACTTCTAGAAAAGAATTTAAAGAGTGCTGCTGCTGCTGTTGGCCGTCAATTCACTGTGTCATAAAATGTAGTTATCCGGAGAACCAACCACCATTTTAAATATATCGATCAAAATAGCCTTCTCTGTTTAATTTTATAAAAAGGCAGACAAGTACTATTATCTTTCTTCTTCTGAGTTACTCCGAATTCTCTTCCTCTGAAGACTAATCTTATGGGTTTGTCGCAATTAGTGTAGTAACGGCCAAAAGTTTGTGCTGAAGTGAGAGTTGAAAATAAGTTACCAACGGAAATGATCGCACATTATTGGGCATCGATTCTCGTAGGCGTTCACCTTAAGCTAACCAATTGAGGACGATACTTCCACACAATATGGGAATCCTCCTGTTGAATCAATCATCTCTATCTAATCAATCATCGATGCCCAATTCAAAAGGACCATCTTGTTTGTACATACTGTGTCATCCATCAATCAATCAATCATGCATTATATATATATATATATATATTGATGAATTGAATGTGTGAGTGTGTGTGTCTGTATGTCTGTTGCAAGAGTGCGAAAGGAATCGTGGAGAATAAAGGTTTATTATTCTCGATTTTTATATTTTGTAAAACACATTATTTTTGGATCA
Organism: Stratiolaelaps scimitus; assembly: GCA_019614645.1. Taxonomy (NCBI): domain Eukaryota; kingdom Metazoa; phylum Arthropoda; class Arachnida; order Mesostigmata; family Laelapidae; genus Stratiolaelaps; species Stratiolaelaps scimitus. The sequence goes on from JABWDB010000053.1 coordinate 426,330, forward strand.
ATTTTGCATCATTCTGTATTGCCTTCAGGTTATTGAGATGGGACAATTTGCATAAAACGTTTCGTAACAAATTACTATTGACCTGGTAAATCCAATTTACTTTACCTCGTATTCGATCTCGCGACTGACTCGTCGTGAGGGATTGCCTACGGAATCCTGCTTCTGCGAAGCACTATTCATCAAAGAACGCTTCGCTAAAATTAACAAAAAAAAACTCCTTGAATTAGTCTAGTACTTAAGACAGTTAATAATAATGGAAAATATTTTCTATCCCTTCGATCCGTTACAGATTGACAACGTATATATGAGTTAGGTGACGGATCAAAACAACACAAAAATGACAGAATATCTAGAAAATCAGGGAAACAAACAACATTACAGAAAAAGTGTCGAGGGTATCATTATAAAAATAGTGATTTGGTTAATAAACGAAAGTAGCATAGTTTTGCCCACTTTGATTATTATGTGGTCCACTAATTGTCTTTAATAGCAATATTCGTCAATCAGTGGAAAACAAAACAGGGCCAAATCTGTAAAGTGAACCACTTCATCGGCGCTGTTTGCTAAAACACTCGTTGATGTTGACGGCGATATATTGAATATAGTGAATACGTATTATATTATACTTTCTACTGATGATACGTCTCATCATCACATAGATGAAATGAGATGGCCAGAGATATTGATAAAAAAATGTCGACGACAAAGAGCGACATCTTTCATCCGTTTGTTTCGTGTTTGAATCTTTTTTTTGACGTCTTTTAAAGCCCATTTGACTAGCGAAAATGTATATCCGAAAACAACGTCTGACCATAGGGTATTGAGCAAAAATTGAAACAAAGATGTACAAAACTAATTAATTAGACGATTGTCGTCGGTGGAGACCGCGTCGGAAAACCAACACGTTGAGTATTACAGTGCATTTATCAGAAACAAAAAATGCCAGAACACCTGCGTTCATACCTTTATTCTACTCGAAGGGAGTGTATCAGTAAGCATTCTGACAGAAACAAAGACATCCTGACTAAACAAAAATTGGTACTTGCCGGTTTGACAATGGATTCACTCCGATATTCATTTATTTCTACATTTCCTGGCCAGCCCGTTCTATTAATTATTATGGCAGTCTCTCAGGAAGGTATTGATTCGGTGATAATAATGATGGTTCATAATTGATTCCTGATGGATGATCGTCCCTGACGACCTTATCGAATCGAACGTAAAATACGACATGGTCGAATACCATATGCTTGCACATGGTGGTCAAGTTACATTATTATTATTAGAAGTAAATATAATGGGTACGATGGCAGTGCGTGTGATTATGCTTACCATGTTTGTCTAAACGGGAGATAAACAAAATGCGTTTTTTGATAATAAATATAAAATCAATTTAGTCAGTGCAGAGAGGGGTATGATTTGAGAAGGACGAATGAGTTTATTGTGACATAGTATTATTATTATTATTGTCTTGTTTTTCGACAATAATAATAATAATACTATGTCACAATTATTATTATTGTCTATATTACTTGTGGTTGCGCATTTCGGCGTGTAACATCTGAATGATAAAATTTTCTACGAAATTCATGACTGCTTGAGGTTCAGAGCAATAGACACCTAGAGAAGACTGTAGCCGTCTTCCACGTCTCTCACCAGAGGATTTAAATACGCGATCTCCATCATCGGAGGCAGGGACTAAGTCTAACGGAAGACTAGCCATCAAAGATGAAGTCTCTCAGCACAGGATCCGCAGCCTCCGGCATCCGGATTTCATCTTATTTAGTGTGTGCTGTTAGATACTTACTTGGCTCAAGTACTTCACGTTCATGTATTATCCATGACCATTGACCGTATCACTCGATGTAAATAATAATGCTTAGGCTTTTATGTGAGTGTAAAATATGGTAAATATAATAATTATTTTATTAGTGTAATAAATACAAAATATAATGAAATACAAGTCATCTCATATAAATGTCTTACTTTTGCTAGGTTATGAGTATTTTGGATTTTTGAACCAATTTTTTTGTAGATTCCATTGCTATCTTTTCAACTAGGTTAAAAGGCATTCCCTTTGGATTTACACACCAGACATATATGGTTTTACACTGCCTAGTACATGAGGTGCATAATTTCATATATATACTTGATCAAAGAGGACGCTTTTTTATTAGGAAAAAAGTCGATCAAAAATACTGGCTACTAAAAATTCATAGTTGTCACGACTGGGAATTTGTAAGTACCATAACGGAAAACTCATACTTCTTTCTTCGCTGCCCTATCTCTGCAGAACATAATAAGATACCGATTACAAGCGAATATCTAGTCGTTTCTTGCTCCCACGTGGTCTCGAAAGATTCCTCATGGATAGGAAGTTCTATAATGTATTCCTATTGCAATTAGAGATTTTACACAACCACCCGCATGTCCTTGAGAATATTTCAGGTGTGAATTTCAAGTTTTAACGAAAACATCCTCGCTACTGTCAGTCGTTACCACGTTTTTTGAGGGGAGGGGTGTTGGCATGGTAATGCATGTCAACATGGTGACCGCCCACTTCTGGAACTGTTGACTATGTTCAGCAGCTGTGATTACCACAAAGTCATCGATTGTTTTCCTTTGCTTGATTCCCATAGAAATACTAATGTTTTCCATAGCTGACTTTCAGTTAGAATTGCTGCGAAGGTGACTAGCACCGTTGGGTATGTGCTTCACTCTGTATTAGGACTCGTCCCGTTAATCGAGTGTGCTTTCAAATATTAATGTGACTAGATACAAATCTGAAAAGGCGTGGAGTTCCCAGAAACTCACGACACCCCAGAAACAATTAATGGTTACACTTTCACGTTTGACCTTTAGACCAATTGTCGAATCTCGGGAAGGTGACAAGAATTGACAAGATTGGGCAAAGGTAAGAAAAGTAGCGAACGACATCGCAAAGATTTTTCTAAAACGTGTACGGTCCCAGACGAGCTGATCGCAGGAAACTCGTCATGTCCGTCAATCTTTAGCTCTCTTCGGATGCTCCGTTTGGTTCTCCTCGGGAACTTCGACAGGCCACAACAGAAGGCTGCTCAGAAACACTCAGCGAACGACCGCGCTTAGGATCATCCAGGCGTATCGTGCAGTCAGTACAGCCGCGGCCCTGGCCCTCGCCGTACCTTCCATGGGACCTGCGCGACGACGACCGGCAGACTGTGAAAGACAGGACCAGAACGTTCAAGAAAGGCAGAGCGGGGACACTGCTGGTTGCGTGGCTAAAGGAATGAGCATAATTGCGCACGTATGAACCCGGAGCCAAGGTCAGGGATCTAATTTCGGACATCAAGAAGTGGGTGGACAGCCCAGGAGGTGAAATTGACTTCTTGATAACACAAGAAGACTTCCAGGCCTGTCTGGTCGACTTCAACGAACGTAACCCCCCAATCGGGGAGTTGCATTCAATGCACGCAAGGTGCACGGGACGACGTGTTCCACACGCTGCTCATCTATCCTGCACTGGAGCCAGCAAGAGCTCTATCTCTGAACAAAGTCTTGGACCGTTGGTAGCGGAACGGCGATTCACGGGGGAGAAACCCCCCTCCGAGCATGCCACGCACGAGCATAACGATTTCGCCGATTTCATCTGTGAAACAACCAGTGGCTGGGAAATCGGGTCGAGACTACTAAGGAGACGCTCGAAGAAAAGGGACGCCTTGCCCGAAATCGCCTACGAAGATTCCCCTTCTCGCAGTGAGGTACGAACCAAACCCGTTTACCACCTCCGCCCGGCACCCCAGGCATTCCAGCGCTTGTAAGAAAAATGAGTGGCGTGGGCAACTGAAAGCTGTAGACACGTCCAGGATAACACCCAGACACAATTTCCGCGATTTCCTGCCACATATGCGCCAGCGCGAGCTCTGTTGAGCGGGCTTTTCGAAAACCAAATTGACCGGCGGAGATAAATCTTATGGTGTTTTTTTAATTTGGCCATCACTAATCTCTCAAACAACTTAGAACGATAATCAACTAGAGAGATAGGTCTATAGTTGACAACGTTCTTTACGCCCTCTTTATTTTTGTACAGTGGGATTATTGTAGCATCATTTAGACGCCGAGGGAACTTAAATTGTCCCAATGATAAGTTGAAAATATGAGCAAGTGGTCGAGCCGACACGCTTTTCACCACTTTGCTGGGTATACCCGTAGCTCCACCGCTCCAATTTCCCTTTGTGGAAACTAGAGATGCCTTTACTTCTGCTACACCGAATTTGGACCAAATAGACGAGAGAGCCTCCTTTATGTCATCATCAATCTGAAGTGAGGCCACCGTTTTGGAACCAACTGTCGCGAAGTGATCGTTTAGGTCATTTGCAATTTTTTGGGAGTCCGTCAAATTCTTATCATTCATGACAAGACTTTTCGAGAGAGTGGATTTTTGACAACTAAGTCCACAGATGGGATTTCAAAATACCCAGATTCAGGGGATTTTGTCTTATCGATGGTACTCAAGTACCACCGATATAACCTATCAACGGAATGTCGCAGCCTTCGGGGCCTCGTTGAAAACTGAAATTTCTTTACACGGGGAATGGATACGGTTTCAAAGGTTGTGAAGCGTGTCTCGTATTTCTCGGACAGTACCGTGCTGAATGCGTCGAACGCTCCATCGACATATATCATAGGTATTGACTCAACTAAGTTTATCCAGCCTCTCAATAAATTGTGGAATATTAACGCCACTATGCTGTCTGACAAAGGTCGACGTCTGGGTCAAGGAATTCCGTTGGTCACAACAAACCTTCCCGTTACCGTGACTACGGCCGGGTAAAAGTCCGAGAACAGCAGAGTACACCATATAGCCGGGGAAAGATCAACGAATTCCTCACAGTTTCCAATCGCTATGTGACCGATGCATGTGCCAGAAGTTGGGCGAGTTATCTTGTCCACAACATGTTGCAAGTTTGTGGACGAAAAGAACGAAATATAACATTCGATAAAAGAACTAGCTTTTTTTCCACAGCGAACATTTAACGTCCACGGTACTGTTTTCGGCATTGCTTCATAAGAAAACAATCAGCTAGCAAATTTATGTTAGCATCACCCATCACTATACATCATCATAATGACAAGGTAGAATGTCTTCGAGCACGTAAAGCAGAGAATCTCTATATGAGAAATTACAAGAATACAAGCCAATTAAGTGACCTTCGAAATCGCGCTTCCTCAGTCGAACACGAACTGCCTGCACGTTTCAGTCTTTGTTGCAATTGGACTCTGAATCAAGAATGTCACAGCCTGTGCGAATATACACACCCACGCCTCCGTCCTGCCTATTTTCCTTCCAATCCGACCCAAAAAAAACTGGAATGAAATGAAACTGAAATCAATAACACCATAGCTGCCATAACTCCTCGAACTTAAATGTTTGAGAAGCAGGCGGGGCGAAGTCAATATTTAGAGTATAGTCGGGTTCGATGAGGACCAAAGTATGTGTTTGGTCCCCAGATGGTCTAGTGGTGAACGGCTTTGATTACTACATTGGAGGGACATACAGCCTGGGTTCAAATCTTGCCAGACTCTGAAAATCTTTGGAGTTCTTTATTCATAGTTTCTTGCCAGGTACGATGTAGCTGAAAAATAAAGCAAAGGTAGCCCCGAAATGTCCTCGTAGTATGCCTAAAGGTTCAGATCCGAGGTCTACCACATAGGGGAACAGCCAGGTCACCTCAAACAATGGTTGTCTGCCGGGAACAGAGAAGGCGAGGGGACTAAGATGTTAGAAGAAGAATAGAACAAAACACCATGCTGAGATAAGAGGTAGCGTTGAATCGTGCACGAAAGTAGGACCTCAAGATGTATAATCGTAAGCAAGGTGGAGCATTGATAAGGATGCGCGGTGCCAAATTGTTGGACGCCTATCCCAACTGCTGAGCTTCGCATTGAGGCCTCCGAAGAGGCGTGGTGTATCACGCCGCGAATATATCCGTCCAGCTCCTCGGGGAAGTGGGAGAGATACCGGTTTGGCCTCGTAGAGGGCGTAGGTAGAACAGGCTATACTCTGCTTGTATAGCCCAACCCAGAAAAAGCAAATCAAATACTCAAAAAAAAAGTATTACATGCCCCTTCTGATATATTTATCATCTAACATACATTCGTTTATCTTATGATTCTGCATCGTTCTTGTGCCTTACGATATACAAAAACTTCCTTTATTTCATAAATATTTGGTTGCAAAAATGTATGTTATATTTACCCAACAATATAATAAACGGTGTGTTTTTAATAAATCAAGTCAAATACTTGTCTTTCTTATACCTGAGTCGTGTCTGATCCTGCTGCCTGGGCTTACAAAAACCTACAACCCCCTATAATCTCTCCTACTAACAAAGAGGACGTTGCCCCTCCAGAGGTGGCCGTGAAAGCTGAAAGGTTTGTATGTGGTCACTAAATGCAATGTGAAAATCTGAACGTGGGGTTGTGGAAGTCTCTTGAAGTCTGTACAACAACTTTCGCTGGATCTCAATATTCAAAATCGTCGTCATTATCAACAGGAGAGTTGCCTATTTGAAGCGATCGGGGCCCGTGCGCGAAATCATATGGCATTAGTATCACTTTGTTTAAGCGTCCAATCTGGTGGACAGCGTCTCAGAGAGTTGTACACCTTCAGCTGGATCACAGTTATGACAGCAGAGAGTGATGCCAGGACTCGGGGGTAGAGGTATTTCCTGTGTGGAAGGCATCGACAGTTTGAATATAGATGCGTTGCTCAAAAAATTTTCTTCAGAGATTGTTGTTATAAATGTTTGTACATTGTTGATGAATTTAATTACATGAGTTGTGTGTTGTCCTCTTGCTAGACAAACACAACGCAACCCAGCCAAACTTCAACCGTGAATGTCCCGTATGAAAGATACCAAATAATGGCTCGGGGGGGCACTGACAAGGGCAGCCATTTTTCGGGGTGAGTTTTAATAGGTAGATGGTGTTTTAGTTGTAATAATGGTTAATGGGTTCCTCCAATTACGCGGGCGTGTCCAGTACAAGAAGGGGAGCTGCTGATGAGAAGAACCCTGGTCAGCTTCTGCGTTCTGCAAGAGTTAGCCGGATGCTCATCAGAATTGCAGTTGTAGCACGTAAACATGCATTGACAGACTTAATTGGTTTTTCAGTCCCGAAGGGTTCATATAGACCTTCAGGGCTACCGAGATGTCCCGGGCCTCGGTTTCTTTCATGAAATATCTGATGGCACCTTGCATGGCCCTGGAACATCCAGCCAAGCTGATGTTTCTTCTTTCTTCATAAGGTATTCAAGGCACGAAGCCCTCACGAAGTGCCTCGCGTGTGCCTGAACTCTGGTAACAGCTACATTGTGTTGGGAAGGGTCGATATGAAATATGCATGTCAAAATCTCAAACATCTTTGTACAATAAAGTCACAAAATATAATCAAACTATTATAATTACACGAAGTAAATATTTGCTTCATATATGTTTATTCATACCATTTTTTTTAAGGGGGGGTGTTGGCATGCTAATGCCTGCCAACACCATGGCCACCTCCCCTTATGGAACTGTTGACGATGTTCAACAGCACCACCCTTCCCGGTATCGCTTATCGCATTCTTCAGTAAAGGGTGGTGAGATGTGTACAAGCCCAGCCACGAGCACAACACATCCTCCTGTCCATACAGATATGACGTGGTTAGCTGACTCCCAGCTGCTTCCCTTCTCTCTCACTCTCTCAAGACTAGACTTTTTCTCGATACCTCTGTCCACTTCCCGCCTGTAAACAACTACTGTGGTCAATAGGGTATCTGTATTAATACCTGGATTATCTAGATGGGAGTAACTTGAAGCGAAGGTTCGATATCGCTTTTGGTGATGACTGCTAATATCGCAAGGCGTCTCTGGTTGATCAAACCGAATTATACAGTCTGACATTGTTGATGTAACAGAAAACATGATTCAGTTTCAACATTTAATGCCTTCAGATCCTAATAGTGAAGAACCTGGCGAACCTACTTGTGGGCTTGCTGCTTGAAATTTCCTGTTTGCCGTGTATATGTTTTGCTACAGCTCGAACCTACCCCAATGTGAATTGGTATGGAGGAATAGCCTGCATCGTCCTCTCGAGCAGCCTTCTGGCTACATGCTGTTCACGTTTAGAATACCAGAAGCTTTCAAGCCTCATCGGAGATCGCAACGCTCATCATATAATATAGTACCGCGGCAGCCATCCGATGCTCTGGTTGCAAGCAAAACCCGACTAGTTCACATGTGTTTTTTTAAATGATTTAAGTTCTTAATATCGGTAAAGAATAAAGTAACCGATTCGACTTAGCCTTCTGAAAGTACACAAACAAACAGCTTAGCACTAAATAAAGCAAAATATTCATGAAGTAAATAAACCTGTAGTGGGTTATTGGCTTTGCAAAATGTCAGTCCCTGTCAAAAGAAAAAGAGCAGCGATTGTTCCAAGATAAATTTATTCCTCGCGAAATTGGCCATTTATTACACTTAAATGCATACAAATTCTGTATGCGTACACTGCAGATACGAACATCCTGTAATTCAAATTTCCTACGTTTAAGCTACGCCACAAAACATTTACTGCTTAATTTGCATTAGCTCAATATTTCAAATTGCATCGAACTATAAACTTTGCTTTTCGAGAATCTAAGCATTGTGAAATAATATAATTAATAATAATAATAATAATAATAATAATAATAATGCTTCAACCTTTTAATTTAATATGCTTGCATGTTTATTTGCATTTATTTTATTACTCGTATCCACTCAGTACAACAATCTCCGTTTGCAAAAATAAACACCCTAGAATATGAACCGGCCAGTAATAATATATCGTAGATAATATCACCTCCGAACCACAGTCACTTCATCAATCTTCTGATGGAATCGTATGCTACAACGTATGAATATGATCTTCCTTTATCAAAACCAGTATTAATTGGTCATTACATAAATACTCAGCTCGATATCACCACGTGTATTGACGTGACAATCAGGTGTTGAAATCCCGCCGATCGGGGAAGTACTGCCTGTTCTGGGTACAAAGTCGCGCGAGCGGATATTTACTATCAGTTGACCTCCGGCGGATCCCAGCGTTCAGGGGGGAGAACGCTTTCTGGGCCGGGTCTCATAGTACGATGTGTTCAGTATTTTGTTTTTGCTAATCCAACAGCTAGCAATAATTGGCATATGATATAAATACTAATTTGTTCGAATAAACGAAGTTCACTTGTTTAGTTTTTAGATTTCACGAAATACATATACAAAGTTTTTAAGTTTTACTTTTTATTAAATTCGAATAACATTGCAAATCTACTCGGGACAAGAAAATAACTAGTTGAATGAAGCGGATTGTCGATCATTTGTAAATTAATTTTCCAAAGTTTTTGTTTAAATATCGATAATAAGTGTGCTCGTTGGAGTTAACTGCCAACCAGTACGAAATATCGAATTCCTTTTCTATGACATGATTCACTGGCATTAATTGCAATTACATTTCTTTCATTTGCCGATTATATATAGATACATATATATAAAGCAAGTAGTAAGGGAACATTGTCGAAGACGTAGCTGATAAACTTCGACAATCCACATGTATATAGATTTCGAATGTCCAATCGTAGAAAACCTGCTGTGTCAAAGCCAACGTGGTTCCTATATATATATATATATATATATATATACATTGTTGGGCCAGTACTGTACACCAATCTGGATTGCAACTATCTATAGTCATCACTGTGATGGGTACAACGGGTAATGTTAAGGAAGAATTAAATGGTCTAATAGCATGAAAACACCAAACATTGACTGCAAAGAGATGGCTGCAAATAGTTGACGTAGATCAGCTTGTGATGTATTATTTATAATATATGTTTGATGATTCATTTTATTGTCTATTAAGAGAGATTCCTCGGGTTATAGCTATTAGGTTATTGTATAATAATAATTATTATCATAAACAAACAAACATATAATACACCTACCATTACATAAACAATGATCAGACGTTTCTTTAACACTAAACATATTCTGGCATCCTTCGAACGAATTCTGGCCAAATAAACGTTGTAAATGAGCGCAAACTCCCGCTGCTGCTGTTGTTACTACTGCCCCTGGACTATCTGATATATCCCCAACATTCAAAATGGAGTCGTCACAGAATATTATTATTTCGCGTCGCTTCTGCTTAACAACAAATCGATTGTTTTCCTCAACTAGTTGACTGCGTTCTATAAGCGTTATTTAAACAGTGTAGCTACGTGACGTAGAAATTCTGTTTCTTTCTGTGATACTGCTTGTTTATGCCTGTCCGTGTGTATGTGTGTGTGTGTGTGTTTGCACACCTGTGTCTCTCTTCATTAATAATGTTTATGTTAACCATGTCCACATCTCACTACGATGTCGTCCAACTATCGCATTATTCCCCCTAATCTCCTCTAATTTCCAATGAAGAATTTATGACACGTTGAAATTTACTACGTCCAGCTGGGTCGTGGCCAGGGTGCGCCATAGGGGCTACTGTGGTTGTGTGAAACATCTACCCCTTCCCCGTCGCTAATTGGCATAAGATCCAACTAACAAGTCCCATGTGAATTGGGATTTCTTGATCGATCGGTATTCTAAATGATTGGTCCGCTGGACGTACTAATCCTTATCTGACTCCGCTATTACGCTGCGTTGATACTTGTACCAGCATATTCCAGCGGTCCCACAGTACAAAATAAGTTTTCATTCGCTACAATACTTTCTGCGCGTCTTCCATGAACGGCAACACTGCTGTTGTCGTTCTTGATACAGAACGCAATAGGCTCAATATATAAGCAGCGTCTATACTCCTTCCCCTAGGGCATCAGTAGTAACCTTTGAACATCCCGGCTTTTACACAACTCTCTCTCTCTGTGTCTGTGGGTGGGGGGTGTTTTTTACTATACAAAATCGCAGTAGGGCTGGCACAATCCGCTGACTTTGTCGGATCGTTGATCAATCGTCTGTTTCGAAAGTGATGTTCTTTCAAAATACTTCTTTGCTTCACTGAATATAAATACAGTACTAGACACGCAAATAAGTTCCAAAATATCGAACGCAGACAGTGGTGCAGTCTGGAACACGTATTGCAAAGGCGGAGCATAAATTACAGCCATTTGCCCAGCCAGCGAAAAAATCACAGCAAATAAGAACGCCTTGTTGGTCAGCAAACCAATTTGAAACACCGATTTCGTATGGGAGCGACATGACAGCGCGTTGAACATGTCAAAGAATACGAAACACGTAAACGTCATCGTCGTGTCTCGACGTGTCACCACCTGAAACAATAATGATCCGGGAAGAGAAAATTAGCAACTTAATATTGATCAGTTCATCCTGAGGTGGGACCTTGTCAAATAAATAAACTACAATACAACAGCATAAGAAACGTGTAGGGATACCCTGATCGAGCATAAGCCTCAATAGTAATGGCTTCGACGGAAATGTGAATGTCAACTAAACCTGACTGATACGACTTTTTCATTAATAATAATAATAATAATAATAATAGTATATTCCGCTGCCTCTCGAACCCCGATTGTGACGTCGATCGTGTTGTTATCATTAAAATATATTTTACAATCGTGTGTTGAATCCTGTAACTAAGCTTCCCAGATAAGTACTAAGTCAAGCACAGTAGTCTGAGAGCCTTTGAAAAGCTCTAGGCTTACATATCGAGCGAGCGTTATATCGAGGCGGTTTGACTTAACAGGGGAACGTCATATTGGGATAAAGAGATCGGACAAAAGTGCGGACACTGCCTATCTAGAATGACAACTCCGATTCCGCATAAGAAACATCCCTGATTACAGTCTCACTGAGGGCTATGGTTGTTCTGGCATGAATAAGCTAGGACTAGCATAAACGAACATTGATCAGAGCAAAGCTAATGGAGTCACAGCGCCACCAAAATCCGAAATCGCTCAGAAAATCACTTAACTTCAAGTACCAGAGAGACTGGTATCTTCGGATACATATACCAGAGACTACGGTAACGCATGTAACCGGTTTTTTCAAGCGTATTATTTCGATTGTTCTTGATTCACAATATATTTTATTTGTAAACAGGAATTCCACATATGAAAATGGTACAATATAAAAATAAGCTGAAATATAAGAGCTACATTGTCGAATTATTATTCGGCCGTCCGGCCGGCAGCAAAATATGAGTAGAATTCGTAGGGCAAACATACCTCGTCACTCATTTCTCGTTTGAAGACATAGAGGGTGCCGGTTATAATAAGAAGAGCCGACAGAAGAACATTGATTACAAGTCCGCGGTCAATCATCGGCTTCTTCGTGTCCCGGGGTGGTTGGTTCAGTACGTCATGGTCCACCTTTAGTGAATTTCGGTTACGAAGTATATAAGGTCATTGTTCTTCCAAATAATAATTAACATACTATAGGTTGTTATTGTTGATTTGGTTTTTCCAGACTTTCCAAATAATCATTGCATATTAAATATTTAAGAAATATTTTATGCTATCCCTCTAGAAGTGTCTTACCGGTTCGACACCAAGCGATTGCGCGGGAGGTCCATCCATAATGATGTTTATCCACAAGATCTGCATGGCGTTCAACGGATTCGGAATGCCAATCAAAGTAGAAATAGCAATTAGAGAAAGAGCGCTTATCGAAGTTGACAGCTGAAAGCGAACGAAGTTACGTATGTTGTAGAATATGGCTTTTCCTTCTTCGATGGCTGCCATCATCGTTGAGAAGTTGTCATCCAGGAGCACCATGTCGGCTGCCTCCTTGCACACGTCTGTACCCTGACGGCCCATAGCGATTCCAATATCTGACTTTTTTAGTGCCACCGCATCATTGACTCCATCTCCGGTCATTCCACAGATTAGTCCATTACTCTGTTGAACGAAGAACAAAAACAGTCAATTAAAACACAATTCAATGAAAGGCACCAACGGCCAGAAGGTGGTGTACGTTCCAGTACGCTACTATGAGCGAAGTTTCATTAACAAATTTTGACTTGCTATCAATACAGGCTTCACTTCACTGGAATAAATATATATCAAAACGTTATAAATAATAGTGATTCCTTTCTGCCTATAACTTCTGTCGTCCGCAACTTTGAAATGGAACAGATGAATTGATGTACGATATAATAATTATTGAAAAGAGTTGACCTTTGTATAGCGATTCACACAATTGATGGAAACTCTAGAAATTACTAAGGTCTACTCTTCAAAAGAGAAAGATAGAGAAGGCGTGGATCCTAACTCACTCTTTATTTCGAAATTCAGTAATCACAACTAAAATCTAAAATAGAGCCACTAAGGGTATTTTTCACAGTGGTAGTTATTTTCACCTGAAGTGCCTTAACGATGCGCAGCTTGTGTGCAGGACCTGTACGGTAAAATACAGCCACGTCCTTGACTATATTTGCAAGTTGCAGTTCGTCCATACGTTCAATGTCGTATCCAGAAACGGCAAGCCCTGGCCGAAGCCCGATGCGACTCGCAATAGCCTGAGCAGTTTCCAATCCGTCACCCGTTACCATTTTAACATCTACAGAACAATTTTGTAACGTCTGGATGGATTCCATAACTCCCGGTCGGGGTGGATCCAAAATGCCCACCATTCCGATGAAAGCTATATTTCGTGGATCCGGTCCACTGGCCAAGCCCAGAACACGAAGGCCTTGACGTGCCAACTGACGTCCTTCCTCTAACAGAGCGTTACGTTGCTCCTCTCCTAGTGGTTGCCAGCTGTTGCTGTGCGGGCAGATGTGACTAAATACATGGCAAGACAGTTCACACAGGTCAAACAAGGAAAATTGATAGATATTTATTATGCATCCAGTTTGAGAACTCGCTAAGACAGTTCGAATGGCTTGCAACATTTTTGCACTTTCATGGTTCAAATTGTTGAAATTTATGTTCCCTGATTTGATTTCAGTGGGCCCCTTTCAGAGTAAAGTTTGCGTGCCAAAAAACTTGATATTGCCACATACCTGCATCGTTCCAATACAACTTCAAGAGCGCCCTTCGCAAATAAGAGGTGCTCGTCCGGATTCACCCGAGGGTGGACGCGAACTATCATCATTTTCGTCTCACTGCTGAACGGGATCTCTTCATCTCTAAACAAAACAAATAAATAAATACAAAGACACCCTCATATCTTATTAAAACGTTAAGTGCATCTATTAAAAAATGTGATACGACTCTCTCAGTTGAATCAGTCACCAGGGGCACAACTGGTGGACACATTTGGCTTAGTTGAAACAAGGATGACCATTTTTTAACTCGCTATACGGGTTGAGGGAAAGGGACACATTTTATCTTCGCCCATATGGGAGATCAAGGGTTAGAATTTTCGGACGAGAAATGCAAATCGATTCTACTGAATGAAAACGTGAAATTTCCGACCTAATTTGCGACTTCCAATGTATTTACGTAATGCTTTGCACTGCCTTGTGCCACATATCATAATCGGAAGGGAACTCTATGAGATGGCTAATGGGTAATGATTAGCTAGCTCATAGACGTATGTTTTATTAATATTTCTATTGGCCAATCTTGCCTCTGGATTTGAAGGTGTAATACCTGCCCGACTCCTAGCGATTGGAAACCACTCGATTTTGCAATGATTCAAACCTTGATAGCAGATTCTGTATAGTGTCGTAATTTTGATTACATTCATTACACCTGATTCGGACCGCAACACCATTTATTACCGCAAGCTTCAAACTATGTGCATGGATCCGTACAAATAGAATGACAGATGCTCAAATCGAAAAATACGAGCTAGCAACATAATGCTAACAATAGTTAATCCCTTTATATAACCTACAAACATTTGTTTAAAAATTAATAAAATGCCTTAATCTAATCCTTATTACAGATGATTATAAAGACAATATTATAAAGACTTCTTACCTCACGTAGTCATTTCGTAGGTCGTAAACTCCCATTTTATCTGCAGCCAACAATAAGGCGCTTTCCGTTGGCTGTCCCCGGAGCTCCAGGCCAGAAACAATATCGGCGTTATTACAGATGGCGCCGCATTTGAGAACCTGTGCTCCCGCACAAGAAAAAGCATACATATACCGTAAATAGCTGAATTTCGTCCGCATCAAAAGCTTCCTAAGGATGTTTCCTCAATAGAGAAACGAGTGCTTCATATGTTCATTTTATGATAGTAGCACGCTACGTAGGAATGAACAATATCTGCGCAAACTACGGTGTCCATTGTCCCATTCAGCCGAAGAGCTCTGACATTGATATTTGTATCAGACGCTTCATAAACGTAAAGTGAGAAGATCACTTTCCAAACAGTGCTGACTGCTATTAAAGATGATCATTATGGAGGCGTCAGAAATATTTAAATAACCGACACAGGGTCGCGAGAATATAAATAGTTTTACAGCACAAGTGGATAAATGTGCGCCGGCTGTAAATTTTTTCGCTACTGACTGACCGCCACAAGTCGAGCGATAGTCAAATGCGATGTTTAACACTAGCGACTTAAGGAGTTGAACAACTTCCGAAAAGTAAATGCTCTTCATAGTTTAATCCAACATTGAACGCATAATATTACAAATACATTTAGAGGATAAGAAGCTTAGAAACATACCTCCCTGACACTCTCAAGATTATTGACAGCATCTGACATAGGATGATGTCCGTCTCGGAGTTGAACCCGACTGAGGTCCGCAGTAACAACGTCAGTTACTGCCATTTCATTCTTCGTGAGTGTACCAGTCTTGTCGGAGCAGATAACGTTCACGCACCCCAACGTCTCGACCTATTAATTGTGGGTGCCATAAATGCAATAATACAAGGTGTTATTTAACGGAACTGCAGACTTCTTACACTGCTTAAATTCCCGATGTGTTACAAGATAACAACCACTTAGACTAGAGCGTTTAAGTTAATTAAATATAGGGGTCAAAATTGCGAACTTAAGCACTGAGCTGTGGAACTTCACGCTTGACACTTCTGATATAGGCGTGGCATAGAACATTCTATTGGGAAGCTCAAAGCAAAATTTTGTTTTAATTTTTAAAAATTAAAAAAACAAATTTCCTCTCTCCGCAACGGTCTAACGATAGTCTATAGCTCCCTAAGAAACAAGTCTATGAAAATAGACAGGTATAGCATGAGACTGAGTTCAAATTCTTGTTTCATCTGTTTGACAGTCTAAGTTTAGAGGCACTATTTAGGTATTAAAGAGATTTCCATAAGACCATTTTGGTCAGGTAGTAAATAATGAGATTCCAACATTTCAAAGAAGGAACTATTGGAATATCACGTCGATTTGGAGCGGGCTTGCCGAACAATCGAAAATGAATGAAACAGCACGGCTGAAATTGAGTAAGATTTCGGGTTGGTTTTGCACCAAGAAGCAATATACTGACGGTGGGTAGTTTCTTGACGATAGCCTTACGCTTCGCCATTCGCATCACTCCGAGTGCGAGCGTCACTGTCACAACTATTGGTAGGCCCTCAGGAATCGCCGCGACAGCCAAGGAGACGCCAATGTTGAACATTGACACTAAAGGCCGCCCCTGCAGCCATCCAACTAGCATAATGACACCTGCAAGGATAACACACAAACAATAGAATCATCAGGTAAAACATATTGTCAACATTTTTTATGCAGGATTGTAGCTGGTTATTACATGATCTCTCTTTGTTATGTATTTCGTGGTCGTTCAGGTCCACACGCCCTCGCCACACGTGATGTGTGTGTTTGTTATTCACTTTACATTAATTTTAAATATAAAGAGAACATGAGGGTGACTGTTAGGTTTTCAGGCAGCGCTAAGTCAGTTAATACCAGCGCTCACGAACGTCGGGCTTGATTGAGAAAAAGTTCCTGTTGATTGAGAATAACTGCGTTGACGCATTTATTCTTCCAGGCTAGAGTCCCAACTCTACAAAGCCCATTAGGTACGTAATAGTTAAGGTTCCATTCACTCACCAATTATTGCAAACGAATATACACTCAGCTGCTTGCCCAGGGAATCCATGCTTCGCTGTAACGGTGTCTTTGGTGAGTCCTCTGCCTTCATCATCCGGAAGATGTCACCAAATTCTGACTGTTCACCGGTATTGATCACTACCCCCCGGCCATTGCCATAACGTACAAGAGTTCCCATGAAAGCGATACTCGCCTTCGACGTTACATCAGGGCCAGCTGAACTTGGTAGAGCTTCACTGACCTTTGCTGCCGGTTCCGTCTCACCTTGATAATCGAGTCAACAAGATTAATGCCATATATATATGTAATCACTATTAATAATTAATATATTTTTCTCTTTTGTTGTTTTTCAGCTTGCCTTGCTTTAATGTATTCGTACCTGTTAAGCTACTTTCATCAATCTGCAGCTGATTGCAGTGAAATAATCGTACGTCTGCAGGTACACGGTCGCCGATTTGTAAAAGTACCACGTCGCCAGGCACGAGATTACGTGCCGCCATATGCTCGACCTGTCCATCACGTAGGACGGCACAGGTATGCGCCACAAGTTTTGATAATTCTTCAAGGGATTTCTCTGATCTGTAAACGCACATGAATGCAACAGAAATATAAATCAATTTCCATACATGAAAACGGTGGTCCTTCTATAACTAGCATATAATGTTTTGTTCTCGACTCGACACGCGAGTCTAAGAGGGACGACTGCATTCAAATGAGTAGTAACCCATCTGTTGAGCTGTTCATTCCTTGAACCGTCGAAATCTTAACTACGAACTTTTTTACAATGGTAACCAAATCGTATTTTGAACGACTTGTTTCTAGAGCACATTGGGCTATTTCAGCTGATATTTAGGAAGAACATACAGTAAGAGCAATAAACGATGATATTAATAATAGTATACGGTAGATTGATAAGTACTCATTACCTGTATTCTTGGATAAAGGCAACAGAGACAACGATAACGATAGCAACAGTAATTGATACAGCGTCATCGTACTGTGCCATTAGAATGGATACAACGGCTGAAGCTAACAACAACACGATGAGGGGGTTCTGGAACTGTTCGAGATACTTTGCAAAGAGCGATTCCTGTGGAGCCACGCAGAATTCGTTCGGGCCAAATTGATGCATACGCCGGTTGGCGTCCGACCAATTGAGGCCTCGCGATAGGTCATCCACGCCCAACTCACGGGCAACCTGTTTGATAAATGAATAAAATCAAAAAAGGAAATCAGAGCATTTGACAGCACGTAACAATTAATCGGATCCATGAAGAAGCCACTCTTTTATCTATCGAACCTTTGATGTGATTGAAGAGACATACCCTGCTCGTGTTAGAATTGGTACCGAGTCCGAGTAGAGATCCGCACTAAATTCACTGCATATGAAAGCCCGAACCCTCTCTCTCTCAATTTGTTCCTCGTACTAATTAATTTCAAGCTCTCATTAATCGCTCCTCATCACATATCTTATCGCGAAGCTTAATAATAGTTCTCTGTGGCTTGTTTGTAAGGGCGTGTTTCTTGTGAATGCATCTTGATCGATGCAAGAGTTTACTGACATAGACACAAGTAACGTAAGTAAGTAACACAAGAACAACTTGCACAACGACCAAGGGAAACCTATGATCTCTCAGGACTCATTTTCACCTGCATCGAATTGACGTTGAAGGAAAGTCTCATCGTAATACTACTACGAAGCCACGAAGGACTGTGCAATCGAGTGCGGTTAGTTCCCACTAAAGTTATCAATAATGAAAATCATCAACGGAAACCAAAGTAACGGGTAATTCGACCTTCCTCAAAAAAAAGCTCAGCGCTTAACTAAATGAGCATACTCTAGTTATTTGTACCCGTTACAACAGTATTACGTCTATATACCCACTCTTAATGAATTCTTAGACCCCAGTGAACAGCATAACGTCCTCCATCCTATTACAATTACAGATCGATATTCTCACAGCTGCTCATCTCAACAATGAATAGGGGAAGATTTTCGTTTTTAACCAATGTTGACACTTGGGTTAGATCACAGCGTCGATTAACTAACAAAACGCTATAATGATAGTCTAGATGGATGGGCATATCCTCTCTACATCTCTCGCGTCCTCTGGAATCTCTTTCTTGGTCTTTCCACAAAATGAACAATAATCTTCAGAGGTTTTTCTGCTGTTCACGTTCGAGACGGGAATGCAAGAAATTCTGTCGACATTAAAGCCTATGACACTATCGATTACAAGTCATAAGTAAAGCTACGAAGGTCTTGAGTATCGATGACCCTTATCTCTGTGGAAACGAAAGTACGCGTAGAATAGATCCAATGAAGGCTTGGATACTCTGTACATACACGGGCAGATCTAATACCACCGCATAACGATCCAATTGTTTCTAATACGCCATTGAATAAATCCACTAACCTCATGATAGTCGAGTTTGGCCGCTTGTCCGGACTTCATTGTGAGCAATCGACACCCAGCGGTGGTTTGCGTCTGCGCTCCACTCACGCAGTTACTTTGTGGGGACCCGCAGCCATTGGCCGTAATCGAGCGCTTTGACTGTAACAGTAAGTTTGAATGGCTGTTAAAAAAAGATCTCATGAACCTAACTACTATTCGAAGGGTGAATTGTTTACACGTTAGCAGGAACGTACCTACATACTACGATGTGATGTCTCCATAAAAACGTCATTTTAAATAACCTCAGTACTCTAAATGTCCTGTCAACAATTGAGCCTAATGCAAATGTTTGCGGTTTCGTCAAGAATTAAGACGCTATTTGGTAGAGAAATGCACGTGCCGCCAAAATTGTATTCACGCAGCAATGGTTAAATATATGAACCAAGCTCGCAGCAATACGTCGACAATTTACATATGATATCTAGATCACACGTGAATAATTTGTTTATAAAAGGCCTACACATATTTACTCAGCTGGCGGTCACAACCAAACGGTAGCCTCTGCTTGATCCACTGCTTGTGCGAATAAAGGAGAAACTAGCTGTACAAGCAAGATACACAGATAACTGCGTACTGTAATATTAGATCGAGTCATGAGTAAAGTATATATAAACTTTGAACCACTCCAATTTTACAAACAAGTAATAGAGTAGCTAACTCTTCTCAGTTGGCTCGCTTACTCCCTCATTTATTTCGCCTCTTTGTTTTTATCTTTTACCCGTCTCTCCCTTTTGGAATGTCAGAGCGTTCGTTGCATGGATACTAATAACGTCCGACATTGTCCTCATCACTGTTTTCATGCTGGAAAAAACCCAGCTGAGATTGAAATCATTTCAGTTCAAGGAATGTTCTGGAGCACCACGAAAGGTGCCACAAAAAGGAAGAAAAGTGGGTGTCACATATACCCAATGAAAATGTTGCCATTGACACTCGTCAACGAGTAGTTAGACCGAGAATTCATGGCCATAAAGTAGAGTACTGTTCATTTGGTGCGATCGGAAGGGATGTTCCCTATTATGAACATGGTGGAACCGATCAACACAGACCATTACAGAAGACAACTCAGCTCAATTGACAGAAAACGGCCGTGGGGTTATTAAGTTGGTTGGATTGAGATGTTTTTCCATCGCGGGATCCGCATGCTGCCTGATCGATAAGTGGGAGTCCTAGAAGGGAGGGACACCATTTTGATTAAGAGCTATTAATTCTTCCAAAGGGTCGAGCAATTCAAAACGAGTACAAAAATATACATTACTTATGACTCAACCAAAATAAAAGTTCCTCAAATTAGACCCCCAGCCAGACGACTGGACATTCTTTAAGCTGACTCTAAGCTGTCCCCCTATATGACAAGACTGTGATCTGAACCTTTTAAAGTTAATTTTTCAACCAAGCCGTACCTAGGAAGCATCCATAGAAAAAGGAAGATTAAACAGAAAAATAAAGATTCCTCACGTCTGACAGCAGGACTTAAACCCAAGCCGTACGTCACTTCTGTCCAGTAATCCAAGACACTCACTCGCCACTAGGCACTATCAACGGGACAGTGCAGACAACTCAAGCCCCTCAAACGCTGCCTCACTTAGCAGCAACACAGAGAAAGGTGTACGTATACATGCAGCTATAGAGCGGAATAGAATGTACTTCGCTTTAAACAACTGTATTATAAAAAAAAGCTTTAACACTACCGCAAATCTGCAATTTGCTCTCTTGTTGAACCATATAGCGAACCATAGATTATATTCTTTTATTTTATCACACCTGTGATGGTTGTAAATCCATTTTTCACATTTTGGTGGGGGATCATCAAAGGGCTTCCTTACTTATTTCAAATAAACTCCACTTTGATTTTTCTGACGTCCGGAGGTTTTGCGATAAGTAGGGACTGTTATTATTATTATATTTTATTTAAGATCCAAAGAAAGATGCACGATGACATCAGTGCCGTCTAATCAGATGATGGATGATAACGCTGGTGGGGAGTATACGAAAATTTGTTCATCGATACTAACGACACTGAGAAGGTCACCCTCTGGTCCAGGTGAGTGGGCCTGAAAGATTTTTGTTGAAGTCGCAAAAACGTCCCACATGACTTGCTCCGTGATTTATAGCTGGAATCGTCCGCTGAAGAATATTTGAGCTATGTGAATGACGCGTTTCATGTGAATACGGTAGCAAGCATGCGTAGGAGAGTTATATGCATGAGCCACCAACTGAAATAGACAGGTTTGTGAGAAGTTCAATCCATTCAGATAAGCCAGGTATTCAAGCAAGCAACCATGCGGGTGAGGGTGAATCAAAATCAATTACTCTGAGGAAAAGAGTGATTCCTCTTCGACAATGGAAGAACAAAGGGGAAAAGCCCGGAGAAGATACCATAAATAAACAGCAGCAGCAACGAGCAATTGCTCTGGACAAAACACCAAGATCAATCAAGTTACTTGAAAAATAGTGGCAGAGAATTAGCGTCGACACTGTCGTGTTTGGGCTGAGGACAAGCTGGGCTGGTTACACTTGGTGATGATAGGACTCTGAAGTAGTTCTTATAGGGAGTCATATTAGTTCACAAATCCTCTGTATTTTACATTATGACCAAGACAATATTGTGCAATATTATTGGACTAAATGTATATCTCTTAGACCGAACCGGTTCGTTGTAGGGTCGTGGTGAGAACTATCATAGCTACACGCTGCTTCCAGCGATATTCATTTCTTAATTAACAATAGCGCCACTGTGATTAGTTTGGTGCTATGACTACATACTGTAGTATAATAAACATCGGTGAAAAAATGAAAAAAACGCGCGAATTCCTAACCTAAAAGGAAATGCATAGCTCTGTACCAAGAATCTGTAACAGTCAAAATGATCATAATAGAGAGACAGAACCACAATAAATGATCGAATGCAGAGTTTCTAGATACGTGCTGGCCAATTTGTTTTGTTCAACAATCAACTATATATCATTGACATAGTTCTATTTTTGAAGCGGAAAATGTCATAAAAGTACGATGGTCTTGATTGGTTTTTATTTAGCCCACTTCATGTTCAGGGACACACTTGGTTATATATTGGAGGACACCTTGCCGCGAGACAGGAAACCAAGCGTTATTAGGGGCGATTCTAACATTAATCTGTTGGCGAAGGCATTTTGCGAGGATTATTTGGCCTTCTTTTTGTCAAGGAATTGCCATTTATTGATAGACAAAGTAACCCGTCCTGCATCTGGCACCTGTATTGACCACGTCGTGATAAGAAACTGCAAGGATTTTTTTGGAGATTTCGTCGGCCGTGTGGTGTACGCCTATTTCTTCTGATCATTTTCCTGTGGCGGTCACTTTAGCGGGTAGGGCTTCCGTTGGTTTTTGGAATGTTCCTCCCTGCTTGCCTAAATTAGTCAGAAGACATGACAGTGATAGTATCGGGAGTTTTGTGGAGAGCACTGGCAGACTCAGCTGGTTGAGTGTATACGATGCGGTCGACGTCGACGAGGCGTTTGCGGCATTTAGCTCGACGTTAGAGCGGGAGTACATAAGACGTTCCATTAAAACCGAGTCGAAAGTGAAGCCGCGGCGAAATGGATTCCGGTTTAACGGTAGGCTTAGTAGAATGAGACTGTCAATAAACTTTATACATGGTTTAGAAAGGTAGGCTCAAAAGAATCTAAAGATGCGTGCTATGTTAGCCTTCGCAAGTACCGGCTCCAAGTTCAAACAGCCAGAACTGCATTTTATAAACGACAGCTCGATATCCTTAAAGGGAACTCGAAACGATCGTGGGATTTCCTAAAGGCATCCTGTGGTAAGGGTAGGCAGAGGGCTACGCTACCTGGAAGCATTGTAGTGGGGGAAAGACGGGGGACGAACCACAAGTCATTGCCAACGAACCAAGTCGACATTTTGCGCAGATGGGTTCTCGGACAGTGGCGGCACTCTCGGTTGAGGATGATATAAGGCCGGTGCTAAGCTCTATTTGGTCAGCTCACGGTCCCACATTGGAGTTTCCTGACACAAACACGGGGATGATCAAGGAAACCCTTGATTCTACCAAGGCCAACTGGAGTCGTGGAGCTGTGGGTGTGCCCAGCATACTTGTAAAGTTATCCTCTGCGTTTCTTGCAGGCCCCCTTACGCATATAATTAATCTGTCATTAAGAAGTGGTTGTTTTCCTGTTAGGCTTAAAGATGCCACAATCATCCCGCTTTTCAGGAACAAGGGTTATCCAAAAGATGTGGCCATTTACCGGCCTATATCTCTTATTGATTACCTGCCTAAGGTTCTAGAGAAAATAGTAATGGGTAAACTGAAAACGCACCTCCGCGGACTCAATTTCTTCTCGCCTACTCAATTTGGTTTTCGAAGGGCTCGCTCTACAGAACTGGCTCTAGCCCACATGTGACAGGATATTTCGGATACGATCGAAAGCAAGCTATTATGCCTTGGAGTTTTTCTAGACATATACGCAGCTTTCAACTGCCTCCGGCACTCGTATTTCCTACAGGCTCTGGAGTGCCTTGGTTGCGGCACGCAGGTTGTTGAATAGTTCAAGTCGTACCTCAGGGCACGGAGACAGGCGGTGAAGGCAGATGTTGTGGAATCAGATTGGTGTGTGATGGACATTGGTACTCCGCAGGGCTCTATCTTGAGTCGTTTATGTTCATCATCCTTTTCAACTTTGTTCGGCTTAAAATATCGGCTGTTGGATGTGGGAAGGCTACTGCGTATGCAGATGATACGTCTCTCTTGTTCCGCATTCGCCCGACCCCAGTCCGAAGTGATATAGAGGCGTCCCTTAAGAAGGTTGAGGACATAATTGGGACTTTTGAAGAGGTCGGTTTAGTGATCAATGCCAAGAAGACGAACATCTCGTTATTCCGTCTGCCACAGAGGTCAGTCCAGGTTGTGCCGGTGCAACTTTGTGGAGAGATGCTCCCATGGTCTGAGTCAGTAAAGTGTCTTGGCATAACCTTACACGATACTCTTAAATGGCATAAACATTTCCAGTCATTCCTACCAAAAATCTATGCAATGATTGCCATGCTTCGTCGCCTTAAGGAACTTGGTATCCCGACTGAGCTTGCTGAGACTATACAACGTCCTACTCATGCCGCCTCTGTGTTACGGCCTTGCCGGTCTGGAGGGGTGGCTACAAAGGTGTATTGCAGAGGGAAGAGATCGTCCAGAATGATGCTATCCGTGTAATCTTAAATAAGCGCCGCTCAGACTCCGTCACCGACATCATGGGAAAATACTCGTTACCTAAGTTGTGGGTTTGGTATGCACTCTCATGTCGCTCTCCTAGCCTTTAAAATGTCTAAAGGTATTATCCCTGCTGATATTGCTTTTCCGTTATTGGCTGTAAGGAGACGAACAGCCCGCCGACCAACTGAGTTTGTGATACCATTCGTCAGGAGAGAATCTAGCCGACACGCCCTCGCCTGCCAGCTGCCAATAGTCGGGACATCGCTTCCTCACGAGATTCGTTCACTTAAGTCAGCAAAAAAAGTTTGCAGAGGTGGCAAAAAGGATTTTTTATGAACAATGTGAAATAATTGTGATAAGGGGTTACAGCTACACGTATTGTTGACACTGTAATGTGTAAATGATATTGTATTGTGTATATATGTATATTGTTGCGATATCATCAACTGTGTAATTTCGTTTCGAATATCGTACATTTATATGTAATGTTTTTAGTATCAGTGTGAGCTGAGGTGCAAAAAAAAACCCTTTTATTTTTATATTTTATCGAGAACAAAAGCGTATGTATATTGCACTTCCGAAAATAAATTTGATTTTGAAACTGAAGGTCAATTTACAATTACGCCATTGACCATCGATATCCTCCTGATTCCCGGAGGGACCCACTTCGTATTTTTGGTGGCTACCTCGAAACGAATCTGACCCAACGAGGGCGTGTGGCCGGCTTGAATAGAGAACTTAACATGAGGTCGAACATTATATATATATATATATACTACTGCCACAGGTCTCTGTTACCGGGACTAATTTCGCACACCGGACTGGGATGTGCCTGGTTTTTACAATTATTTTATTTGTTCAGATTGTCCTGATTTGTGTTTTAAGTCAGATTATCCTGACCGTGTTCTAAGTCAGATTATCCTGACCTTGTTTTTACACACCTTTATCATATTTTTTTCTGCGAGAACTTAAGCATTGTTGAACTGCAGTTCCGAAAATAAACCTCAAATGAAATGAAAATGAAATGAAATATATATATATATATATATATAGGGAAACGGTTTAAATAACCGAGATCACAACGATATTGCGCGTGGCATAACGCGACAAACCTAAATCACCGTCTAAAATGCTGCTACGTCGGAGATCAGTCTAAATTTGAAATGCTATAAGATAGTAACCCATTGGAGAAACATTGGCGTCCTTCAAAGAAAGGGGAAGAAAGTGTATATTCATTCATTTTGCCGTGACCATACGTTCGACACCAACTGCCAAATGTAAGGTACTAATAAGTCTTACTTGATCTATGTACAGTACTATGTTATTATGCACAATTACCTGATTTTCCTTTAATTCTCTATTTATATTCGCTTCGGTGTCTTTGCCACCTTCACACATCGGTTCAGACTTGTCGGCTGTCGGGGACGTCTCGCGCCCCTGCTCCGTGCTGCTCGCCATAGCGATGATCTACTTTCGTTGACTTAACCTAACTTGAGCTGACCGCCAAAGTTCGCACGTCTCTTGCACGAAGTCGTACAAATACAATCACAATACATTCGATAATCCTAACTAGATTTAACTCATTAGTAAAGTGAACATCAAAGCCAGCACCGTAACTCAGTACATACAACTCAGCAAGATCCATTAAACCCTAATGTCACAATTCACTCACATCCATGTGTCACAGAAAATACAGCTGACGTTGTTGTTGTTATTTGGCAGAGCAGTAATGACCAAGCAGGTGGCTGATAACGTTATAACGTCAAATACTCTGTAGAACCGCGACTACTGTAGGATTCGTATGCGTCGGATACGGCGGCTAGCCAGAATGCCGTTTTGGAGATGAGGCCATCTATCGGATACAGTTGCGCACAGGATAGAGACTTGGATTCAGCCGTTCCAATGAATCCGTCGGATTGGTGTAGGATAGGCGTTCGTGTGTTTGCTCGGACAGTGTTGTCCTCCTAATCTAGCTAAAGCGACTACTGTGACTACGGCTACTATCGGTGATGCAGAAAGAGGGAGAACGGGTCGGAAGCGATGATCGCTCTGACTGGCGGCGGTACTAATCTCGTCGCGGGTCGTTCATCGACGCATTCACACACCATCAGCACCAATGTTTCGTTTAGTTTGCTCTGTTTGAGTTTGTTCTCTCTTTCACAATGGACAATTGTTCTGGCAAGTGGTCTCTCCACCATTGCGTGCTACCAAGTTCTCGTCACCTCGATTCGCTGCTTTTTAATTCATTCAGTCATGCACCCACCAATCTATATCTATCTATTAAGAGCATGCAACTTAAATGCTTCAGTAACAGCTGAACGCACGACCACTCGGCTAATAAGGGATACAGAGGGTCAAGCGTTGGAGCTGCTAGTCGAGAATTCTGAGCAGATAAGCAGTAACCGAACTCGCAGGCCAACTATCGACCCAGACGTGTTATGAATAAATTTGCCAAGTGGTAACATTTAGCGGCCAACACGACGACAAAATAATAGTCAAAAGGTTTCTTGCCGGCTTTTGTGGCAGGATAACGACAACTTCACTCAGTTCAGTGAATTCTCACTCAATGTCAGCTTTACCCTTTATACTAATAAAAATGTATATATGTAGGTTTTTGATAAATACATTTTAATGGATTTTTAAGGAACTATCCTTTAAAGGACACTATCGTCGTAAACGAAAATTCTTCTGCGAACAAAAAAATTCCGAGCTTTCAGACGCTAATCATACATGAGTCGTATGTGTACACGTTGACCGATTCCACAAACAACATGAGCCGATTGGTGGTGCCATAAAATACACCCCACGAATATGAATTTGCTTCATCGGGAGAGACCATCATCTCGTCGATATACGGCGCGATATCGCATAAACAAACGGATATGCAGCACATCTTCATAGACAGAGTGTAACAGACAAACTGTAGTGAGCTTTTTTTTCCGCCAGAAGGAATTAGTTCATAACTGACTTGTGGTCAGTCTCCTAGTTCAAGTCCCTCTTATGCTGTATATATAGACCATTATTTCTTGTTGTACTAACACTTAATACACTGTTACACTTTGTAATTCAGCTCTGAGACTGGCCCATAGCTAGAGCGTCTATGGGAGCAGCCCTTGAGTAATTAATGATCGAAATAAAATAAAACCTTTGTATCTCTAGATCTCGATGTGCACAACGAAACCAAGCCCATCATTACAAGTGAATGATGCTGCCTATCGTTAACCTACTTGGCCAGGCTTTAAAACTATATATTAGAACGGTTTCATTTGTAGCAAAGTACAGATAACGTCATCAATGGAAATATCGCAAAGTTAAGAGCGTGGCAATTTTTGCTGTACGCGGTTTGGTCCAACATCAACACTAACTGATATTTAGACAAAAGGGCCCATCCAATTGTATCGAATCAGCCAAGTACCTCATGATCCTTCAAATAGCCGCACATCTAAGCAGTCTCACAGTCAGCGTCTTGAAACATCATTATGGAAAATAGGGAACGAGTGTCCACTCCAATTCTTTAGTTGTGTGTCTAGCGAAATTTTCCACTCAGGAAGAGAGATAAACTTCACATCACTGATAACCGCAATTAACGAGAAAACAAAAAAATATTGATTAACAAACCATCCTGTGTTGATACAGATTGCTGTTTATACCAACAGTCCCACAGCAATGCGTTCCCTACGGAGTACAATTATTTATAAAAAAAAAGAGATAAATATTATATGTAGAATAGAGATTGTCCGCTCTTCGAGCTGGTCCTAATACAGGACAACAGTTTCACAACTGGCACATATGCTTTCTTTGCCTTTCACATTGATGTCGCGGACACCTGGACGACCGTGGGCAAATTGTTATTTATTATTATTAAAACAGTATGATTATTATTACTATGAGACACGGTGGTGCTGTCGTCAAACATCAGTCGCGCCAACACACAACATGCTGGTAGCCTAACGATTTAGATTCGCGCGGTTGCAGCAAACTAAACGAATTCGTGAGAAAACGAATGGAAATACGGGTATGCGCTGTTGTGTCCATATTGATACACACACGATTGATACTGAATAGCCACGTCATACTGGACATGTATTATAGATTACTGGTGATATATCTTAATCAAACGACATCGGTGAAGGAGTTCAGTGATGCAGAATTTTGTGCCAAGCATTTGCTTGAGACATCACATATTAGTTCCAATATACTTCGTGTCTCCTTCCGAACCGACTGCACAGACTGATGTGTCCATGCGTCTAGTATACCCACTGTACGTTAATTTAGCTAATATAACTGCCTGTTAACGACCAGTTCTTAACAGAGAGAGAAAGAGAGAGAGAGAGAGATATTTGGTGATGGATGATGGGAAGTAGCGCGTCCACGGGCGTTAAGAAGCCACAGCTAGTTTCCGTCAGCACAGCTCACATCAAACCCTTCGATATAAAGGTCGCACCGATAGATTTGTCTGGCCTAATTTCTCACGAAAATTTTCGTGACGAATGTACGACCCAGACAGGGTAGAACCTGAACGCCCCAAGTTGGTTCTCGGCTTGTAAACGTCACGCTGAAACCGATTGGTACACATCTCTCACAGCCGATAGGCCAGTATTCGTCGAGAAATTCCTAAAGTTAAATTTTTTGTACATGGAACGAGACTAGAACAATGAGAGACAACAACTTATATTTAAAACTTCCAAGCAACTGAAGGAGTATTGCACATTATTAAACGATGAGGAAAAATAAAATATTTATAGCGAGGAGCTAAATGAAGTTAAAAATACACCTAGAGATTCAAGAAGTGGTATAGATAAGCTAACACAATTGAGTAAAGTAACTCAAACTCTTCCAGCTGGAAGATTTTGAACTTAATAAATCCACGCCATGCCATCACGCATTATGAGGCCAATACATTTCATCATATATATATATACATAAATATATAAAAATATATGTATCATGTGTTATGTCTACCAATGTGGGGTCAAGACGCCGCGCAACACATTACCCAAGGATGCCATCTCTCAGTAGCTTGACAAGTTGTTTAATCACCGCTGCCAATATTCTCTTTGAAGTAATACTAGTAATTCAGTCTCAAACCAGGCCCAAATCCATAAGAGATAGGCTTAAGGTCCAATACTTTTAGTGAGTAGGATTATAATATTTCATTGAATCCTATCATATTGTCAAACAATGCATAACAAAGATGATTGCAATATAGATGTAATTGTTAACATGTGTAGTGATCAACCCAGCACCTTGTCCCCAATTATTGAATATTTACTTTTTGTTTAACTAATGAGCTGTTGAACCCAGTTCCAATAATATATTTCCAATAATAAATGTAGTAAAGTTCGAGACTATTTCTACCCCGTTTGTGGAACATACGATGTAAAAATAAATGTTCAATTCACTACCACCGTCGTCTACACGAGGACTGATTTATTGAAGGTTGGTGTAACTTCCTGTCCCTATAATTTTAATTTTGATTCGTTACCATTAAATGTTTGTAATTGAGTACTGAATATACGAGAGTTCGACCTGTGCACTAGTTAAACCTGCGAGAGATGTCTCGAACTGCGATACTACCCGGTAATCCCATGACAATTTTCTTAAATGTCTCGAACCGTTCGTAATATTAATAGTAATGGCTTATTATTGTATGTACTCACGTGAGTCAAGTCTAAACACAATCACGAATATAACATATATGTACATGTGTCGCATATATTGTATAGTAAAAATTGTGAAACGTGCACTATACCTTGGATATTTGTTGGAACCAATAGACTTAGGCCACAATAAAAAAAATAACATTTTACGATATAGGGCCAAACATTAGAATCCAAATTAAATTTTCCGTACAAATGGCATTCCATTTATATTACCAAAAATAATAAAGTGATTCTTAACAATGTGCCATAATGATGTCACATGAGGGTACTTCTTATGAAGCAATGCCGTAAGCAGTCGTATAGTGGCCATATAAATATATAGTATATTCCTAGTAATTTAATAAAATTCGCAGTTATCCGTTCTAACATTGAAGAAGCTGATTAAATTATGAATTTGCAAGGAGACCCTACGCAGATAGAATACTAAGAAATATAACCTGTAGTATGTAAATCTCTTTGTTTAACTCGCTCGAGTAAAATTTATTTGGGTACTTCATAAACGGATTTGCGACAACACAAGACGAGCGTGAGTATGGGCTACATTTATGAAAATTTGTGTGAATTTGAACAAAAATAGCATGGATTTTTATCGATCAGTTCGAAGATCGTGTATATTTTAAGCGTATTTTTGTTTATTTAAGGACCAACACCTCTCAGCACCCATGCCTCTGGATGTTTAAACAAGCGTAGTGGCAGCGCAAATAAATAGAACAAACGCCTAAAAGGTTGAATCTCGCTCATACATTACACGTGCATTTAAAGTAGGCATACCCATCCACGGTATCGGGACATTAAGAAAATTGACTAAAGGCTACCTAAAGTATATATATAATTAAAAAGAAATACAACAGTAGTTGAAATCAACTGATTTATTGACGACACGAGCATCTTACGAATCTCGGCGAGACCTTAAGTACACCTAAAAGGATGTCAATAGTCCGCGAACTCACTTGGCACTTATTCGAAATAGCTCTTCATGTGATCCGACCTTCACCACCCAGTGGTAAGTAACCCCACTATCTATACCACTTCTTGAATCTCTAGGTGTATTTTTAAGTAACCCCACTTTATATCAATCGGATCCACTATGTCTACCACAAACGTTCCCAGTATGAGTCCAAAAACACAGGAAGTTCCTGCAGACCGCCCCTACCTCTGCCATTCGAACTCAACCCCATTAGTTCGGCACTACTTCCCTGTATCTGTAATAAATGCAGGACCAACCCTACACGTTTAACGGCATTCGGTCCAATTCGAATATAAATTAGGCCACAATATAGGAAATACTGGAACGAAAAGAACGTTACTTAGATATAAGAATTTTTAAATGAAAAACACCACCATCCTAAATATGACGCGAGTGTAACGCGGATTTTTGCACAATTGGGATTAGTTCGCCGTTTCTATAATATTAAGGATTATTGTCGTTTCGACTGAGCTCGGGTTTTCTCCTAATATGGAGGGCAACGCGATTGTCTACACACTTGTCTATCCTTTAAAATCTGAATGCGAGTAACCAAAGTAAAAAACATTTCTTGACAAACGTCTATACCCGCTGGCGAGTAGCACTACGCAGACGAAGACTGTACTGAATCCATTGATCAGTTTTAAGGAATGATTTGTCGATTAATGAAAGTACATCTGAAATAGTCATATCCGACAACTACAAGACTCTCATGACCAATCAATGATATATTACAGTTCAGAGCACCTCACGTTTACTCATCAACTGGGTCAATGATGATTAATCACCCCGGATCGGAACCGTTTGATGCCACTATCTTTTAATTCAACATATGGGAGCGAATTGACACTTTGGAATTATATTATTAGCGTCGATTCGGAGTCAGTTACTGGCGTTCTATCAGTGAGCGATCGTACCTGTGAACGATTCAAGTGAAGCGAAATTATTGAAATAGGACTTTCCTCAGAAAAGGACGAGCTAGTCCCCTGGATGGTCTAGTGGTGAGTGAGCTACGTTGGACTGCTAAACAGGAGGGACATATGTCTAGGCATCAAATCTTGCTGTGAGACGCTTTGGAGATCTTTGGACTTCTGCATCGTTTTTTATCTTAAGATCTATCCGAAGATCTCTTATTAAGAGTGGCATTAACGAGCCCGTCCTACAGTCGGACTTCAAGTCCCAAGTTTTTCAACAGCTTTAACAGCATTCCTATGTATTCTCCTGTGGGACCAGAGTTTATCAAACCAATCTCGCACGTTCAGCATGCTTGAAGCTTTATCAGGTGTCTTACATGTAGTGGTGGCCATTGACACCGTCATTAAAAATCATTAAAAATTAGCCGCCTCCTCAAATAAATATTTCTACATCGCGATACATAACAATAACAGCGGTCGACGACAAAGACGACCCCCCCGCCCCCCCATTTCTTTATCCAGGGGCTCATGATCAACAAAAGAACGAGATCCCGGCAAGCAGGATAAAATAAGAACTATATATTTGTTCTAATTCACTGCTTAAACGATCTAGAATACCTATGAGTCCATGTCATAATATAGCAAAAATAGCGACACAGAACTTCCCTTAGTTAATTCGTGCAAACAATAGAAATTAGTAAGGAACTGCCTCAATTGCCATCGAAAGAGGGAAGCCTTAGCTTCGACAACACGTTGTAATATAACACATTTTAGATACAGGAAGAGTAACAGGACCCTTCATAAGTTCATACGTGTATGTGCGCATTAATTGGTGAAATGAAAGTCTCGCGTGCAGCATAAGACGCGCAAAATGTTTTGCAATTGTATACAATATGATAATGATTGGACAATGAAATATATACCTCGGATGTATTGTCAAAGATGAAAACTATCTGAGTATACCCAGTCAGCATCATTATTATAAATATGCTCGGAAATGCCAGAATAACTCAGGGAGAACTCTCCCTGAGTAGGCTGAACTAATTTAAATAAATTTCAAAAATGAATAGAACCCGCAGATTATTAGAATGCTAGGTATCACAAAACCTTTAAAAAGCATCAATACTTAATTGGCTAAATCCGAATAGACTCTATTAGATTCATGACGGTAAAGACAACTAACTATATTTATAAAGCCACAAGTACAAAGTCCTCTTCGATTCATGTGGTCGAAACCTCAATTTTTCCATGGATATAATATAATATACAAAATATACATTAAACTCGAGACTTTCGAGGTATTTATGTAGCCACAGAGGAAACACACAAAGTTAGTTAATGCAAAGTATCGAATTCTGTTCACTGTATTTACATAATTATGCTCAACTCGGTCCCATTTAATCCTTTACAGATATATCGTCATCAGGTGCAGAAATCAACAGTAGTATCATGGGTATCACACGGTAAAAAATTAATTGTGCTTCCAGATGGATGCACTCCTAAACCACAAAATGTGTCGGCAGGTTAGCTTTTGCAGTTCGGTGGATTAGCATATAAAGCTACTGCTTTAAGTGCTTTGGTATGGCAGACATATTACTGAGCCAAAAGTGAGCTGCAGTGGATACGAGTTCCGGCATTTGTAACAGAATTAAAGAAGTATGCTGAAGAAGCTCAAAATTTTAAGCTAATTTAGACGTGAAATAACCAGTCAAAGAATATCTAATCAATTCCTTCATCCCCAAAGAATAATATAAAACAAATAAGTATTAATAATTAGCAAATTGGACCAAGAAACTGATTTTAAACAAAAAGAGATCTGACTAGATTCACATCGGTGGAATTTGATTAAATTAAACCGGTAAAATGAGGGGGGGGGCTTAATTTTGAGCCAGTGATCAAATTAGAGACAGACATTTGTATGGAGATGCCTATTACTTAAAACACACAGTTAGAAAATGTTAACACTGAAGAACCTAAAAAATATCCAACCACATATGCCGTCATATAAAAAGCAATTGAATACCTAAATAGTTCATATAACATACAGCTTTGTAAATGTATTTTACTTGTTGGCCATACCCGGACATCTGTTCCTATCTATTTTGTTGAACTTGTTAACCGGGTAAATATCGATTACTTGAGGTTAATACTACGAAGTGAAATGTTAATATAGAATAGATATTCGATCTTCTTATATACATAAATTGTTACAAATGTTAAGTTCAATTGTTAATTCTCTCCTATGGAATGAAGAGATGGTTATAGACTCAGTAACATGGAATCACTCTGTCTATTCATATCGGTCTGTACAATAAGACCAACACCACCACCACATCCAGATCGATCGATCGATTCGAACTGTCACGACATTTGTACGTGACAGCGTGGCATGCGTGTATACAGCGTGCCATATCGCTGTATGGTCACCCACCTGTGTCTATCGTCAGTATCTATCGATCTTCAACAAAGTCGTCCAGTTCCCCCTCCGTCTAGGGCCACAGCAAGCGGCCGGACATCTGCCCTCCAATTATAATTATTTCTATTAGCAGTAACTTAGCCAAACCAGTTCACTGTCAGACACCGAGCACACACATACACACGCCCGCATAGGACCAATATTATTATTATTATTATGAGGAGAAGGAGTGATAGAACACACAACAGCAGCAGCGGCAGCAGCACCGACAACGGCAGTTCCTCTGTGTCATCGTCTTCTGTATCGGCAGCCCCCCTTGCCAGATGACCACACGACCAAACGTCTGTCGTCCGCTTGTCCAGAGGTGGCGCTCAGAGTGATCGCTGCTGACTGTGTTGAGATTTCACTCGCACGGCGGTTGGCACGCTCTCGGCGCCAAATTTGAAATATTACAATCGTTGGACAGGCTGAGAATTCACCTCACTGATCAGGTGGAGAAGTACCGGTATGCTCATAATCGGAGTACTCGCTAAAAAGGACCTAAAGGTTTTTACACGAGCGCTGATGTTAGGGATTATTTGCTAACAAAATCCCTGACAAAAAACATAGCTTATAAAACTCGAAGCAGCGTGCTACACTGGGACCGTTGCAGTTTCAACTGGACGTCAGGTTTTTGAATTGGTCAAAAAATTATACCTCACTTATTTATGTTGTTCTTATTGGTGCTCGTTGGCATACACGATTGTGATTGGCACTATTCCGCCTAAAGATTAGGTTATAACCAAAAACAATATCAAGCTTGTGCAAATAGTTTGATTCAAAGCTGCAACTCGGAAGATCTGGCATCGTTGACGCAATTAAGGTGATATAATGAGCCAGTTGAACATTCCCGAGTTCAGAATTATACGGGACTTCATTTTGAACCTATTGAAATATTCGAAAGCTACTGGCATGAACAGACAATGCAGCTAATCTATCAAAAACAAAACAACTACCCGACCATTAATTCGCCTTTCACGTTCTGTGATGAATGTGAGATTGAAGAATATAGATTAATGTTTATACCAATCGTCATGTTGGAACTTACATGCTTTATTAATATAATATATTTGCGAAATACTTATGTCGTTATTTTAGCTATAGCAAGCACATTAGTCTGTGTTAGAAAATCTGATATACAGCCAAAATGATAATAATTATGATGTTGTTAACAAGCAGAGTCTTTAATATTCACCTTCTCACACGTTTAGTTGTCCACCTTGTGCAATGTTTTCAAGCGCGTCAAAATGTACTTATTTTCAGAGTGTGACCATATAATGAATGCATACGGTAAGGAATAACCTCCATAATATTATAATATAACGACAGTAGAGTGTGCAGTACAGTGAATTCAGTATAAATTCAGAAATCGTGAACAACCATATCGAAACTGTACTCACTGTGCAAGAAGGCTAATTTCGTCATGCTAAACTGAACCAGCATTACGCCAAATAAAGGCAGCGCCTTGTATTTGACAAAAATACTTCGCTTGTTTCATATGTAAATTTGCTAGTTCTAAATGTGTACGATTAACAAACCAAGTAGACTTCAACGATCATAACTTCAACGAGCACCAAAGAGCTTACTTCAACTGTATTGAAAAACTGATGTATCATCTCGAATTATTAGGCGCACACTTCAAGTATGCCACCCTTTACTTACGATACGAGAACTTAAGCGTTGTAATATTTCGCAGTTCCGTCAATAAAAAAATAAGTGAATTGAAAAAAAAATTAATTTACTTATTATCTATAAGATTACTGTGAGATCGTCTACTCCTTTCGCATTTTCTACCTGAGAAGATCTATATATATATATATATATATATATATATACAATAATCAAGACTAATATTAATGGTAAGTATGGCGAACCTACGACCATCGCTACTAAACATAATTGATATAAGTACCTGAAACTACATTGATATATGCGTTAATAGCAACTTGGCTTTTTTTATTGTTAATTTTGATTTATGTTGCTCTTTGTATTGTTATTAAAAACTTGTGCTCATCGAAACGGGTAATACTATCTCTTCCTTAGGCATAACTGTTTAAGTGTTGCACGTGAAATAGGTGAACTTCTCGAAGCTTCTTCTCTTCATCTGTCATCTTGTTCGGTCACTTCGGTGTCTAATGGATGGATGTTTCAGTTATAATTACCATCCAAGTTTCGTCTATCCAGAACTTGTTTGATTGTTGTATGCCATACATTGGACTATATTGCCCGACTCAAGTCCGTCACCCTCGTTGTGTCGGCCTGTTCCAAAGCTTAGATAACAGTCGACTTCTTCGTTAAGAGTTATTGCCTCATTGCGTAATAGCTAGTTGTAACGTTAACTCATGTGTATAGAATAAACCCATGTGCACGGGTTTCAACAATCTCGTCCTGTTGATTCGCCAACTTGTGGTAATCTAGCGTCCTACTTCCTCGTCGGCCTTACACAAACCAGCGTGATGGATCAAAGTGGCCTGATTGGTGAAGACTTGAGCGCACAAAGGACAGCTAAGATCAGCCTCCGCATGTGGGCGACTTGCTTGTTGAGGAGTGTTCAACTGTGAATGATAGAAAACAAAAGAGATACCGGTTACTAATCCGACGAGAGAAATTATTGTGCTTTCTATTATATATGGACACTGAGTAAACACATGCCTATTTGGCATTCATAATATTATGGCTTCGATCTAAACGAAGCCTGCTCAGCCTAGAAGGCTTGTTTAGACTCTAGAAATCACGTTTTAGGAGGTTCCAACTAATTGTTTTTGTTGCAGTTACATATGTATAGTAAAATAATTTTCCTAATGAAGCCAAATAAGAACTGCCTACTTAAAAACACTTTTTTATCTCGGCCTATTGACATCTAGAATGAAAAGTAGACCTGACGAATTTCGGTTTTCTAACGTAGGAATAAACGTAATCTTCAACTCAAAGTGTTCCTATATTCATAACGTGTTATCAATGTAGCAATTTCATTAAAAAATAACGTTTGACGGCACGAACGACCCACTTTTTTTTCGCAATTCGCAGTTGTGATTTCTGCCCGGCAGAGTAGTAAAGGCCAACGTTACCCCGTTGAGCTATAACTTTTCGACATCACTTAATCGCTCTCCTTAGCTCCTTAGTTTGCGTTTCTCTCTCTCGCTCTATTCCTTATATATATATATATATATATATTTCTATTAGGCTGACCCAAAAAAGACACACATATAAATTTCAGCTAAAGTAGGTGACATAAAATAAAGATTCCCAGCATATTTATTATTTTGTACCCAAAATCTCGTAGTAGAATATTCCGTTGAAATCCATGTCAAGTGCTACCATTACTATATAAATTTTATGGGCGGACCCACAGCCAATATTTAACGTATGCGGTACTGCTTTTGGCACTGCTTCATCAGACGGACCCCTTGAAATGCAGATGTGCAGCGGTGGGGATTGAACCGGTGCGCCTACGTGTCTCCTCCGATTGCAATGCGCACACGAATGCACCACGCCACCGGGCTCGACAGTGCTTCCATTACTTTAGGCTCGAATCTATTGTAAACTGCTACCGCCATTACCTGTTCACCTGGTCGTAGCCACTGTTTCAGTTGATCTTTTTCCAGTCCCCTAGACAGGCTAACCCATGCCTGTATAGGGGACCGGTTGCAGGGGACCTCGTCCACTGCAACTGTATTCTCTAAGCGACTCTTCTGTTGCCTATATATTTTCAAATTGTCTCGAACACTTCACTCAGTTGGCCAGGACCGAGTACATGAGAGACCCATTTTGCACTTTTTTCTGCATCCTTCTCTTCTGAGAATGCAAGTCTGAGAGACCTGGGCCGTCGGTTGTCATTTCGAACGCCCAACGAAGGCCGACTGCTAGCGGCTTTCGTGCCGCCCGCTTGCTAGTTTTTGTGTCTCACTACCCGCCAAATTTGAATTCAAACCGGCCAATAACAAGAATACAGCGCAAGACGATAGGAGTGTAATTTTTGTGGGTCAGCCTAATATACCGCGGACAACAAAGGCACATCTTCTATTATCGAATAATCAGCATATGTTAGGCACAAACTAAGGAATAAGAAAAGCGATCAAGTGGTGTCGTATATACATATTAGATGGACAGTAAACAGAAAGAGACAAACCAATCGATCGTTCATAAGCTGCATGTTCTGAGCCTGAAGATCAGTTATCTCCTGACGCTGAGAACGAACCAGCTCCTCGAGGCGAAGTCGTTCAGCGTTCATCAGGTCTGCTGCCGCTTGGTCAATCTGATCAAAGTAAAACAAAATTGAGAACAGCGCACTTTTACTGAATATGTTTACGAGGTATGTTTGATGATAATAATAATACTTCCAATGAACGTTGCAGCTTTCAAATATATGCAAGGAAAACCGCTTGCAAATATTCGCAAACATTGACACTCATTGGGAGTCAGCATAAGGGATAGACTCTTGTGTCTAAGTAAAAAAAAATTATCTTATATTGATTGATCATATATCATATATATATATGTGCTTAAAACAGCAAAACGTTTTACTGCAAGTATTGTGACACGATTAGATATATAATATTGTTATTACATACGTATATATTAAAATAGATAAACTGCTGGGATGAGATTATGTAATCTAAAGTGATAAGTGATATGGTAGACTGCTCCAACGGTATCCTCTATCATTGGCGGACCACTTTTGCATCATCGAACAAAAGATCAACAACCAACCTGATTCCGTTGGGAAGCTTCTCCATTGATGACCACGGGTTGATTCTGCTCGAACGCTTGCCAGGTCTGTAGCAACTCTTTGTAGTTGTTCTCCCACTTAACGTGTGCCGCCTGTTCCTTACGCCATTCCTCTTTAAATGCTTCGATTTGGGACGCTTGGTCATTCTGCAGGAGTTTGTATGCGGCCTCGCGTTGTTTAAGCATGTTCAATTCACTATAAGTAATTCAAAAGTAAAGTTAATAAATAGGAGGTCGCATACTATTATATACTACACTGCATTCGAACTCGTGCCTCCACATTGCCTCAGGCACTATGGCCCATTGTGGGGAATATGGAGCTGAACAGTTTCAAGCAAAAATAGCAGTTAGACCGGCCGTATGACTGTCACATCAGCAAAACATGGTCTGTTACTTATCGTAGATAGCATTCATAAGAAATATCTGCGAACAGTTTTTTTGTTAAGTCTTTAAATAGTTAAAGCAGTCCTGCTTCTTTTAATATAAAATCTCTGCGCTAATATCACATTCGTGTGAATGTGGAAATTCGCGTCTTCGAAAAACCAAATTCGTGATTTGAATAGCATCGTCTATGATAGATGTATACATCTTGAAAAAAAACATTTGCATCGAAGTGCTATTCCAGAAATTCCAACAGTTTTCACGAAAATCCTCGCAGATCATGTTGTGCTCGATTTACATTGCAATCTAGGTCTAAATGTGTACTATTAACAAACCAAGTAGACTTCAGCGATGATAACTATCGTGATCACAAAAGGGCTCACTTCAACTGTATTGAGAAACTGATGTATCATCTCGAACTATTAGGCGCACACTTCAAGTGTGCCACCCTTTACTTATTACCTATAAGATTACTGTGAGGTTGTCTACTCCTTTCGCATTTGCTACCCGAGATGAGACATATATATATATCCGGGTTAGCTCTAGAAATAAAAGTGCGGCCAGCCCGTTAGGAAAACTATCATCCTAACGGAGTAAATACTATACACACGTTGTACTTTGAATTAGATGTCAGAGGCAACGGAAACGCATCAATTTACAGGCAAAAATCTAAAATACCAATTAACCCATAACCTGTAAAAGTTTCAAGATTTTTACGGTTTGAATGTCCCGCAAACATGGATGAATTCGGTATGTTCACCTGCACACTCATGGATTAAGTTCAAATATCTATCCCACGAGGCATTTATCTAATGAAGTCGATAAGAACACTAGACAAGCCGCAAACTATTGCACAACTTAGTCAATAATGATCTACAGCAAATGGAAGCTTTCACTGTTAATTGCCACTTGCAGGCAACGTATCTAATGTAGAAGTTCTATAACTGTACCCTAGACGTAAGCTAGTCAGTGTGTGAAACTGGATAGCTATAATACTAATGTCCGTTTACTGTATTGATGTTATTTGCATGGAGACACAAAAATTCAGTCCTATCACAAAATGCTATTTGAAAAAGATGACTGAAACATAGTGAATTATGTCATAAGCTGTAAGCATACGTGATGTTTATCGGTTGACACAATATGAAGGTGCAAAGTCATACCTGACACAGGTATTAACCTGTTCGCAGGCTGCTTGCAGAGAATCTCGTTCCTGCCGGAGAAGTTGTAGCTCAGCTCGTAGTGTATCAGCTTCACTGTTAGCCTGTGATGTAGTGATAGCATGAGTGATTGTAACTCAACAATATGGCTAGCATACATAAAGAAAACAGGTTTCCGCCTTAATGTATTATGCTAATTGAGATCAACCATCTA
Organism: Stratiolaelaps scimitus; assembly: GCA_019614645.1. NCBI lineage: Eukaryota > Metazoa > Arthropoda > Arachnida > Mesostigmata > Laelapidae > Stratiolaelaps > Stratiolaelaps scimitus. Next base: position 467,453 of record JABWDB010000053.1, read on the forward strand.
CCGTGTACGTCGCCACTTTTGTCTACAAACGATACAACGAAAGAGGTGAACATAGTGAAAACGAACGATGTTGGTTTTTCGAAAACTTCGGGAAAACTTCGAATTTCCACGAAAACTTAATCAATTATGTACATATGTGCCATCAATTTAATATAGAGCATATTAAATTGTACCGTTAATATAGAGAATATCTTGCAGAATCATTTTGCAGGAAATTAATGTTCTCGTACTTAACCCTGTGCAACACCCCTACAAAGGAAACTGACCACCTAAACAAATGTCACGATAATTAATTCCGTTGATTTAATATGCTCTATCATAAAGAGAAAATTAATCCGTAAAAGCTAGGAAACGATAGTCGAGAAGGCAGCAGATGGAGTATGACACGTGTGAACACGTTCAGATCTTCACTTCGAATATTGCGTTATATATTTGCAGATGGGATTGTGTAATAGTTACGCTATAACATAAGATCAACATCGGTAGAGTATTTATATTTCACTTCATAGATAGGCCAACTATTCTTAACCATAGCTATTTCAAGGTGTGCTAATTCTACGATATGATCGTAATGAAAGTTGTGAAAAAACGACAATGTATTATTTAAAGGTAGAAGCAATTTGGTATAGTGAATTTTACCTTTGAGAGATTGAAGATGTCTACTTCGCGTGTCGTGGCGGCCTCTAGCAGGGTTGCTTTAGCATTCTGGAGGGCGACACCGTCCTCCCGACCTTGCTCGACCTGCTTATCCAGGTAGCATATACGCTCATTCAATTCTTGGATTTTCCTAACATTACAAGATACAATAGTAAACATTGGCTGAGTTATCAAAACAATACAGGAATCGTGCTACAATGAGAACTTAAGCATTTGTGAAAAACTGCACTTCCAAATAAACAATGATCCAATACATAAATATGTCCTTTAGGTTAATCTTATAACATTGTCCCATGGGTTGATGACGAAACTGAGGAAAAATTCATTTCAACAATTAATTTTCCTTGTTAGCCTGTTATAATTTCGAAATAAGCCCTTCCTCTAAACGGGGCAAGTAGCATTTGTTTAACGTTAGTAGTAATGTTTAAGTAATTAGTAATATCTAGCTGATTTCTAGGAAAGCGGCTTTTCGAAAAATTTCAGCAACGGAAACCTTCTCTATATGTGCATAGCTTAAGGCTAATTGGTTTGCGTTGTTTTGCTGCAGAATCAGTGTGAATGTTCTAGGAAAAAAAAAGGGAGAAATGGCGCGGGGCGATATTTGGTCTTCTTTGCCGACAAATGGAAGAAAAATAAAAAACGACTAAAATGAATACCTCTCCCGCTGTGCGTCGAATGCAGCTTTGTCCAGGGACATCTGCTTCACGAGGTCATTGTATTCGCACTGTAACTTTTCGATACATCTGCAATGTTCAGTTAATTATAGCCAGTTGTTAAGGTCCTTCCTTGTGGGGTTAGGATGCGCACATCTTCAGCGGCGATTGGTACCAGCAAACCTTTTAAGTATAATAAACAATAGACATGCACTTTTGAGAACTCCAGCGCCAGTTACAAAAGGCACTGGCGCTGTATGATATCGATGTGTAGTGCGATAGTGAAGAACAGTCACGAAGAGACACTTACAAATCTTTATCGACGACCAATGATGTTAGCTGACCACGAAGATCGATCAGCTCTCTGAAAGAATGACGTTGGATACATTTCGCTCGTTAAAAAAGAACACGATACTCTGAACAACACACATCTGGTTCATGTTATTGTAATATATGTGATAACTGTTCGATTTCGACTGAAACATATTGTATGCACTATCGTTATCGAATGCCCCAGTGGCAAGTATGTCAGCTTTAATACATCCAATAAAAATAAACATCGAAAACACTACACAAACTTACGATTCTTTTTTGGAGACGAGAGCCTCCAGTTCCTCATGCCGGGACGTCATTTGACTGAAAATTCAGAGAGGGTAGAAGCAAATAGATATAATCAAGCGACTTCTCAGGTTGATGTTAACTGTATCGTGAAATCGAACGTTGAGCGGAAGCTAAAATCAATTTGTTTTTTGCTTACCTTAACTCGGCGGCTGTTTTTTCAACTTCGACCTTCTGGGCTGCTAACTCTGTTTGAAGTGAGGCGATTATGGGGCTGAAAAACATTGAATCATAACTTCAGTCTAGCTTCATATCGATGTGCCTTCATTATGTGTAAAAAAAGTTCTGTGATCCTAGTGCACATGTTTTCTGCAGATGATAATTAAACGATCGGAACTTGTTTGAGAATTACAAGAATCAAGTAATGGGTAGCCTGCGAAAAACAACCTCAGCGACCAGAGACTGACAAAGGCAATTGCTTTAATTTGGCCCAATAGATTTTCGAATTATTTTTGTGAATCTCATTCACTCGTAGCAATAATTAGTAAATAGTAATTTTCTGTAATTAAGCATGCATTAACAATATTAGTGATGGCTGGATAGCCATTTAGGTCGATCTCCTGTGTATTCGACTACAACAACAACAAAATCGAAATATTGGACTTACTTTCCTTCAGCAGTGAGCTTTTCGTCACGGTCCTTTGTGATCTCGTCACATTCTCTTCGCAGCTTATCCAATTCGTCCTTAGTCTCATTGTACAGACGAGAGACCTCCTCGAATTTTGATGCATGTTCGCTCGAATCATTGTTCGCCGGTTCGTTGGCCTCTACCTCGTCATGGTCGACATGTACATAGGTAAGATCTTCCACCCGCTGGTTGGATTCCTCGAGTTTCTGCTGGCACTCATCGAGTTGTGCACGCATTTTTCGTAATTCCTCCTCTAAAGCCTTCTTTGATTCAGCTGTTAACAAAAAAAGCAAAATAGTCATACTAAAGACATATATTTCGAAATGTGACGGTCTCGACAGTAGCCTACCAGCCGTTTAATCTGAGTAAATCTGTAGTTCTAATCCTGGTTACGATAAAACGTTTCAATAGCACTCGACGAAATTGAGGTCATAAGGCAGCAGAAACAAATATTTCTCCCACATGATTCGTTCAACACGCGACAACGACCATACAACCAGCCTTTGTCACAAATCGCCAAGAGACGATACACAAAGGCCAACATCATGCCAGGACATAATGTTTTTTTAGTTATCGGAACATCTTAACATCAATCCACGCATTCAAATATGAACTAGCTGATACGTGGTACGCACTTCCTATGTATAATATGTGTCCAGGAGGCTTCGCTCAGGAAAACTTAAACGAAAGATCAACGGCGTCTGGTTAATACCAATATGCACGATGCTTAATCTCTCAATATTAGTTCTCTACTTACAAAGGCTGAACTTCTCTACGATGGCGTCCTCGAGCTTCATCTGTGTACTCTCGAGGCAAGTGCGCAGGGTTGTTTTTTCTTCCTGCATTTTTATTGTAGTCTGGCGCGCTTCTTCGATCATTGTAGCACTCCTAATATTAATAGATCACAAAACGAAGCAAGTGGATTATAATACATTTATTGTTAATTGTTTGAAAGACGCATGGAGTCGCTACGAGACTACTATAATCGTCATGAGGCAGTCGTGTTTGAGTCGCATTAATGAAACAAAAAATAATAAAAAACCCTAGTATCCTTAGAAATCTCAAACAGGCCTCATAGTGCTGTTCACTTTGCTGTAAAGACGCGCTTTATATTCACATGGAAAACTACTGCCTAAATATCTACGAGTTTTCTTTTCAATTGCCCAGCTCGGGACTCAGGAGCTACTTGACAGTGTTTGCTAGCAGAGAAAAATCGCTAGGCATTCTGTTATCTGCCGCTTTATTGAATTTGGGTACATTTGTGCCACCAGTCCTACATTATGCTGACTTATAGGTAATCTCGAATCGATAATGCTCCCTCTATTCAACACGCATTTTCAATTTCAAGAAAGCCCACGATGGTAGTAAAAATAGCTATAATATAAAATTATTTTCAATTTCTTTCCCTCGCACTATTATTATTCTTTATACTATATGAGTCTTAGTCGGAGAGGGTCTACCACGATCACCAGAATAGCGAGATTAAAAGATCAGTGTCTATTTAATGTCTCGTATGCAAATGTGCAAAATATGAAGGAGTCTTGGAGAGCATTATATTGAATAGCTATTTTGTACCAAAGCAGCAGCATAACTTGGCTGGATTACATTGGGCTATAGCATCAAGAACGGTACCACTCCAAAGAAAACCTTTACCCCAATTGAATTTAATTCATTTTGCCAAAATAATGCCCGACATAACGCAGCTCAGTCGCCTTGTTCCGGTGCACGAGAAATGAGCATTGCCTAGCACTGGCCCAGCCAACAGATGACGCAGACGTATACAGACAATCAACTGATATCAAGTGTCCGAGAAACCGTGGTGACCACGAACAAGTGCCAACCTTCTCCTCCAACATACTGGTATATATGCGGGTGCAGCTGTGCACTAGCCTACTACCCTACAGGCCTGCAATACTCGATACACATAGTTGTGGCTCGAAGCCACAAAGTATCGAGTATTCCTTTGATGAAGTCCATTGTCAATGAGAGCAGAGGACACATGCACCAAATTGGGATTTTCTCAATGACACCAACAGGCTATCGTCCAAGGAGTTTTTCCTTTTAAAAATGAGACACTTTACAGGTTACGTGGCAACGTATGTGCTACCTACTGCTCTGGTGGGCTTGGTTCAAAGCTATCTATAGGCAAATACATTAAAATGTTTGAAATCTTGTTGCTGATATACAAAGGTAATTTACTCAAATTTGATACCCGTCGACTTCAAGCATGATAATATTGTGATTTATTTGGTTAATATATATTATTTTTCCAAATGTGTTATCTCACCTTTCATGACTTCGTTGCATCTGTTCCCTCCAAACGTTGCACCGCTCAAGGTGAGTTTTCATCGAGAGGCTGTTATCCAGAGCAGTTTCTAAAATTATAATTTAAAATTTAGGATATTCTGTCTAACCGCTAATCGCTAAGTCTCTGGCTATAAAAAGACCGAGGCCGCAGGTTCGAATCCTGCGACGTGACATATTGAGAAACGAAGCATTGAAAAACTGCAGTTCCGTTAATAAACCAACATAACATTTACATTTTTTCAGGTTTTCAGTTTCAAAATCAAGTTTATTTCCGGAACTACAATATAATACGCTTTAGTTCTCAATAAAATATAAAAAAATGCTTTGTACGTGTTTGGGTTTACGAATGAACGGTGAACAGAGACATATCAATTTTACTTAGGATCCAGCAGCTTTCAAATTAATTTGGCCAATGACTCGATATAAATAATGGCAAGGAGAATTGATCATTGTGTCATTTCGCTTACTCTTCAGTTGCTCATTCTCCGTGGTTAGTCTCTCAATGTCCGCGCGTAGTGACATCGACTGCACCGGTGTAACAGAGGCGATCGGCAGCGATTGCAGCTGTACGGCTAGGTTATCAAACGCATCTCCAGCTAAAACAGAACCAAAACATATTATATATATATATATATATATATATATATAATCTGATTTATGAGAGTTTTTTTCACACGAACTATTGATTATTGATACGATTTGACACAAACTTACCCTCGGATAGATAACCCACAACGGGGCTTTCAGGAAGGACAACGAAGTCTAAAACACTGTCATGAGCTGAGCCTGAGTGTCCACCCGGAATAGGCCGTTTCTCAGACCTATCGCCTTCTTCAGTCGACGAAGCTGACATGATCTCAATTGATGAAGCCATCTATATGGATCCACAGCAAACGACATGTACAAAGCAAATGAGCAGCAAAACGAATGCACTGTGAATGCGAACTGCAAGTAATAAACAAGCATTTACCAATATTACTTGGTTTCTCGGGGAGATCTTTTTGCTTATATTATAACCAAATATTTTTTACACAAGGCACATTACTTTAATAAAGGACTTTAGGGATTTACGGTGCTGTTTTGCGATGATACGATTCCGATACCCAAGTGTTGTAGTTAACGTTTTTGGGGTGCTGTAAATAGAAAATGACCAAGTTGCAAAATTAAGCGGATTAATAGATGGAGTAATTAAAACTAAATGTTAATCCCTGCCTTCAGGAAGAAGCTGTGCTATTTACAGCTACAAAATAATGCAGAAACCGGCTAATATCAGCTGTCTCTATTGAACATTTTCAAACACTTAAAAAAATTAAGCAACCAAGCAACCATGACTGAGGAGACGACCTATACATCTTCTGTGTAGAATATTATAATAATACTCTGGGCCAGTCAAGTCAATCAAAAAATCATGTGTCACTCAACGCATTTGATAAACAAAAGAGCCAAAAACACTTTCATTTTAAATGAATGCGACTGGTGACAGTGCGGCCTACGTTTTATCATCACAGGGGGGGAGATGTATAACATTTTATCGCTAGAAACTTTCGACGAGGTTATCACCAATAGCGACCCCGGTGCTCTCGTCGACTCATCTGAATGGATTCACTTTCCGTGCGGTACAACGACCCGCAAAACGACAATGAGCAATGGACACCAACGTCGAAATAAAGAAAGAAGAGAGAAGAATACTAAAAGGAATGCAATTTGAACTAGATGAGTGAGACTTTATCCACATGAGATGAAACTATTTCACAGGTTAGCAGATTCAGCAAACTAATGTATGATTACCTATGATAGGCTACAATAACATTTAGATATATTTAAATAAATAACACAGTCCGAGCAGTCAATAATTAGCTAAAGCAAGTCAAGAGTAAATCGGGTTATATATAAATGTAATTTTATATGTTCCGAACAATCGAGAACACATACGTCGCACATTATATATAGAATTATTGCATAATCACTTCACTATGTACGAATTTGCCATTTGAACATAATAATACATTGCTGGAAGATCGTCGAAAGTATGGCACAACATAGTTTTAGATATAATCCGGTCATAGAATATATTTGATATAAACTAAATATGACGTGCAAAAAGCCTAAGTAAAAAAGTCAGTTTGTAATCAAAATATCAAATAGACAGGCAAGGAGGAAATCAAGTTAAATTCAGTTTCAGTTCAATTTTGACTAAAGTGCACTTGCTCAGATCCTGTCACACACTTCAGGAAGACATATTCAACAGTAAGTGATCACATAGCTTGAAATATGTCTCCCTGGACTAAGTTAACATAACATTTGGTGAATAATTCACTGTCTACACAAATAACTGCAACCTCATGGACGATGCTCAGTCAATGTTGTTTCACCCAATAGCCTACGCTTCTCACTGCATCTCAACAGATGATGGAACACAACTAGGCTAAATGCGTCATATAGTGGTTAGTGCAACCAGTATGTGTATCGTATTATCAACACATTGCAACATCGCTATTTCACTACCTACTTCATACCTGACCGACAGATCCTAGAGGCGCGGTAACAACCGTAGGCGATGAGGTCGCACGTTGCTTCTATCACAAGTCTGCCTGAAGAAGCAGCAGCTTCAAGTGATGAGTTTCTTCCGTTACCGGACCAACACGCTGCAATGTCTAGACGAACCAGAGTGTCACAACGGCAAGTGATGTCGTTAGCAACCCGAGAGTCGAATGATGACTGACATATGAATGACTCAACACGCACGTAAGCATAGACTTTGTTTGCAAACAGGAAACCTGGTAGAAGCCCACGATGGGAAAGGGATGTCGAGCAAAACAGAAAGAAAGGCCACAACCAATAGCAATCTCTATTTGCGGTCCTGATAGAAGCAGAGATGCTTAATCGAAATGTTATAACATACACTTTGAAAATACACCGATATGCAGCAGTTCTTTCACCGGTCTAATGTTTGGGGCTGAATTTGAGACAAAGCTCGATCTTGATTGATTCATAGAGCAGCATGCTAAACTGTAATCGCGTAGTTAGCTAGACAAACTGATGCTCTCGTCATATGCAGTCGTATCAACGCGTGTTGACAAGTAGAAACCCCCCAACCACGTTAAACTGAATATATAGATCATGTGTTCACCGGCCTTCGAAACGTGAAGATCACTATTTCCTTAGTAACAATTTGGAAAATGCCTTATATTTTTTCAGACTTGGAATACTGAGTCTATTACAAGCGATCCGGTCGAAATCGCTTAAGGTACAAGCAGGGCGTGTTTTGGTACGTTTTACATGTCCTAAGTAATTGATTGATAACTTTTATTACTGTTTGTTATTTAAAAATTCGAATAGCGCATGTTCTGTCGAATTCTTAAAACTTCGCATATTGAGGTGTGGTTTTAATAAAATACAACGGCATTTTTATTAATGCGAGCAAACCCAAGTTTAATCAAAATTGTTTGGTTTCTTCTTGCGTTGTTATGCACATCTGTAGCTCACAATATATATATATATATATATATATATATATATAGTGAGTAGTAGTATACTTTGCTTAAAAGATCAGGGGTTGTGTGACATTCGTGTCAACCTGGCCTCTACATAAAAAAGTTCCCTTTGATCTTTTCAAGTGCGGCCAAAGAAGACTACTAGGATGATGCATATGAATTCTAACTATTTCCCAATAACAAAACAGCGCTCTCAGTCTGTGTTTCAACTGGTTTCAGGTGCATTTTATATATACACACGTGTATATATATATATAGCTACCTGAAATAGTAACAGATAGCGGCAAGTTTCACTGTTCATCGACGAGGATGCCTAAGAAGAAAACAGGTCAACGAAAGAAGGCTGAAAAGCAAAGGCTACGTCAAAAGGAGATTCGCAATCGTGACGTCGATTTAGCGGCTCATCCCTGTAATGCCACTATGGAATGTGACCAGTGCGGACGCAAACAGAAAAATCGGGCATTTTGTTATTTCTGTTCAGTGTTGCAGCGGTTACCTATGTGTGCCAAGTGTGGAAAACAAAAATGCATGCAGAAAACTGGTGATTGTCTCGTCAAACATGCTGGCCAGTACACGACCGGATTACAGGTAGATACTCTATGCATGAGTAAGCTACAGGTGGAGTGGAGCATGTTTTTGTTGTCGCCCTTTTTGTTTGTACTCCAGTAGGCGTTGTGGTTACGTTCTTCGAAACTATTTACAGGCAAAATTGTAGATTTTACTCGTGTATCAATGTGCCATTCTGTGTGCAATGTTCTGTTCAATTCGGCCATTTTAACCCAGACTATGCTGCCCAATTGCTGTGATAACGATGAGCAGGAAAAGTATGAAATGACAGCCCAATAAGATCTATAAACATGCCAGATTGGTAAGGAATTATATGTTAGATTGAACGTAAAAAAAATGCATAGTTTCACATTTTTATTCAAAATTAAAAGAAATTATTCAAATACAAAGTCTATGTGTATAATATTCCTCATTTCAACTTTATGATCTACTACCAACATGTTGGTAGTTTTTGGATGCATTTATGAAAGAAATATGGTTACTGCGAGTGCTGGAGGTCATGGACTTTTTTATCCATTCTGGACTTTTGAAAATCTCGCAGATCCAGCGCCAGAATGGTAGTCTAAAGGGGCTATTTTATCGTGTATCTCAGGTTCCATTTTTACTCGTACAACTGCCAACCATTCCCCTGACTTGTTCTCGGTTTTGGGTTGTCTCTTGCGGAAAGAAGAGAACCCTTCTCCCGAACTCATTCCGTTATTTCTGCTTAATTGTAGCACTTTCGTTGACCAGCATCGCACTGTAGCTTAGTTTTTGCTTTTAAAGGACCTGAACGAAATTTAGCATACCAATTTTTAACAATTCGAAGTTAAGCTAGATCATTGCCAAACACACGGCACATTTTTGTTATTTGAAACCGTTCGTCTGCCGAAGTTAAATCAACACATGCGCTCTAAACTATGCAATTACTTTACTTTCAACCTGATTTTATTGGACCGTGCGTGATTAGTTGTTCCATAAACTGGTACAATGTTATGAAAGTTTTTCCACTTTATTTTGTTATCCGAGGGCAATGTTTAATTATAGAGCATGAGGAACTGTACCTTATTCAAGACCCATTTTCCTCAAGTACGATTAAATGAATTATTTTTTTTTAAGAACTGTAATCCCTCATCGTTAAGACTCGCCTTAAGGGCTTAGCCCGAAGCGCGGTGAATTAGGCAAGGTAAGAATACAAGTAGTTTGAAAAAGTCACTGAACCTGAACTAAAGATCGAATCCGCGCCCTACCCACGTAGCACTCAATTCAAGGGTCTTTTAATTAAATGAGATAGGTCTTCTCTTACACGTCGTCATATCTGTCCTGGATATAATTAATAATTTCGGCTGTTATAATGTTATTCCATGGGTTGGGATAACGTTAAATTTGCGTAATCGGTTAAGCAGGCCTAAGAAACGCTTGAGTCTTCATAACATGCAGCCCATTCTTTAGTTGAAACCTAACGCAGCAGCTTTACGGCATCTTGTGTATCCTCACTCAAAGTGTTGGCGCTTGGGTTCATTTTTAACTGACCGAAGTGCACACTCTCCCACAGTGACCGATTTTTGCACAGAGTTATCAGGGGCTGGAGACGAGATATGGTGCCTCTATGTCAACATGAAGTGAAAATTTTTGCACTGAATCTGACTCGGGGAACTGGTCGAGCAACCCTTTCGGCCAAATAGAGACCGATTTATGGTGAACAGAAGTGAGACGAGAGGTAGTAAGGGATCGTTAACAACGGGCGAGACCATATCTTCACTGATTGATCGTTTTCAGATCGTCTTCATAAACCCTTGTTTCAGCTCATGTTTTGGAATACCGCGGAAAGCTAGTATCCAACCCGAAAAATATTTTTTTACTCAATATATTCGTGCCTAATCATTTCAGATGGTTGGGGCAATCTGTGACTTTTGTGAAGCGTGGGTCTGCCATGGGCGAAATTGTCTTTCAGCCCATGCGTGTACATGTCCACTTCAGGTGAGTTTTCTGTATCGCCTATGATAAAAACAGTAGTAAATGCTAGTATATCTTCAAACACCTATGTATGTTATGTGCGTAATTTTTGAGCTTATTATTTATAAAGTTCTATTAATAATTTTATTCAATAATTTCATTATCCCTTATAAAACATTGTGCAATTTGAAATTAAAAAAATAAACAGACCCGCGAGTATATTAATATGAAATATTCGATTGATAGCTTCGCACATTTCCCTCACTAACGGAACGAGAGTCGACGATGATTTCTGGTCGATTTATCCTACATTTTTTTAATAAATTCAAAAAAATGTTGAATTGGCGCAATATTCCCAATTACATTTCTTTATATTACTTTTTATTCGATAAAGTGCGAGTTAGAAGGTTTAAACAAAATCATGTTATATGGCTTATTCATTATGTATTTTAGGAGGCTGTATGCGTTGAATGTGATCGCGGCGTTTGGGACCACGGAGGCCGTGTGTTTCGTTGTGGATTCTGTAACTCATTTTTATGTGAAGACGACCAATTCGAGCATCAAGCCTCCTGTCAAGTTCTTGAATCTGAGACTTCAAAATGCCAGTCATGCAACCGACATGGGGATCTCTCGTGTTTACGCTGCAAGGTAACGCGTTACGGCGCACCCAACTGAGGTTACTTCAGTTGAGGTGGACTTTCTATGAAGTTCATATTCATAATAGTGGTTTATTGTCACCGTATGATATTCATATAGCAAAATAACAACATCTTAGAATGTTGGGGCTTCTTTGAAAGTAGCTTTGCACCGTATAATTGAACTGACAATTGAACAAACACGTGTGTGTACAACTTAAATGTACCCTACATGATCGAAGGGTTTGATATGGGTCAAACAAAAAAAACAAGATGAAAGTTAAACTGACAATCAGCACAAAAGTCATCAATGTAACGAAATGTTAAAATGGCGCCTATTATTTCTGATCAAATTTAAAATAATCCATTTATTAAATTGTGAAGGATAACGAATTTGGTCCTTCATCTCTAAAATAATTAGTCACTAATCGTCGATGTATTATATATCGTGGTTTAATGCGGCGAAACATAATGGTCTTGTGCCGTTACGGGTAGTGACGATTCTATCCGGTGCAACTTTTAACCAATCTATTCGTTATCCTTTGGATGGTGGCAGGTCTGTTTCTGTGATGAACACGTGAAACGAAAAGGTTTCAAATATGAACGAAATCAACCAATTCCATGTCCGAAGTGCGGTTTCGATACTCAGCCAACGAAGGATCTTTCGATGTCGACACGCACGCACGCTTATGGCCGTAAGACCTTGGAGAATTATGACGCCGACTATGAGCAAGGCTATGGAGGTTATTCAGCAGCTGGCGGAGCTTACGCTGGGGATGGTTGGAACGGTGAGGCTGATGACGGTGAGGATTCCGACGATGATGAAGACGATGATGATGACGACGACGAGGAGGATTCCGAAGATGATGAAGATGAAACAGAGAGCGATGAAGAAACAAAACAAGAAAAAACGGGAACACAAAGCAATAGTGGCATAGTTGGCAATGCACAACAACAGGGCAAATAATCGTTTCTAATTTTCGGACGACCTGAGCCAACCAAGCGAATAAAAGTTTGCGATACCGAACACCGATGCTGCTCTAGCGGCTTTGTTTTGTTTTGCTTAAGTTATATATATATATACAAAATTAGTAGATCAAGGATGACTATATCGATTATGAATAGTGTCGAATGTCTAAGCAATCTAAGCAGGAATATCAGTGTGAGAGCACCTCAATTGCCACGGGGTCCCGACCGGGTTCAATTCCCGAATAACCGCATTTATTTATCTTAATTATTTGAATTAATATTACGATACTGTACAGTTAAAATCGAGGAGAGTGGGTATTGATATAGTTTCCAGGTATCATATATGATATTCAAATTCGATTCGAGTAGATTCTGTATGCTTTTTGAGTGAGGCGGCGTTACTTTAGACCAAATATACGGAGATGGCCAGTTTAACCTCAAGAGCACGCGATCACAACTTATATACGTAAATTTGAAACGGGTGCTCCCTCAACCATTCCTTTTCTTTATCGTGAACTTATATTTTCCATAAATAAATGTTTTTCAACCCACGACTGACTCTCGGTATCGTCACCCTTAAGTAGACTACCGCGACCCAAGAAAATTTTTCGGGGCCTACTACTGGCAGCCTTAAACATTTAGCGTCGACGGTACAACTACTTCCGGCACAGCTTCATAAGGTGGACCCCTACAACTAAAAATGTGCAAGGGTAGGGATCGAACCCCATGTCTCCCCTAATTGCAAAGCGCACACGAATCCACCACGCTATCGGGCTCGACAGATTCCCGTAACCCGGCGACTTGCATCTTGCCTAGCTGCAAAACTACTTCAACAATTGGTGACCTACAGGCTCCACAGATATATAATAATTTTGATAGGATTCATATTAGACTCACAGATTCGTCGCATCGTTAATGGGGTTTACTAATCGAAATTGTATTAATTACTAGTACCGGACAATCAAAGTCATTATATCCAACAATATTGCGAAGGGTGACAATGAAGCAGACTATCGGCCAAGTGGAGCGTGAACGATTTCGATATAAAAAGGAAATCATTGAAGGTCAATATTTCAGATCGGCGCACTAAATCTACCGTGGGTCTCTCGGGAGAATTTAAAGGGCTTGTCCGTCCTATGAAGTAATTCCAAAAGCAATTGAACCGTGAACGTAAAGTATTGTCTGTGAGTCAGCCCGGAAAATTTAGTTTAGGGTCTCTCGGGCGGCCAAAACATTTGCTCGGACTCTACATCCTTATTCTTTAGATTATAAATTTGGTTTTGCCATTTCTTTATCTAGCTACGTTCATTCTAAAGCAGCCAAGCATTCGATAGCCGTATTTGTTCAAAAAAACAATTTTCTTGGATTTGATAAAGAAAATTAATAATAAACTTAGAAAAACTCAACATTTTATGGAGTAACAAAGTGAACACGCCAAATAGCGTAACATTTGAAGGTATTTACCTTACTGTGTATTTGCATAACGCTATACAATAAGGCATTATTTTTTAATATTTTGTTATTAATTAACCTTGTTTAGTAAAGTTTATTATCTTGAATGGCGCTGCGCGATTCAGCAATGTGGACAAGCGGTCTTTGAACGAGATGTGTTAATTTTTTGTTGTAAATGTCTCCTAGGAAAGTGTCGGATGTGATAAGAGTTGCATTTGGCTTTTTTGTAATTGAATAAATAGATAGGTTTATGTAGGCGTGTTTTAATTGCCTCAGTCGATAAGTTCGCCAGAGGAATTTCTTGGCATTGCCCATGCTTTCGTCGTGATAACTTAGTGGACAGCTTTATTCAGAATTCGATATTTTGAAAAATATAAAACCTGATCAAAATCATATATTATTAAACAATAATATTAATATAATTAGTAGCAATAATAATTACACTGATAACTAGTTAGTGGTTAGTTCTATCTGATAACTACTCAAATAGATTTCATCATGTTCATGAGAATCAGGAATAGTATCTACTTCATCCCCATTTCCCCCTGATATCTTCTACCTCTTCGCCACTATACCAATCAAATCTTCGTTATCCTATTCCTGCTATAAGGATCATTACGAACAAAAATATCAACTAGCGAACAAAGACATTGAGTCGCTTAGGCCCAAATGAGGAGGGGGGGGAGGGGGGTTGAAAATGAAGAATCCGCGAATGATTTTGTTCAACCTTGCGCGATTTTACTAGAAAGTAAAATATATTCACAATGGGTGTGATTGAACACTCATTGTATGGCAGCACTCGATCGGGTTCAACCCCCGGAACGAAGGGGGTTGTACAAATTTGTCTATAATCACTTCGTGTATTTAGTAGTAGAACTCTCCTATTTATGATACAACTTACGATGCGGTTTGAAGTTGCATATACCCAATGTATTAGGCACTATGGGGATCTAAGGCAGAATTTAGGTTTCGACTTGCTTTTTTTAGCGCTAAAACCGGAAGAATTTCTGAAAAACAGACATATGTCCGCGTACCTCGTGATGAAGACCTCTATGAACAAAACTATACGCGTATAATTTTGAAAATTTGCGATTTGTTACATGAAGAACACGACAACGGTAAATCATCTATCACTGGATCGATGCCCTTAGCATTTCACAATGTTTGATAATATAGTAGTCTCCTCGTAGGGGTGGAGCAGCGGAAACTTGATGACCGCCTATCCCAATGGAGGACCGAGTTGAAAACCGCGAATTGCCGAATAACTTAAATATATGGCCGGGTTTCTCGCACGTATTCATGTGTTGGTGTAAATAAACAATGAAGTGTTTTTTCCATAAAATGTACCTAGGTACTAAATTGCTCAAAAAATAAACTGAGATAAACTTGGGCTGCTCCTTTACCAATTTGATGTGGGAGCTCGCTGTTGTGTGTCAGTACTTATTTTATACCAAAGCATAATTCAATAAACAGCTATCCTTAAAGTGAAATTTCTAGCGCCCCCTCTGTTTTATATCTACACTTTGTTTAACTAATTGAAAATACATATACATAAGTTGTCTATATATATATATATATATATATATTAATGTGAGCTGTTCGTTTCTACCTAAAACGCAAAAGAAAGAAGTGGACCCTCTGCCGATGTAGAAAATGTGTATTAGGTACATAGGGCAGTTATGCCGAGGTTGTCGAGAAAAGTTGTTGAGCTTTTATGATCATATCGCTCACAATTGTTCATTAGATTTCAAAAATTTAATGAAAGACTCATGCAAGTACAGCTTTAAGAAGATTACAATTTTTCATAACAAATGTGCCGTCATTTTAACACCTAAATCGAGCCCGTACTGTGGTATATCGCTTCCTGGTTCAAAGCACTGCTTCACGTCTGTTTTTCTTTCAGCAATACTATCTTCCTTTGAAATATTGAAAGTTACAGTTTGGGAGTTACTTTGATACGTTGCTCTTCTGTGTTCATAGGGTCGTAAAGTTTGAGGTTACCTGCATAATGTATATTTGCTAGCGTAGGTTCCTTCAGGTTTAAGACAAAAATGTAAAATGAGTGTGGACCAAATTAAACTCAGTTCTCAGTAAAAGTTCAGCTAGTGTTTATTCTAAACTTGTGAGTTAAATTCGGTAAATATAGAAAATAGCTAATTCGCTATTTTATATTTTTTAGCAACACTACAAATATCCCTTTTTCAGAATTTTCAACTTCCGTAGTAATCATATGATCATCATACCATGAGTACACCCTTCCAGTTTCGTCTTGTCATCACTACCCCCCCCCCCCCCCGGCTTTTATTGAAGGTACTTGTAATGAGACATTTGAGACCTCGCTAAGAAACATCAAACACGACTACGTATATTCCACGTGGCTCCTTTACACCTGTGGAAATTGTTTCATTGTATCAACCATTTTAATCCTCAGTAAAATCGGACGTCGATGTTTACATATTAATAGCGTGCAAGCTTGCCTGCTTTTGTCGTATTGAAATATCCGCGTCCGCGGCCGTGTTGTGTGCATGCGTGAGAGATTCAGAATAAAGGTTCGTCGTTCATGGACATGACAGTGCGTGTGTGTCGTCTGCCGACGAGGAAGGACGTGGAGCAACACGGCTCGTACCAGCGAAACTACCACTTGTTTTTCGTTAGCCTAGGTCCAAGTTAGCGAACTGGGTTGGAATCTAGACAGTAGCGTACTCCCCTAAAACTTACTATACGATCACGAACAAGCCAAATATTAAAAATTCACAACACAAATGTGGACTTAAATGCTCTCTCTAGAACAAGAGTTGGGATGCCACAGACCCAGTCCATCTCAAATTTTTGTTCCTTTTTAAGCTATCGATGCCCGTTTCATTGTAGGATTGAGTTCATGTGATCCATAAGATCTCCACTGACGTGAATAACAGGAATATTGTTATGAACACTGAAACACGAGAAGTCACATATTGAAATTAACTATGTTTAACGAAACTCACTGTTGCGACCTCATCAACATCGGAAAGAAAAACACATCCCACACCTATAAAATATCACATACCTCTATATATATATATATATATATATATATATTGGCCTATTAATAGGAGCTGTTAACCTTTGTTACAATTTCCGCTTTGGGAAAACGGGAAACTTCAATCACGAATCCAAAAAAAAATTGTAAGCCAGCCTCTTCTCTCTCAGCATATTCATGCAGATAGACGTGGTATCGTACTGTAGACTAACATGCTTTATATATACTAACATGCCCACGACTTCCTTCAAATGACCAAGCTGACTGCACCAACGGTCGCTGTAATTAGATGTGGCAGCCTCGCGTTTCTTCCGTTGTACCAGTATGGAAAGTACACTCTAAAGAAGAAGTGACTAAATCGTGGTGGTGGTGGTGGTAGTCGTACGAGATGAGAAGTATGCCTTTGGTACGGTGGTCCCGATAGGTCCTTGAAATAATATCTAAAGGTCGCCTAAAAGCCGAGGCCTGTAACATAGGGGACCAGCTGGGAGTAAGCTTCAAAACATATTGGGGCTCGATTAAAATTGTGAATGCGATTAGATAAATGTCACACGACGTGGGACCACAATCATCTCCATTCCAGCCCACTAAGACTATCTAACCATCCATCCATCCAGCCACATCGTTTTGTCAGGTTCGCGCAACCCCGTCGGTCGTGAGTCCTGAAAGCCCACAGTCACACAGCTTTAGGCTAATGTGCGAGCGACACAGCCTTGATCCGTTCGTTTTGTTCGTCCCGGGCAGTTGTGGCGAGAGGGAGGGCAGGAAAGGACCGAAAACCCCGTAGGGAAAGAGTATCGATGTTCTTCTCTGGCAGCAGCAGCAGCGGTTGCGGTGGCGGCGGCGGCGGAGCAGTAGCGGGTACCCAGAGGAGAACACGGGAGAGTCGCAGAGAGTACGAAAGAAAGAGAGTGAGGGAGGTGACTGTTCTCACTGGTGGCGAATGGCAGGAGCGGTTATGGCGAGCGATTGAGTAAACGAGCGAGAGAGAGAGAGAGAGGAAGAGTGAAGATTGAAGAAGCAGAGAGTGGAGGTAGCTGGCTGGCTGGCTATGTGTGCCTCAATGTGCGGCTGCAATAAGCCAACAGGAGAGCCCGAGCGAGCTGGCTAGAGCTGTTATAGATACAGGCATCGCCGCAGCCGAAGTAGTAGCAGCAGCAGCAGCAACACCAGTTGCAGAATCGCCACCACCATCGGTGTGGTGTTGTTGTATGTTCTAGTTGTTGTAGTTGTTGCAGTAGAGTAGTAGTGGTTGTAGTCGTCGTCGTCGTTCGTGTCTTTATTATTGGCCAGTTGTGCTTCTGGCTGAAACGACGACTTCAACGACTACGACTACAACAACGGTCGCCTGTAGTCTCAGTCAGTCAGTGAGAAAACGAGGAGGAGCAACTACCGAGTGAAGTGGTCGCGGTATACTCTACCCTTCCCGGATTGTGCTTTACTGTTGCTAGATACAGTAGTCGAGTTACCTGCTGTTGATCGCACAGTGGTGGTGTTTCTGTGCGTCGTGTGCTTTATGCCGTCGTGGTAATGCTGCAGTGAAGCTTGGTAAAGTGAAGACTTACTTGAAACACAACAAAGCACAAAAGGAGGTTGGACAACAAACGTGTGCGTGGTGGCGGCAGCAGCAGCAGAGTCAGTTTTCCCCGACCTTTAGAAAATCGGCTTTTACCAGGTGAACCAACAACAACAGCAGCAGTAGCAGCGAACACCAGCGTGTTTTGTGACCGTGTGTTTTAGTATCTCTTGACTCAGACGCAGGAGAATTTACAGCAACAGCAGCAGTGATGGCTCTGCGAGGCTGCTACGTGTGTCTCAAGTATCTTATGGTTGTGTTCAACCTATTGTACTGGCTACTTGGAGTGTGTGTTATTGGAGTAGCTATTATTTGCCTCACGCACGGGGATAAATACCTCGTTAATCAAGGTAAGCACGAGAAGACGGAACACTTAGAGAGCTAAATGCACTGCGACCCAAACGCACTAGTCTGTTTGAGCCCGAAATGCAGGCGATGTTGTACACGGCGTTTTGGGGCGCGGTTCGTCAACACGAAGACGAAGTTTACGCTCCCCTGGATTCGTTCTCCTTCAGTTCTATTATTCCCGAGAGTGTTCCGCCTCGGCGCCCCTGTCCTCTTCGACTTGTATACCAGCTTCACGGCATCTTTAGGGTGACCAATGCATAATCGCATAATGGACGCAATTGGTCAACCATTGACGAGTGCAGAAGGCATAAAAGTAGATGCATAAATGGTTTATTCGAATCGATAATTAGGTTACCCTTATGTAGGTAGCTCAGCGAAAATGTAGAAAAAGAGCGCGCGAAAGACTGAACTGCTGTTGCTGCTGCAACTGTTAGTGAACAGAGAAACGATTTGGGAGTGGCGCACTTCGTTCCTGTCGTTCCTGGCCGGGACGTTGTGGCGGGCGTTACCCCTCAAGTCACAAATCCTTTGCTCTTCACTGTGCATCGCATTGCCTCAGGCTTTCGAATCTATTTCCCGCAATGGAAATACAACATATCAAATAGCTTTTTTACCTATTATATACTAGCAAGATGGGTGAATAAAAACATTGTATTGTTGTAATACCTCTTTCTAAGACCACAAGGTTGTAACCATTGACCTTCGGCCCCACCATACAAGATGGGTTAAGTGCATAAATTAACTTATAATTTTTAAACCTGTTATGTTAAATTCATATTTTAGGCTTCGAGAGTATTTAAACATAATTTGTTAGAATTCTATAGCGGCCAGTAGTTCTAAACTAGGTACATGATATGGTTTATCTGTTTCAAAAGAGCTAATGGACGTTGGCTTCGTTTACCATTAACAAATTCGATAAGTGTTAGGATCATGCTAGTTGACTTTAGAACAATCTGTTGGATGTGCTATTGTATTGTACCACCTGAATACTGAAGCAGAGAGATGATAACTGTCAGCGGAAAGTGTTCATTTTCCAAGAAATCATCCATTCGCTAGAATTCACAATTGTCCGCTGACGTGTTTTCAAGGTTCTCCGAATATATCTGAGACGACAACCAATACCCAAATATGTGGACTGCGGTCACCATGAAATGAAACACCGCTAAGCTGGTTAGACACAACACTGACACCTGATTGTCATCTCGGACGGTTGGACGGAAAGACTAATTGAGAATTGAGATGTAAAATACTCATCCCCAAACTTCGGAATATCAATATGAATAAAAATAAGTATGGCGTGAAAAATGACGTTTTTGAGGTCTCTTTGGAGCACCATCTTGCTTTACTATCTCGAGATAATTAAATCAGATACGTTCGAGGCTATTGGAGTTAAGCGATATATAGATAGATAATTCTCGCCAGGGCGTCGAACCTAATTTAAATTCTAGTACATTTTGCCGGGTTATACTTTGTCTAATCAAGCCGTGTGGTGGTCGACGTCAACATTCGTGCATCTGTTAGTCATGAAGAAGTGTCAGGTGAGATCAGTTGCTTTGTGACGACAACTTCTCCACGGGAAAATTTTGTGGCAACCGTTATATTTGAATGATCGCGGGCTGTGTACAGTAAAGACATTTGACTTAAATACTTGTCAAGCTAATAGCCTACTGAATAAATGCATGAATGATTATAGCACGATACCGGCAACGTGGTGAAGATTCGTGGTTCCCATCAACACGAGATCGAATTGAGAACTTCCATCTGGTGCTGACGAAAGTCTACAGTGTTTATTCAATGGTATCCTGAAATGAGACAACGCACATCTATATAAAGAATTGACAATTAAAACTATAGCTAATTACTATATAGAGAACTCAGTGCACCCATCTAGAGCCTGTTTTCGCGAGCGAGACCTGTTTCGATATGCCACGAATAGGGGGAGGCTATTTAAGATATTTACGCTGGTCAAACAACACTGCGGGTATCAAACTAGCATTATTGTAATGTATGTACCTATCGAAAATTGTAATCACTGAATCGATCGTCTGGTGGTTAATGTTGTATACATAATGCATTATGTCCTGCTGTCGTGGACTCAGGCGTGGTTATTTCCTTCAGACATCTCTCGTGGTAATACGACCATAATACTAATAAGTATCGTGAAAAGTAATGAAGTTTTTAAAAATTCTTATCATGTAAAGACAAACGAAATTCCATGTTATTTATACATTACTTATGTCTGATAGTATAATACTTGGTTATAATATCCGTTCAGATAATGCTGAAATTCTCAAGGTAAGACCTCCGACTAAATGCTATCTTGTACCAGTGTGCACGTTCAGTGATTTTGTTATATTACTTGCTTGTCAGCTCGTAGTTTTAACTAGGTAGGAAAAATGCCTGCCTGCTCTGCTGAGGTATCCCATTACCGTTATCGTTCGTGTCCTCATCGTATGGCTCTGGCTGATGATGGCTTGGTCTGTTCGGTCAGAAAGAAAGAAAAACATCGAAATAGCTTCGAAGTCTGTCTCCAATGGTTACAACGATGTGTGTCGTCTACAGTAGGCGGGAGTGGTGTTATGATTATATGTTGTCCCGGTGATATGCCACAACAGATACACGTGCAACGAACGGACACCATATTTTATAGTCATGGCCATGTGGTTGTATGGTATGCTGTATTCTCTGTGTAACAACCGGGTGTGGTAGTTCGGCTGTTAATTCTCTTCGAAGTGGCAGACACTGCTCAAAAATGGTTGTGGTTGTATCTATGAGTTGGCCGTTATGCCGGATCATATGACGTCGGGAAACGATTTTATTTGTAGCATGAAACAAAGCAGCACTTATTGGAGCGAAACACTTTAAAAATATAGAGCAGCTTCTGATTCGTACAGGGTAAAAAATAAAAAAATCCAAGTATGGGGTCAAGACGGTTTTAATAGGCACTTTTCTTGAACCAAGGACGAAGTCTTCTTTAATAATTGAGAATTGATAACGTTAACTGTTACTGGATCACGTTCCCGACTCTGGTTAAGACTTATAGATCTATAGAGCTATGGTCATATGAAGCAATGCCAAAAGTAGCATCGTGGACGTTAAATGTTAGCTGAAGGTCAGCCCGAAAAAATTTCTTAGATTTATATATATATGTACGAATATATTCGATTTATGTCCTATAGGTGTAGTGAAAAAAACATATATATACATAAATATCAAATACAGCCCTTACATTACATTTAAAATATGTATGGAATTGTGATACACATTGTGTCGTTGGTCTTATCACTGTGAGCTAACTTTTTGCTTATTATCTTTGCGAGAACTTTGGTGTAGTGAAATGCCGTAAAAATATTCGATATATATATATATATATATTGGGTGTAAAGGACCCAATTAGGGCAAGCTGCTGTCGTCGTTATTTGGAAAATCGTTGTATCGAGAGGTTGATCGAACGTGTTCGGCGCCCCAGATACATTTCGACATAGAGCGTGAGACGGATGAATTGACCCTACCGTATGACGGGTGGCGTATTGCCTGCCTGCTGTTTGTTGTCTGATACTATCGAGCGGACGCGCATGTTCAGCATAAGACGATGGGTCTAGAAGAACGGGCACCAATATAATGTCTGCGAACACAACGACGTCGAATCCCGACAATGGCTTTAACATATCCCGAATATTGCAAACCCTTTGACAATTTAACGGGTTATTCCGAATAGTTACCTGTTATCCGATAGCTGCAATTGCTTATTTAGTATAATGTCGTATATCGGATTCTGAATACGTGCGCGTTGCAGCAAAATTTTGCTTTGCTCGATGACTCGAGCAAATGAGATCCCTCCCGACCAAGACGTAGCAAGGGTCCGAGGTCAGCGTACCCGGCCGGAGCACTGGAGATCCGTGGCTGGTCGCTGCCAACGAAGCAAATGTATTATAACCACGAGCGACCGTTGGTGAACGGAAGAAGCATCAGTGAACACGGTGCAGTTTCTTGGAGCAGTTGCCATCTATGTTGTTGCTGCTGCTGCTGATTGTGACGCTGATGCTAATGCTAGTGACGACGATAGTGATACGGCATGAACGGCCGTCTCGTTGTTGGCTGGTGGCAGAGAAACAGGGAGAGATAGAGAGGAATAGGGAGAGGGGGAAAGAAAGTCACCGGGAAAGGACCGGAACAACAACAACAACAACGATCCTTCGGTTGCTGCCTTTTCGGTTGTTGTTGTTGTTGCTGTGGACAGGACGATACGTGATGGGCAAACGCTTCTTCTATCTGATGCTGTTCGTCGTCTTTTTTTTCTTTTTGTCAGTAGCAGCGACCACCACCTTTGGCAGCAGCCAGCGTTGTGAAAACGCCGACAGTGAGTCTCTGTCTCTATCTCCGATATGGGGATGAACTGTTGGCCAAAGCATCAAAGTTGTGCTTTTTTTTACTTGACGTCATCGCGTATACGTGTCGTTTATTACTCCTCAGTGTGCTGTCCTTTTTTTTCTGATACAATGAAGGTCTGAAAACGTTGGATAGATATATAGGATTTAGATGAAATATTGTATTTCAATTAATTGAACAATTGCATTTACAATTCATTTAGCTCTAGGCTCTTACGAGCGCTTGCCCCGCGGATCGAGACACTTATCATTTGTTCATCCGATAAAACTGTTGAATTGAGTGGCAGTAATAATCATATGATGAAACGGGCTGCAAGCAATAACCTTATATCGAATCGTAACTTATTCCATGCAGCTGAAGGAGATAATTTAATCAATTTATACCGTCACCAATAATTTACGTAGCATTCTACTGAGATGTAGTTTCACCTCGGGAATACACTAAACTTTTTAACTTCGGATATGCCGTACGTCCTATATATATATATATATATATATATATATATATATATATATATCAGATTTATCACGTCTTATAATTGCCAGTTACCCATCTAGAGAGATAACT
Organism: Stratiolaelaps scimitus; assembly: GCA_019614645.1. NCBI lineage: Eukaryota > Metazoa > Arthropoda > Arachnida > Mesostigmata > Laelapidae > Stratiolaelaps > Stratiolaelaps scimitus. The sequence goes on from JABWDB010000053.1 coordinate 491,267, forward strand.
AACAACATCTTAGATCTTAACTACCAACATTAGGTAATGTTGTTACTTAAGAGAGTCTTAGGGCCGCGAAGTAACTCCTGTAACAAGGGATCGTCCTGCACTAAATCGTCATGATGGGATGTCGAGTGTTTCGTGATTCTTATAGGTGGCCATGCTCTACTGTTCTATTCAGACTCTTGACTCGTAGCACAATTCACTCTATACAGAGGATAAATTTTCTCTAAATTCGTCACCGTTCTCCCTCGTGTCGCAGTGGAGATCTTGATATAGAGTGCGCTCCCCAAGAAGACAATTATATAATAGTATTGTATGGATTCTAAGTTGTCCATGCAAGTCTCATAGCAACGATTGAATTTTGTGTCCATTTGTTTCATTGTATGCATAATGCAAGTTGTTGGTGATAACCTGACAAAGACGAATAAAGGACCAAGTTACTTATCATGTCGTCTGTTTGTCCGTAACACATATATATATATATATATATATATAATGTATCGTATACGATGCGTAGACGTTAGTGTCTTCCTGCTCCGCTACCTACTTCCGCTTGGCAGCACCAGTAGCTCAATGACAGGGCCAAGTGACAACGCTGCGAGCGGTAACTCCACCCTCTCACTTCAACGCTGCCTACGAGGTGGTGCTACCACCGATGGTTGCTCACAAATTCACGGACAGATTCGTGTGGATACGTTGTTGAGCTCGCTTCGACAGAAAGGATGACAGAAGCAGGCTAATGGCAGAGGGGTCACGGTAGTGGAACGCTTATATAATACAAGTAAGAAAGAAAGGAAGCAAGCTGCTCCACCCCAACCCTGCATCCCCCTCAGTGTAGTCAAGCGTTAAGTGACATGATCATTAAGGCCTCGTTTGCCTCAAAGTGGTAGAGGATAACTGTAAATAACTGGAATACAATTGTAGGTGGCATCTGGGGCTTTTGCACAATCGATTTGGGATCGAATATTTGAATCTCTTTCTTTCTCTTGAAGCTAACTTCGCTTCACGCATGCATGTGTAGCAGAGGCCGAAACAATTACAATAGAACGCCGTATGAACGAAAAGCTACAATTTCGTTTTTGGCTGAAGGAATCCAATCCTGGTACTTATCCATATTATGGCCGTACTATGATACTCGGATGGAAATATCCACTCCAGAGGTCACAACAAAATTTGAATGGAGGTCGACAAGGAATATTTGTTAGCTCAAATAGTTTAGGCTACACAAGGAAACTATCCGTTGGCATATATACGCAGCCACAGGGATAGTTTCCTTGATGATCTGGGTATAATTAATCCGCTCTCAATGTGATCTTGATTTTTTCATTTTCTGCGTTTCGTACGCGATACAGAATCCGACCGATAAAAACGGCCACATTACCGTTGCTTAATCTCTCCTTACAATTGTTGTGGCAGTACGACACACACATATATATATAAATAGGTGTGTGAATTTGTGTGCGTATTGTGGGCATTGGTAAAATGAGCAAAATTTTCTTATGAGACATCACATATACACAATTAATGTAACTCATTAATGAACCTCTATGAACCCTCAGTTCACGGCCAACATCATTATGGTGACATTTAAACCACTATACGTGTGCTAACACCGTGCATTTGAAAGCAGTGGTGGTGTTAAATGCAAGATGATCTTAGAATCCCGCCTATAAAACCATTGCAATATTTGAAGTGAGTTCAAGAATAAGTGTTCATATAATGTTGCGAACTATTTAAGTGCATTTTTTGCACATTTTGTAATTGGACATTCCCAAACAATTTGAAAATCTTAGCAACCATACCTCTTAATTGGCATTATTCGGAATGACGTACAGGGTGCTCTAGCATTATTATCTAATGATACGTTTAGTGATCGAACTTATTTCTCGTTTAAGCAAAATAGGTTTAAGGGCAATTATATATCGAGAAGAATTACGGCAGTCGCCGCTAACTCGTAAACTTAATTATACAGAGGTAAAGTTAACGAGCATCGAAGTGCGTCATATGCTCACACGGATAACAAAAGCTACCAAAGGTGAGCAATGAGGGTTCACTTAAACAATTGTAAATGTGGCGGCAGACTCACAGTAATGCTCAAACGCAAACTACAACAGTGATAACGACCTAAGCGAAGCTTGTTTGTCACAAAGCCGCTAGCTAGCCCCGAAGGATATATGTTTTGGTTGCAATTGGTACGGTCTTCGCAGGTGAACTACAGTTTATCTGGTTTCGCTTGAGGCGTCGCCACTACTCGTACCACTATGGCCTAGATTCGAAACATACGTAGTCGCTGTGACCAGATCAAGTGACATTCAGTTACTCGAGCTTAAGACCCAGAGTGGTGAATGCTGCGGTACACACTGTACTCCTCGCCGCCCTTCACTACACTCTTGTGTCACCACACCACGAAAGGATCATCTCTCTCTCTCTCTCTACATATATATATATACATGGCACACGAATGATGCTGAGAAAGCTAGTCTAACGTATTTTGCATGTCTAATGTATTTACTTTTTTTAATTGGAAGAAAAATAGGTTTATAATATATATTAAAATATATACTACAGTGTTCATTTAATGGAAAACATAAGGTATTTTATTTGCGGCTGGCCCCCAGCTCTTCTTCCATCAGACATTTATTCATATGGCCTTACTACCACGAAAGAATGGTGTCAGGAGAAAGATCCGCATCTTCCCCATGGCACAGCAGGACTCGATTGCGAATTGGTCCGTTAAGGGCATTGCCTGCCCACGTACGGATAATTAGCAATAGATCGTTTGCTTAACGTGAACATAAACAAATTAAAATGCGAGAGAATAGACGCAGTTATATGGCTTGCACTCCCCGAGAGATAGTTAAAAAACTATTTATTTTAATAAAATACTTCTTGCATTAAAAACTATAATGCCGAGATTTGCCAAACTACGGCTGAAATTGAAGAGTGAAGTAAGAACAGATTTATCTATATGTTGTACACCTAATGCCCACCGATTAGCCAGAATATGGTACAATCTATTCGTACATCATCAGGGAAACCTATCATCATATAATTGTGTTTTGTATGTAATGTAACCCTGGAACAGATCCGGCACTGATTGTGATTTAGCTAATAGCAGCGGCCTGTTACAGCCGCAACCGCATCGCTCAATGTCTACTCAGTGTCAATTGCATGTTTCGTCCGGCAATCACCATTGTGAACGCCGTAAGTAATCGTGTACACTGTAGCTTCGGCATGCGACGTAATTACTAATTTTAGTATGATATGGTGTAGTATATATATCTATATATATATATATATATGTATGTGCAGTATTATATATAGATTGAGGATAGATGGCGTATAGCATATATATATCCGTATAGTTTGGGATAAGCGAAGTTCAGGTAGTCCGCACAGAACGTTAATATCTTCAGTAATAATAAAATAAATAAATAGACATTGAAGAGCTACAGGGGGAGAAAAACGTTGGTAAACACATTTTGAAGTAAGTTGACACAGTTCGATGATCAGTGATGATTCATCCATCCACGAATCAACGCGTGTGCTTGACCCACAAAAAAGTACTTGGTCGAGTCGAACGAAAGTCAACAGCTCTAAAGTAATTCTTCTTCCTGGTCGAGAAGTGTAATGAGTCCTTGAGCGTGATCAATTCTATAGATACGCGAGTCAACTACATCCTACAGATAGCTCTCGATGGCAGAATTCATTTGCCAATAATGATTCATTCACTGAAACCATTTCTCAACAAATTGCGCGGTTGGAGCAAGTCGCGATAAATAAACATCATCCTCATTGAAGTTGATTAGTTTATGGTCAATTCCTCAATGCCATCTTTGACAATTTTTAATTATAAAAGGCTATCAAAACAATTCTACCTTAAGCATTATTTTGGACGCCAGCTATCGAAATTTCGTGATATTGTCTTCGGTGCATTTTCAAACTCGTTTTATTGTGTAGATACAACATATGTACTGCAACATAAGGGTAAAAACATTAACAAGAGTAATTCAAAAGCTGGTCAGCTTTGGAAGATGTATACAGTAGGCACGAAATTGGATTCTCAAAACAATTGATTTTTCCCACTTTGTAGTATAAGGTCGAATGAGGTGGTTGTGTGAAAACGGTTGAAAATTTCTGAAAAGTGTCAAGACAATAGTTGCGTATTTTTCCTTACTCCATGGGTGTGATATATGTTTGAAGGTGTTCGGGCACAATCCAATGATTGTATTTAATCAAAGTTAGTGGGTAACCGCAGCTCGGTCAAGGTATTACTGGAACAACATAATTGAATAAGTGAAACAGGTAAAGGGGTTAACAGCAGTCAGGAACGAGCATCATGACGGAAATGTTGGCGGTTGATTAATGGCTAATTGAAATGGTCTAATAGGAGAGATACAATAAGATAATTGCAACGGGACGTCAATATGGCGTGGGGATAAGGCCGGAGATTTAGAACCATAGAGTCTCAGGTTGGAATCCCACGGGGCACATACGAATCGGCGCGGTCTTTACTTATAGATTTGTCAATAAATTTATAAAAAAAATCCAATAAGTGCACCAGCGTAGCGGAGTTCATCGAATTTATTTATATAACATACAGGGTTACACAACGAAGTCTTTCGAAATCGGCAAAAACAACCAGAACTCTTCCCTATCTTTTACAGTGATCTGAGTCATTAGCGCTAACCGTTTCATATCCTTCGGTAGCGGGAGACCTAAAATGACGACTGACGGCGTGGGCTTTAATGAAGAACCATTCTAAGAAACATATCGCCCTTATCGAAGAGGTGTGCCATCGAAATTATTGGCTACAGAAAATAGAAAAACATTGATATATAGGAGGTCCTATATAGATTATGTAGATCTGTTAATTAATTCTAATTAGATGAAACCGGCCTGCAACCGCTTTTGTTTACTCCCAAGTGTGACACAATAGTTAGGAGAATGCTATTTTGCAGGGATTCAAAGGTCCAATAATTCGTAGAATATTAGCAGCCCATACGTCCAATTTGTCTCCTATATATTTTCCAGTGGGATAATGCTCCGCTACATGACGCCACCCAAGTAAAAGTGGAATTGAGGATGATAAAATTTCCCTGTTGAACTAGCCAGGAAACCCATATGAGGCAATAGTATCGAAATAATACGAGAAATCAGCGCAAGCGATGTCTTCGCCAATGCGACGCAATTCTGTTCTTAAAAGAAAATACTTTAAAACCACTATTATAGTCTGATGGGAGACAATTAGCCAATAGCCTTTTTAAAAATCTGCTGATACAATATCAAACGGAGTATTTAAAGTGTTTTGTTTAAATTTTCGAAATACAAGCTACTAGTATCGGTTTGAGTAGATGATTGCGCGCTAGACTAGACAATGTGTTCCTTTTCTGCGCTTATCATCATCAATCGCACACACTGAGAGGCTCAGAGATTTAGCTCAAACAAATATAAAATGGCATCGAATCACTCCCTTTATAAATGTCTAATTTGGACAGCCATATACCTTAATCATAATAAAACGTTGCACATCTGTCAAATAAGCGCAGGTTATTGTTCTCGCCTTTATAATGGCTATCGCATTTTAAAGAAATATTATTGTATTTTGTGTCCTTTTTGATATTCTTTTCCTTCCCCGGCTTCGCCACCACGAGAGAGTTGTTTACTTTGTTGGGATATTGAGGCATTTTTAGGCTCCGTATTTGAGTCGATATGTCACGCGACGAACCCTCTTGTGAATAAAGTCGGTAATACTACTCTGCAACCTATGTAAAGACTCAGTGCCTAGGATGAGGTAAGATGGGCGTTGGCCCCCATAGACAACTATATATATATATAGTCTTCATGTGGTATGTGAGATTCGCGTCGAGAAAATAAATTTCTTTGAGAAATAGAGGAATGTGCGTCCTTCCCAGCAAATAAATACATTGGTAGTACGCTCGAGGTATGTGCTGCTGAAGTATAACTTGCTTTGAGTTTTGTAAGAACGAATATCACATTCCTACACAGACCATTGATATTAATTCTTACCCTCTTATGAATGATATGACAGGTATCACCGTAGGTGGACCTGTACCTACTAATTTAGCTTAACATAATTGTTGTGTTGAGTTTTTATGTAATACTCCGAATATATTATATAATATGATAGCACTGTTAATATTAGTTACATTAGCAATTAATAATTTCATTGTATTATTTAATATATAGGGATTATGGGGGTTGGGGGTGAGGACGACAATGTCCCGAGGAAGGCGATGGCATTGCCTCTCTGCACAGCGAGGGACAGGCGCTGCAGGAGGAAAGAGCCAGCGCGCTTGTCCCCGGTGGCGCGGATCAACCTATGGTAGACCCCCTCGAGGAAGTTCGCCGTGAGAGGGCCGTGCCCGCCCAAGGTCTCAAAGGCAAGGGGGGAAATAAATGCATTGCATATTATATTTTTTAATATATAGAATTTTTCCGATTGAAACACTTGTCAAATGTATTTCTATACAATTGTATTAAGTGTTAGTTAGTCCTGACAGAAATTAAAGTAGGAATTCGTTGAGATTCACAATGGCCAGTAATGATAATCCATCCTATTAACAGGCATGTGTGAACCTGATCAAATTTCAGCTCGATATTTGGGAATAGCGTATTTTCCCGAAAACAGACCTTCCCCCGGTCAGTAGTCATGGGCCTTTGAGCAACCATCGATGCTTTTTTGTACTGATTTGACTACCGCGATTCCTGCTAAGAAATCCAAGGGCCGGTCTTCTGTTTTGTCTAAACACACTTCCCCAATATGACGATATTCTTTGCTTCCTTGGGTGTCTTGCCTATAGTCAATCGCCGACCGTCAACGCTTATTCGACCGGGCAAACCGCGATTGACTGAGAAGCTACGAATGCAATCTGCTACTTGTGCAAACTGCGGCCCCAGAAAAGAAAGATCGTCTTCCCCTTCATCTCATCCAACTACGGTGCTTTCATTGTGTCATTGGCAGAGTATATTATATATATATATATTCTGTTGCTGCTTGCTACTTGTGGGTCGGTTGATGACGTTGGATCGGTTGGAGAGAATTTTTTTTGGCCGGGTCTGATGGCGTTTACCACCGTCAGCTTAGTTGTTCGCCCTGGTGCGTCCGTTTGGTGGATCTCTCTCTCTCTCTCTCTCTCTTTACTCAGTCGATGAGAATACATTTTTGAATTTCTATTATACGACTTTGTTTGCGTATGGATGGATATGTGTAGAACGACACGACTCTATCAAAAGAGCCATCAGCGCGCAGGCCTTTAGTCTTATTGAGAGTGACTGATCAAATTCAAAAGCAGCACAGAACGATGAAGATCATAATGTAAACGTTTGTCATTTTAAGCAAGGAAGACATACCACATGTGAATACCGAATAACAGAAGTAGGTTAACAAGATAAAGGGAGTTTGGTTTCTTTCCTGTATATTTAATCAAATTATTATTATTATCGAATAATAGTTATAATAAGGCTATATTTATACATTGCTCAAGCAATTGGAAACAAGTACTCAACACAAACAAAATTCGACGAAAACAGCGGATAATGAGGTATAACTCGGCGGTGCCATATATTTTATTGGTAGATGTCATCTCTTAATCTCGATGCATCATAGGACAGTGAACAATGTGGCAGACCTAAAGTAGTTGCTTTAGGTCTGCCACATTGTTCACTATTGATCGTTGGTGCTATTGATCGTTTTGGACCTGTTTTTTTCATTGAGTTTGCACTTTGCCTATCGACTTTTAGGATAAAAAATACCCGTTCGTTTACGTCATTTAATTTTTAAACAGCAGTCCGCCGCAATAATTTGTACTGAATTTTCCCAACATCGACCACGTTTACTCTTCATGTTCAGTCTCTTTTCGATGTGTGCTGATAGCTCTTTTTCGCAGGCTCTCACCGCTGTTATTCGATTACTATAAATTACTCAAAATAGTTTTTTTTAGAGAAGACAACTCTCACTTCATCTATAAACTACAATATAAACTGGGTGACGTATCATTTCGAGATTATGATCTTAAGCCTATTAACAGTCAAACGTTTGCTTTATGAGTAAAGAGTCTCATAGCAGCCCCTTAGATCTCGGTCTTATGACAGAGGGCCTGTTAGTCTTCATTCGTGTTGTGCTAAAACTCCAATCTGATCGTATATCGTAAGATGCCTAATGAAGGCCAACGTAATTAGCCTGGGCCGACGTCAGGGACCACTCAATGTTGGTTCTGTACCATACGATTCCATCACACTCAGGTTGTCTACATTGGATACAAACTCTGATCTTAGGCGGGATAAACGGTTAGAAAAGAAGTCACGTGAACTTGCTGACAATATGCGAAAACAACAAGGCTCACACCCCAGCTCACACCAGCTCGATCGGACCAACTTGGTCTGCTTGACATAGTCAATGTCACACATTTATAGTGCCGAAGTGGGTAATGATTCAGTGGAGTCAGACGTGCAGACCAATAAAATGGTTCATGCAACTTTTATCACAAGCTTAGGGGGACAGAACCATCCGTAAATAATCAAAGCAATCACGAGTGATGGCAAATCGACAAGAGAGTTTATTAAATCGTCAAAAATAAAAAAACTCACAGTGTAAGACCTAAGGAGAGAAATTCAATCAACTTAGCAGGAAAGGTCCCGGTACGTGGAAAGATGGCAACTCAGCGACACAAGATTTAGCCAAAGGTGTGTTTATTAATGAGCAAGCCTCTAGACAAACTTAAGGGTTATGAGATAGGAGCACATCGTCAGCCACCTACCCAGCTCCCACCTGAACTAATAGACCTGAGACAAGAAAGAGACCGCAAATGGGAAATTCTCCAGTATACCCTTAAGCACTGTCAAGGTTCGTTAGTACTTCGAGCATGAAGATTGCAGGCGTGCTCGCACCCCCTCCGGAAGACAAGCTTGAGAAAAATTGCCTTAGGGAAGACATTCATATGTATTTGTCTTCGATCGGGAGAACTGTACGTCAAATCAGTTAAATTACATAGTTCCCCCAATTTCCAAGCGAAATAATGGGTAACACAGTTGAATCCGGTAGAGTACTTCCCTAAATAAGTTTTAGAGCCGGGAGTTGGCGCAGCACTACCCGGCGGGCCTCCGGTGGACCTCAACAAAGCGTTCGACTTCATGCTGCCACCTGCGACTACCAAGCTCGTCTTTACTCCTGTTCACGTGATTTAGGTACTGTCCCTCGTTAATAGCATTGGAAGCCCATCAACTGGCCGCAACAGTTTTCGACCTCATGTACTATTTCACATTAAGGACATAATTGTGATTCCGCTGACTCACATCATAAATCATATTACGTCAGATGGGATCTGTCCGCACCAGTTGAAGGGCTCGCGAGTGGATCCAATACACAAGGCAGGTCTCACAAGTGACCCATCTAATTATAGGCCGATTAGCGTGCTACCTATCATTAACAAAATCGCGGGGAAAGTACTAGTAAAGCGGATGACCAGCTCTCTTGAAAATAATGGTCTCCTCTCAAAAAATCACTGCGGCTTTCGACAGAAGCGAAGTATAAGTCACGCCATCCTTCAACTTGTCAAATTCATTACCACCAATTGAACAACGGAAAACTGAGTGCCGCACTCTATTGGACGTGAATCTCCGACGTCCCTTTGATAGTGCAAAGGGGGATATTCTTTTGAGCAAGTTGCACCACCTTGATTTTAGAAAATTTGTCTCCTGGCTCATCCTGCCCGCCCTGTTATATTTATATATCGTTCTTTCTGCCGCACCCAATTTATGGTATAGAATAGAACACAGGTCTGTTTGAACTAAAGTATGGATCGAACATTACAGATCGCCTAAGGATGTTTTTTTGTTCGAATGTCTTTGAGGTTCTATCAAGGGTGGAAGACTTCAACACGGTATCGTTCGTTAACTATTTGATCAATTATTTATGACATTGGCCCTTGTGCGCTTACTCTAGAATACCTGGCCAAGGCAACAACCACACGGTCACCGAAATCATAGTCCTATAATAGTACACCACTGCAGCTGTGGCATTGGCACTAAAGCAGCTTATGAATCTGTTCGGCTCCTTAAGGAGCACCGTGTGATATCTATAAATCCTCAATATGGGTACATCAGCGCTTTCATTCAGTTTGCATCGATATAAAATACACACAACGGACATATCCTATGTAAGTTTGTCCTGCATGTTACACTATCATTTACCTTTCTTGTATGGACACACCCGGTTGCATCTGCCGGTGGACAACAATCGGTGTGTATCAGAGGTACTGTATAAATATTATCAAAGTCCCACTAGTTCATCGTGCTTCCCATATGCAATCAATAATAATAATAATAATACTAACAACAACAATAGTAGCCGTGTTTCTTGCCAATTGCTTCTTCGGGAGTTCTCTCACCTCTCGCGCTGCTACTACCGAGATCCCAAAGATATGATCGGGGGGGGGGGGGGTCATAATTGTATTCGCGCACTAAGAACCTGTAGCCTACGGGAATGGAGTAATCTATTTAATTCTAGCTCTGCGAAGTATTCACTCACTTCAGTTACCCAAAAAATTAAAGACCTCCCTGACACACAGATACCATGCAAGGATAATTATATACCTCATAAAATGAAAATATATTTGTTTATTTTAATGTATTTTTGAAGACATTGTTATTTTATGGTGATGTCGATTATTACTTGGAGCACTCTTCCCTAAGAACCCGATCTTGATTTTTTGGACACAGATAATCATTTGCCTATCTAACGTGAGATAAAAGTAAACGTTGAGCTTTACCGGTTTATTAAAGGAACTGCAATTTGTCCTCATCGCGCAGCAGGAGTCGAACCTGCGGTCACCGGCATTTTACAGCCAGAGACTTAGCTACTGCTAAGTCAGTTAGATATTTTTTCAAATTTTTGTTAGTCTGTGTAACAGATCGATTATTATTCTTATTATTAGAGCTCATTCCCTTATTGACCAAGACTGCGGTTATTTTAGTTTCTGTTCGTTCGAAGCTGGACTGATGTCGCAACACTCGGCTACCCTGGCAACCCATCGCGCTCTTACAGCCGATGCCCCCACCGGAGCCACATCGTTACTTGATGGGCCCCCCCCCCAAAACTGTTGTGAATTCAAGCAAATCTCAACGGTGTGCTCATGATCTTCTAGTCGGGAATCGGTCGCTACAGAGTGATGCGTCACCAGAAGACAGATTTCTGCCGACGCCGGCGGTTACGTTTGTCATCGCTAAATATGCATATGTAGAAATGTTGAAAGGCGTGAACACAGATGACTGAGTGACGCACAAACAGACACAACGAATAAACGGACCTTGACGTCGTTAACAACAACAACAGCAATGACTCAGAGATACTCAAAGAAGTACGACATACAAGTATTGACAATCTAAAAAAAACTTTTTCGACTGACTCTCCCAGGCAGCATTTGACACGAATAGTATTGTTTTTACAATACTTCGTAAAACGGGGCCGAGTGGCAAGACAGGCTCACGCCACACCAAAGGGCTCGGCAAGAACGACAGCCTACTATCAGCTAAACCGAATGATCAGGTCATGTATCTGCATTATATTGCTCCAAGATTTGACAATGTTTTTCCAACGTGATATTGGTGCAGAGAGGTTTCAAAACCTCGAAACAAATTGTACCTTTACAATATTCGAGCAGATGCGCCCCGAATTCAAATCGAATGATAGTAAAAGTAATTACTTGGAACACCAGTAAAACGACAAAGATCCTCATCATGGAGAGGCCTATATAAACTCTACCTACAATTCATGATAAGCAGAATTCAACGAAGAAACGTTAGAAGAACCTTAATCCACGAATGTCTCCGTCTCACTACACAGGAGTCTTTTTTGCTTCGCTTATTTAAAGAGTTGTTCGTTACATTTCGATTCTCGCAAACGGAGTGAAAATACAAGCGATAATTGCCGATTGTTACGGATGTTGTTGTTGTTGCTGTTGTTATTTGTACTATTTATTTGATTGGAACAGTTGTTTCCGCTGCACTCAACTTCCAGAAAATCATAGTGTTAACCGACAGTTTGAATAGAAATAAAAAAAAAATGATTAATGAGCTTGCTATCAAACGACAGCAATGGTTTGAAAGCATCGCCGGCACACTAGACAAGGCCGGTGAAGATCGTTGAAGACCTTGCGGGAGGTGGTAGGTAGGGTGTTCACTGCTCGTTCGGCTTTGCGGCACGACTAGTGTTTACCAAACAGGGCAACCATTTTCAATCGACTTGACCACAATGCAATATCTATTTGAAGGCAGCAGAATTCGCTCTCGTCGAATGGACTGGGACGCCACGATCGTCATGTGCGATAGATACGAATAGATTTTTCATTCAAGTCACAGGAATGATCAAAAACTATTACACTTCGCATTACGAAGAAAGACATGCACTTATGTACAGCTAATTTACAGAGTTTAAACAATATACGGTGTTCATATTTCGCCATTTTAACATCATTCGCATCCAGACTGAATCCGGAAACGACTACAATAAGGAAATCAATTAGTCAATAATAATTCGCCTCTTCGGTTAGAGTCAACATAACCGCCTATCACGGAAGGTCATAGAATTTCTCCAGGTTGGTATGACCTTTAGTACTAGAAAATATAATTCATTGTGGCTCTATACAATAAATTCCGCCTGCATCACCTGCTGAATAGTAATTTGTCAGTTGATCTTCCTCGTTGCTGTCTCTATCTTAAGATTAGATTCTTTCGGGCCGTACCATGTATGTAGCGGCGTACTAAATAGTGCGTGACAGCTGTGTTGTGGCGCTCTTAACGACCACCAGAGTCGCAGTAGTCTGTGTACTGACTTGTAGCTGCGATAAATACAGATATTTAAAACACACTAGTTCGTCAGCCTCCAACGATGATCACGAGAAACATTTGCTAATCTGAATCCAGCAGCAAATATCAAAGGTGCCTCGATCAATGCGGGAGAAGGCTTTTCTTCGAACAAGGCGCAGCAGCTGTGAGTGAGTAATGCCTATGCATAGGTGTCTATATAATATTGTTCGAGAAGGTCTTGCGCTGTTTTATTTAACAAATCAACAACAGTGCGTCACATGAACTAAAAAGTTTAACGACATGTTGACCAAGCTTTTTAATATATATAATTTCTCGAGAACTACGCCACTAATTCCCATAACTTGGTTAGGGTATGCCAACTCTCCGTTACCAGCTATTCGTAAGCAAATGCCGCTGATTCATAGCCTCAGTTGCTGCTGAATATTATGATCTGTTTCTTTTGGGTCGGTTGTTTGTGATCTGACACTTCCGAGACAACTAGCGCCCGTAATAGCAGACGAAATCGCGACAGTGCAGCTCAATAGCCCGACAGGCGGTAGACATTAGAACAGATTCGTGGATCGATCTCGATTCTACAGATACAGACACTTCCGAGATAAGTGGAAGGTGTTATTCTCGGATACGGTTTGCTTTCTACAACAACAACAACAACAATGCAGACACTAGTGCACAGCAGCCTTCTTTATGTCCTGATATATTGACTATACACTTTTTCTGATTCTCTTTATCTAGGTTTGTGCAATTACCTACCTTTGCAGATCTAGTGTCACGACGTTAAAACTAATATACTTTTTTTTTTGCTACTACACTCTGAAGTAACGAATTGATGGAGACGAAGTAATTTGTTAATAGACCATGAACATACCAAAAACGAATACAAAATGGGTTTCAAAAGCACGACAATTTTAGACTGCACACGATTATCCCATTGGGAAATTGAACAGAACATTATTTCCTGGAGGTGGGACCTCCTGTGTCTACTTTATTAAAAAAATTCATTCTTTGAGCCGACAATTAGCTGTTCCCCAAGTGACACGCCTCTGATCTGAACTTTTATTGAACGGGGTATTACTACGAGAACATGTAGGGGTCACCTTTATTTTTCAACCATGTCGTACCTGGCAAGATCCTAGAGCAAAAGAAAAAGAATCCTAACTTTTCTCCGCGTCTGCCAGGATTTGAACCCAGATCGTATGCCGTTCCTGTTTAGTAACCAAGGACGTTCACAACTAGGTCACCTACGGGACGCCAATCTATTACATTTCTCTATATGTAATTAAAGCTTTGATGAGAGGTCTCACCTTTTCAACCTCAGCCCAAGCTTCTTCCTATGAAACCCGGCCTGCCCTATGCACTGATAAACTTGCAGCTATGGCCTCAGCGCAACTTCGGGACCGTTCATTGTGCTTCAAATGGGCATTAACTGTTAGCAATACACCCGACTAGATAGGTAGATGACGAGTATCTGAATTTAGGCCAGGTCATTGCCCAGCAAGCTTTGGCAGAGCATGTGCATTTATTAATACGACCATGTGAATATAACATTTCGGAAGAGTTATTTTACCGATTATTCATATTATCAGTTATGAACTAGATTTCGTGGATTTTGCTTTGTCTTCGAAAAGCTGCCTTGGGCGAATCCTGTTGGGGCTTTTACAAGATATTTTACGTAACCTCGTTTTAACTTTTGGATCATCTTTCTTGAATATTTAATTGCGCTTTGCTCAAGACTCACACATTAGGGTTATCTTGGGTGGAGCATACCGATAACCATATTATTTATATAAATATGTCACTGGGTGTCACCGGACAAGATATCCTCTTATTCTCTCAGTTTGAAATTCCCGCCTCTGTGAGTCCGATAGCTGTGCATAGTTGTTTTGTAGGAAATCAAATAGCACAGTAATACCTTAGCGATAGGCAGTCGAGGAAGATGAGATACTTTACTGCTTTAACATTTGAAGATTTACTTTAACAGCTTATGTATATCATGTGCTCTAAGGCGACCTCTAAAACGGTTATAACGATTTTGGAATTGGCTTAACGAGAAGAAACTACGGTAAAATAGACATGCCTGGGAAAATCTGGCTTGTGTTTAGGACCTATGAAAAACACTCCCTCAGAATAATGAAAACTAAAAAGCTTCTATATTTTTTTTGGGTTATCGTTTTGATAACGGTTGGGAATTTATAAAACATTCCAATGCAAATATTACTTAGTTTTTGGAATTCTAACCCAAATAACGTGTCTTGCGAAGTTAAAAATCTCTGAAAGATGTCAATGAAGAGCTCGATATTTTTTGCTCTTTGCGAAAATCGCATTAATTCTTTTCGGGCATATTGAGAATTAAGTGTAGCTTTACCTTGAGATCACAGGATAAGAGGTTAGCCGTTGTGATGTAACGGGATAATTGCAATAGCGGAATGGGATAGTCTTTCCATACGGATAAATGCAACTTACCATGGATCGTTGCAATGTCTTACTGATAAGTACAAGAAGCGTCTCATCGGGGAAAGGCAGACAACAAGTACATTAGTCATATGGATTAGTGCTTGATGCTTTTTTTTAGCAGTTGACTTAACATAGACAGTGTATATATCGACTACACGAAGAAAGTACTTTGTTTCCCTCTCCTACTTCTGTCGTTTGGTATGTCTACCGTGGCAGTATTTTTATGATTGTCGTTAATATTATAATTAACTACATGCGTTAATAAAGGGTGGCAAATTGGCGGGCGGGCAACACGTCCCATCAAATAAAAAAACAAGCTTAATAAATATACAGCACATATAGTCGCGAATTTTGATCTATACTGCCGAGAAAAAGCAACTCTTGAATGAATAAGTAAATCCTTTAGAGAACATACTGAAATAATTAAAGAAACCAAGGAAATATTAGACATATTCTCTGTATCTAAAACATCCTGTTTCGTTCTAAGAAGTTTTATAGGCGTATTTAAATCAAGGGGCCATTACAGCAATGTCTCTATCCAGTAAAATAGTGCTGATCAGGAGATGGAATCAGTGGGCGATTATATACGCACCCTGCGGTCGACATATGACCCCGAGGGTTTTGCTGAACTGCCAATATGTGAGACCATGATAACCGTTACACAGGAGAGAAGAAATAATGATTGGCTTGCTTTGGTCCATCAGACTTCTACGTTTGAACATGCCGGCTCACCAACGCCGGCTGCTTCCGATATCCGCTCTTCAACATTTCCACCATTTGTGTTGCATTCAGCAATACATACAAATAAATAGATGTTGATAATCCCCAAATGCAAGCAATATACATTATGCGTTACCTTCCGTCGCACAGTGGGTTAGTGGATCTGGCCAGACAGTGTGATAACAAAGGCCACCATACTGTACGTATTTTTCCGGGTTGACCCGGTTTTTTTTTTACTATTTCCAGATATTTCGTGGTTATGTTTTGGGAGCTTCTATCGGGTAAAAGGACTATAGAGACGAATTAAAGCTCTCCCAGAGCCATCATTTTTTGTTAGTCTGTTATATATCCAACTGGCTACTCAGAACAATCACAGTCGGTTTCGTTGTGCAAGAAAACAGAGGCGGATAGAGAATATAGGAGAGTTCTTAAAAACAAGCTACTTGATACAGCATTACACCGAAATATAATATTTTGTGTTCGAATTAAATATAATTACTTGTGTTCGAGAACCTGAATCAAGTGAAATCTTTGGGGTTCGCGCACAAACTCGAAAGAGGGAAAGCATGGGAGAAAGTCATATCGAACATGTTCTTTGCAATTTTGATGTATTCCTTGTCGTTTTTTTTTGTAGTGTACGGGAAGAAACTTCATGCATTCACAGAAACTATTAACAGGTAGTACAGTTGATTTTAAGGACATCATTTTATGTTTTCCTAAAATCGTAATGTCATTGTCGTGGGTGCTGGCGAAGCTACAGATATTTATGACACTAAGATATATAGTAGACAAAAGAACACTCAATAGGTAAGGTATCTTAAAATCCGTGTCCCAAAATACTGTGTTTCATCGTATCATAAATAAAATACATACTCAGCTTGTGTATATGGTGTCGTATTGTGTCGGCGGTGTCGTCATCATCATCATCGTCGGTTACCAATCAATCAGTCAAATCAATCTTTATACAACTACACACAAGGAAGCCGGCCTTCATCATTATTGCCCTGCTGTGCACCGTAGTTCGTAGTTTACCAGCCCCACATTGGCAGGCACACCTACCTGCGTTATACTGAGATACGATCCATATAATGTGATGATAATCTGACGTCTCCCAGTCAGTCTACTATCATACAATAGTTACGTTGGATGTGACTTAAATGTCGCAAGCAACTGGGCTGCTGCTTACACTGCCACCGCTGGTGTGCTTAAGTGTGTGTATGTGTGTGTATGCATACAGCGCTACTTTTGTGACAAAGCTGATACTGGATAATCGGTACTCTTGGGGCGGTTTATGTCGAATCCCGCAATCCAACCGCTTGTTGCTCTGCTGGTTGACACTTCTCATCCTGTCGTACTGTCGAGCGTGAGCGTGGTCTACCACACCCAGGTTGTTGCAGGAAGGAAGAAGACTCGAAGGGTGGAGTCCTGCTGGCCGGCCCCCTGAGTAGTTCGGTAGGAGATGTCGCTCCCGTTGTATCACATCTATGAAGCGACTATACTAACACAAGGAACGAGGCATTTTAGCCACGGATAGTGCCCGCAGTTATAGCCACAGTCAGCAACAGGCCCATGAAAACTAGTAATTAGTTCTCCTATTGGGGAAGTAATGCTGTTATTCCAAGACAAAGGGTTATTGGGATCAACCAACAATATATATATATATATATATATATATATATGATGACCTGCGGACTTTGCCTCACGTCGGTCGTGCCATCATAATGTAGATAACACATTGACAGGACAGTTCAATTGATCCCCTCTGCTCATCCGGTGTCTGCAACGTGACATCGGCTAATTGAGAGATCCTTTGTCAAGTTCACATAAACACTTATGTAGGTTGCCTATGCGTATGCATACATTTATGCATCTTCTTTATCTATTAGAAAGACCGACGACTGTTGTAGACAATGATGGATGGCTCATGTTGGTCTGATTCACCTTAGCTGTAACAGGTCGTATTACTTCATCGGATATATAATACTATACATAATAAGAACTGTTATGTAAATATCTGTATGCACATAAAGCGCACTCATAGGCGGATATGCACGAGCCTTGCAGGTTATTCGCATTACATTATAATTTTATCTAGCAGCAAACGGGCTACCGCTAGCTACTACTCTGCATGTATTCATATATGATGTTGTATATTTCATAGTTGTGCATAACAACACAGCTGCCCCTAGAGCTTACACGGGTAACCATTATTACTATCATCACATACATTGTTGGGGGTATATGACATTCTAAACGTCATTTAAAATTCGGACATTTTCTGCGAGTATGTTCCGAGCGGTAGTTGATGAGTAACATATCGTCGTCATTACTTTATTTGACTTCATCAGAAATGAGGTGACCACCCTTTTGGTCTCTATGAAAGATATCATAAGTGACCTTAGCTATTGACCTGTGTTGATAAGCAGACAAACTGACTTGCTATCGTCATATATTTTAATTTGTTAGGCATAATTTCATATGATCGCAGCATATCATAAAACATATATACGATAAAATAATCTATGATTACTAATTGATTAACGGTACGGTTTGTCTCTATTCCAGGCGGTGGTGAGGCAGATGTGCAGGAGTTCCTGACGGCAATCTATGTCCTATTTGCTATAGGGTCATTCTTGGGTTCGTAAAACGATACTTGAACATTCTAATATCAGTTATTGGTGAAGAATTCATAGGAAGCATATCCTATACAGGGTGAAGACATTACCTTTGTATGATAGATTGCATAGGTTATGCTCTATCTACCTATGAATCATTTATCAGATGATACGGATGTCAATCAACCTGTTACTGTTACATTTATTCTGACCGATTGCAGTAATACTCGGATTCCTCGGATGCTGTGGAGCGATACGGGAGTCCCCTTGCATGTTATGTACGTTCTTTGTGCTTATGGTCTGTGTAATTGTGGTCGAGGTCGGCGGCGGCGCACAGATCTGGAGCCAAACAGAACCCATTCGACAATCGGTGAGACTTCGGATAATATAATAGGAGATGCCGCATGTGAACATTTCGGCCAATTAAAATCGACGGTCGTCATATTAACGCAGAAACCTTATTCATGAGTTTCTTTTTTTATTTAATCTACCGTGTTGTTGTTGTTATCCGTGTCCGCTATTCATTATATATAGCAACTTCGTAATATATTGAATAGGATAATATTGATAGAGATAGCCGATGAATTTGAAATGCGCAATGATATAGACAAACAAGTAAGATTCTCCACTAGCGTGAAGATGATTTTGTTGTATTATTCTTGATTTTCGTCATACTATTATTACCATGATTATTACAGATCAAGAAGCAGTTGTCATTTGTGATCCAGGAGGAGTACTCCCCAAGCGATCCAAACAGCTTTTTCAACAAACGCATCGATACGCTGCAATCAGCATTTAAGTGTTGTGGCATCACCGAACCCTCCGACTGGGCAAAATCCAAGTACAACGGAATCACAGGTGATGTATACGACACCTTGAGCATAAATTATAATATAGTGCCCAAGCAGTTAAATTGACATGGGTGTGATTTTGAACTGTATCATACAACTGAATGAAATAATTGAAGCAAGTATAGTATAAAAGCCATGAAATGTTTTTTTAAAGAAATAGGTACATTGGCCAACTTCGAACGTTGATCTGAACGCCGATCAGTGCTGAAGTTTCTCCATCCCCATCTCGACAATCAGTTCCCCCCTTCCTCCCCGAACTCTTATATCTAGCACCTCAACTTTGTTTGGGTCTGGTTACATTGAGCCTCTATAATTTAGTTGTTGTAACATTATCATTTGGGCGTTGTCGCCCTAATCTTGTTGCAGTTCTCCCACGGTCCGATTTCAATTAATCCATTGCATTGTTCTCGTCATCTCGTTAACATACTGCTGCTGTTATCCTATTAACCTTCTTCAGTGAGTCAACTATTGTACATGGTTCCTTCCTACCTGCCTGCTGTTATTCAATTATTACATTTCACCTAATTACACCTACACCTAATTACATTGTAAGACACTGACTCGTTTCCCAGTACCTGCTTATCTATTTTTCTATTGAGGCTACCCCGTTATCGTATTCGAGCTATTCAGTGATTGCAAGGTAAAGTCGAACAAATTTTGAGCCACCTGCATTGAGTTAGAAGAACACAATTTCATATCGGTATTTTTAAGAAATTCTTAACGCTTGCGTAAAACATCACCACCACCACCACACCCGACTCTATTGTAAAAATAAGGGAACACCGACGTATTTAGAAATTTTCAAAATCGTTTGATGACAGCCGTCTTCGAGATTGAGGCGCTACATAACTAAAAACAAACAGACAAACAATGTAACGCGTTTTTGAGCATACGATATATTGGTCCATCCACGAAAATGTTAGTTAGGGATTTTCAAAGTTGTCGCAAGCGATATTGGGCAAGGAAGGCTTAATCACTGTGGTCTTTATACCCTTTTGTAATTCGACTTGGCCGATCTCCCTAACCGTAACCGACCTAAAATATCGACCATACTAACTGGAATCGCTATGATCTCGGCTATCACACCGAAAGTAATTATTTTTAAAGTAAATTTGGAATTTCCTATTTAAAAATTTTCTGGAGACAAGAATCCGATTTCGTTTACCAACAATTTATAAACGTTTCACTAGCGAGACTCGCGGAGTATAATATCACTCTCCGCTATTTCGAGTAAAGCCATATTCAATAAGGACTTTCCGAATACTCTTGCGTTCTTATGTGTGCGGTAGTGAAAACATGAGATCAAATTATACAAGTAACTATTATTAATTATAAATGTTTTTTGTATGAAACAGTTGGACCCAATAAATGGTACCCAGGAATTATTTTGATACAGCGACGAAGTGGGCTTACGCGTAGTACAGTCATTTCTCTCATAAAGCAATTGACAAATCATTTGGCGTATAAGCCTGTATATATATATATATATATATATATATATATATATATAGCGTATGTATCATATAGGATAAGGCTGTGATAGATCATTTTTGTGTTGAATTGTATTGTGTGCTTGGATAAGACATATAGTTGATACTATAACCAACGTTTGAGTGAAATTCACTTACCATCGCAATCTAATCAAACGCCACATAGCAATTTCAATTTCATTAGTGGTTTATTTTCGGAAATGCAGTTTGACAATGCTTGAGTTCTCGCAAAAAAAAGAGAAAATTGAATAAAAGGTGTATATAAAACAAGGTCAGGATAATCTGACTTATAACACGGTCAGGATAATCTGACTTACAGCGTGGTCAGGATAGTCTGAGACATATCGTGACCAGAATAATCTGACAAAATATAATTGTAATTATATTCACATTCTAAACCCTCCCCGCAAGGAACTTTTTTGCTTCACTTGCAAAATTTTTAGCTGAAGTGAGAGAACGAAGCTCGCGAGGGACCGAGCCCCAGACGACCGGTAGACGGTAAGCCAGAGCTTGGCGGCTGGACTCTTTGACAGTAAATGGCACCTCAAAGGTGGTTGGGCGAAGGGTCAAGCGCTTCCTCACCATCGTGATAGGGAAGGAGATGTCGGCTGGTATCTTACCACTGCATGTTTTGAATGCAAGGAGAGCAGTCTGAAAGGTGCAAATGTCCTTGAGGCAAAGCAGGTCAATGTATTGAAACACATCGGCAACAGAGTCCCTGCGATCTTCAAAATATCAAATGCGATATTTCGCATCATGTTCAAGTTCAATCCTCGTTATTTCTTAGATTTCATTGTGAACTAAGGTTGAACTCAATATACGTGTTACCCGTGCAAAATATTTCATTTAAGTTTTACTTGTCTGAAATCTTTCGTACAAGTATTAAATAAATCTGCATGCATTTACTTTGACCTCTTGATCCTTGAAATGCAACTATAATATATCGATATCAGTGATTATAGAACATTTGCATTTAAAGGGGTCCATCTGATGAAGCAATGCCGAAAGCAGTTCAACCGTGGACGTTAAATGTTGGTTGTGAATCAGCCCGAAAAATCTACTTCACTAGTTATTATAGTCTGTATCTGAACTCGGCCAGAAAGATTGGCAACTGCGCTCTTCAAATCAGTTTCATTTCAACTAAACACAAAACAAAGCTAAGCGAACGCGAACTCCATTCTAGCATAGCACTCATGAGAAAATTTTAATTTCCTAGAACCGAACCTTGCTACATCCCGTTGCCGTATTCCCCTTCCTGGAGGGTGTCGAAGTCAAACATCAAATATGTATAACACTCTTTAACCACGTGGATCGGAAGGTGTGTGTGTATTTCCGTAAATGTACCTATTGCCTAAGGCGCGTTAATAATGAGAGGGGACATCATACCTGATATATAAGGTACAGATAATCCCGGTGGCTCCTGCCACTTATCTTGTAAAACATGAATCACTTAAGTGACATGATCATTTGGGAATTCTGATGCCCAAATGTTATGCTGTAATCGCCGCCATGAGGCAGTGACTCCAAGGGATAATCGGTAGGGGTGTGGTTATTCAAAACGATGGCCGTCGCGTAATCATTGGAAGAAACCGTAAGGACTCTCTTGCGAATGTCTATCATAGCCTCCTTCCCACTAGTAAGTTAGGTCTAGTTGACACTGGGCTTGTGGCTTTTAAGATGATTGAAGGACGTGCCCTTCCCGATCGTCGCCTCTCTCCGAAGAACGACTTGACGTGATACCGAATTCATGATAGCTAGGGCCGTTAAAGAGTCTTCCCACCATGCTCTTACTTATCGCTTACCAGTAGTGTGGGGCTCCATTCATAGGGATGTCAGATAGCTCAGCTAACGCCTCCTTTCTCTATGGAAAGAAAGAATTGTTGTGAATAATTTTGTGCAATTCTATTTTGTACACGTTATATATTCTGAGTCACATATACATTAAAAATACTATTGTCCTTATGACGTACTCAAATGTCACTATTTCTTTAGTTTCGTCTATAGCCGGAATTTATACCTTTTTTTGTTAATAAACGTACTGGATATTCATTGAATCCATAAATATTTGACTACATATGTAATAACAAGTCAAACCTGCCTGTACTTCTGTAATAACTTGTGTCAAACAGGTCCTGCCACGGTTTTGGTAATGCCACTCTGTAGTTTCTTACCGACTTTGATCCATCTTCGATGATTACCTTATTCATTATGAGCGTACTCTGTCGGGTCACGGACTACCAGGGTCTTTGGACGGATCCCATACCCCACCGATTTTATCACTTCTGATCAAGATCAGTTGCCTCATTAACATTGGTTCGATCAGAGCCTCCTCAAGACCTATGTCTATGGGATTCTTGGTATATCAAATTACTACGCATACAAAAAAGCGTACAAAAAAACTACGAAAGATCTTTGTTGTAGCTTACATGAGGTGCTCTTTGTAATGGCCTCTCTTTAATAGCCTATTTGTAGACTATGTACGGTACTCGCTCATTCATGAAATAGAACAAAATCAAAGAAATGGTGATTAGACTTAAATATTGTATTATAGTGGGCAATCTCAATATACAGTTGGTTACACGGTTACGCGGTAGCGCGTGCGGAGCAGGCCAAGGTATGGAAGTACGCCGCACTCTAGACAACCCACCTTTTTCTCCCCTTGCTTTTGAGACCTTAGGCGGGCACGGTCCCCTCACTGCGAACTTCCTCGAAGGGGTCTACCATAGGTTGATCCGCTCCACCAGGGACAAGCACGCAGGATCTTTCCTTCTGCAACGCCTGTCCCTGGCTGTGCAGAGAGGCAATTCCATCGCCTTCCTTGGGACAATGTCGGCCCCAGCCCCGGTCCCTCCTAATCCACCCCCCAATATTCGTAGAAATAATTCCTAATTGTTGTATGTTTGAATAAATATTATAGTTGCATATTTCAGTATGTATCTTGAGAAACAATATAGAGACAATTACAAGAAAGATTGCCTTCGAGATCACTAAACGTTGGTTAGTGTCTCACACAGTTATGTAACTTTACAAACACCCTGTAACTATACTGTTTGTCAAGAAATTAATGTTATAGACGATAAAGGCGATCGTCAAATATCGTCTACGCGGCCATGAAAGCTTTCTTGAATTTAATTTGAAAATAGTGTTGAAGTACTGATAATGTCATTGTGGGCCATTTCTCTTTGAAACCGTCTGTTCAAAAATGATAAATCAAATTGGTGTATAAGTTCAGTACCAGTTAATTATCATACCAAGCCAACTGTAGATTTGCAAAGATCATAATCCGAGCCTATCAGAACAGATTTTTTTTTGAGAATAGGAAATTTTCTTCAAACGCACTATGAGGATAGCTCTAAATGACCTACTGAACACTGTGCACTGTAAACAGCGTTCGACTTTTTGAAGAGGACCTACATATAAATAACAACATATAACCTGACCTTATTTATTAATTTCCTCCATTTGTCTTTCGATTTCGCAGGTCCTCGTAATTCCTTCGGCAACATTATCGGCATTGCTTCTGAAGCACTCGGCGCTTATAGGGTAAGTGTCAATTCCAATGGTACTCCCATTGTGCTATATTTTCTTATCCCCAGTGACATAAAATCATGCGTAAGCGGCTCGGTTAATTCGCCCTTTAATAAGATGCTGTTAGTAAAAAGTAATTTTTGAAATGTGGAAAATTGTCGCTTTTTGTCTTATTAACATTTTTAATCATCGCAGATGAAATTTGGCGAATATCTGCACAACGGTCAGCAATTTCTGAGACATTTAAGTGTGATAGTTACTCAGTTCGTTTTGAGGGTCCTATACAACTCCTATTAAGTATGAGTACGTTCACTCATAATCTGCACTTACTTCTAACACGTGTTCTATTGTAAGTAGTCTGTCTTCAACCGCAGATATGGAATGGGCACAAGCTTCTCAATGATGCTAAATTTTCTCCTGAGTCAAATTGAACTTCATTATATTGAAATTTAAATGTTAACTCGAAAACGTCCAGTCATCCTTCTATCTTATACTAATTACCAAAAGATATATTGCTATCTTCAACACTATACTTCTTAGTAAGAAACTTCAAGTTAATTTCAACCATTTGAATCTCTGGATAAAAGCTTACCCCACCTGTTAATACATGTACTTCCGTCTGTCTGTTTCTGTTGTTACTATTTATTCCAGGTGCCACCCTCGTGTTGCGAGACAGACAATGCTTTAGCTTGCGATGCTGCGCGCCAACTTCAAGCTGTTGGTTCGGTAACCAAAGGACTCCACATAAGTGGTTGTCTGCCAGTGCTTTTGGAAGGTCTCAGGCAATATGCCACTCTTGCAGGCGGCGTCGTGGCTGCAGCTGTTGGCCTTCAAGTTATTGGGCTTGTATTCACTCTACTTCTTTGCTGTGCTGCCCGGAGGGATCTCAAGGACTAAACGAGAACCATACCATACCATACACGCCTCAAGCTCCGAACAACCGATGAAGCTGCTGTCGAATCAATAGCCCAACTCTCACCAAATTGGACAGCTTCAGCTGCCATCAGGAGTTCAATGAAGCGTCGTTTTACAAACATCTGAGTTTGTGATTACATTCTCATTAGTGGGTGGGACAATTATACATCCAGAGCAGCCGACAGGATCATCACTACAACAAGGGTTCGACTTATACCGTCGTGTAGCGTTCATGAGTAAACGTTGATTATGGTCAACATCGAACCATTGAATGAAACCTAAATGGAGATGATTTTGTAATTGATCCGATCTCTATTTGAACGAACGAGATTTGCGAACGAGAACGAGATTTGCGTCAGTTCATTGCGCTACTCTAGATTCGAAACTAATCTTCTTGACTCAGTTATGAAATCAGCTATGAGTCTAGCCAGAAGCTAAAACGAGACACGACGGAGGCGAAAAGTGGTATTTTTTTTCATAACGACTCCATTGCGAGAGAGACATCAACGTCAACCTGAAATTCTCTAGTAGACATTGTCGCGTTACTTCATATTTCTTCCGTAATTCATATTTCTTGAGCATTAATTTAAAGAAAATCTGAATGGTAGCGACTAGATTCATGCAAACGCTATTGTTCCTTGTGTAATGTCGGGTGTTATAGAACCTGAATTTACCTGAGATGTGGTAAATACACGTCAGGGGTTTAAGCAATAAAGCAATTGGGACGATCGAGCGCAATAATTATTATTATTCTAATTGTTGATGATTGATTATACTCGACCTTGTCTGGCTGTTTCTGGATGAATTAGTGTGTAAATGTGTGTTCCGCTATGCAGCTGAAATATCATTTCTCTTCTGCTCGACTACCTAATTCCATAACGATAACATGAATACGGAGAGTGCTAATTATAATTATTTACCATAATAATGGAAGATGACAAACATGAGAGGTAACACGAGAAACAGGAAAAAGATTTCACTTTCGACCTAAACAGTGAAGCAAAGCAAATAAGCACAACAAAAAAAAAGAAACCAGAAATGATGAACTGAACGAGTGTGTTGTTGTTGTTGTTATCCAGCCAATCAGTGAGTGAATTGAATTTCTGCTTGAATTTATACACGAGCTATAAGAATGGAATCCATTTTGTGACCACGAAATAAAAATGGAACGGAATGATGCAGTGGAATCGACACGATGACGTAATAGTAATAATAATAATAATAGTGCGTAATTAATGATGACAGTAATAATAATCCTCTGATCGCTGGACTGCTGGCCGGCCAGCCGATGACATAATTAAGCGCACTAACTAAACTTGTGAAGTCAGCGGTGAATGAAAACAAATGAAGTATGCAGGCGTTTCTATCTACTTTGAACTAATTAAAGAAACTCGAATATATCTATACTGCTGCTGCTACACCTGCCGCTGCTAATAACTA
The DNA here is from genome assembly GCA_019614645.1 of Stratiolaelaps scimitus. Lineage (NCBI taxonomy): Eukaryota > Metazoa > Arthropoda > Arachnida > Mesostigmata > Laelapidae > Stratiolaelaps > Stratiolaelaps scimitus. The sequence goes on from JABWDB010000053.1 coordinate 518,117, forward strand.
ACAAAATACTGGGCGCATAATTTGATCAAAACAAATGAACAAAGAATATTATTATATTCAAATGTTAGCAAAGCGAAAAATACTTTAGCGGTGAATTTGTTACAGTTGAACTTAATTTAAGCACTTAATTGCTAAGTGATATACTTTATGATAAAAAAAAAGAAGGTATCCCGCTAGCAATACAATTCGTGAAATGCATTCAGCTGCTTAAGGGAGGTTCTCTACGTTTCTGATGCCACACATGATACAAGAAGTGTTCGGTGACGAATAAATGAATTAATGAGCCATAAAAAGTAAAACTGTAGTAAAACCAACAGATGTGTAATGAGAAATAAACAAAATATCAACGTGGACTAGCGAAGCGACAAGCGTTCGTTCAACGTTGGTGAAACTGCAGATGCGACACACATTGTCACAACAAAAGATTTTCGGACACCAGTCCACCTCCATGTATCTATCTATGATATGATATATCCTTGACAAACACCGGTGAATACCACCGTCGCTTAAAAAGAATAATAATGATAAAATGACTATATTAATTATTATTATTATTATAATGATTACTACCGATTTAATTTTGACTCGGGGCCGCTTTGTCCGTAGCTGTTACCAGGTTCTTGGTGCGGTCTCCCAGGTCCTCGAAACCACCTCCGCGTCGTAAATGGCCGATACTGTGGCTAATTGAATAACTGTAACCCATATCGCCAGGCATCTCTTCCTAATTAATCACAGCTACAGCTAATACTATCTCTTGTGGAAAAGCTAAGCTAAATGTTATTCGACAAGTTTCCAATTTATTCGGCCATCTGAGAATAAACAGAGAGTCATCGTCTGTTCGAAGCTAGTAAGCAAAAGAAGCACAACAAGAGCCAACGCTTGATTAGCTGTTATCCCGTTAAGACAGTGACTCATTTTATGCTTTCTAGACGTTAGCGAGCTAAATATGATGCCATCATCCGACTGAAACTTCGTAACCGTCCGCCGGGGGCGTGCCTGTAGGTAGGCGACTGGTTGTATCCACAAAATGGGAACAAAATTAGTCTAAGATGTTTTGGACATCACCATTACAACAGATGGTACAATGAACGCAGTAAAATAATAGATCCAGCAGGATCACAAATAGCTGCAATAATCAATATTACAGTTATATATATAAATAATCGTGAACAGTCGCTTACTACGATCACCCTTCTAGCTACTATTATTATTATAATATTAATAATAATTATTATTATGACACTATATTGCTATTTCATACAAGTTCATAACGACGACGATGATGATGCACCTCTCCTCTCCTACTCCTCTCTGTAATCCATGTACATAAATCGTAGGTACAACAATCACGGCAAAGATGGTTGGTAAAACTATTATTTTTATTGATTTATTTAATTTACTCATCTGAATTAATTAATTTATATATATATATAACATACGATAATATAACATAATGATGATGATGACGATGTGTTGGTCCAATAACAATAGCAATCCTATTTTATGATCTTATGAGAAAATTTATTATAATAATTCGCAATTAACAAATCGCCATCTTATTCAGAGAGAGAGCTCGAAATGTGTCCTGACGACGACATGGCAAAAGGAAATGAAGCAGTTAACACGAAGAGAATCTCGTTCGTTGTCATTTTAGTAAACAAACAATTGAATTAATTGACTATTGTTTATGGTCAATGAAACCATAGAGAAATAAAACAAGAAATATTTGTCATCGCCAATATAGCAAAGAAAAGTTAAAGTACCTTTCGGTATTCGAAGAACGGTCTCAGAAGAACAGCGAATAAAATCTCTGTAACATCACGAGGGCGTACAATAATGTATACCAAAATCATTTCCTATCAAAGAACGCAATGTCAGAAATGTTATGTTCTCTATTATGATTTGAGATTTTTGGCTTCGATTGTGGATGACACTAACTTTATTGCGAACTAATTTGTAGAATATTAAGGTGTCAAGCAAAACTTCACCTCTTCTAAACTTCGTTTTTGAACTCACTGAGTGAAAATACAGGTTTTTGTATGTGCCAGATGTACTCTCCGCTGTTATTTACAACTTAGAATGAACTACACGTGTCTGCATCGGACTAAGGCCAAATTCTACGGGTGTGGAGTTTTCAACCTGTTGCTTAAGACGCGGTTATTTCGAAATGATTCCATAATCCGTGATCCGAGAAATACCAAATTTAGCTCACAGGCACCTTAAGGTTTGGTCTTGACTTTAGTCTAAACCGGCGGTCAGTTGTTAGACTTGAAATGAGATCGTTAATCTTTTCAGCTCGGTATACACCCTCTAATTCCCTCTTACAATCGCTAGTAAAAAATTTAGACAGTGCGTTTATTTATGGAGGATGCGCCTAGCTCTTCCAACACGTGCCAACGGATTACAGGAATGGATTGAACTTGGAGAGGGAAAAATGCAAAAAAAATAGCTAAATTTTAGTAAATTATTATTTTTATGCAAATATCACGGTATCCATCGTAGCGTCGAAGCGTCGAACAGCTGTGTAATGGAATCGGATCAACGATAAGAGTCTGCACTCTTCGCGTGAACTATGATTTACCAGCTAAAGTTTCGATAGTTATAATAAGTAATATTCCACTTGAGACAATTAAGCTTTGCTTGCTGAACTGACGAGAGGTATTTTTTGTTACTGAAATAGGCGATGATTTACCTGCCTACTGAGATCGGTCGTTATTATTGGCCGCGAGATATGACTTTCAATGAGCAGCTATGAAAGCGTTATTCTTCTTGGATCATTTGGCATTTGGACCAGTTTTTAGACATTAGACACTGCCTGTGTGAGTTGGGAACATTTTGACATGCGAATATATCACGCCGATGTAGACCAAATGAACTTAGAGACAGCAGGATGTGGTCTACACGTGACCGCTAAACAAATATATGCAGGTTAGTCAATTGCAAACGCATCGAGTACTGACTGAGCTTTGATGTTCTTTAAGGCAGAGCGCGATGAACCGCCCAACTTTTGTTGTTGACGTTCTCAGATAGTTTTACATACCTAGATGGACCCCATTCAATTAATATTATAGACTAAGCTTAGCTATCATCGCTTCGTACTCTCTTCTATTGCATATATCATAGAAAAAATATATACGTGCTGTTATCGGTAGTACAACGAGATACATCGTATATGATTTAAGATAACAAAAATATAGTATAATGTATACTAACATGAAAAAGGAATGTCTATGGCGATTGAAGTGTTAAATCTGAAAAACTGAAGTGGTAACAAATATAGATAAATCATATTTAAATATTTATAATAATAAAATTACGCTGAAGTGTTCTTCGAGGAGACACTATACCATCACCGTTATTGGGATCCGAACCAAATCTTCGATATGGCAGCTTTCCTCACAATATGGCGCTTGCCCGTTTCAGATTTATTTGTTCAGAATTGAATTCAAAGCTGAATAAAGCAAATCTGAACCGCAAATAAGGACGACGATTGTTGAGCTCAACAACTTTCACACTTGAACCGATTTATTATAATTACAATGATGAAATAATGACATGTGCTGACTGCGATGTATAGATGGCTATGTATTTGGCCCATAACCCATGAGTTTTATGGGCAGACAGGGCACAAATCGCCAACAAACTTCGAACAAAGTTGTAGATGCAAATTGGATAATTGACTGAATGTATGAAAATCAAACTTTAGGGAAATGAATCATATTATTGGTATGATTTAATAGCATGAACAATTTTTCTTTCGTTGAACATTGATCAAGTAAACGATAAATGGTGTGTTAATGTGACAGAGAGCCCTACATAGCACAGCATGCAACATTCTAAAGTGTCAACATCTTTATTAAATTTATATATATATATATATATATATATATATATATATATATATATATATGAAGAACGAAGAGGCTAGACCTTTTCGCTTCTAGTTGTAGCAGTTGATCAGCAGTCAAGTGAGCCTCTCCTGCCTAACTGTAGTCGAAATCGCTTCTATTGCTCATATTGTTTACGTTGCTGTGAATCAGTTGTAGCAACTTCAACTGCAACAACAATAACAGAAATAACTAAATAAGAATAAATATGGTTGACAGTTAACAAAGTGGTGAGTGTATGTCCACTTCATCTAGCGCAGTGAAGATGAATTAACGACAATGCCATGATAATTACAATTGTCATTATAATTGTTATAAGTAGTAATAACAGTAATAGAGGTGGTGCGACGAGTACTTTAACGTGTGTAACTCGATCAACGATTTGGCCAAAGCATCAGAGAGTGGGACCATAGGTATCTAGACCAAGTTACTATGCTCCGCTTGCGAGTAGCTTCTTCAGCCTCAGATCAAGCTCGGCTAACACCATGCGACTATTGCGACTATTAAAGAGCAAATCTATAGAATTAATTGGTTTAATAATAAGGAATGTTGTGTAAGTCTTGTCTAAAGCTGTTCAAAAGATGACGCAACCCTATGGGCTATGGGCGATTAACCAAAGTATGACGGTCCCAAAGGAAACTTCCGTGAATTTATGCGCTTTTCCTTTTCCTATCGGCACTAAAAGAAAAATTGAGAAAATCAAATTTTATTGGACAACGAACTTTGCATCTCCCACCAGCGTCAGTTGTGGTCCTCTGAATATGTATTGGGAAACAATAAAAAAAACGATTTACTTCGAAGGTGGCCGTCCATCTTGGGTTAGTCTTCCATAGGGTTGACAAACTTTTCGAACACCGTGTATATGACCAATTATTTAAAATTTAGAGGCAAAGGGATCGCTAAGGACACGAAAATACTTATGTCATATAGAAGAAAACTTGGTCAAGGAACAAATGAATACACAAAGAAAACAATAATTTAGCTATTATGAAAACAAAACTGAATATAAATATAAAGACAAATAAATCATGAGCATATGTATACACCCGACAATCGTCGTTTCGTCTTTCCTTGCTCCTTCGTAGAAGAGACTTCGTTTGGACAAAGGATAATAGGATAATTCACAAAACGAGAACTTTCTGATCATACCAATTAGTTTTGAAATCTTTCTCGTTGTTTATGACTTCTTGTTATCTGCCGAATAACTTTTGAATCCGTTTAGCCAGAAGTCGGCTTCTTGTCGGTCGAATGAGGTACTTAGCCAACCTAAAGGATCCGTCTAAGAACCACAGAAGAAGAAAATCAGAAGAAGTATTCAACTTAATAGAATTAAATAATGTAGAGTTACCCTTATGATACAACGTGGCTTAGTGAGCTTGGGACTCGCATATCGTCACATTAAACCAGCAGTGATATTCATTTTTTCGTAAATATATAGAAATATAGCATTTTCATAATAACTGTATTCGAAATAAAACATATAATAATGTCTATTTAAGAAAAAAAGAGAAAGAGAAACTATACTTGGGTCTTGAAGAGCGGGTGAAAATTTCAGCAAAGATTTCCCTCCTAGGAAAAAACCTTCTTGGGACGTAATATCTTTCACTGTCACTCTTGAAACAAATTTTGACTGCTATGTTGACACAGCGTACATCGAAACTAAACGTCATTGCGAATAATAAATGTATCACATTTTGTATATACTAGCATGAGAGAGTATCTCTTTGGCATGGGATAACTACTACTACTACTATTGAAGGATATGCCCTGGTCTATTGAAATATTTTTGACATTCGGCCGTCCTAGGAAACTAGGCTTGCAGATGAAAAAACACGTAATGAGAATTATTAAAGACTAAATTGTATATGGAATATAGCATTTATAAAAGAAAAAATGTCAGGTATCGGTGAGATTATTGGAATGAAAGTAATCAATTATGGGGACAGTTAGGAGCTTTGGTGTATATTGTGAATGGGAGAATAATGCAATGTACTGGGCTTGGCGTACTTGACTAGCTCTTCAAAAGGATGTTTTTCAGGACGAATTTTAATTGGGACATACAAGTATTTGACGAATGGATACTAACAGGGAGTGAGCTCCTAAGGACACAACCACTCACTGTAAAATCATTGCCATCAGCGTTTTTACAAGGCGCCAGCAGTAATAGGTTGGTAGCAACAGACCTCCAACGTTCTGGTTGAACTCATGGATAATTCTAAAGGCAGTAGGTAGAAGTAGTACTGAAGGTAGAAGTAGTACTACGTACTTTTGAACCCGATTCATGCCAGCTATGGCACTTGACAATTTTGATCTGAGGCTAGAGAGATGCGCTATCGCCGTGAGTTGATGTCGAGAATAATCCTAGGAAGCGGGCTATCGTGGAACGTACCTCAAAGATTTGTCGCACCTCAGTTAATGCTAGAAGGACTAAAAGTGGCACGAATATGTAATAACGTGGACTTGAAAACATTGAGGGAGAAGCAGTGTAGTTCAATACAGATAGATATGGAAAGTGCAAGAAGATCTTCGTTGACTTTAGGAATCAATTTCTTGGGATTATCTCCACTTATCAACAGAGAGGTCTCGTCCGCGTAGAGGAGAACATTCTAATGTTGACAGACATTGACTATATCATTGATAAATATAGAGAAGAATATCGGACCGTAGCGGCTCCCTAGCACATTTATTTATGCGCTGACCACGATTTGAAATGGAAAACTGTGCAAGGTTCGCAGCAGATTTTCGCAGAAATTATAGGCATTTAGTTTATTGAAGGGAATGATAGGGCCGAAAGAGTCAAAGGCCTTGTGCAAGTCGACCAGGACTTCAAGCGAGTTATGAGCGGAGTCTGTTGCTCCGCATATTCAGTATCCTTGTATATTTTTTTGTAATAAAGTATGTCCAGTACATAAGAAAGGCTCTAGAAAGAAGAGGCCGGTTTCGCTAACAGTTATAGCATGCAAACTTCTGGAAAGCATCATATCTAGGTCTATCTACGACAATGCCAATGCCCAAGGCCTCAGCAGTGAAACCCAATGTGCATATAGGCCCGGATACAGTATGGTGTTCCAGCTGATAGACACACAATTCGATTGGGCCCGCGAAATAAACGCGTCGCGCTGTTTTGATGCCATCTTCTTCGACTTCAAATCAGCGTTCGAAAGAGTCACACATATAAAACTAATTGCTATGCTTCCACGCTTCGGAGTCGGCAAAATTCTAGTTGACTGGATCACTGATTTCCCTCGAAATAGAACCTTTCGAGTTCGAGTCAATGGACAGTATTCGGAAGAAACAAGCGTCACATCAGGGTGCCCTCAAGGAACCATTCTGGGACCCTTAATGTATATAATGTATATAAACTCTCTTACATATGCTCTTCCTCCCTCTGTATCTGTTAAAGTCTATGCTGACGATATTAAAATATACGCCCCCGTAGATACGCCTCAGCAGAGATCGCTACAAAAGGCACTACACGATTTTTATAAATGGGCAGGGCAGCTAGATCTCATACTTTTGATCGAGGAATGCGCCGTGCTGCAATTTGGACACGGAAATACTAAACAAAAGTACTCCATTGGTAGCATAGAACTTAAATCACAAAAAGCTATTAGAGATCTAGGCATAATCACATCAACTAGTCTAAAATACTCTGAACATACTGCAGACGTTGCTCTTAAAGATAGTCAGCGAAGCAATTGGATAATGCGTACGTTCACAATTGCCGATCCAAACCTATACGTACTACTGTTCAGAACCTACATCGAACCTGTGATAACCTATGCTGGGCCGGTCTGGCACCCACGTCTCAAGAAAGATCAGGATCTTTTAACGAAAGTGTATAAACATTTTATAAGACGAGTGGTATATAAATGTAAATGTGACAAAGAGAACGTAAATATTGTACATGTCGTCCAGCGTCTTAACGCCCTAGATAAAGTCTTGCTTCAAAAAATGATGTTGAAACAACCGACGATGGTTGCAAAAATATTTGATATTGTCGAAACTACGACAAGATCCAGAAAGAATATACTCCCAAAATTTACAGCCACGAAAAAATGTGTTAATGATTTATTCCCCTGGAGACTATCACGCGCACAACACGGGCACGCAACGTGCGCAACAGGAGCCAAAATTGAAAATGCACATAAGTGAGACTTGAAGCAATTATATTATACCTTTGAATAAAGTGTTTGTTATTATTATAAAACAAACATGACATAAAAGTGAATATAGGCGTTACCTCCCTGCGGGGGATCTAAATCAGCACGATGATGGCGACCCAGTACATTATCTGTTAATATAAACATGATAGAAATGCTTAGATATATACGATCTGACGCGATTCGGAGTGGTGTCGTGTGTGCCTTTCTAATGAGGAGGTCAAATCCACAGTGAAACTCTTTTCTACGATTTTTAAACCTGGCCTAGCCTTGGGATATCCGTAACAGTTGTATACATGTACAACGATTGACAACCAAGCCGTGTTGGGCAGTATCCAGGAGAGCATCAATTGAAAAGCCAGATGTTGAACTCGACCAAATATCCATGATGCAGTGAAACATAGAGGGTAAATTCCGACCCTTGACATTACTATATCTTCCTTTGCTAACATATATGTGTTCATCTTAACTGAGACATAGGAGGCAAAGCCGCTCCACCTAGAAGAATTCTGCCGAAATCCAAGCTGGTCTCGTTCGCACCAGCGGCGGCGCAGTTTTATAAAATCAAACTCGGAGAGATCACTATGAAGTTCGTAGAGGAGAACATAGTAGTGCTTCAAAGTAGCCGATGCCTATTGTTGCAGCGTGCGTTCGACCGGCGGGCATTGAGAGCACGGCCTTTATAGTTGGCAAGTTAACCCGGGGTATGCATGCACTACGCCTTACCGGCGACCCACTACTAGTGGCTGGAGACTTTAACACAAGCATCGATGCCTGACGTGCTTCGCATTCTGCTTGCTCTCCTCGAGGATTTTGGTTGTCATCTGATCACGGACACAAGCACTCCAATGTTGGAAGGATGTATGGGTAACGTCCAAGATTTCCACTGAAAGGGTACGTTACACTGGGAGAAACTGCCTGTTGAGCAAAAGAGGAAATATCAAATAGCATGCGTCAGTCGGGGTAGAACTATCACTTTGGTCCGGGACACCCCGCGCCACTAGAGCGCCGGCTTGGCAGACGCTGGATAGTCCTTTTCTAAAGTCCATTCCTAAAACTGGCAGCTTTGTTCCCAGGGTCGCGAATACCGAACGCTGATCTTTATGCGGACAAACTAACCAACGTGATAACATCACGACAGTGGCGACGCAGAAACCTCGACGGCAAAGACCTTGATTTAACGAGAGCTATAGGATGGCGGGTGTGGCTTAATGCCGTGTTCATCTACTGGCTGAGCTGAATCTGTGTATAAGGCCCCTCTGTAATCTTTTGAAGAGATGGTACCTCTTCAGAGAGCTGGGACGCTGTCTGGACGCTTTCCAGACAGTCCGCCGACAGTATCTTGAACGAGAAGGAGATAAAGCTACCCTGAAGTTTATCAATAGCTTCAAGTACCTGAGTGTGATCATGCCGACAAACGGTCGCTCCTTCACAGACACATCATTGAGAGAACATAACGAGCACTGGTCGTGAGTGTCGGAATACAATCGCCGTCAAAGCTTTCTTTGCAGACTGCGCTGAAATTGTTTGATATCAAGACTGCGCCCGTTGCTTCCTACGGGCTTGAAGTTAATTGGGAACAGGTATCACCCCGCACGACAGGTGGACCGAGTGAAATCTGCATTTCTGAAACGCGTCATGGTGTTACACGGTTCGACACGGAACAGATCGTCGACCTCCTTAGTCACACTCCCATATTTGTTGAAGACATGAGGCATCGTTTTAGGCTACCAGTGTTCTTTTTAAGTAAGGTAATTAATTCCAAGTAATGCGGGGGCAATTTCTGTCATCTTACTTTCTAACGATGAATAGGAGGAGGGGTATTCGGAATAAACCGACACATTGTAACTCGTTCTGCAATACATAGTTTTCATCATATTATCTGTGGGACAGAGGGCTGCCACGAGTCCAACTAATGGTTGCGCCAGATATCATCGCATTATAGAATGCAGTCGATCAATCTCAGTGACCCAGCTGATACTCCAACAAACCTAAACATGTTTATTCTTAGATGTACCAAGTTTACACGAGTTGACCCCCCCCCCCCCTACATGTTTTACTGTTTTGCTAGGTACATAGGTAGGTATAACACAATACCGTGTGAATAAATCATAAAGTTTGTTTATAGATTAGTTGTAAGGTCTCTATGAGAAACCAGGATCATCTCAACTATGGTGCACGCGATAGACCACGTGAAGCAGGATAATTATTTGAAATTTAAAATAAACTAGTTTCTCATCAAAACATAGCTAATCGTAATATATCGACAAATCCTGTTAGTATAATTTCTCCCTCTCTATTGCTTTTCTTTCATCAAAGAAGTCATAATTTGCTCACCTGAACATTAACAAATGTGTGTTAATTAAGCCTGTACATAGGCATGATTAAAGCCCTATTAGATTACAAATACTACAATTAATAATAATAATATAAGTGAGTTACGCTTATTGGACAGAAGCATAGTCGGCTGGTTTGATCGACTTCGATCGATCTATGCATTATTGCTGTTCCAGCTTGCCCGCTGTTTCTATCATTACGGTCTGCCTGGGGATAGAGGACGTTCCAGAAACCGCAATCGGTAATAATAATAATAATAATATTTTCTTATGCATCTGATGTTAAGTATCTCATTTTGCGTCATCTAGAATATCGCCTGTTTTATTTCTGTTAGTTCTTGCCACGACACGGTATACGCTTCGGTCATCTAGAGATTGCAGTAATAAATAGCAAGGACGAGAGAGAGAGAAGAGGGACGTAGTAGTAGTAGTATTAGTAGAGAACAACTTTCTAGACGTTGGTCAAAACGGATATGAAACAGACACAACAAATGGATCGTCATAGAATGAACAACGAGCCAACAGATGACGAGGATTTAATCTACTTAACTATATACATATTCGTATCTGCAAGTACACAAGTGAATCTAAATCACTATAACAATGACAATAATGATAAGAATAACAACAAGCTGTCGCATATACAGTGATGTTCCCAAACTTAAGGCACTATATTTCAATAAATCGTTACCAAGAGCACACATTTGAGGCATTTATTCTCTGTCAGATCAATGTAAGTGTCGAATAACATACATACCACACATAATACCGTATATGACGGAGCCTGCAGCCTATTGCAATGAAATGTGTCATTTTTCGGGTGTTCAAAATGAGAAGGCACACTCAGTTATAGAATGTTCTTGCTGAGTTGATTCTCACGTCCTTCTGCTAATTAGTACCGTGTGGCCCCACCCTTGCTAGTTATACAGTTATAGATCCGGTTTGGCTTACTACCAACGAGATTTAACAGGATTTGCTTGCTGACCTCCCAGGTCTCCAGTAACGCCTCTTTTAGTGCTTCCACGGATGTATGCTGTCGATTCGACGCATATACTCGTCGGACAAGAATGCTTCAGAGGTTTTCCACAGGGTTGAGATCCGGAGAACATGCTGGCCACTCTAGGGTTTCAACTTTATGCCGTGCTAACCACGCATGAAAAACAATTGGAGGTCGATGAAATCTCGGCTTAAACGGTAGAAGATTGTCGGTCAACATCTGCTGATAGTCCTCGCTATTCATGAGCTAAATGAAATAAATAATATAAACAGACAACGGAGCATAGGCGCAGGATGTGGCCTGAAAGTACAGCTTGCAAAGTTCGTGCAGTTTCAGAGGGGATAATTATTAAAACGAATGCTATTTAGGTTCCACCCTATATCTAATATCGAACCGGAGAGTCGCTACACCAGTTACAAAATGCGTATCCCATGACGAACCTGTTTCCTAGTAAAATATTAGGTGAATTAGTGCTGTGTTTTTGTTAGTGTTTTGAGCCCCATGGGATCTGATCAAAATTTTGAACCGAACGAAGCCTTTAGATATCCATTTGGATTATTATTAAGCTTTTGGATACGGTGAACTACCCTTGAGTAGAAACGAATCTCCTGACCACTATTTACAACAGAGATGGGCTCGGTCACATTAATGTGGGTGAATGTCTAGAGAACATAACGCACAGTATCTGTTAATAAACATGTGAATATCAATAACGTCTGAGTGTGCGTGTGCCTTGCCTGATATTCCTAGTGTTGGCACTTCTCATCGATGTATGGAAACGCGTGCTACTCTGAACAATACAATGCACATTTCGCTGCATCCAACACAAGAATGTGATGCGCTCAATATGTCCACTAGGGGCAAACAGCATAGAACTCACTCGCACGCGTAGAAATGCATGCAGAAATTTGTTGGTCGATATTCGGTGTGTACCTGGTTGGGCTTTGAAGGGATCCTTTCGGGATACAATGTCACAGCTGAGCAAAAGCAGGTGGCGGGTCGCGAACATCGAGTGACGCACCCCGAACAAAACAAACGCCTCCCTCCTGGATAATAAAGGCAAGTAGCTAAGTAAGTAAGTTAAACAAAATAATTAAATGAACTAGTGAATATAATATCCACGTTTGGAAACACTGAAACTGATAGCCAGCTCCTATTTGCACTGCCATTTGTTTGTGCATTGATATTACATAGTAATGTGAGGCAGCGTCAAAGACAGACGCATTCGTTTTGAAAAGAAAAGGTGGTTTGGTTGTGACGTCGTTTTTTTCAGATACAATGAGTTATTTATTTATATCAACTGTGCATGCCCCTTTAGTCTCGCCTTTAAGAGCTACAAGTGACATCTTTCTTGGTCCAATCATCGTTATTCAAATATTTTTTTGCTGTATTCTGCAACGCCTTGCCCTCCCTGCGAGGCAGAAAGGCAACGTCATCACATCTCCCTCGGGGGGGGGGGGTCATGAATGCATCGGCCTGGCAACCCGCTGGCCCCAACTGCGTCACTAATTATTGTATATATATTAAGATACACTATTAATGGAATAAATAAATATATATAAATAATTGTTATTTTCGAGCTGAAGTTCAGCTCTGCCCTTATCTGACAGGCCTCAGCTCTTAACCTTTTAGGTCTTACTATGGAACCTGTCAGGGCCGCCATAGCTTATTCTCTTCCTTACTCGTAATATATATATATATATTATTTTCGAGAATACTGGGCAAATCTAGTGCCAAGTTATTATTCAGTATTGCACTCGAACAGTATGTTTATGTTGGCCATTCTTTTCAAGAAACACTGCGCAGCTCAACGGCAATTTGGGAGTGCGGACGGCAGTTAGATCGCTTAAACGAGTTGGTGATAAATCATACGACATCTCTAAAAAAATAAATTCAAAAGCCCGGCTGATCGGTCGTCAGACTCTTCTCAAATTGTCTTGTTGCTAACTTGTGAACGAGGTTAGAGATTGAAACGAACATCGATCCCCTACCTATCTGGCTCTCCTCGTTCGATCTCTCATGTACAGGTGCATACACCTTGAAGCTTTAGCGAGCTGTCGCAATACCAGCAACATGCAGCAGTATTGAAATACAGCAAGTACTATCGTTACCAAAGTTTCAAACGAGCGACTTGTGCAGAACATTCTTGACATTTGTCTATGCCCGAAATGGTTACATGCATTTACATCCGTCTTCGGCAAGCGTGAATTTATTTTCAACTTTCATCACGCCAGTAGGTAAGTAGTAGCCAGTTAAAGCAAATGTTGGCTGAGAGTCAGCCCGAAAACCTTAAAGTTAAATCAATTGGGAAATCGTTGTTGTGAAAGGAAGAGGTGACTTATTTCTTCTTGTATATATCAACGATCATTGTATCTAAGAGCGATAGCACTTCCTACAATGAAATATACTCTTTCTTGGATTTCCACCACATCGTTTTAGGAAAATATGCAACCATCATTCAAACAACGCCGGGTGATGTCTATTATTTATTTACACAGTTTCCGCATGGCATAAGCTGGTGGCTGTAAATTTTATTTCAACATCACCTCTCAATGATGACAAGAACCACATCCACAGCTAAACTCGAATCGACCAGAAATGACTGGTATAGTATTGTGGGATTGATTTATTAAAATATTAGCTTTGAGTAAGTCCACCTTCCAATAGCCTCTTGACCACTGTATCTGCTCTACCAGCTCGGTTGTTCTTATTTGTATGAGTTTTAGTTGTATAACCATATGTGCTTTGCCTCGTATACTATAGAAAATAAAAAAACTTCTATAACAGGTGAAGTTCTGTACCAATGTATGCCGTCATATACACAATGCATCTATATCATATATGCAAAGCGAGGGATATCTCCATTTAAAATTCACTATTATAATGTTTTCTTTTCTACTTGTGGTGCCACATCTTTCCAATCTATGAGTATATTTTTGCCCTCCAGACTTGCATTTCGTGCCTAACGTTGGGGGTCTCAGTCAATTGAAGATAGTCTTGTGTAGCTTATTGGCCTTTGTCCACCTGGAATCTCTTGCTTATAAGACTTCGGATGTACCTTGAGATACAATTTAGCTGTAGTCTGTGCTCTGTGTCTGTATACTTGTTTTTTATATCTTACCTTAATAATCGATTATGGTTATACACAAACAGCCTGTTTGTGTGACGGCTCTAATTTGATCCGTTTAAGCCGTCTGTGAATCAGTTTGGATTAACTGTGTTCTTTCACGAACGTCTCTAACGTTTCATACTAATGTATATAGGTTCTTAAGATACCTTTGATAATCGGGGCGCCTCTTCGTCTACTCAAGGGGCAAGTCTGCATTGGTCGGCGCCGACTCCCGTAGAGCTCAGTCACCTCAAGGATATTGCCAGCGAGCACACTAAATTTCGAAGTCGGACAGCCGTCTAAGCATCATTCAGATGGGACACACCTGAAGACAAGAGAAGACGAAGAGAGGTTTTAGCTCTCGGTTCGTACAGAGACCTGGTTGACCTGCCGGTTGAACGCTGACTTAGTCTGATGACTGTGTTTGAGGCGAATCGCCACGAGGATATATGATCACTGGGGCATCAACTGCTCTAGCCACGGCATCCACACATGTACAGCCACACATTCGTTGAGGTCGCCCCCCCACCCCACCTCAAAGAGAACAAAGTCTTATACCAAATCCGCAGTTCAGGGAATTCCCCTCACGGCTTCGCCTCGTAACTAGAGTACCGTTTGATCTTCAAAGTGAGTGAGTGTCTCAGCCGGTGTCTCTGCTAAAGTTGACTAGTGCGTGCCTGTGTTCATCTTCTACGGGGTGTTCATCGCCTACGAGGAGGGGTGCCATCATCAGCGCCGAGATATTGAAGGAGTCTAGAGCAAAGGGTTGGTTCTTGTTTCAATCAAAAATTCCTAAAATGAATATTCATCATTTCACAATAACTTCTACGTTTATCCCACCCTTTTAACCAGTACCAATACCTGTATTCGATGCACTAATAGAACCGTTTATCACCTGATTAGTACAGGTTCATTTACATCTCGGGTCGTTAACGTGCGGTGGAACAACACCATCCTGTCATCGTATGGGTAGGATATGAACGAACTAAGCGAGATCATATTCTCATAATATCTCGAATGAATAATTAAAAATATTCTAATGAAATCAAAACAGAATGAATAATCAAACAATTTGTACAATTACAAGTACAATTTAGGTGTATCCACCTTATCCGCTGCAAGCTCAAATATCCATGGATCATTGAAGTCTACGTTTTATTTATATTTATATTAGGTTGAATATTAGGCCCAATATATGTAGGTATTTATATTAGGCCCAAAAATAATGAGACTCATATCATCTTGCGCCGAATTCTTATTATTGGCTGGGTTGAATTCAAATTTGGGTCCCTCATTAACTCGGTCCTGTCCAACTGAAAATGCGTGAGGAGTGTTCACGAGACAATTTCAAGATATATAGGCAGTAAAAGAGTCGCTTAGAGAATACCGTTGCAGTGGACGAGGCATGGGTCAGCCTGTATAGGGGACCGGAAAAAGATCAACTGAAACAGTTGCTACGACCAGGTGAACAGGTAATGGCGGTAGCAGTACCAAATAGATTCGAGCCTAAAGTATTGGTAGCACTTGCCATGAATTTCAACGGAATTTGCTATTATACTATGAGATTTTGAGCTCAAAAGAAAAAATTGACTCGACTGGATATCTCGAGTTTTTGAAGGGACTCATGAATAATTGGCAATAGGAAGCGCCGAGTGTGGCCGCTCGATGACAATGCAAGGGCACATCGTAGCAATGAAATTACGTCAAGGGCAACAAGATTGAGCGGTGGAGTCACCCGATTTAAGCCCGTGTGATAGGTGGCAAAGGTATACAAACACCGATTTGCTCCGAGAGGCCTTAAATAACGAAGTTATAAATGGTATAAAAATGGTGCATACCTAGCCGTTAGAAGGCTGCCAGAATTTTGGGACCAGTGTATAAATAAAAGAGGTGCATACCTATAGCTCATACTAAAAAATCTTTATTCTAACCTAATTAGTTTAGCCGATATTGAAATTTATATTTGTCTCATTATTGTCTCATATGTGTCTCACCTAATATAAACATATATATATATATATTATGAGAAGGATTATAATCTGGCATGGTTTGTTAATATCCTGCCCGTAGTGTGACAAGATGATGTTTTGCTACGCTCCACGCTAGCGTTGATCAGTGTTGTTACTGAAAAATCGAAAACATTTGTATTGTTTTACGTCGACAATGGAGAGATGTAACTCTTTTCGCCGATGCCTCCGAGGTCGAAAAACGATGTTTCTGATCGAAGACGTTGTTATACCTTTGTACCAAGTATTACATATATATATATATATATATATATATATATATATATATATATATATATATATACAATTTACTCGGTCGTCTCTCTAATGGGCATCCTGCTTCGCAATGAATGGAGACATCCAAAATGTTATTCTTCCTTCTGGAATTCATTTCTTTAAAATAGAATAGAAGGAACAAAAAATGGCCCAACTATTATTATACTCGATTTCTTATCCATGATGGCTGTCATCTTTATGACGACGATGATGATAATGATAACTAGTGTCGTTTACGACAGTTTCATTTCTCGTACATGATAATGTTAACCGCAGCAGATTCTGAGCTAAGAGACAACAACTCTCACGGGAATTCCATGCCGCAGCATTCATGCTACTATAAACGGCTGCTGAAGATTGGCTAAAGTACAATGAAGGTACACACATCTCGCCGAATCCGGTTGGCGAAGTTTGAAATCATCATTGAATGAATGACGCCCTTCCAGCACTGCGTTTTCATGAAGCAAACATGTGAAGATCTAAACTGCGTTCCGGCGATTGGTTGATACAACACCATGTACATATCTATGTGCTTCTGGACGTGTGTGGTGTCTCTGTGTGGTCTATGCCTCTCAAATGGGTCGGACATCTTCCTCCATGTGCCCGTGAGGGCTAGCGCTGAGTGTCTTCACCGCCCTGTTGTTCTTGCTATAGCAGCAACAGCAGCAGCAACTGCGTTAGTCGTTTCGACGCGGTTCTCTTCGCCGCTGAACCCTCGCCCCCCTGCCGCCTTCTTCTGCCTTCACGCTTCTGGTGCGGGTCAGTCTTCTCTTGTGGCGGGCCAACTTCCCTCACCTGCGGTACTTAAACGTCAGCCGGAGCGCTACAGCCGACAGCCGCGTTGTTCGAAGTCGCACAGAAGACCGAGGATCGTTGTGCTGCTCAGAAGTGGGGTGCGCTAATCAAGTACAGGGTGAGCGTCTAGCAGAGTTGGCGCACGTTCTTTAAACGGATTGACAAAGGATTAGGTGGCACACAGATCAGTGACGTTCGAGGCAGGTGTTGTGCAATGTAAAAAGTGAACAAGATTCGAGAAAAACGTCCGAAACGATGTCACATTAGAAACGCACCTGTAAAAGCTAGTCGACTGCTCCACTTTTCAGTTCAGTTTAGACAGCTTGAGTGTTTCCAAGTGAATTCCGTCGGGCTTCTGCCTGGCGAATTAGCCGACTATGCATTTAGTTGTGGAATAACGATGAATGCAATAGCAGTTCATGACAGCTAGCTGTGCCTTATTGAACGGCGATTATTGATAATTGACTCGTGTGTTAAATACGATGGATTTTTGTTCTACCTCAGTGACCGACCTCAGCTGAATGTAGTGGGCAGTGATACAACTTAGTTTGGTTAAATTTAATTATCACTACTACTATGTGTGAATCCACTTTCAGTGTTATCGCTTATTGAATTACAATGTCTTTCAAGGATAGTAATAATAGATGATGACATCTATTGATCTATCTATCTATATCTGTCTATTATATTTAACATGTGCACGTGTGCGGTGATGATGATGATGCTGCTGTGAGAGTGCCCAGTGCTTAGCCATTTCCGTTGTTGTTTTTTTTTTGCAGGCGGTTGGCTATACCCAGAGGACGTTGCTCAGCATTGCTCAAGATGCCGATCATCGTGGATCAGCTCCAGTGGGCCTATCGTGGCATCATGGAAAATACGGATCCTCGTGTAGCGAAATGGCCCTTGATGGGTTCGCCTCTGCCTATTTTGTCGCTTGTGGCTAGCTATGTTTACTTCGTGAAGATCTGGGGGCCAAACTACATGCGCGACCGCAAGCCGTACCAAATTAAGAACTGGATCATTGCCTATAATATATTCATGGTGTTTGCTAACGGCTGGTTCTTCGTCTACGGCGGAAGTTACACGTATTTAGGTGGTGGCTACTCATGGTTTTGTGAGGCGGCTAACCATGGCACGGACCCTAAGCAAATGACGATTATCACAATTGGTTGGTGGTATATGTGCTTGAAGGTTCTCGAACTCATGGATACAGTGTTCTTCGTGCTGACCAAGAAATTCTCCCACATCTCAGTACTCCACGTGATTCATCATTCACTGGTCGCCTGCTCGGTTTGGTTGGGAGTGAATTTCGGAGCCACGGGGCAGAATGCATTCTTCCCACTCATCAATTGTGTGATCCATTGTATCATGTACGCGTATTATGCCATGGCAGCTCTTGGTTTGCAGAGATACCTCTGGTGGAAACGGTACCTAACCCAGATGCAGATGTCGCAATTCATCTCGCTCATCATCCACGGCTCGATTCCCGTCTTCTATGATTGCGGATTCCCACCATATTTCGGCTATATCACTATCTTCGAGGCATCGCTATTTTTTGTTCTCTTCTTCAACTTCTACATGAACACGTACAACAAGAAAGCACCCGCATCAGGTGTCACCAAAGTCATTCACGATGCCAATGGAAATGGGCTTCCGGTTGCCAAGACAGTCAAGGCGCAGTAACATGCTCAAGTTTACTCACACACTTCAGCCAGGGCCCGCCATACGCATGCTGTACGCAGCAGAGAAGTACGTGGTCATCCATCGGTGGCTATTGTAGCTCTTTTCGATATGTGATACACTGCGCTTTGCGGTGGGTCTCCTATTAGTCCAACTAGTTATTATGATGATGATTATTATTATTCTTATTATTAAGTGCGCCCGTCCACTATTGTACATAATAGTAATAATAATGATAATAATAATAATACTAAGCTCAGCAAGCACAGTTGGCCAACAGCCAATAGGTTGGCGGCTCTAGTAGGTAGAAAAGAAGTAGTAGCATAAGCCAATAATAATTTCTCTATTTCATTAGGGCTGCCGAGTGAGTGGCCAGGTAGCCAGGTAGTGGGTCATTGAAACGGCCGGCCGTCTGACAAACTTGCTCACCGTAAAATTACCTCAGTGGCTAATCTATTATATTACTCATCGAGTGGATTTGGCTGAAACATTGTTGACATTGTCTGACGACGAATCGGTGAGAGTCGGATGGGTCTGTATCGTGCATGGAACCTCCAGCACTTGGTGTTTCGTCTAAGTGTCTTGTTGAGTGTATCTGTTTCATTAGAGACATTAATTATAGAGGAGTAATTAGCCATGCACACCAATCGCACACATTTTTTTTCAAAGTGATCACATGGCGCATAGCATTCATATGCATTAGAAATAACAGTTCCCTTACGTCACTTTGATGTGTAGCTAAATGAATTCTAAAGATAAGAAACTTACTTAACAAATAGAATAGTTGTAGCTTAGTTCGCCACCAATCGTTCGTAGGGTCCACGTTATTTAGTGTGGCTGTTTTTCGCCCAGACTTGAGCAATTTACTTGAGCAGTTCGTCGTCAAATAGTCCGTCAGACACGTTGGCCAAAAGTCTAACAGCGCAATGGTGGTCATGATGACGCGTGCACAGACATATCAATGCGAAATTCGAAAATCGAAAGCGACATATCGGTGTTTTCATGCTGGACTTTCCTTTGACGATTATAGAGGAGTAATTAGCCATGCACACAAATCGCCAATCACTTTGGCGAACGGTTCGTATATGGCGAAATTGAGTAATGTTGAGCCAGTACACACTGAAGAATTGACTGAATGAGTGAGAGCTTTACAGAAACATGGTACGTTTTGGTACGGCAATTATAAAGGAATCAGTCGAATGCGTCAACCGACAACGAATATCGATCTGTGAACATTCAACATTCTTCGTTCACGAATTCTTATATAACGAACGAATGACGCTAAGTTATCATCTACGTAGGTTTTAGTAACAAGTTTTATCATAGATACAAATGACATTATACAACACCAACACAGCAACTATCAATCTCCTCCCTTTGTCTCTGCTTCCTCTCTACCTAATTCCCGGCCTCCACGATATCAATCGTTCGCTCGTTCGCTATTTGCATCGTTTGAACTGAAACAATAAATTAGCGATCGAACGATCGATTGATTGATGGGTGGACGATTTGATTATGATAAGATGAATGTGATTTGTACTAGACAGTTGTTAATTTAACAACTGTCTAGTACAAATCACATTCATCTTTCCGTCGAACATAACCTAGCAAGGGTTGTTGCTCATAATCAAATCGTCCACCCATCAATCAATCGATCGTTCGATCGCTAATTTATGGTTTCAGTTCAAACGATGCAAATAGCGAACGAGCGAACGATTGATATCGTGGAGGCCGGGAATTAGGTAGAGAGGAAGCAGAGACAAAGGGAGGAGATTGATAGTTGCTGTGTCGGTGTTGTATAATGTCATTTGTATCTATGATAAAACTTGTTACTAAAACCTACGTAGATGATAACTTAGCGTCATTCGTTCGTTGAATGTTCACAGATCGATATTCGTTGTCGGTTGACGCATTCGACTGATTCCTTTATAATTGCCGTACCAAAACGTACCATGTTTCTGTAAAGCTCTCACTCATTCAGTCAATTCTTCAGTGTGTACTGGCTCAACATTACTCAATTTCGCCATATACGAACCGTTCGCCAAAATGATTGGCGATTGGTGTGCATGGCTAATTACTCCTCTATAATCGTCAAAGAAAAGTCCAGCATGAAAACACCGATATGTCGCTTTCGATTTTCGAATTTCGCATTGATATGTCTGTGCACGCGTCATCATGACCACCATTGCGCTGTTAGACTTTTGGCCAACGTGTCTGACGGACTATTTGACGACGAACTGCTCAAGTGAATTGCTCAAGTCTGGGCGAAAAACAGCCACACTAATAACGTGGACCCTACGAACGATTGGTGGCGAACTAAGCTACAACTATTCTATTTGTTAAGTAAGTTTCTTATCTTTAGAATTCATTTAGCTACACATCAAAGTGACGTAAGGGAACTGTTATTTCTAATGCATATGAATGCTATGCGCCATGTGATCACTTTGTTTGATCATTTTAGCTGAGGTCACAGATTAATATCAACAACGACAGCAACACCACACTGTATGTAAATAATAATAAAATAATAAATATTTATCAACGAATGAATCCAACTCTGTGTTAATTCTTCAGTCACAAACGTTCAGTGTCACTAATCCAGTTGATGTTGAGCTGATTTAGCCGTTCCTGTATCAACACAACATGGATCTTTTATTTAGAAGCAGTGAACGTGAGCTGTGCATTTTTTCAAGCACCCAGGATATTCTAGCACTAACAATTCTAATTAAGGTTTGTACTTGTACACTGTACAGGGTGGGCCAATAGATTCTAGGTATTCTCGTGGTGACTTCTGGCTCACCCTGTAGTTCGCACATGCTTATTGTCTTCACTGGCTCGTATTTTTTGGCAGCACAACCAGGGCAAGGCATCCTTCGTTTTTCGTTCGTTGCGCTGACGAAATTATTGTACCACAAAAATGAGTCCTTACGCGTACAGGATTTGCATCTTCATGGCGTGAATTGTAAAAAAAACACATACGTTGCAGCATCAGGAGCAGTTGAAAATGATGAACAAACTAAAAGTTGGTGATTTAAACGACTAAACAGTCTTTGGCGAATACAGAATATCTCGATCTGATTAGCTATAATATTTGGCATAATTACGAATACTTTCAATACTCTCTACATCATTTATTCACACAGGTTGTACTAATCGATTCATATAAACACAGGTATTGATAACTTTAAGTCGTTGTTGTATCAACAACGGTCGAATTTCATTCCAACTCAAAAAAGAGAATATAGTTTCCACCACTTATAAAATAGTATTTAGCTGTTATATGCAGCAACAACCTGTTTGCTAAACCTGATTGAGAATAGCATTGATCATCATCTAGTCGCCATTATCATATCCGCTGTAACGGTTCCGGGATTGGCGGCGACGTCCACTTGGTCCGGTATCCGTTTTTTTTTCGCTGCTGGAATTCGGTCAGTGAGTCAGTCAGTCAGTGAAGACACGTTCAATGTTGCTTCCTTATCCCTCGTGAGGGTCTGATGGTCCCGTTAACGGGCAACAGATTGTAGCGAGCAACGGATGAAATTGAATCAAGATCACAGATCCTACCGAACCATAGGGGAAGGGAAAGGGACGTAGTCACAATTACGCACGCACACAGACATGCGCATCCCGACGCAACGAAGTGACGCTCACCGAGTGATCGTCAGCCAATAGGAGAGGATCACTTCTCACAGAAGCCCGAAGTGTGGCACACAACATCTTGTGGCATCGGGACGAAATGCGAGCGATCGCTCTGAGTAGAGAGAAAAAAACGCACATAAACATTTACACACACAGACTACACACATAGACACCAGTTCTCGCTAGCGAAAACCGTCAATGGAATAGCCATATTGTTGTTGTTGTTGTTTCATAGGATGCTGTAGCCCGTATAGTCCGAACATCTCGACAACGAAGCGGCTCTGAAATGATCTTCGGCTTAGCCAGGAGCGAGCCGCCAAACACGAGTCAGCGATTCGCTCCAGAAAGCTTCAGATGAGCCATTCTGTTTACGGCGTTGTTTAAGCCCTGCAATATATAGAAATAGGAACAATTAGGTAATTTCTATCCGCAACGGATTGTTCACATCTCCTGAGAGCACGCCGATTGTAATAAAAAAAATAATCATAATAATGAAATCTCTCTTTCGTATATTTCTCTTCATTCGTTTCCTCTATATCTGACGCTTGAATATGGCATCCAGTTGGTGTTGGTGAGACGTTCCATGTTAGTCGAATTGCGTGTGGCTTGAATTGAGAAGCACGCGTACAGTAATAAGCGAAAATAACCGTAAACATTACGTGAAATATATCTCTGATTTCAACGGTACCCTAAGGTTGGGGGAAGCCACGCGACTAGCTGTGATTTGTTCACAGCAAAGGAGGGACCTTAATTATATCTAACCAAATAACTTAACTAACCAGACAATTTCTGGGTTTAATAAAGATTTCGATGTAGATGAATTATAAACATGTAATAACTATAATGTGTGTTTACTTCAAGCCAAATATTGAACTTCGAATACCTTAGGCCATTCTAGTTAATATTTACGAATGCTAGAACCTACGCATTTGACTCGCTTTTGTGTAGACAGATAAATAGATTAGTTTGTCTTGATGTTTGTGCAGTAAAATTCTTGCAATTAACGATGCATGCACGTAAATGTGTTAATTTTCCAAAAACTTCACCCCCCATCAAATTAGAACAATTCTGCTCACTTATAATTTCACTAATAATTTCTTTTCTCATCCACTACAATCTAATTAGCATTTTCAAATATACTTGACATCAACGGGTGAAGCATAGCTTCTGTGACAACGTTCGAAAAGCATTTTCTCTTTCTCAACGCACGAAAACCAGCCGGGGCAGATAAAGTTCGTTGTAATAGTAGCCCACAGCCATTGCGATTCTCTTCACAGCACGAAAAACAAATGATGCCAACATAAGTGGTCATGGGCTAACATCGGCTGGTACGCTATCCTCATAGTAAGGACATTATAATAATATTGCCACGACTTGTTAGTGAACGAGGTAATACTTCGACTTGAAAAATAACGGGGCAAAATACTGTGCTAACCGCGGAGGGTCGTCCACCAGCCGCCGTTGATATCGTTCGTGGTCTTTGAACGTAACGATAAATCTGTGAAAATGAAAGCCAAAAGGTTCTGTAACGGCCGGGTCGCGGGCGACGAGCATATTCCACCGTTCACAGGCCATAGGGAATCCGACTACTTTAAAAAAAACAGGCGGAATCGCAGAATATTTCGTAGAATGCAACATTTGAAAAACGTCTTTATGGACAATGACCTCTTTTCACAGATTACGTTTGCTTGCAAAAAGTTGGTGTTTACTAAGAATAATTCGTCACACTAGGACGTGTGTAACGATAATGAAATACATGGTAAAAACATTATCGAACAATTCGAATGTTTACATCGTCCCAAAGACACGTTGTGAACCTTAAGCAACTCCGATCCTTCACAACCCTCGAGATCATCATCATTATTAATAGTATAATTGTTATTAAGCTGTATTATTTCCGAATTGGATTAGGCTGGCAAAGAATCGCCACAAAGTATTCTTATTTTTTTATCTCCCTAAGAGATAACGCAGCACAATAATTAATTACTTGAAATGAGCCGAGATGCCACATATACTAACACAGTTCAAGTCTAAGTAAGTTGAAAAATTGGGAGCGATGATGCAATCAGCATGCCCTTAAACGCGATTCAGCATTGATAACTGCCGTCGAACTTTATCTAGAAACTGTTTTTCGAGCTGACCCTCAGCTGTTCCCCTATCTGACAGGCCTCAGCTCTTGACCTTTTTAGATATTACTATGAGGACCTGTCGGGGCCACCTTTGCTTATTCTCTTCTTTATTTGCTTTACATGTTCTGTGCATACGCATTTGCGAATACGGACGATTCACTGCGTGGATAGCGAGGCTAGCATAGTACTTATGTGTATGGCTGCCAGTAAATGATGTCTTTTAATCTGTTCGATACAAAAAGGCGAAATTTAGTGTTAGAACTTGTTTTGTGTGTGTGTATATTATCCTCGTTGCCTCGTATTCACTTTGCTGTATGATATGATCGTGCTATTAAATATCTCTTGTTCACGGTATCCCTATAAAGTGTACCCGTATACTCCAAAATACATTCACATTTGTATAAGTACATTGTGCCAATTGGTTTCATTTATGTTGTTGATATGATGCAAAAGCTCGTATATTCCTTTATGTATACGTGCTCTTGTAGTGGCTTTGTAGACATGTGCAGCTGGATTACTGATGGACTATTCATATTCATTATATTAAATTAGGTTATAATTTGCAAACTTTTCTCCTCCTACAATTTCTCTTCTGTGGGCGTTAAATAAATTAATAAAAAAGAAGCCAAGACAAAAAAATTACTAGCATGTTAATTCAATTCTACAATACAATCAAATTGAAAATTGCAAGCATGCATTTGGGCGTGTTTGCAGTGCATGTGCTTTTGAGACTATTAGATATTTGGTTTTATTACTTTTATAAAAGTGAGCGACAATTGTACCCACTGAACGTGAAGTACATTTAAAAACATTTAAAATTAGGTTGCACGTGGTTCACCTGTAGCGGACAATAACCTTTCTCCTAATATCTGAATAAAGTTTAATGATCTATTCCAGGCCCTTCCAATGTTTCGAAAGCTACAAGTCTCAAGTAGTACTTATTCACCAAAGAGGCCTATTTTCCATTCTTGGCTTGTTTCGCTGTATTGGCTGCTTGACCAGGCTGTGCTGCTCTAAGACTGACAAGAAGGTGCTAAAGTGTCAGCCACAGTGCAATCCCAAACCAGAATTTTATCTGGAAAAGGGAATTTATTTCTGGAAAAAGGGATGAACGAGATACTATCAAGACGCTTCCCATCCACGCGATAAATACTTGCTTGTTCACGAATGGAAGAAATAGATGTGGAACGATGTAGAACTCGGACCAAAGTCCCGTTTTTAATATAGTGTCTCGGGCCACGACCCCCACTATTTATAAAAGAGAGTCCTTGACGATCCAGAGAACAAACCGGTTCTCCACAGCAACAAGAATGTGGAGACACTTACTATTACTTGACAGATTACTTCCCAAAGTAAGACGGGAACATTTATCATTAACTAGAATTCCCATATAAGAGAAGGGAACAACATTAAGCCAAGCTCGTTAAAGTGCTTTCAAGTATCTCCAGGCGCTAGTTTCTTGACAATATCAGAAATCGGCTACATTGACGCGATGACATAGGGTCCAGCTAAAGAAGCTGCTGATGACAAACCAGGTCCACCGATCAAAAATAAAAGTGGATGCTTGTGTTTGCGCTATCGGAGAAGATTGAATGTTTAACAAGAACAACAATGAATCGATAATCTGATCATTGAAGAAGTCCACTAGATCATGTTCATCGTAACGTTAATGGGTAATCGAAGGGAAGGAACGCCTCTAATATCACTGCATTGATTTACCCATATATTTATTCATTTATCTCTCATATTGATCTATTAGGCTGTCCCCTAATAGCCTTAATAAATCCTAATAGCCTTTAAACAGAACTCCAAAGTTGTCTTCCTGGATCTATCTGCCAGAGAGATCATCTAGAAACCAATCACAGCAAGGGACAGCAGGACCGTAGTCACATTTTCAAATTCATGAATTCCGAGAATGACATATTATTGATAATACCTTCCCAATCTCATGCTACTGCTACCCTCGTTTATATAGTTGTTATAGTAATTATTTTATAATATAATTCAATATCAATGACTTATATTGTTTTTCGAGCTGACCCTCAGCTGTTCCCCTATCTGACAGGCCTAAGCTCTTAACCTTTACGTATTACTATGAGGATCTGTCGGGGCCACCTTTACTTATTCTCTGCCTTACTCGTACCTGACAAGAATCCTGAGAAGAATATCAATGACTTGACCATTACATGACATATGTATATAACAAAAAAGAATAACATAACATAGGATGTTGAAAAGGCACCGTATGTCAACATCTCTGCAAATGATGTAGATGCAAACAGTTTGGGCGTCTTAAAAATTGTAGCCTGTGAACAATCTATTTATGATGGAACTTGTAAATTACAAATCATACCAATACGTAATGGCTCTCTTGACGAAGCGCCGATTGACGATGGTAATGATGCGACACTTGTTTGGCTTGATATCACTAACGAAGACGTCTGTCACTTATGTGTAGTTCAATTAGATCATATATATATATATATATATATATATATATATATATATATATATATATATATATATATATACACATTATACATACTGCCCACATTTTTAATCAGAACGAATATTTTTCTTCGGATAAAACAATATCTTCAGTACTGTTCGTAACTATAAAATGCGAATCCAGGAAAGCGGTCGAATGGCTCTATATTTAAGAAGAAATCGAAATACAATTATCGTAAAAGTAAAGCCCTCTAATTATCCGATAACCGCAACGGTTATCTCGAAGTGTAAACCATCTGACGGTGATAGTTTACATCCTACCCGTACCTTAAGGTATGTTTGCTATTTCGTCAATGGAATACTTTGTGCAACCAAAGTCATACCGGGAGTCGCGCGTGATGCTCCCGAACTGTTTTGCTGGTCATATTCGAAGTACTTCTGTGCTCATGGGCTGGGGGCATGAACTTGTATTGACATTGGAGACCCTTTCACAAACAAGGACATGTGTAAATATCCATATAAAACTGTATCATATCAACGGTAAACGGTGAGTGGAATGACCTTAAGCAATATAAGAACACTGAAATCACCTGACGAGAGACTTTTTATCTACTTATCCGCTATTATCCTTAGCTTGACTCAACATAACTAAATGTTGGTACGTGTTAAGAAATTTCCGTGTTTGTGTTAAAAAAAAGTCATTCATCAAAATATTTAGTACAAGTCATTAAATTAAATTGTTCACTTGTCGATGTGCACTGAATTGTTACCGTTTTACTTTGGGCCAGAGTGGTTTAGAGTAAGTTATGGAAATTATCAACAAACTATGGGTATGATATTTTGACAGGCAAACTCGTTCTAAGAATCCCGTGACTCCAGTTACAGCAAAACGAAAATTTTTCTTTGGGGTTGTGATCTTTCCTCCCATTCAAAATAGGAAATTTATCTAGTAGTAAAATGTATGAGGTCTTTGCAATGCCGGTGGCAAACGATAGTCACGTTCATATGAGCTTGAATAAAACTTGAGTCAAACTAATATCTCTACCTCAAATAGTGTTGTTTCTAACCGCGTGCCTCAGCACGCACAAATAAACTGATTTTATTTCTCTGTGCCAGGGGCAGAATAGGGTTCACGAGACAACGCACTTTTTCAGCCAACGACCAGGTAACAATCTGTTCTGGTAATAGGAAATTTATTGTCTGGGCCTTTGCTTCATGCCAGCGTCCGGCAGCGAAAGCCGAAAGTACCGTTGCGACACTGTCCGTTACATTGGCAGCCACCGCCACTGCTCGGATCGGCGGCGTTCCATAGGTTGGCCATTTCAGTTCGCCTCTCCACTGATGATTCGGACGCCTTCGCCATTCCTTCGAGCGATAACATAGCTTAGCCAACCCCAGCTGGTCAGTTAGATAGAATAATTGTGTACGATTATTCCGGTGATCCAGCTTTATCTCAAGGGCTTCATTAATTATCAGAGCACAGCGTCGGCAAGCCGTAAAAAACACTGCGAATGGTCGAGCCTATGATTATCGTAATAAAGAGTTCTATGTTACATATACGCACGCATACGAACATGTATATATACTGAGACATGGGTTTTATGCTCATGTATTCTATCTTCGCGTGTAGTCGTCACTCAGAAGGAAACTCACTAAGAATCGTTAGATTACTTACAAAGCGCTTGTGACTTACTTATCGATTTGTCCACGTAATACTTCCAAATCTATGAGTGAGTTATGTTTTTTGTGGAACGATAGAGGAAGAAGAAAATTGAGATGATAGCTGCTTCAACTATTATAGGACGTGTATAATAATGAGATACAAAAAAATATACTTTATTATTGTGTGAAGATGTCTGCATGCACTTGGCCGCGTTCACATGTGGACCGATTCATATGCGTCAGCTGATTCAGCTGGATGATGGCTCTTAGTACAACAGCATACACTTTATTTGAAACTTCGATTTTAATCTCAGCAATTAACTATTTCCGTTGATCCGCGTCACTGGCAAAACAACGAGACGACAATTAATACAAGAAATTAAATACATCATACACAAACTGAATAGTTGACTTTCTTTAGTCATGGTTCACTCTAGCAAATTTTTGTTATCAACCAAGATGTATTATATTCCCAGCTATATATATATATATATATATATACTGTCCGGCACCATTTCTATAATAGATGCTCTTCACGACCTTCAAGGATTACAGCGAGGCCTATTCGCTCTCACTTCTAAAATTGATTGCATTCAACCATTGGTGGGATCCTTGTAATGCCAGTAAATGTTCCGATCCCAATACTCTCTTGCCTTCGGCTAATTGTTCTGATGAAAGATGATAAATCAATATGTCTGGTTGAGGGTGAAGGGCTTTTGATCACACCATGTATTAAATATCTAGCTGCGAGCTGTTTGTAAAAGTTTTATTATCTAATAACAGGCATGAATGATATTCCTCACATATAATAAAGAGTTTGATGCCATCCAAGCATCCCATATTAGATGGCCGCCTAATATCACGTTCACTAAATGAAGGAATTGAATATTTTCCATCCACTTTAGCTAGGCTTGATAAGCGATTGAGTTACATTAAGAAGTCAACCGGTATGACACCAACCAAGAAACACATAAATAGCACATATATGGAATTCATGTGTGGGTAATGAATATAGTCGGTTTTTCACACGAGCTCCACTGAAGATATCAAAATATAACATGGCACAACTGAGGCGTAATATTGGCACAATGCAGTACAATCTTCATCCATTAACGAGACCACACTCATGAGTTCATTTTCAAGATGTTGTCAGATAGAGACGCTACAATTGTTTCTCTACTTTTCAATTGTGCAGCAGCCCCCATGCCGTCTGGGAGACCCGCCCGACCCAGGTCGATATTTAACATTACCTCGTATATATGTATATGCGTGTGTTGATTGCATTAGTGAGTGACAGAGATATTCTACTATGAATGCATGAGTATAAACATACATAGAGAAGCGGACCCCGAACGCGCGCATTTGTGTGCATACAACATATATACGGAGAGTTTAAAATGTTGTACCGCGCTACGGGGGACTGGCTAGCGAAGAAGGGAACCTTTCTATGATTACTTTCTGAGAATTTCTACTAAATTTATATTTGTTCAACATATTTTATAGTATTTAAGAAGGCAAAAAAAGGCATCTAGAAAAAGCGTCATCCTTCGCTTGAGACCCAGAGGATTGAGTAATTTCTACAATGCCCTGTATGTGCTAACGAATAGATCGGTACCGGCGCTCCTTCTGCGCCACAGTTTCCGTCACCGAAGAAGAGGTACAAATGCAGACAACAGTCGATGAGACATTGTGAAAAACATGTTATATAGGTGGTAGATACATAGGTGTTAATAGTAGCAGCAGCAGCAGTAGTAGTCATAGTTTTTATTTCCTCGGCCATTCAACGATTCAACCGTCATAGTCGGTGCGGATAGATAGATGATAGAAGCAGTTGGTGTGAAATGTTGGAATGTTCTGTGGCGTGACATCTTTTTACATTTTCTTTGTCTTTCTTTCGATATTTTACTATCGATTTTCTTCGTTGACACCACCCGTCGTCATTGTCGTTGGTGTTGTTGTTGTTGTCGCCGCCGCAAACGTGTTGAATAACGGCGTTTAGCATTCGTTCGTCATTGGTGGTTGGTGCTTGGATGGTGCCGGCCGTGCGCCGGTCTGTATCGTCCGCCTGCAGCGGCTGACTGAGGTTAATGTTGGGCAGAAGTCCTTGATGTGGAAGGACCACAGACATCATATAGAGGACTATATCGAATACAAAGGTGAACATCTTTGTATTATAATACATAAACGGTTGATGCTGCAGCTAGCGCGAACAACCGAGCGGTGCTGCTGTGCTAAGACCGCGTTGAGTTGGATTGGATGATGTTAATCTTTACGAGTTGTCATGGCGCGTTAGACTGTCAAGACGAAACACAATATATACATTTAGTAGTTTCAAATCTCATCTCCTTTGCGATGTCAATATGCATAGCAAGGGAGAATATAAACACTATGTGACAAAGTTATACAGGAGAACTAAACATTGTTTGTTCGTTCGTTTATTACGAGGCTATTGCCAATGTGGTTGTCATGCACGCTCTCAATGACATGGCCGCCGATCACAGCCACCAGCCGGCGCCATCACTTTACTGCATCGAGTTCCCCTCTTCGTAGAATTGAGTGAGTCAATGATACCTAGGATAAGAGGTTTTTCAAATACCTGTGAAATTCAGAATGTATCTAATGGTACACATAATCATTCGCCAAATTAGCTGTTACAGATACTGCTGTTGTCATGCCGATTTTACTCAACAAACAGAAAGCCTTGGTGTGTACAATATATATGTACATTGACATGTTGCATGTATTGCACACCGTGCTAGTCATATCGACATATCTAACTTTAATCATAACATATCTAAGTTTATTAAGTATTTAATAGTCATGTGACGTTTGGTGGCTACGTTTTTGGTAATTGCGTAAGTAATGCAAAAGGCTAAAAAACAACAGAATTATGGAAAGCGCTAAACTGAACTTTATTGTAGAGACTTTCTGCCACCGATGGCGCCATATTAAGACGATGTTGAAGCACGAAGAACGATAAGATTCATCCAACTTGCTGAACAAGACACGACTATGATGTCATAGCATGATGGTGTTAATTACTCTCTCCAAGTCTATCGACTTATAACAGAAGTCCATCACAGGCGTATACAGGATATATTTGAGCTTGAGGCGGATAAGGCAGGTATACTTAAATCAGAATACCTCGATGTATTGTGTTCAGACGTACAGTCGAACAAATGTGAGAATATTCATCATGTTCTAGTATGATATTATGTAGTATGGATTACGGTGTCCCTAAGTGTAACTGTAGAATGATGTATCTCGAGTCTTTCAAATACGTCCCCAAAACAATTGCTTTTGTTACTATATTAAGTTTGGTTTATCTATATATATATATATATAACTACATTGACAATGAAACGGATCTTCTGGATGTAGTGTTATTGCATTGATATCGCTGCTGGGCCGAATTCGATCGTAGTCATTCTAATTATATGCGTTGTCACATTAGTTCGTTCTCTTCAAACGAGAAACGTATGAATATCGATAACACTGTGGCCAGATTCATCTGATGATAACAACAATTCTGAATTTCTGTGCAAGCCGAAAATACGACTACGGTGACATTACGTAATGGCTTTACGTAATAGCAATCGCTTTTATGTAGCCAGCTACCTTCACTGTTTACAGCATAGGCTGTATCTGACATAAAGCCCACGATTTGTGGCCATAATATGGCTGTCGATTTTTCAACTAGCAAAAATCATATGCCCGACTAAGACCATTAAAAGTGGGGGTCTAATTTTGCATTTTCTGACAACGTCCCTTAGTAGCCACATCGTCAACGCTGCAGCCCATAGTAGAGCCTCTCGGAATCAGGTGCAGATTTGACATATTTAAACTCAAAGGTAGATCTCTATTATAATATAGCGCGATAACACGTAGATATACGATATTCAAGAAGGATCCACTGTTATTTATTATATTATTGATATAATTTGAAGAGCATACCGGACCATTACAATCGTAATACTTAATTGACATGGGGCATGTATAAAACATTAGCAATCCCTCATTCGTATATTATATAAAGGGTTGTTTAACAAGTGACTAATATTCTCCAATCATCCTACGATTTAACCTTCATCACGCAAAGTATATGTCATCGCCCAGTGGCATCACCCATAAAGCATGAGATGAGGGGCACTAATCAACATCCTGTATTGTCGTCGTGCATGCTGTCGACAACGGACTACCATGTACACGTTGGGGATAATGTTGTCACTGGTTCAGTCGGAAACGATTTCTCCGCCAACGGTCCTGATCGCTCAATTGGCCAATGACATAATTGTAAATTCGCCCGGAAAGCCACCGTCATGAGTCTTTTGATAGTCCGGCACACTGCAACGCGACACACCACAGCATCATTGTTCGAACAAATTTGAGGTTATTACATTTTCACGTATCCAGTGTGAGGCGCCACAATATTGGTACTTGAATTGGTACTTTAAATGGTCATCACGAAGCCATAAAGAACATGGACATCCTAACGTCATCAATAGATCGATCAATAGATTGATCGATATGCGCATGGGCCTATTGCATTGACAACTCATCAACTTTCAGTATCGTGTCGAATAAATGATACCTACTATTCAATAATGAAACAAAAATAGAGGGGTTGAGCGAGCGTGTGACTGACTCTTGAGGAAATCCTGTTGCCACCACGAATGAAGAGGAAAATCCGCTCGTGAAACGTTTTTTAAGGAACTTCACTGTAATGACGATATCTCATTCTCAAAGACACCCTACACTTTGTCGGCTCTTTACTTTAATTTATCCCTTTACCGTATGTGTAATAAGAACTGGACAGAAATGTAATCTATATAGCAGTACAGGTATATCAAAGTGCTGCTATAAATATATTCGACAAAAATTCCCGCAATAATATTCTGAAAATGCCTGTGACGGCTTCGACGTTTTTGCCTGTCTTCAATATTTCCTCTGGTGGCACAGAGTACCTTGAGATCGACAATTCGAAAGCTGAGATGCTCATCAATATTCGTTTCATCGATATCGACTTCTTCTAAAGATTCGAGGTAGACTGAACTGTGAGACCGCACTTTTCGTAGCTATGCCAGAGGAATGTTGGACTCGCCGAAATTTCAGAGCAATTTTACGTTCATGACTAGAGAAAAACAAAGAGGGACGAGAATATTATTTCTTACATCTTTTAATCTTAATTTATTATTATTATTATTATTATTATTAATGAGTTTCCCTTACTCAGTGGAGACATTTTTACCATGTGGACTATCTCGTTGGAAACAACGTCTAAAAGATCTAGTGTTTTCTTCTGTAATCGCTGAAACGCTCGCCGCAGCAATGCGCCCTCTGTTGGCAATATTGCGATGGAGCATATTTTAAACCAATATTGTATGATACCAATGAGGTATTGTACTTCCACCTCTTAAAAGTTTAATGCCTACAGAGCGCAACACACCGGGAACGGTGACTGAGTCTCAGCCGAAGATCGAACATAGGAGCCCATGATGCTTATACCCACCACGCTACGCTACTGCGGTAGTTGATGAAAATATCAAACATCATATAATCAGTCGATTAAAATGGATGCGCACATATATATATATATATATATACTGTGGAATTAATTGCCATAAACTATAAACTTTTCTTGTATAACGATAGCAGTTCACGTACACACACACACACACACATATATATATATATTCCTCCATTATTTATTCATACGGTACTGTGTTATACATACCTAGGTCCGGTGTTTGAGAAATGCAGGTTTCACTCGCCCTTAGGCTGCTCGCGTTGTGATCAATCATGCTTCTTTCACGTCGCCAGACATGCTCACGAGTGCTTGCTGAACATGATAGCGACCCTTACGAAAAACGACAAGGTCGTCTGCTGTTTATCAGTTCCAGTAACATGCGACTCGCCATCGTGATTGAATCGCACCTTATTATATATTTAACTTCCCCCCAAAGGCGTAGAACCACTTAGTCAACATGTTTTCAGACACGGACTCGAGCTGGCGCCATCGAAGAGTGAGGCCGTCCTCCTCATCGGCAGGAAGCGGTGTCCGAACATCAAGATAGTGCTGGCTGGAAAAGAGATCCAGCTCCAGGCCATGAGGGGGCCCGCGCACGTCGGGATAACGGCAGCCAAGGCTTCAAAAGCTGCCGCCGGCCTTCCCCGGATCTTGCCGAACATCCACGGCCCGCGAGAACTTGGGATTAGGCTTTCTCGCTCGCGTAGGGTGACCCTAAACCAAAAACCCTCATGATCAAACTGCACATCAATGCACTCCAACGCGCCATGGGTTCAACATGTTAGCTGAATGTCAACGTTTCCAGAAATTGAACACAAAGATCGTTAACTTTATTTATGATTTTCGAGCCCAACACCCTTTAGGCGATATTCCGTCTTTGGGTTCCGTTAGCCCAGGTAGAGTACCCCGTACTTATGAATGGAGGGCTTGAGTTTCATATTCTCGAACCACACTACCAGATCATTGAGAGCATTCTAATGAATTATGTGATCATTATTATTATTATGGATAAGCATAACTAGTTTAATATCTTCCACATAGAAAAAATGTTTGAGTGGTTCAACAAGGATATATTTGATGGGATCGATAAGGAGAATCAACAAAACACTACCCTTCCCTGAGTTTACGTCAATGTCACCAAATGTGTAGTCACATAGATTCACACGACGTGCAAGTGAGTACAGACTTACTCCGCTATGCCATGAACATTAAAACTGCAAATTTTAGTCATAGATCAAAGAAAGCGAATCTGAAATATCTTGGATTGGTAATATCACATAAAGGGAAAAGACCTTGAACGAGTTCTTTGAACTAGAGGCGATATATATATAATTGGTGACGCAGTTAGGGATAGGCTGTCATCATATACAGTCATCTTCTCGCTAATACATTGCGCTTACCTGCGATAGTAGAACCAATTAAACATCCGTGTAATAAAACATAATTTGTCAGACCTTGATGTTTTCCACGCATAACGTCGACGAACGGAGCCCTATTTTGGACTTCGTAACCTACATTCTGTTCTATAGGTGTAAATATATCGAGGCGCCGGAATCTTACATCCAGAAAAAAAGCAGAATAAAAGAATTGCGAGCACTTTGGCTGATAAACTTCCAGGCTCCCTAATGCAGACATCAACGTTTTCAAGACTATTTTCAACTTATTATATATATATATATATATATATATATATATATATATATATATATATATATATATATATATATATATATATATTGATGATTCTAGTAGAAGAGTCATGAACTTCTACGATCCTACATTAGCGAACACAACAACACTATAGACATACACTGTTGTATGTGTGCCGAGACAGAAACCGGCACAGCCACCGGCGTCTACTACGGCAGAATTGAATGGAATCGTTGTAAGAGACCTTCCCGTTGTAGCTAGCAGGTAGACTGCTGAATATCGGCACATGCGCTTTGCCAACTTTCGTGTGTGTTTCGTCTTTTTTTGAGCTGTAGTTTGCTTCTCAGAGTGCAGTGACTAGCGCGCTTGAGCGCTGTCTATGTAAAGATATTTGGCGAGGCGGCGCAATTCGGCCACATTGGAGCACCATTCGGTGTGTGCTGCTGTCGGCGTCTACGAACTCGCGTGGTCTGTCTAGCTCACTCACTCACTCGCTCGCTCGCTGACTGACTGACCCACCGACCAACTTCCTGCAGAAGCCACAACCGGGGCCGAAGAAACGGAGCTCGCTCCCCGTTCCCCCGACCGAGCTGTTGCTGCTATTGCCGCTAGTATGCGATGCTTTCCGTCGACACCGAACTTCGACCAGCTGCAAGGAAACGGGCCAAATCACCGAAAGTCGGTTACCCGTCGGGGCCGTCGTCCTCATCTTCTCCTTCAAACGATTCATTCGACTACCGGCGATTTCGCTATTTGGTGGTGATGGCTGTGGTGGTGGCGGCTTCTTCTGCCAACATTGCTGCCACCGCCGCCACAGTTACCTCTTGTGCTTCGTTCACTATGCCGACTGCAACCAGCTAAGCTCTCTACTTTTGTGATGATGTTTGGCTCTTTTAGTTCTCGCTATAACACTCCACGAATCGAAACGGGAGTCTAGAAGCCTCTGCAAAGAGTATCGAATATAGCAAACATATCTATTCCTGTTAAGACTGTTGTCATTCTTAATGACGCCTATGTTGGCTAGAGATAATAACTTGGTTACCGTTACACTTTCGCTAGACTGCTAACGGTTTGTCGATAACGTGCTATTACTCGGTTGGCTCTTCGTTCTACATGACGGAAGGTACGTTGATCTGGGGTGCGGCCAATACTTTTATTCGCTCTTCATGATAAGCCAATAATAAAAGGACCCCATCTGTCGATTTGGACTATAACCTTGCATATATATATATATATATATATATATATATATATATATATACAGTGGTGTGAATAAACATAACCCACCCCCTATATTTCAACAAATCGTTACAAAGAATACACATTTGAGGCATTTATTCTGTGTCAGATTAATGTAGGTGTCAAATAACATACATACGACAAAGAACAGCGCATATGACATCGCATGCAATGTGCTACAGCAAAATGTGTCATATTTCGGTGGTGAAAAATGATAGCACACCCTCAGTTATCGAGTGTTCTCGCTGAATTAATTCAGTTTGTGTTGAGCATTCAAGCAGTACTGTAGTCATGGGACGCGCTTCGAGCCTTACTGATGCAGAGAAAACAGTTATTACCGCTTTACACCGTGCAGGAAAGACCCAAGCTGCAATTGCCAGAGAAATTGGCAGAAGTCGTCGCGTAGTGCAAAATTATTTACGCAGTCCGTCGACGTATGGTACTAAGAAGTCTACAGGACGTCCATGAAAGATCAGCCAGTGAACTGCCATTCACATTTGTCGATTGGCCTCGAATTCGACCATAAGTTGTGAAGCAATAAGGCAAGAGTTGAACCTTCAGGTTCATAGATCAACAGTTTTAAATACAATTAAGCGTCATCCGCATATCATACGGGCGCAAATGAAAACAAGACCTCGTCTTCAACAACGCCACATGATTGCCCGACTAAACTTCGCCCGCAAAAATATGGCCAGAGACTGGAAATTGGTGAGTATTGGGGCCACGCTCTTTAAAGATTGTCTTGTGAGTACACATCTATTTGAAATGTACTGTATTGTTTCAGATCATCTTCAGTGACGAGAAGAAGTTCAATTTGGACGGGCCAGATGGATTTAACGGTTATTGGCATGATGTACGTAAAGAGCCGCGGTACTTCTCAAAGCGCAACTTCGGTGGCGGGACCCTTATGGTTTGGGGAGCTTTCACTTCTCTTGGCAGGCTCCCACTCGCTTTCATCTCATCTCGAATGAATAGCGAGGACTACCAGCAGATGTTGACCAACAACCTACTACAGTTTAGGAGCAGATTTCATCGATTGCCAATTGTTTTTCAACAAGATAACGCTTCAATTCACGTCAGCGCTATTACACGTGCGTGGTTAGGACGGCATGACATTGAAACCCTAGAGTGGCCAGCATATTCTCCTGGTCTCAATCCGATGGAGAACCTCTGGGGCATTCTTGTCCGACGGGTATATGCGTCGAATCGACAGTATACATCTGTGGAAGCACTACGAGAGGCGTTGTTGGAAGCCTGGGGAGGTGTCAGCGATCAGATCCTGCTAAATCTCGTTGATAGTATGCCAAACCGAGTCTTCGACGTTATAATTAGCAAGGGTGGGGCTACACGGTACTGATTAGCACAAGAAAACAGGAATTAATTCAGCGAGAACACTCGATAACTGAGGGTGTGCTATCATTTTTCACCACCGAAATATGACACATTTTGCTGTAGCACATTGCATGCGATGTCATATGCGCTGTTCTTTGTCGTATGTATGTTATTTGACACCTACATTAATCTGACACAGAATAAATGCCTCAAATGTGTATTCTTTGTAACGATTTGTTGAAATATAGGGGGTGGGTTATGTTTATTCACACCACTGTATATATATATATATATATATAATATATATATATATATATATTTGAAACAAAGTGGGCACTTACGTAATAGCACAGTCGCAGGGAGGGTTACTCTTCTGAGAGTATTCTACCTGTAGTCCCTTGACTGATGCATGGCCCGGTGTAGATCAACTACAGCTTCAGCTTGAAAAGCACAGTTTTCATAGCTCTATAAATCAAATGATATATGATAGCAATTAACGCACGAAAGATCACCTACCGAAGATCTAACTAAACGGCCATTCCTGTATCTTGTCAGCTGTTGAATCACACAAAGCTACTAATTACTCATCAGTGATTACAGAGAGTTCGATTATAGATAATGCTTCTATCCACTTTGATCTCAGAAAACGTTGACAGGAACACAACATCATGTCTAGCACCATACAGTCTGTCTACACCGTTCATTAGATAGACGCGTTTCTGTAAATTCCGTTCGCATACATCATCGCTATTATAAATGTCGAATAACAGCAACCTGAACTAAATAGGTAAATTCATTAATAGGAAATTCCAATAAATAAGAGTATTACAAAATCATCATTATGCAGTGTGTGGTAATGGTTAATACATTACAGACGGTGGTGTGTGTGTGTACGTGAAATAAATAGTTCGAGGATCATTCGTATTCATACCCTGCTGGAACCGTTGCCAATACAATAAAAATGGTATCAATCTGATCACTCACACCAACATACGTTTTGACCTCACAAATTACTCCCGCAATATCTAAATGGATTACTCACTCGGCACTTTTTGTTCGACTTATCTCGGAAACGGTGAGGTTTAGGAAAAGCGGTGTTAAGCATAGCTCATCTTCAAAGGCGATGCGCATCTGTGTGTTGTTGTTCTAGATGTTATAAGCTTCGACTCATTTTGTGAAAACGGGAATCTGACGCAAAAAAATGCTCCCACACCATTTCTCTAAACTTAATATTAGCCGAGGCAAGTAGGGTTTCTTGATTTTTTGGTTTACGTTTGACCATGATTGTATTCGTGGTAGAACTGTCGTTCCTCTGCCTATGTTCGTGCCGCAAATTAGAAGGAGGACATAATTATATATAAGGTATCAATATTAAAAAATCCTCATAGTATTACCTAAAAGTTAAGAGCTGAGGCCTGTCAGATAAGGGAACAGCTGAGGGTCAGATCGAAAAAAAAAGGTAGCAATATTAATACATATTTTTTTAATTGTCGTAAATTAAACTTTTTAATTGTCGTAATTTCCCCTAACTCCAGCAGAAACCGTCATCGTTAAGGAAGTGAATAACGATCAAAGAGTGAGTTAATGACAAAAATGGTCAAACATATGAGAAAAGTGTCCACTTTAAAGAAAATAAGTGCTTTTGAAAATAATTTTGCTTCGAATTAAGAGACCTGTCAATTCGTTCGCGTAGAATCAAAGTTTGAATGTAGATCCCGAAAATGGTAATACTTGGAATACAAATATTTGACAATTATTACGCAGTGAAATTCTTGCAAAGTATGCCAAACAGTTTATTCTAAACTCACCACTTTC
Organism: Stratiolaelaps scimitus; assembly: GCA_019614645.1. Lineage (NCBI taxonomy): Eukaryota > Metazoa > Arthropoda > Arachnida > Mesostigmata > Laelapidae > Stratiolaelaps > Stratiolaelaps scimitus. The sequence goes on from JABWDB010000053.1 coordinate 558,807, forward strand.
GAAATCAATATGACAACTAAGTATTGTGTATGTGCAAGCTACGCTGCGGCCTTGGTCATCAGAAATAGATAGATACAAAGTGTTGCAAAGTATCGACCAATATGTTACCTATATGGCCAGCCTACGATAGGAACAAACTAATTAGATAATGGTACCGCTCTTCCCCACCACGGACGACTTGAGAGGTGCATGAGGTTCTCATATCTCACTTGATCTGATTGGCGTTTTTTTAAATATCTATATCTCTCTGTTTCGATGTATATACCATAAGATAAAATGTTTTTTTAAATAAATAAATATACGTATTTATATATAAAAACGGACTCTATAACCACCCTGTATGTGTCATGTTACATATTAACATAATTATTAATCATGAAGGCAACGCATGGTAACGCTGCAATGCTTGACTGATTTTCATTGTTAGTCTGATAAGGCAGTTGTTCGAGAACTATTATAATACAACTATGAGATACAGAATGTCTTCAGACCAAACAGATGACTGAATAGCTACTTGATATTCTATAATTGTGATCTGACACTTGATAAGGTGAATAAATGTCCCTGTTCTATCTGATTGTTCGCTATTTTAAGCTTTGTTTAGACTGCAGAAAAACCAATGTACACGTATTGAAAAAAAGCGTTAAACGCACCAAAAAACTCCTTATAAGTATGTACGTATGAAATATTTTAAAATAAATCTCTAAGAGATATTATGCTAATGGCGTACACGTTGCGGAACGAAATGTTTACATAAGAATAATTTTCGCCCTCGTCGAATACACATACTATTATATATATTGAATATTTGGAAACATATGATGAAAAAGTCAGAGTCATATCTCAATCTGTACAAATGAATTAGCTTAAAACGTCGATCGGAGCAGTACACACCTTCGCTAGAGATCGAAGTAATGTCAAGCGTGCCGACTCCTGGGAAGAGATAGACTCTCAGTAGAGGATGGTGCTTTTAGCGGGCAGAGGCGTTTTGTCATCCACGTCAACCCTTCACTGGATCGGCCCACTTTCATGGAGATTGGAAGGTGTCTCCGGTGGTGTCCGTGCCTTTGAAGAAAATTTCCTCCTCTCAAAAAGAAAACGTATTTGAGAACAGTTGCTAATCGATTCTGTACTTAAAGTATTACATACACGACATCCTGTTGCTTTGGCAGACCGTAAATACGCGAATCAAGGAACAGTTCTTGATTCTTGTGTTCAATGTTAAATATATAGACAACAAAACTAATTTGATTAGGGACTTTGATAGACCTTTTTGACCGTCTTTTTCTTATTAAGTCCATACATTAAATAGGAAAATGACAGCGGTGGAGAATGTTTTTTTAGAAATTAGATGCATGGACACGTAAATATCAGTAATAATGTATATTATTTAAATATATGTTATTTACAAAACAACGTGCCGAAATTGGTCTACACATTTCATTTCATTTGTTGACCACATAATTTTTTTCTTGAACTCTGGGGCTAGTGCTACTATATTCTCAGATAAGGTAACTAACACACTGTCTACCAAGATAGCTTACTTGGTGCGATTGCATCAACAGCTCATAGATATGCACAACGCCGGTACGAGTTCGTTCGACAGGACTTCGCGAAGTTCCAGTTGGTTCGAACACGGATGCCGTGGCGATACCTTCTGAGAGGGCGAAACTAATTTCAGCCTTAAGGTCTATTTGAACACATCCCATAGATAACTTGGATGCTGCTTGACGCAAGTGTTTTGCAGGGCATAATTAATATGTTTCAAAAAGATTTGGAATCGAGGCTGTCTTGTCGCATGCTTGTCCCTTTATTGCGTCTGAAGTCCTTGTGGTGTTTTATGTAGTGTCTATTATTATAAGTAGAGGTAAAGGTAAAATTGGTTTATTAAAGGAGCTGCAATTTTATAATGCTTAAGCAAGAATGTTTATGTATTCCTTCGCACTATCTTAATATTATTCATATTATTGTTCTGTATACCAACCGACGGCCGAAACAAGTAAGTTATCATAAAGAATTCGACATTCGATTTATTTAATTTTTTTTATTATTATTGCATATTTATAATACATGTAACTACCATTTTTACATTTGATATTAGAAACAATCAAACAGGTGACGATCGATAAATCACAGTTTATCACACGGATTCAAGTCCGACTCGGAAGAAGAGGGAGCACACACAATGGTAAATGTTTTTTGGTTTATTAAAGGAGCTGCAATTTTACAATGCTTAAGCTCTCCTATATGTCACACAGCGGGGCTCGAACCTGCGGCCCCTGGCTTCCGACAGCCAGAGACTTAGCCATCCAAGCCACCGCGCTGACAAAAATCCAATGCAATCGGTTCCAAGGCTTTAGTGAAATGTAACACGTGGTGTTCATTCACCACCACCACCACAGCTGAACAACCGAGAACATCTTACACGGACTGTGGTATTTTCTATTCTATTTTTTATTAAAACCTGAGTTTTCTTAAGCCATACGAGAAAAAATAGTAATCTTTGGCATTTACCCAGACTATTTCAAGTAGTTTAGTTATTCTCTTATGAGCCACCAATCCTCAAACAATTTCCCTTTTGTTAACAAGACCGATATCAGACAACTCGAATCGTCCTCCTGTGTGAACGGAAATTTAGAAACCTCCATCGATTCGACAAAAGCAGCTAATTTCGACCGAAACTCCGACTGGCTACAGTTCGTAAATTTTGGTATCAACAATCAGTCAGTTAATCAGCGAGGGATGAAAACCGCGAAAACTGTGACGTATCCTAAGCTACTGCCATTCTATCATTTCGATTTGAATGTCGATTTAACGATAGTAGGGAGTACCTCATACGGATATAAAACCCTCTTAATAGAAATATTCATGTATCATGTATTTTGAGATTTTTAAAATTTTTCGAAAGACCAACGAGATCGATATTTGCAACAAACGCAATCGTTGAGCTGATACTCATTATCGCACTTAGCACGAATCCACAGAAAGAGAAGAATGATAAAGAAATTCAAAGATTCTCCAAAGCGTTTGAATGGAATTAATGACACTTGAAATCTATATATTTGTCAGCGCGGTGGCTTGGACGGCTGAGTCTCTCGCTGTAAAAAGCCACGGACCGCAGGTTCGAATCCCGTTGCATGACATATAAGAGAACTTAAGCATTCTATGCAGTTTCTTAAATAAATCAATAAAGCTTTACCTTTGCCCTTATTTGGATCAAACGAAAGTCTTAATTTCATATTAGTACGGGGCTAATGGAACCAGGTGGGGTCGGGGGTCGATTTTAGAAACATATATCCATACAATAGAAGCACTATTTCTATTATAAACGAGCTTGTTTAATGTCTACAGTCCCGTTTTCCTTTGGTAGAAACACGTAGATCGGTCACCTTGAGGTGTTAGGTGCCCACCATCTGACCGAGAAATCGTCTATTCAACAAACTCAGATGACAAAAGTTTTTCAAAAAAAATTAAGAAGATGGTCTGTCAATCACCAGCATTATATGATTATTGTGTCTTGTGCCCTGTCGACTGTCAGACTACCCCAAGCACAAATAATTACGCTGAAGATCACCTGAATGTTACTTCAATTATGTCAACCCCTAATAATATTCCTAAGTTACACCCAACTTCGTGGGGAGCTGAGATTAAGCGGGTCAATAGGTTTAGTCACTGATTGCTTCTTCAATACCTTAAAGAACGATTTTGCTGTAAACTCAAATATTAATAGTGTCCTTTTCTGCTTAGGTGGCAATTCTTCGTCAACGGCTTATTTGTACATTCTGTTATTCCAGGTAAGTGGTCGCTGAAGTTAGTGCAAATCGTAGCTTATAGAATAGGGTCATTTCGTTTCGTTCCTTTTGATAGAAATACGTATAGTCAAATATGCTAAGCACAAATTCCTGTTACCTCGAAATATTTAAGGGGTTTGCGAGTAAATCTATTATATCTAAAGTAGCGAGTGGTTCTCGCGTCAGCTTTATTAAGCTAACACGTCGTTACAGGAATCCCATTATTGGTATCCGATTATTATAATGTAATAGTTAGTTCTATGGTGCAAAACATCGGCTCAATTAATTTGTTCTAACTGGATGATAATTGTGCAAGTGCCATATTGTGATATAGTATTAATTTCCTTCTGAGATCTTCTTTCTTCCACCCGAGATGAAATCGGGTATTATTCGCCATTTGTTTTTGCGCCGTCGCGACAACTGGCCACGACTTGCATCGTCAGTTCGTGTGGTGACAGACGACGATTCGCATATATATGTCTATGTCTGCTTAGCGAAGTTGTCGCTGTCCGTGTCGGTGCCTTGATGGTTGTGTGACGATATTTGCTGCGGGAGAATACATATTATTATAATATTTACGCTTGTTGAGCCCAGAATTCGGTCCGGAAATCAGCCAACCAGACAACAGTGACAAGGTGCGACGATATATGGAATCGTTGCCAGGTAAAGCCAAGCTTTCTCCTTTACTTCCGAGCCCTATCACTATCAACTTGACTCGATGTCATCTGATAGGATTGTGAAATCAGACGGAATCTGTATTGGGGGAGTACATTCGTAAATGTTTCTCGAAGCTACTAACTCGTTATCAAAATGTTTTCATAGATAGAAGGAGAAGGACACATGTGTCAAGTTGGAATATGTTGAATAATTAAGATCCAATGTTAAAACGCACCGAGGAGTGTACTGCGATTAACTTTCAGTTAAGTACGTATGAAACGGGGCCCGGCTTCATCATGATGTTGAATAATCGATCAATATTACATCTCTAAACTTAGTGATATCTTGCTTACCAAGGAAAGCTTTACCATTGTATATATATAAGCCCTGTTAAACCCATTAACTGAGTTCTTAAAATAAAAACTGAATTCAGCTCCAGTTCGTCGTTTAAAGTTAGCAGTTTGACCGTACAAAAATTAAGCTACCGAGAAATGATTGTACGTGAGCAGTAATGGGTTTTCCTTAACGAATTACCGCCACATCTGTCTGTCTGTAGATAGGGCCTCTAAGGCTGGTCGGGATGGCCAACCATTATCGTCACCGCTTATGCCAGAAGCATGTCCCTGCGTACGGGCACCTCCTTGCCGTTGGCACAGCGACAACCACTATGGGGTTTTGCAACGATCCCTAAGAACGTTTCCGCTCTCACTTTGAGCGGCGGCGCCGCAGCACAGGCGAAGAATAACGCTGCTCTGATTTGCTTACAAGCGGATAATATTCAATGTACAGCGCTCATCCTTTGCTATCCAGTTCCATAATGTGAATACGCGTCAAAAGTCTTGTCTATATTTTTATATTATATTTTATGTGTTCAAGCTGACTGTCATGTCTAATTTTGCATCACGTGAACGTATATTTATAGGAACATTTACTAATAATGCTCACCTTGAAGTAATTCTGTTATATAGTTGTTAGTTCCTACTTTGTGACAGTCATCCTGTATGCTACCGTAGCTATCGAGTTCTCCAATTCAAAGCAAAATCTCACAGATCTCTGTATCTTATTAGAGTCCACTGTAAGGATCATATTCGAATGAGTGAACAATAATTTCGCCAACTGTTGAGAATCACAGCGATTTAATCCCACGCAGGGTCCTTTGTCGCAGTCCCAGCCAAACTCTAGCCATGGATTGTTGGAATTAATACTTGAAAAACAAACTATTGAAGATTATCACATGAAAAACTACTGATGTAAATTTTATTATTAGAATGTTATAATTAAAAACAATAACGTGGCCCTGTTGTTGATAACATGTCTGAAATCGAATAATCTGTTCATTGGATGATGAAAGTATATTCGAAGGGGGACAATATATCAATATGTCTCCAATGAGCGTTCTCCGATGATATCAAGAACTCAGCCTTATTGTGTGTACTGCGCAACGATATTTTAAATAAAGCGGTAGTTTCTTTTGGTAATTCGTATGTCTTACACAGGATGGGTGAATTAAAAGTATTAACGTATTTTATAGTAATGAGGGTCGCATTGATTGCCTCGACAAAACTGTTACCATAATTCATAGGGTCAGTTACCTACGGTGACTGACCACACAATTAGAATCACTCAATAATCTAGCACGTCTTCCATCGTTGAAGTGTGATTTCTCTTAGCTAGGCTAAGATCACGAAATTTTGCCCCACGACATTAATATCAGGCAAGTTTCCCGGCCATTCAAAGACCCAGTAAAAAAAACTCAGTAAGAAAGGCCTTCCTCTAGAAAATCTACGACATGCCGTGTGAGCTCGGGCGATATCGCGGTGAAGAACGGTTGGTCGTAAATACCAAATAATCCCCTTTGTGACACCATTCAGTGTAGTACAAGATTATTGATCAACTCTCCTCATTAGGTTTTTGTTCCATCATTTCCTAATACGACGTAGAGGCTTGAAGGCGCCTTAATAGAAATTAGGCACCATCTACCGTCTTATCCTGTGTTTAAGCTCAGAGGCAACGATAGCTATTGTTTATTTCCGAATGTTCCTGAATCGCTTCAACTGCGTTTAGGATCGACCGGCCCTTTCGGAAGCCGTACTGCGATTTCGACATCAGCCCGTTTGCTTCTGCGAACCTCCTGAGGCTCCCCTCGACAATTGCCTCGACGCCCTTCGCCATCGTGTTTAGTAAGCAGATGGGTCTATATGTGCCGGGCTTTGTCTTAGGGATCAGGGCCACCTCTGCTCTCTTCCACGCCTCCGGGAAATGGCCCTCTCTCAACAGCTTCGTAACTGCCTCTGCGAACTCCTGCGGCATTCTCTTCATCATCGTCTTCGGAAGAAACTTGAAGACCTTGAAACGCAAATTTAACGGGGGGGATTTTTAAAAGAGCTCCTTCATATTTATGTTATCATTTCATAGATAACTTTTGATTGCCAGTGTTATTAACGAACGGAATTAATGTATACTAAATTGTTGTTCATCCGTGGCGCCTTTTGAATATTATACATTTGAAATTGTGGTAATACGGGAAAAAAACTAAGAAAAATAATGTAACTTAATCTTTCGTTTCTGTATGAATATATTTTTAGTTTTTATTCAGTTATAAAAGTAACTGATTATACCGAAAGTAAGATATAAGAAAACATTTCGGCAGATTCATTAGTCGAGAACAACAGTGACGTCAGTACCGGCAATCGGCCGAACAAAGGGTAGAATCTTCACTTTACCTGAATCTTGAGGAAATGTCTTCTTTCGCAACGAAAAGCCGACCCAAGGTGATTATCACTTTTAAATGTAATCTGCGTGTTGTTGAGCACCAAATGAGAAAATATATATACCACTCTATTGCGCCGAACTGAAGGCTAAGGTGGACGCTACAATGTATAGGGGTATATAGCTATTTTGTAAGTTTCTGTACGTAAACCCAGGCAGGGGCACTCTGATCTCACAGTACTGTGTTAATCGGCAGCAAGGTGTATTAGTGTGCGGTCTGCCTTACAGTCGGAGGAGACGGACGTCGGTGCACGAAGGGGTTCGAACCCCAACGTTGCGCATTTGCATTTAAAGAGGTTGTCCGTCTTATGAAGTCTTATGCCTAAAGCTGTTGTACCGTTCTTTTGTATTGTATTATTATCACATTACCACAAATGAATATGATGACTAAATTTTTAACAGAGAAGATTATGGAGTGTATAAATACTTTTCAACGGCTTGATAGTAACAGACGTAATATTTATTATAATATATTAAACGTTACAATAGGTCGGAATTTCTAGGGATTATGGGGGTGGGGGGGGGGGGGGGGGTGAGGACGACAACGTCCCGAGAAAGGCGATGGCATTGCCTCTCTGCACAGCGAGGGACAGGCGCTGCAGGAGGAAAGAGCCAGCGCGCTTGTCCCCGGTGGCGCGGATCAACCTGTGGTAGACCCCCTCGAGGAAGTTCGCAGTGAGAGGGCCGTGCCCGCCCAGGGTCTCAAAGGCAAGGGGGGAAAACAGGTGCGTTGCTTGGAGTGCGGCGTACTTCCTCAGCTTTGCCCGCTCCGCACGCGCTACTGCGTAACCGGGGATGGTTGCACAGTGGTTGACATAAGAAGGTGCTAGGGTGTCAGTAACAGACTGTTACTTTGGTATTGCTATTAAAATTATGACACCTGTTTGCTATTTTGGATTAAATAGGGCAGTTTCTGTGCCTGTTCTTAGATTCTGCAAAAATACATGTGCGAGTTATTGTAAATACAAACAGGATCCTTCCATAAAATGTTTATATTAAATGGTAGTATAAATTCATTATTTTGAATGCAAGTTCTATAGATTACACTATATGTGGAGCAAAGCCAGGACGAGATCCGGCAACGTATCATTCTCTTGTCTAATGTTTAACGTGCGATACATTTGGATTTTTAGCGTCCGTTTTTTACAAACGAACCTGACGACGATTAAATATACAGTAATATGGTAGAAATTATTGACTGAATTTCAACTATGATGCGAAAAAACTTGCCAGCAGCCGATTTAGTTACTGTTCATCTATTAGGCAAAAACGAGTAAATAAGAAATCCAGAACATCTAAATATTTCGTTTATCTAGAAACCGTGAGAGAGATCGATAAATGCTCTTCATAAAACAAAAAAAAACAAAGAATATCAATGCAGTCATATGATGCAAGCGGGCGAATAATATCAGCGACCCAAATCTTTCCGCTAAAGTGAACATCTCATTGCTGATGATCTTGAGGACAATTTGCACAATAATTTTCAGGAGTCAAATAGAATCTGCTGTTATCTTACGACGTGGATTAAAAATGGACTGTGATATTATCAGATATCGAATCGGTATCCAGCCAAGCAATTATGATGTTTTATTCCTGTCACCATACTCTGGCGATATTGAATTCGTCTCAAAACAACAACGTACTCTCTTTGTTCAGTCAACTAATTGGAAATTACGACCGCGATAAACATTTTTACTGGGCGCTAAAGTATGACGTATATTCATTCAACAGGATCACATTCGGTTCGTAACACCCCCAAGACTTATTAAATAATCCAGCCTACGTAATAATAATTAAAAACTAACGTTCTCAATTCATTCAGAATCAAATGGCCGGCCCGTATACTTGAAAATACAGTGATGACTTTGATGATAATTACAAGTGGCATTAACAGATGCGCGTTTCAATTTTATATTGTACATTCATACTAAGCAACAAATTATAATTAATATTAATTTTGACAAATCTTGTTATGAAAACGGTACAGATGAGCTTGGTCTAAATTATATTTATGATACAATGGTTGACTCTTCCACAATCTCTGCAGTGCTTTCGGCGCCAAATAAATGTCGCCAAATATATTTATTAATTTGTTGAATTATTACAGTTATTTGTATTCGTAACTATACTGGCTCTGGAATTGATGAGAAGAGAGTTAAGCCACTCAGCCATGATCGTGAACACGATATAATCATGGAGAATATCTATCTATATTTGACTGACAAATGTTATGGTCCGATCTTGACACATTACGCTTTTGGGATCTGCAAACAATATATTATATCTATGATTATTATACTCCACTATAGAGGATGGCCCATATCATGTACCCTGTTTCTATAGATAGTATATGTATATCCACACTCATGCAAGCTTGATATTTAATGACGCTTGTCAAGTCAATAATGTGGAATTAAAATACAGCCAAACATAGGATGTTGAATGTAACAGATAGATTTAACAACACAATACCCGTAACGTCTAAGATTGTCACAATACAAGATCCTATAGTCTCAATCAGAAATCTATTTATTAAACCGAATTTCAATGACACGAATTAAAGCGTTAATTCCGAAGAAATTATCGCCACCTCGTTCGAAAACATACTAGATCCAAAGATGGCCACAAACCGCCCATTGCGCCATACGACAAGGCAGTGTGCTTCTCAGAATACTACCATTATTTCGAAGCGGGCTGGAGCAGTTCGTAAACATTTGCCAAACTGTCCAAACAAGAGTCTGTAGTTCTTTACTGCAGACTCTGTAGTCTGTAGTTCTTTACTGAAGCCAGCTGCATTGCATTTTCGACATCAGCATCCTGAGTTTGACATGTGGACACCCTACGAATCTTCTGTCGCGTCACTTTGATACATTTTGATGGCATAAATAAATGGAAAAATCGCTCAGCCGTCATAGGCCAAGCAGATTATCGAACCAGAGTGGTAGAGTTTTCTGTCTAGATATCGAACTCTGTTCAATTTGGGCTCCACCAAATTTGCGACATCGGACTCCATCCTCGTTAATTAGAATTCCTTCCTTTTGCTAATTTAGATAATCTAAAATATTCTAAATGATTCGATTGAGTCTGCAGACGATGAGGTTTATGTTTAGTTATATTCTTCGATATTTTTACATTGAGTTCGTTTTATTAATATTTGGATAATCAAATATCGCTCCTCTGACGAGTCTCGCGCCGTATTAGCAAAACATCAAGCAAAGACAAAAACACCGACTTCTCCAATATTGTTTTATTTCGATAGACTACACATTATCTATTATATTTAATATTTCTCTTGTGAACAACAGGTGTCACTGTCCACCCTCGATAAGAACTAGATGTAACAGCCCTTCATGGTTGAGTAAACAGAGCGTGACCATATATAGAACTTTAGCCGATTGACTCAGATGTTCCTGTTACTTAGGAAGTTATTATTGTTACCTTTCCGTACCCAATGATGGAATGCTACGGCTCATTCAGGATTTCAACGATATTGAATCCATGGAACCCTTTGATAGCATACAGACTGTACCGTGTTTTGAAAACCCATTCGTCTGTATCATATACAGTGGTGTTCATTAACTTAAGATACCCCCTATATTTCAACAAAACGTTACAAAGGCACACATATGTGAGTACTTTATTCTCTGTCAGATTAATGTACGTGTCAAATAATATGCATATCATAAAGAACAGCGCATATGACGGCGCATGCAGCCTGCCACAACGAAATGTCTAATTTTTCGGGTGTTCAAAATGATAAGGCACCCTCAGTTATCGACTGTTCTTGCTGAGTTGATCCAGTTTGTGTTGAGCATTTACGCTGCGCTGTAGTCATGGGACACGCTTCGCTCCCTACAGATGCAGAGAAAGCAGTTATAACTACATGACACCGCGCAGGGAAGACCCAGGCTACATTGTGCAGAGAAATTGGCAGACGTTGTTGCGTAGTGCCAAATTATTGGCGCAGTCCGTCAAAGTATGGTACTAATTAGTATAAAGGTCGTCCACGAAAGGTCAGCCAGCGAACTGCCATGCACGTTTGTCGATTTGCCCCAAATTCTACCACAAATTGCGAAGCAATTATAGGTTCATAGATTAACAATTTTAAGGACAATATGGGGGGTTTGGCTAACTCGCACTCGCTTTCATCTCATCTCAAATCAATAACGAGAACTATCGGCAGATGTTGACCGACAACCGACTACCGCTTAAGCCGAGATTTCATCGCCTGCCAATTGTTTTCCAACAAGATAACGCTTTAATTTACGTCAGCGCGAATACACGTGCGTAGTTAGGACGGCATGAAGTTGAAACCCTAGAGTGGCCAGCGTGTTCTCCAGATCTCAGCCCGCTGGAGAACCTCTGGGGCATTCTTTTCCGACGAGTACATGCGTCGAATCGACAGCATACATCCGTGGAAGCACTAAAGGAGGCGTTACTGGAGACCTGGGAGGTCAGGAAGCAAACTCTGTTAAATCTCGTTGGTAAATTGTAAGCCAAACCGAGTCTTTAACGTTATAATCAGCAATGGCTGGGTCACACGGTACTAATTAGCAGAAGGGGGTTAGAACCAACTCAGCAAGGACGTTCGATAACTGAGTGTGCCTTATCATTTTGAACACACGAAAAATGACACATTTCATTGTAAGAGACTGCACGCTCCATCATATGCGCTGCTCTTTGTGGTATGTATGTTATTTGGCACGTATATTAACCTGATACAGGATCATTTTCTCAAATATGTGCTCTTTGTAACAATTTGTTAAAGGGGTGCCTTAAGTATGGGAACACCACTGTATATTATAGGTACGTTATAACTTTAAAAACTTGCTCATAGAATCATAAAGTATACGTCCATTAGTTGTCTTCGTTGCCAAATAGATCGGCATTGCGATATCTCCCAGATTCGAATCCTGCCCTAGCCTTAAGGAAGTATGGATTTGCCTACCATCGACATTTCTCGTAATTCTCCACAATGATAGAGCTAGAAATGTCGAGAGAGCACTCATGGTCACTTCAAGTAAAAGGTGAAATAAAAATAAAATAAAATCCGATATTATTATTTCTTTTTTTACTTTATTAAGACAAAATTACGGAACATATACATGTTCGTAATTTTTGGCTGCGTTCTTCATAGATGTCCGATATTATTATTTAGTAAGTTTGAAATATCCGGTAAAAAAATGTAACCCCAACGTGAACCCTATATGCATCAAATGAGGTCAGAAGAGTTTAGGCATTGAAAAGGAATACCACTCCGGTAGCCACGGAGCTAAGCATCGGTCGAATCAACTTAATTTTTAGAAACAGGGAGCCTAACCCCGCAGATGATAGAAATCATTCACACGTATGTAAACACACCACTACATGAAATATTGCTGGTGTATACCCGAAGACATATAAAATTTGCCGATCCAGACAAAAATCGCTTAAGTACATTTATGATGCCCATTGGTATTCAGCGCCCCCATGCGGCGGCATTATTCTCTGAATGGGAACTCGCGTTCCTGTTCGACCAATTGACCCACAAAGGGTCCAAGCGAAGAGGCTCCAAGAAGACGATGGCTGCTTCAGCAACAGAAGCGGCGCTGAATGAGGGTGGTGATCGTTCCCTATAGGGAACTGACTGTCGTTTTTTCTTTCGTTCTTTTGAATGGAAAACAAACGGTTCCTAACGTTCTACGCTACGGTCTAGTGAGTCTGGAAAAGCTGCCAAATCTAGAATTCTTTCAAATAGTAAAGTTCAAAGTCCGTCACGACACGTTCCGTTTTTTAGGCTGTCAGAGCTATTGATCATAATACGAAGTACAATTTTAATTACATATGGCAGGCATTAACTACCCAAGAATAATATATAATCATCATATCATTTCATGTCAGTAAAATAGAGACGTGACGCCTTCAAGGAAACGATATGACTAACAAATATGTGTAGCTCAAATTTTTAAATACTGTGTTATTTTAAGCACAATGTCCTGTTCAGTTATATACATATATATATATATGTATATATATATATATATATATATATATATATAATTGTTAGTGTACGTCGTGTTGTCAGAAGTAAATGAAGGTACCGAAACGATAAAATATTATCGCGTTTCAAAGAGAATTCCGGCTGTCCCAAAATACATTGGCGGTGCTGCATTTTGTTTATTTTATTTTGTCTGTTTTGAATCGCATTCAAACGTAAATAGAGGCTAACGAGGTGTTTGAATTATAAAATACGAATTCTATGGCCGTAGTACACGGTTTAATTTGATAGCCCATATTTATTGTCATCTGTAACACGTCAGCGAGAACCGATTCCGCGAGACGCAATGTACACATAGGTTAACGGGAATAGATGAAAGCCTAACATGCTTTCATGTCGAAGTACATAATTGAGCGTAATGTGTACATTGCATTTCATTTCTAAACGAGTGCTTGGTGACAATGAATTGTACATCTTACCGTGGCGTTTAATGGGTTCATTGACAATACCCTACCTGAAAAGTATACGTTTGGCTAGAATGAATCAATCAGGTTATTTTCAGAAATGCTTTGGTTGATTTGATTTACCACCGGAATGTTGAAAGGTGTTCAAGAATTCGCCGTAGCTGTTTTTCAAGTAAGAACATCGGCTTAGCTTTGGATAAGGTCTTGCATCTTCTCGTGAGAACAATTATGGCTCGAAATATACGAATATGGAGGCAAAGGGGAATGAGTCCATTTATGGAGACATATAACAGTGGACACCACATGGCGTAAGGATAAAATCATATTATTATATGTATATTTTTTTAGAGTAAACGACGTTCAGGTTTCCCATTGAGGAGGATCCGATGAATTGTACCCCGCAAACGTGTATTAATAATTGAGAAAGGTATCACATTCACTAAAGATGTTGGTTAATGTGATACCTCTCAAAGGTGATGAAGACCCCTCTTAAAGGACGCTCCATCGCCCCAGTGTCTAAGCGCACGCAAATATCTTTGCTTTAAATATTCTCCTTCACGAGGATCTCCTGTAACAGAGGATAATCTCTCATCCAATGAATGTAGAACGTTCGAAGACTGAACTCCTCGTCCCCCTAAAGTTTCGAAGACTGCAGCTCTAAAGTATTATTCTTCCATTAGTGAATAGTACTCGCTACTCTTGGAACGTTCGGCAGCTTTGGTTGCATAGCCGGGATGAGTTTGTTGATCCGTTACATTGACATATGAAGATATTATGGCAAAATATCAATCACGGTGTTCTCCCAAAGCAGGATTTTATCCCTCGAGAAGGAAATCAAAGACGTCCCGCGCTTTTATATATGATATTCGAGTGGGTCGACCAGTTCACTGCAATAACAAGGGTGTCTCACAAGGTCTTGGACCGGTGTATGGCTTAATTCCAATTACTCCACCCATTCTTACTTGACGATCAGTGCATCCGCCGTATTGCCGGGTTTACTTCTAGGCATTGAAATGAAGTAAGCCCGGCAATACGGCGGATGCACTAATCGTCGAGTAAGAATGGGTGGATTAATTGGCATTAAGACATACACCGGTCCAAGGCCTTGTGAGAGCGTTGGACCTTGAGCCTTGGGACAGAATGGTGTGTGAGATGTGTCCATTTACTTTGGGTACCTAGATTGTCAGTGATTTTAAATTTGACTCCCAGCTCATCTCTGGTTGGGGTGAAATGTCTCCATGTGTCATCAGATACCAGTATCGCAACCGGGTCAGAAACTGAATGATATGATGAGTGAGCGTATGGCTGTTCTAAGATCATAGTTGATTGGCTTCAGTATTGTTAGGTAAATGTTTTAGTACCTATTACTCAATTATGTCTCATTACGAGATTTATTCTTATTCATGGGTGGCTTTTTGCGAGGTCGAAACTCTGCAAGTTCTGATCTGCTTTTTGAGATTTGCTAATTTCCTAGGTTTGGAAGGAGCACCACTGGCTGTAGAATGCCATTCATTTTTAACAGTGATACCTTGGAGTGCAGCTCCGTATGAAAGTTTAGTGTTGGATTGGACTATCGAATCTGAAGTTATCTCTACGTGGTAGAGTTTGATGGGATAACGGAAGAAGATATTGATGCTGGGCTCTAAAGTACGAAAAGGCAGCGCAGTAGCCCGAGACTTGTCAACGCTCAATAACCGAGGAATAAATTGTGTGAATTTCATCATTTATCTGAATATGAGCCTCACAGAACTGAGGTACTCCATGGTGCAGCGCATCGTCAAGAACGATCTTTGCGTCAGGAAGCTTCTCGGGCAAAAACTTGCTAATAACAGAATCCTTGTGGGAACGAACCAACTTTGAGGTGAAGAAGCCACGCACACTTGTTTGCAGGAAGCCACGTATCTGGATTCCCCGCCAAAACGTTTTTATACGTCTTTCCGGTGACAGAGGTCTTCAGAGGTAGAAACTTATGTAAGGCGAGTACGTAAATATCCATCGCCACAATCAGCATTAGTTTGTTATTGTAGATCTGTTCACACACCTCCGGCTCAGCTGTGTCAGCTGGCTATAAATATTGACGACGCTGGTTCCTGTCGGGCTGCATATGGAATTTGTCCCATGTATTATCAATCGTGAGAATATGCTTCATGGTCGCCTTCTAAGAATAATAGCGTAAGTTTTGCTCACAACGCGTAAATCTCCCTGTTCTGGGTCCAATTTGCGTGGCATCCATTCGGCCAAAAATCTTTCTCTAGCATATCCTTGACGACACGCTGAACCATCGAGTAGGGCAATTCTGTATGGCTTGGATGCGAGTGCGGGAACCAGTGTCTTGAACACAGGAAACATTTTCAATTTTTCTACCGTTTCCTGTCGTTTTTGAGCACCGCTTCGATCGCCTCCAAGTGCACTTTCTCTCCTGTGTTACACTTCGCAGGCCATCCCCGTCCACTTATATCGCACAGAGCTCCAATCGACGTCAAGAAACTTGACCATCTCTGTGAAATTGCAGAACGTCGAATTTGATAAAAACATTGCTGTTCTTCGATATTATTAAAAACTTTTGGGATTACCATTCGCGTATACCACTTTTACAGTAGATGAGCTCGAAATACGTCATAATTCACACACCATAAGAAAAGGAAAGCATTTGGACATTTCTACAATTATCCGGATTCTAGCACTAATGTAAGCTCATAAATGCTAAAACGATAACTCATCTGTTTGATTGTGAGGTCATCCCTTACTGATATTCTTGTTACCTAAAGTAGTATAGATAATAATTTCTCCGCGGACAGTCTTTTGCCCTCCACATCAGCGACTTAGGACCTAGCTAGGACCCAAGTCAGGGTCTCGAGTTCGATTATCAGTTTGGGTGGTTTTCTAAACATTGTGTCTAAAGGGAGTTAACTATAATATGAGGTTCCATTTTCATTAGTAGTAGTCCACTTTAAGGACGTATGATCTATTTACCAGGTACAGTTCTAGTACATGTTGCATTAGTAATGTCGATACTATACAAGTCCTTCGTTAACGAATAAGAAGTTCATGAGAAGGATAAGAAGTTCATGTTCACGGATTCGGTTTGGGGCAGACAATGCTATTGATGACAGCTTAAAAAATATGATTTTATATCAGTTAAACAGTGGCCAGCACACGACGTGTGAAATTTTAGAATGCGGCCTGTTTTCATAACCAGCAATTATACTGCATCTATATATAGAGATATTGATTCTTGCTTCGCAGATACATAACGACCTTGCAGTAGCGTTTGAGAGTATTGTCTTTTTAAGGCAGAACATTTTCACTAAAAAAGCTCATTGAGATTAATTAGATTCTCATGAAAGTCGACACTTTCGCGGAAATGTCTTCAGCTTGAAGAAAAGTAGTCTCATATCATGATTATTATCATTATGTTTATGCTTACTTCTCTTCATGCACCGCCTTTTTTAGGGTCTTGCTTATCACAGCACGAAGCATGGCTTCGTCTGCCACCCATTCATCCACCGAGAGGTCACAACGCTATTACGGCTCACTGACTAACTGACTATTTGATGTCAGTCTCTCTCTCATTCAGACCACTCCTCTCTCCTGCGGCTATTGCGTATACTAATGGTTGAGTTGCTGACTGTCTCCGGTTCTGCTGTTACTACTACGACTACTATAACTGACTATAGACGTAGTGCAAAGCTGTATTGTTGTTCTTCATAGAATGCGCCTTTGCTGGTGTGGATCGCGGAATGATGATCATGGTCTTGACCGTTCTATGATCAAGACGCGGAGAAATCGGCGGCCATCACCTGGCCAGTGTATCAGAAGGCCCTGGCAAGTTCAAGAACACTGCACTGTACAAACATAACAACACCGTAAACAGCGCATAGCCAATTGCCTCCTCGCACCTTCCAACTCCTCAAACCAAGATCAACTTGTAGCCATTCTCGCTACTATTTGACTTCCTGGATAGACGACGCTCAAACGAAAGCGAAAACACGACGATGACAACGAAGAAGACGACGATGATGATATATAGATAGATGCAGTAGTGAACTAAACCGCCAAACAATGACAGCGGACATCTTCTCTTGTCAGACCAGGGAACCGACCGGCGGCCGATTTGGGGGGGTACGGGCCGTCTGGTGCATGCGTGCTTATACGAACCCGTAACAACGTACACAGTGACACTTAGAGCGACGTTGATTGCGGCCACAACTATCTGCCGTCGCACCCAGAAAAGCTCAGAAAATTTGCTCCGACTTTTCGCAGTTTGATATTCGTATGGCATACGAATAACATAATTAAAAAAAAGTTGCAATAGCAGCCACTTTGTTCTAAACTGAAGAGCATATAGTTAAAGCATAATCTAGTAGAAGTCGCAGTCAGAAACGATACATATATAATAAATAAATATATATATTTTTTCTTTTTCGCAGTTTTTCACTCAGGAATCATCATAACGAACGGACGTAAACAAAAGTGCTAAAGCCGAAACTTCACAATTTTTCATCGGCTTTCCACCCACCGCAATATTGAAAATGTAACAACAAGCTGTGCGAAACAACAGAGATAGTAACACCGTTATCAATGGCAGGAAAGAAACTGGTGTAAAGTGCACGGTCTGTTATGGCACCGATACACTTTCGGTGCAGCGCACTCTAATCTGCTGATTGAAATAACAACGAAAAAGGGAACTCAGTGAAGTGCAAGAAGGACACGAATCCGATGATGAAGAGGAAACGGACGAAGGAACAGTTGATAATGGTATCCGGCTCTTTCACATCATACTACAAGAGAGATTGGGAAGCTCAGAAAGTCAGTGAAAGACATACAGCTAGAGAACGACGCTTTAAAGGAGGCGCTGGAAACACTCACGAAAACAAACAGTAAGCTCGCAACGCAAATTGGAAATGTACACAAAGCCAAAAATGAAAAGGAATCTTCGCGAGGATGTTTGGAAAATAGTATTCGTAGACCTACAGTGGAGAAACATCAATCTGTTGAACGGAATCGCAGCGATAGTAGGACTCGCTTTCCACGAGACCTAAATAAGCGCCCGGTGTCATTAACAGCAATAGCATGTAAGCTTCTTGAGAGTATTATATCTACCGCAATTTACGATAATGCCAACCGTCAAGGACTTAGTTGCCAATCCCAATTTGCGTATCGGCCTGCTTACCGGTCTGGGTATAGTACAGTGCTTCAGCTGCTAGACACGCAACTCAAGTAGGCCAAAGAGATACATTCGTCGCACGCTTCGAGGCTATCTACTTCGATTTCAAATCTGCATTCGAATAGGGTAACGCACCCAAAGCGAATCGCAGCGTTTCCGTCATTTGGTGTGGGGAAGTCGACTGGATCAGCGACTTCGTACACAACAGCAATTTCAGGGTACGCGTCAACGAAGAATTATCAGAAGGCAACATCTGGGTGTCTTCAAGGAACAATACTAGGGCACTTAATGTATATATTGTGTATCAATTCTCTCACATACAACCTCCCTCCGTCTGTATTAATGAAAATGTATGCGGACGACATTAAGATATACGGTCCAGCTGGTAGGACGCAACAAAGATCGACTCTCCAGCAGGCACTAGGAGATTTTCACGAGTGAACATTAAAGCTAGACCTAAAGTTATCAATTGAGGAATGCGTAGTACTTCATTTTGGACACGGAAACGCTAAACAGAAATAAGAAAAAGATAAGAGATACTACTTTTTTTTACAACCTCTTTACTTTTTTTTTACCGAGAACTTAAGCATATGTATGTATATTGCAGTTCCGAGAATAAACATTTGATTATGATATGATATGATATAATATAGAACTCAAGTCACAACAGACTATTAGAGATGTAGAAGTGATCACATCTACTAGTCTAAAATACTCGGAACATGTAGCAGATGTTGCCCTAAGAGCTGGTCAGCGTGCAGACTGGATACTCCGCACTTTTACAGCTACGGAACCGCAGTTATAAGTGAACCAGTGATAACTTACGCAGAGTCTATATGAAGCCCAGGGCTTAAAAAGACAAAGAACTATTAAATAAAGTAGTGTTAAATTTTATAAAACGCGTGGCACACAAATGACAAAAATGGCGTGAAAATTAACCACATCATCCAGCAAATGATTTAGACAAAGCCTTACTCAACAAAATGGAATGAAAACACCGTCAAAAAGCCGAAAGCCGTCCATGGTCGACAAGATGTTCAACATTATAGAAACCACGACCAGATCCAAAAGAAACAAACAACCAAAATTCATATTGGCAAAACAAGGTATTAATGATCTCTTCCCTTGGAGAATATCACGATTGATCCATGAATTAGCGAAGGAGTGAACATAATGTTGGGTAATAAATACATTCAAAATACCAAGTGTATGTAATAGTTATAACATTAAAATAAAGTTCCTGCTAATATTAACTTGACTATAATATATACTCTACTTGGTTTCTAGGAGTGTCGTAATAATTAAAAAGGTTTTCGTGCCCCCTTATGCCGTTGTATATATATATATATATATATATATATATATATATATGTGTGTGTGTGTATTTATTAAATATAGCAGCAAGTTCTGGATTCGATCGGGAACAAGCAAACCTGCGTCGGAGTATTCCCTGAAGTAAAGTCTGCCTTCAATTGCTTTCTTCATTCACTATTCATACAAGTGCTAGTCTGTTGGGTGTACGCCGAAAACGATTGAATGGTTTGACCTGTTTTTCCCAGGAAGAAAACAGTGTTAATGTGGGAAAAACTTACCGAGTCTTCATGGGAAGAGATTAGCATCAGTTAGAGGTTAGGGATTAGGCCGTAAATGTTCATTATGTTCGACCATCACACACTCAAACTGGCTTTGAAATAGCACTTGCTCAACCAGGGATATCCTCACGAATTACAAGATATCGTCTCCTGTTGTCGACCAGATTCCGGTCCTGGACTTTCGCAATTCTGCTAGACAACTTCCCATCTCGTAGCGACATTGATCAATCACCGCATTGAACACCTTCTCAAACATTACCGCATCATTCCAATCTTCAAAGGAGGCGACAAACGGCTACTGAAGGCCAATTGCTGCATCCTTCCCTTTGGGGAAAACCGTTGAGAGAGTTTTGCTCGATCAGTTGAGTTCATATCTTGCCGAACACAATATCCTCTCCCAAAACCAGTTCGGCTTCTGCAAGCATTGTAGCACCACCCTCCCGACAGTACGACTTTCTGAATCTCTACGCAGGGCAAACGTCCTCTTCTACGTAAACGATACCTCTCTGTACATAAGTGGTAATGAACCTTATGAACTGATGTAACTGACTAAACTGCATATCCCTCAATTTTTCCAAGACCACATTCGCCCCGCTTTTAGTTCTTCTGGTATTATCGAGGGTACGATAAATGTTTGAGGCATACCTATTGTACGTTCCATGGTGTCTCGCTTTCTAGGAATTCTTCTCGACGATTAACTCACAGGAACAGCGCATCTCTCTAGTTGCGAGACTTTTGCAGTGCGTGGTTCTCTCCTTTGAAACTCACTCCCTGTTAGAATCCTCTCGTTAAACACATCCGTGCCCCAATTTAAATTTGTTCTGAAAAATATCTACTTGAAGAGATAATCAAGGACGCTTAATCCAGGGCACTGCACAATGCTCTCATTCACGATACATTTTAAAGCTCCCCGTTACCCTCGTGGTTTTATTACGTTCATTCCAATGGTCTCGCTGGTACTTTATACTTTAGTTTTTTTTATAGTTCTTACGTGTAATGTCAAGAAAAAATTGAGAAAAACAACATGTTTGCTGTATTTATATATATATATATATATATATATATATATATATTGTTATCTTACACCTGCAATCGTAGTCTCGTCGTTGCATTTGTAGTTAGTGTCTCATGTTCACGCCACTAGTCTCTTGTTACAGAAATATTCTAATCACTATCTTATCCTTCCATACAATTGGCGTGGACAGCATTTTTGTAAATGGCTCTTGTTTATGCCATCACTGTCTACAAAGAACTGCTCTAGTCCACTTCGCCCCACCGAGCCTCTGGCTCATGGCATACTCACTAATAGACTCAAATGTTGCTTAGACATATGGTCCAGGCACAATTGTCGGCCCTTTGTTTCAATAATGAACAATAAACAAATAATAATAAAGAAAATAAAGAGAGAATTGTGGAGATGTTCAAGTTATTCTGCCTGCTAGCCAATGCCAACGAGACAAATCTGGTCCTAGTCCGAGCACCACAGAGATCCATCCTTGTGCGGATGGCACGGTGCAGGTAGTGAAAGCACATATCAGGAAGAGTAGCTTTGAGGGACACATTATTGGCTTCTACTCAAATCACTTCCTTGCCTGTGAGAAGCTCCTTGACGGACTGGAGGAGATTCTTCCAGTTGGTTCTACACTGCCATGCATCGTTTTGGGCGACTCGAACGTCAATCTTATGGTGAGATCGTTGACGGGTGATAGTTACTCGACGTTTTTTTCCTCTAGAGACTTCCAACTTATCATCGATAAGGTAACTCGTCCCAGATCTGGCACATGCATTGATCACATAGTTATTAAGAACTGTGAAGATTTCCTTGATATCTCTCCTGTGGTCTGGCGCACGCCGTTGTTCTCTGATCACTACCCGGTTATCATTACGGTCGCGGGCAGAATCTCCGCTAGTCCTAGGAGTGCACTGTTCGAAACACCAGATGAGAGGGTAACACACGACAAGGAGAGCGTCCTGCTCTTCAAAGAGCGGTTATGCAAGCTCAGTTGGCTTAGTGTATATGATGCAAACGACGCTGACACAGCTCTCGATTGTTTTGGTCACGTGCTTAACAGGATATATAATAGTAGTTTTACCCCGACCACCTGTTCTGAGTCGAGTCCCCATAGTAGATTTAAATTTTCCCCAGGCCTCCGTCGATTACGGCTTTCAGTCAATAAAGCTTATCGACGGCATCTCCGTGACAAGTCACTAGAATCGAAATCAGCCTATTATCGTTGTCTTCTTAGATATAGGCGTGCTCTTCGGCGGGACCGTTTCTCATTTTATAAGAGACGCTTCACTAGCTTCAAAGGGAATTCCACGCAGCTGTGGAAGTTTATCAACTCGTCCTGTGGTAGAACTAATAAGATTGCTGGGCTTCCGCGCGCGCTGGAGATCCCCACAGGTCTTCTGGAGACACCTCAGGCCGTCGCAGATGAGCTCAATAGACATTTTGCGTCGGTAGGAACGAAGACCGTATCTGGCATTCAATTGGAGGATGATATCAGCCAGGAACTTGAAACTATCTGGCCGTTTCCTAAGAGAACTTTTACTTTTCCGGTAGTCAAGGAATTTGAGGTACAGAGGATTATGGAAGTTACGAAGGCCTCGTGGGGCGTTGGCGTTACTGGTATTCCAAGTCGGTTGATAAAAGTATCTTCTATGGTCCTGGCGCGCCCACTAACTCATCTCATCAACCTATCTCTTCGTACTGGGTCTTTTCCCCGTAAGCTGAAAGATGCATGGGTTATTCCGTTGTTTAAAAATAAAGGTGATCGAAAACTAGTCGGCAACTATCGACCCATATCGTTAGTTGATTACTTATCTAAGGTCATTGAGAAGATTGTTACTGTGAGTTTAGATCGACATCTCTCTGCCCTGAACTTCTTCTCACCATGCCAATTTGGTTTTCGCAAGTCCCGCTCAACCGACTTGGCCCTTGCGCATTTATGCCACGAAGTGTCTACAGCGCTGGAATCTAAGTACCTGTGCCTCGGGGTTTTCTTGGATATAGCGGCGGCGTTCAACTGTTTACGTCACTCCCTCTTCGTGCAAATGCTCGAACATCTTGGATGCAACGACATGGTGTTATGCTGGTTCAGGTCGTATCTGATGGACAGGCGGCAGGCCGTGAAAGTTGGGTCGGTGACATCGTCTTGGGAAGTCCTTAACATTGGGACTCCACAGGGGTCCATCATGGGGCCCTTTATGTTTATAATTCTAATCAATTTTATCTTATTAAAGATAGCGAAGGTTGTTCCCTGTAAGACAATTACGTACGCAGACGACACGACACTCCTGTTTCGCATCAGACCATCGGCGGACCAAACAGAGTTACTGCTTGCGATAGAGAAAGTGGAGTATGTAGTAAAGATTTTTGGGAGATTTGGTCTAGTCGTCAATGCGGGGAAAACCTGCCTTACTCTGTTTTGTACACCTCAGAGAAGGAGACCGTTTTATTTTGTGGTGAGCAGGTGTCGTTATCGGATACGGCTAAATGCCTCGGTCTTCTGTTGCATAAGCATCTCAAATGGTCTGCCCATTTGAGAGCTATCACTCCTAAATGCTACGCTGTAATTGCTCGCAGTCGACGTCTTCGAGAGCTTGGATTCCTGAAGAATTGCCTCTTGCTTGTCTACAATTCCTTGCTAATACCGACGTTGGGATATGTCATGTCCATCTGGGGCAATGGATATAAAGAGGTAGTAGATAGAGGGAGAGTAATTTAAAATGATGCACTTCGAGCAGTGTTTGGAAGGTCCCGCAGAGAGTCTGTTGCCGACATCTATGGCAGGTACAGACTCCTCACCGTGGATAAGTTAAGTCAGGTTTCCACCGCGATTCTGGCTTTCAAAATGATCAAGGGTATAATCCCGTCCGATGTCGCGTTCCCCATTGTGGCCGTCGACAGAAAAACTTCTCGCCGGGCAACAGAGTTTGCACTACCTACAGCCGTCAGGGCAACTACTTGCCAGTCTCTGGCTTATCAGATGCCGTTGCTTTGGAGCTCGCTCCCGAAGGAGGTTAGGGAGCTCACATCTACCAGGAAGTTTGCCAAGGAGATAAAGAAAATATTGCAGTTATAATGTTATATAATTCTGTGAATTAAATAACCTGAATATTGTGAATTGTAAATAATTTGAGTGAATGTAAATATCTGTTGACAGAATAATCTATTATAATTGTGAAATCGTAATTGCATGAACAATTTGGTGATAATACACTCTTACTTTTACCCTATTTTTTAATCGAGAACTTAAGCATTGTAAAATTGCAGTTCCGGAAATAAACCGCAAATGTTATGTTATGTTATGTGCACAAGCGTTCTTTGAGTTGAGCTGTTCTTCTTGTGTGACAGGCCTCGGCTCTAAACCACTGAATACTATCACGAGGACAGGGAGGATTTGAGCCCAAGCCCTATGTTCCTCCTGGCTAAGAATCCGCTCGACTATCCACTACAAAGTGCCTTGACCTTACCTTCCAAAATACTGTAAAATAACGGGCTCATTTGACAGCCCTATAGTCAAAATGCTACGCTATCACTGTAGCGTTGAGGCCGCTCAGGAGGATCGGTATCCCAATTGGGGGCCTTAGGATTGCCTGCACAGCGCTATTTCTTCCAGTTCTGAGTTATCCAATTCCAAAGTGGAGTGGTGGTCGCAACAACATATTCCGTAGAACACGCACCTTCTCGCGTACTGCCGTGGCTATTAAATCGGACCGACGCGCGTCAACCTATAAGATACCATTTGTTTATAAAGAAATCTCTTCGCTGAAGCTGTTTGCCTTGGTCGACTCGTTGCTGTCTACCAAAGAGGACTATGAAGTTCAGAAAGGCCCGAGGAACAATTTTCTAGTGAGGGCCAGTAAATTGAAATTCCGTCTGGATGGGAAACGTCTCCAGGTAGCTACTCCGGATGGCTCGATAAGTGGTGGTCTCAGTGTATAAACGTCGACATACTCTCACTGGTCCGACCGACTACGTCTCCCAGATTTCAGGTTAATACAATTCGCTGAATTGAAAGGCAAACTGATCTTGCACTGATCTAAAGGTCCGAGGACAATGCAATTGCCTTAATAACAGATTATCTATCAGCCCTTCGCTACCTAAAACATGGTTAGCATGTTCATGCTTGCGCTACTTTTTTTACCGTCCAGCTTATACAGCTCATTGGCCATCAAGTGTCTTTGTGTGGGTTCTCGACGATGTTCGTCTGTAACTGAGTGAAGAATTATTTCTTAGACATCATACGTACTGCATCCGTATGATGTGTATGACCAAGATATATATATATATATATATATATATATCTTGGTCCTCTAGGACCGGTCTAGTTTCACAGGAAACTTCTCCTAGACGGCCTTCGAGGTCCCGCCGTCTTATTTTCTCTTGTTCTTCCTTTTTCTTCATCATTCCGTCTACGAATCGCGAGCCGTTGGTCCAGTCTTCCGCTGTGGCTAGCATGGTGTCGATAACCTGCTTGACAGTGTTTCATCGGCCATCGCCCTGTTGTTCTTCTCTTGTTTCTTGTAGTCTGCTGCATGTGGATAGTTTATGAGTAACGTCATTCGTCTGTCCTGAGGGTCACAGAGCGCAGATATCGACTTCCGTCTTGCTGACTGTAACCATATATATTTCGTACTGTCATTGCTTGTGTGATATGGTAGGTGAGTTCCTTGCTGTGTTTATACCATGTCTTGAGGTCCGGTAAGGTAAAGGTAAAGTTTTGTTGATTTATTTAAGGAACTGCATATAATGCTTAAGTTCTCTTATGTGTGATGCAACGGGATTCGAACCTGCGATATGAGAGTCCTGGTCCAATTCCAGTCATGTAGACTGCCTCCGCTATATTCCATTGACTCCGCCGATCGAGACGATAATCCAAAATGATCGGAATAAATATATATATATATGAAACTAAAGAAAACATTTTTTACTCACTATGTATCAGGCAGGATCTCCGCAAAAGGCGATATTTCCAAGAGAGCAATTTTGTCGCTGAATGAAATTGGATATATATATATATATATATATGTATATATATATATATATATTTTCACTTGTTAAAATGGTGTCAGTCATTTATTCCCTTTCATCCGTTTATTGCCATATCGGCACAATGATCGAGCCTTTGAAGCGACGATTTTATTAATCTGAAACCTCTCACTCAGCTGTGTTGTTTCTCCGTTGAAATTTGCAAACCAGATGTTGCGTGGGTGCCGATCATTTTGGATTATCGTCTCGATAGGCAGGGTCAATGGAATAAAGCGGAGGCAGTCTACATGACATGGAATTGGACCAGGACTCTCATACCGGACCTCTTGACATGGTATAAACACAGCAAGGAACTCACCTACCATATCACACAAGCACAGACAGTACCAAAAATGTATGGTTAAAATCAGCAGGACGGAAGTCGACATCTGCGCCCTGTGACCCTCAGGACAGACGAATGACATGACTCATAAACTATCCGCATGCAGCAGACTACAAGAAACAAGAGAAGAACTACAGGGCGATGGCCGATGGAACACTGTCAAGCAGGTTATCGACACCATGCTAGCCACAGCGAAAGACTGGACCAACGGCTCGCGATTCGTAGACGGAATGATGAAGAAAAAGGAAGAACAAGAGAAAATAAGACGGCGGGACCTCGAAGGCCGTCCAGGAGAAGTTTCCTGTGAAACTAGACCGGTCCTAGAGGACCAAGATTAACTAAAGGCAGCTCCCCCCCAACCTTTGAGGAATCTGAAGATATACTGAACAAGTGGTTCCACGCCTCAAGGGAGGTAACAGATGGAAATAAATTAAAAGGATTATCGTCTCGAACCTTTTTGCTATCTCGGTGTGCAAATGATCACATAAATGTCTCCTTTATAATGACAATAAATGCCTGCATTTATGAAGAAAATAATAGTTATGCACATTCACATAATATTACATTATGTTCATTATCGATGGTCGATTAAACGTTCATTTTAAAAGAAAACATATTGGCGCAGAAATGCGTCAAACTAAAGTAGTTCGGGTTTCGCGACAGTTCATCTAAAATAAGAAAAATTAGTAAATTTGTGTTTTCTATGTATGAAATTTTCTCATATCTTTCCAGCAGCAAACTAATGTAGAAAGAAATCAAATACTAAAAAAATTCAACAACATTGAACTAATTGAGATAAATAAGTGAATTCCATTAAAGCTAATAATAATAATAATTATTATTATTATTATAGGAAAACAAAAACTAAACAAATTATCTATCAAAAATATGCAAAAACCAATTTTAAAAAAGTTAATAAATAAATAAAGGTGTGAGCAGAATAACTTGGATAAAGACTGATAAGAGAGTTTTCAAAAAATGGGTTGTGCTCATCATCACGGTTCTGCGTGCGTTTGTCATTGACAACCCAATTCTTTCATTTTATACATTATTTCATAGGGTATTTAGCGAACTGGTGGGTGACTATTTCTTGGACTGATCAGGGCTGTTAGAAAGATTGGGAATAAAGGAGTTCATGATAATGATGAAGTTTAAGACCTATTTCCTCGCTTATTTTTTTCATATTTTCCCTGCTCGTGACGTTTTAATCAGAGATGAAGGTTTACAACTTTCAGATGAATGCAAACTGTTAGATATTTTGATTCACAGTGTCATTGTTGGAGGTTGCTAGATTGTTACGAACGTTTTGTACATCATTATTCGCTTCAGTGCATTCTTACTATGGGAGCAAACGAAATGGTTAAATCATTATTACATAAATAAGGACTGTCTTCAAAATCAAGGACTTTTTCACCACCTCGAATAACTCACATCGACATGTGTGCCAAAAGCACGAAATACGCTTAATCCCATTCATGACACGGATGATAATTAACCATGTCCTAAGATGCAAACATACTCGAAATTAGCTGCATGTCATATGCGAAAGCATCTGCTGCCTCACACGTTACGTCGTTATCCCAGAACAAACGCAAACCTCGTTGTGGCTGTTGAAAATCGAACGCAAGCAGATACAATACTTCCATTGATGGGCATTCTGCAAAATGGGTGTGTCGTGCAGGGCATGCTGTAAGGCATAAAATCAGTCAAGACGCCCCATCTCAGCTTAGTGTCAATTTGCCCTTCAGTTGATCTGCTGCGCTTTGTGATAAGTAGCACTAGTAGTTTGGGTAAAAATGACTTCTATATCGGATTGCACAGCATTGCTGGTTGTGGTAGGATGCCTTGTGCTTATCGGTGTCCAGGGAGCTTCTGTTGAAGATCGCTTCTTACCCCATTTCATGGCCTCGGATGATGCACCTGTTGCAGTGACCTCTGTTTCTAATTGTAAGTTGTGATCACTCGTTGCTGTTAATTTATCTCTCGATATGTAAGGCACAAAATGCAACATAGAGCTTTATCGACATGAGCTATAATTTGAGATTCGCACTAAAATTTTTCGAAGATTATGTCGGTATGGATATAATCTTTCACTAGACCAAATCTATGTGTCAACCTTTTTGGCACAGGACGCTTTAGAAGAAGTCTTCATTTACCAGATGACGAAGAGTCTGTGCTGCCGAACTCATTCTTAGCAATGAAATTTCGAGAAATGAAATTTCAATTATTTTTTAGGCTTCGAGTCAATATTCGCATATCGCTAATGACGTTGTGACTTTAGTGACGCCTACAGCTCTCGATGTCGAGATCTTTTGACGTGCACGCTCGGTACCGCACGGAAACGAATGTGAATTAGTAGAGGCAGGGAGGGCAAATTAAGTAATCCACAATTATTACTTTTCTTCATAAACTACTTTCGCATTGGCTCTGCAAAGCTCTTAGACATGAATGAGCGAACATAGTGAGTTATATTTTCGTACTTGGACAATCTATGTAGATGCGTAGAAAAGGATTAGTATGTGTATAAATGTTGCCTATCTTACCGGTATTATCTACTGGTGGCAGCAAATGAGGGACATGCATAGTGAGAGAGAGAGAGAGAAACCTCGATTTCTAAAATAATGTCTTGTTTTTCTCAGACAGGAGAGTCATATATCTGAGTAGCGAATTTTTCTGGATTTATATATGGAGAAATCAATAATAGTAATAAAGATCTCTCCTTCTGTAGCGGCTTTTCCCTTTCGCTGTGAGACAGAGGCAGGAAGTCAATGCCACCGTTCGCCTCCCTCGGGGGTGACCATGACAGCCTCGGCATGACACCCCGCTGTACCCAACGAATTTTCTATTTTGTATTTGAAGTTGTATCACTACATGAATTAATGAAGTAGCACTGAATACTTCTGATAGTAATAACGCTTTTCGTATCGTCAGGATCTGTAGAAAATTATGAAATTGCTATACTATTCAGTTAACAATCATAATAATATTAATAGTCTACATCCTGTCGCAACACGTTGCAAGGCAGGTAGAGTATATAGTGTATATTGTGTATTATACTGCTATTTATGGCGCGCTTCACAGGCAAACTTTCCGTTCGAGTTCGTTATTTTTGAAGATCGCTAGCACCACCACCACCACCCACCACCACAGAAACTAAGAAAGTTGTAGAATAAATCAGAGTTTCAATATTGGTATTGAAATAACAAAATTAGAGCAGACTATGATAATTCACCTAATGATTAATTAGAGGATAATTAATTACCTCCTGATGTATTAATTCATCACCTCATGATTTATTAGTTAATTACCTGATGATACGTATTAGCACTATTATACTAGGCCGAGCCCGACGAGTTAAACATTAATGCAGTCAAGCGTTTCAATAGGGAGCAAACGAATAGCTAATTACTATAAGAGTTACCTACGATAATTGCCAACGTTTTCAGATAACTATAATTATGTAGATGTTATCGTAATGATTGTAAGTAATTGGTGCATTACAATATTTGGCTGCTCTGTTGGAACTACTTGAATTCCTTAGTATTAATTTCTGCCTTTTGTTTTGGAGGCTAAGAACCCTTTTAAGCTTCTACTCTAGGGGCATTTGGTAGATTAACAGCATCAAAAACCCATATTTTAAAACTCGATCCATGTTCAACTCGATTATTTTCGATACAGCCAATGCAGCATCATCGGCGTCAACTTCCGGTGCTGCAGTAAACGACAGTCCAATTATCATTAGTCATGGGTCTCCTGGTAAGAAAGTCCAAATTACAATCACCAAAGAAATCACTGGACATCAAGGCCATGATCACAATATGATCGCCGCTGTTCCGCACGAGCCTCACCGTCCTCATACAGCACAAGTTGCCTCAACTTCTGCCCATGCTCCTCATGGTCACAACCACGTACATGAGCCACACGGGGCCCACGCTCAAGTTGCGGGAACACTCTCACAACTCGATCTGAGCAATGACCCAGGTCTTGTTGTGGATAACGAGACTATGGCCGGCCTTCTCCAACAGATGCTCGCAGGAAACATTCAAAATGTCGAAAGCCACGGTCGACCTTTAGCGGTACCACCCGGCGGTGAGTTGTGGATTTGTTTTATAAATTACAATAATTTACATGGTGTAAAAAGGAGCGTAGACTTTTACTGTTTTGGTGGAAAATTATCTTTATTTATTCATATAGAATTAGAGGTGCAGACAGATATACCAACAACACGTCTATGTATTAATAGGCATAGCCTCGGCTTATTATTAATAGTATCATTATTTACACAAAATGTTGTTTGTCTGTTCCTCTGTTTGTTGTATTATAGTTATTTACTATTGCATAAATGCATTTTGCGTTCTTTGATTAATAATACTCTGTATATGCAATTAGCCTGGTTGGAAGCACGTGATGACCTTTACCAAACTGCGAGTACACCAATCATTAGAATTACTTACACTTAAAATATTTCTATAATAGGTTCAAGTATAAACTAGCTCAGGAGAGGATCATATTTCATAAATGAATTTTTGTATATTAATTATTATATATTTAAAGACGCACAATCATAATCCATATGACTATGTTATATTATCATAGAGCGTGAACTATCACATATATGCATCGTATCCGTGCGGTCACGGTGGCAACAATAATGATAGTAGTAATAATAATAATAATCACTTGTGAAAAAGCATAATCCTCGAGTGAGATTTTGATAATTAAACAGCTAAAATCAACATCCGCCTGTATACAATCTACCATATTTGTCACTTGTGCTGCTGCCATTCAGTCATACCATATCATTCACTCACTGATGTTTGCAGGCAAACCAGTGGCTGTAATTTTTTCCTCATCGATGCATGTTGTTGACCTGGGCGATCTTCGTCCGCCCACAACACGAGCGCCCAGCGTGACAGTGACGCACACGCACAGTCCCCATAGCCCACATGGCGCTCATGGGCACAATCATACTCACGGAACTCATCCGGGATTGAATCACACGTCGCTACTCGAGTCGCTCATGTCGCCGCTATTTTCATTGACCCACGTTGGGGGATTGAACACCCATCAAACGCATCCACCCCAGCAGCCGCAGCAGCCGATCGCCACGGTGGCAGCAACTCCAGTGAGTTCTAGTTTTTAAATACTTGATAATTTCAATATTGGGTACCCCGAATGCGTGCATCTTTTAAAGAAAAATTCTAGCTACGAGCGTATTAAATTATATTCCATTTTGTATTTCTACCAACGAAATCTGTATGTTCCGGCCGCAATTCGCGCAATTTGGTATTCGTCTGCCCATTATTCCAGAACGTTCCTCATGCAAAGATTGTCCTTGAGGATGCGCTGAACCTTGCAAGCTACGCAGAACTGACGCACTTCAGTATGACAGTTCTGCGTAGCTCGGAACCGATCACAGGAACCAATGTATTGAACACTGGAAACACACTCCAGTTCAGTGTGTGCACTGCGCTTGTATACGCTTCATTGTTTTCACCTTATTTACCTTCTTCATTGTTGTATGTCATGTTATTTTAGATGCAGCCGGTACAAATGCAGCCAATTGTCATGATGATGCCCGTATCACAGATGCAGACATTGCCCGTATCACAGATGCAGATACAGTCGGTACCAATTTCAGCTTCTGCGTCATCGTCAATTGCTTCGGCTCCATTTCCGGTGGACAGTTTGCCTCAACTAGGCAACATTTTACAAGGAATCTTAACCGCGAAACAGCAGTTAATCAACTCGACACTATTAGCAGGTCATGGACCTCATCATGCTCATGTGTCGGGAACCCACTCATCAATGGTTACGGCATCACCGCCTGTCATACGAGCACCATCGAATGTATCTGTTTTGACAACAAGGCCACCATTGTGATTGCTCAGCAACCGTCGAAGTCCAGAAAAGAATTGATATCAGTGTTGTGAAGAGCACTAAACTAGTCATCCATTGACAAAAAAAAAGTCCTCGATTGACGGGCTCAGTCATAACCACTACAGACTCCTTAATGGACTCGTTTGAGTAAATCAAAGCTGGATAATTAGCATACTGAGTACATGTATTATTATATTGATTTATTATCACTCACCACATCAATATGCTACGGATAGATTTGTTTGAGTGCCTGTGTGGGTGTCAGCATGTACTCATAACCATCTTTGTATACGTGATACATAAATATTTATATAAATGTATGCAATCAGCTGCGAACATTCAAGCTATGTAGAAAAACAAAAATTAGTAATTGTAATATATATATATATATATATATCTATATACATATATAGCGTAAATGGCAAAGTTATTGAAGCCATCTACAATAGTGTAATTTTTTGTAAGTGCCAGCATGCTTAATACTCAGCATATACGGCCATAATTAATATTACTAGCAACATTATAACCTCATAGCTAAAGAATAAGAACGGACCACTAAATATAACGATCAGTTTTAACACAACAAAACAGTCCTCATTCTTTTGTTATACCTATCTGAATGTAATAATCACAGTGAATTGTGTGTTTTTGTTTTTATTTTCGTTGAATTCGAGTCTATTTGACGAGTCACTGTTATAGTTTTTCACCATTATTCAAATTTCATCGCACTCTATAATGCGCCTAGTAGTATACATGTGAATAACGATTGTTCTAATGGGGTATAATTCTGACTGATTGTAGCATTGTATAGCCCATAACTGTATATGTACTTTTGTACTTTTTTCACTTTTTATTTAATTCTATGTAATCTATAGTGTTGCCACATAGCATTATATATCTTGATCTTTGTTCACGTTTTGCATTTTCTGGACACTAAATAGTGTAAATTCATTGAATCTTCTTTACAACTTTCTCGTTATATTTTTACCTAGGCTGTTGCTTCACGTATCCTAGACAAACATGGCTTCAAAGGTTTTTTTTTCTACATCCATCCAAATCAAGACGATGAGATTACAAGTGAACAGGTGAATTTATATGTTATTATATTTCTGAACAACAACAACAGCGAACTAAAGTGAATCGTTTGGCGTCGTTTACGATATGCCATTATCAGTCGATTCTTGTTTTTATGAAGATTATCACTGGAACGTAGTAAGCTGATGGCAGTATCCATCTACGTGACTTAGCTGTGAGACATTCGAATAATCGAGAGAAGCAATATACAGCAAGCAGAAGTATTTCGAAAGAGACCGGTCCAGTTGCGAGTGTTCACCGAATGTTCCCGGCGACAATAAATTACACTCGACGACTACACTAAACGAAACGTTGGACATTTTGTTTCGTTGTGATCAATCGGTAATTATAGCAAGAATGCGTTCAATTTACCAGAAAATTCGTTTGTCCAGCTCAAAATGATTCTATAGATATATCCATTGGCTGGAAAACCCAGGTATGGATGATGTGATGATCATGTGATCATTTGTTATTTTTGTAGACACTTGCCAATATATAATGATAATTATAAGAATAACTACTTCTAATCAAGTAATAATAAGTAATAAATTAAAGTCGTTTATAATAAGGCTTTATGAATACTTAAGTAATGTTTGCGTCAGAGATCGATTTTATATAGAACATACGCAAAAAAACAACACAATTGAGAAACTGCGCAAATGATCGGTAGCATTTTAATTCCATTTGTTCATCCTCACAAATCGGTACACAGGTGATTCCTATGACGTAGAACCACTGCTACTATGTCGGTACGCCGTCTGTGTGCGCTTGGTACATGTCTTTATTTATACAGCATATCGTACCAATATTCAAAACGGGACCATGATGTTGTCGATTTATCTTTACGGATGGCTAATCTATAGGAAGTTCAAGTGCATTTCCGGACAGAAATAAATTCGACTCCATTTATGTTATCCTAGACAGTATCACTTTCCTGCAATGAGGTATGATCTCTCAAGGAGACGCGTACCAAATACCAAATATCCTTTGTAACACGTATCAATTATTGATAAATTAAACTATTTAATCTGCGATTTCAGGTCATACAAGTAAAATTCAGATCTGACTTACATTTTTTTTCGTTCAGATCCATGTTTGGGGCCATGATTTAAACAAATATTATTTGAGTGTGATCAACCTAGGCACTTCATTAGAATACTGTTAGTACTGTTATGATATGAGGTTGCCCATATATAAACACTCTCTCATACCCTTCCTTGCCTCGTTATTTGGCCAATCGTGCCTACCGTTCAAACAGATCGTGTTAGCTCCACAATCCAATAGTAACCGTCTCTGCCTGCTATATATCCGGGTTCCAGAGCGATCCTATAAAGATGGTGATTATAGGTGGGAAAAAAGTCTATTTTCGACATCGGCTTTGCAATTGTTTTCGTAAGGATTAAAACCTAGCTCAAGCAGCTCGGGGAGATCTGAATTTCGCACGAAAGCTGAAACAGCTTGGGTGTGGTTCGCGAAGTATAAAGATGGCGATTTTGACTTGAACGAAATGAGTTAAAGGTAAAGGTTTATTGAAGGAGCTGCAATTTTACAATGCTTAAGCTCTCTTATATGTCGGACGTTGTAAAGCATATGTCGAAAGGGTACTCTTTCACCAGGAATCTCCATATTTTTAGAATCTCTATGAAATATGGATACTCAGTAATCAAAAACGGTTACCACTGGATTATAACAATACAAACCAAAGTAAAATCATAAATGTGTGTTGTTTTTTAAACCATACAGTAACTAGGAATTATTTCTAGGGATGTTGGGGGAGGGGGAATAGCAGGGACCGGGGTTGAGGCCGACACTGTCCCGAGGAAGGCGATGGCATTGCCTTTCTACACAGCGAGGGACAAGCGTTGCAGAAGGAAAGATCCTGCGCGGTTGTCACCGGTGGTTCACATAAGAAGGTGCTAGAGGTTAACCACCGTGCTGTCCCAAACGAGGTGTTGGCCTCGGCGGAAGGGGATGAGAGTCAGGCCATCAGGCTGGGGGGGGATACCGGCATCAAGGGATACCGGCGGAGTGGAGGGCCCTCACGAGCGTGTAATTAGGCATCGTGTGTCGCGCATGACGACCGGCGCTGCGCTCGCAGAGAGTCCGTGGTGGTCATTCGTTGAGACAGGGTCCCCGCAACGCTCGCAGCTGTGGGTCGCAACCACAGGGGCCTAGAGGCGGAGGCCCACACAGAAGCGGAGGGAAAGATCGTCGAGAGTTCCCTTGATGGTTTAGTACTAAGTGAGCGCCTGGAACTGCTATACAGGAGGGACATATGTTTGGGATCACATCCTGGAACCGGCGGAGAACCTTTGGACCTGCTTATCATCTTTCTTTATCTGTGGATTTTTGTCAGGTTGGAGAGGTTTAAAAATAAGTATAGGTGGCCCCAATGAAGCCTTGAAGTAATACCCAGTGGTGGTTCGGAAGCTTGTTGCTTAAGAAGACAGCTTTTGTAAGTTCGTCCGTTATAAGTTCGTATTTGCCTGCAGCCAGGCGGCGATCTTGGCGCGTCATTGGTAAGTTTTAAGTACGTGGATGGGTTCCTGTGGATGTATGTATTAATTAGAAAACATGGTGACGAAATCGGGCATATACGATAGTTCAAAGTAATTATAATAATCATTGTAGTAATAAAACATGTAATAATTGTCGCCACTTGGTTGTAAGCAGTGCTGATACGATATGGATATTTCATCCATATTCGTTCTTGCGGAGTTATATGCAGCTTTGGTAGAAGTTACCCGACCACGCTTCATCCACGCTCATCCGGACGC
This sequence comes from Stratiolaelaps scimitus, assembly GCA_019614645.1. Classification (NCBI taxonomy): domain Eukaryota; kingdom Metazoa; phylum Arthropoda; class Arachnida; order Mesostigmata; family Laelapidae; genus Stratiolaelaps; species Stratiolaelaps scimitus. The sequence goes on from JABWDB010000053.1 coordinate 595,332, forward strand.
GGCCGTGGTCAAGCTTGATTTTCGCAATGCCTTCAACACGGTTCGCCGGGATCTCGTTCTGCGAGAGGTTGTTGGGCACGTCCCTGGCCTCTTCCCTCTGGTTGACTTGGCCTATCGTTGCCCCTCCCATCTGATTATGGACAACGCCGTCATCAGCTCAGAGTGCGGGGTCCAGCAGGGGGACCCGCCGGGCCCAACCCTCTTCTGCCTGGCCCTCCGGCCCCTCGCTGCGTCCCTCCAGTCACGTCTGTGGCTGTGGTACATGGACGACGGAACGTTGGCGGGTGATCCGGCGACCGTCGCCTCCGACGTTTAGCGAGTACTCGACTACGAGGGGCCCAGCGGCCTTGCCCTCAACCCCACGAAGTGCGAGATCTTCTCTTTAGACGTACAGCCCGACCTCCAGCGGTCGCTCCCAGGATGCCGTTTCACTCAGAGTTTGTCATTCGAGCTCTTCGGCTCCCCTCTTACGGACGAGGCCATCCGGCCGCTATTGGACCGTTGCCTCGAGAGGACGGCCGTGATGCTCGACCGACTGCCCCTGTTATCGGTTCACCAGGGGCTGTTCCTCATTTGGTCCTGTTTCTCGGCGGCACGCATGCAGCACTTGCTTAGGACATGCCCGGCCGGCACTGAGGCTTCAGCCCTTCACGAGTATGACGACTTGGTGTTGGACGCCCTGACCACGATCCTCAACCTCCAGCTTCCTCCGGAAGCGGCGTCGCAGGCTACCCTTCCGGTCCGCTTCGGTGGCCTCGGCATCCTCAGTGTACGTCGCTTGGCTGACGTTTGCTATGCCGCGTCGCTTACGGCGGTTGCCGACATGGTTGCTACAGTCCTCCCCCCCGAAGCGCTCGCCCACTTCTCCGCTTCCCGGGAAGCTGCCCTTGACCAGACGGGCGTCCGCGCTCGGGTCCCTCCGGACAAACAGAACAAGCAGCGGGTATGGCCCGATGCCCTGCACAAGGAGCTGCGGGACTCCCTCCTGGCCTCAGCGCCACACGTTGCTGACCAAGCTCGCCTCCGGGCTGTCGACAGGCCTGGTGCGGGGCCGTGGCTCCACACGCTGCCCTCCTCGTCCCTTGGTACTGCTCTCGACGATCGCTCCCTCCGCTTCTGTGTGGGCCTCCGCCTCGGGGCCCCTGTAGTTGCGGCCCACAGCTGCGAGCGTTGCGGGAACCCCGTCGCAACGAATGGCCATCACGGACTCTCGTGCGAACGCAGCGCCGGTCGCCATCCGCGACACACGATGCTTAATGACACGCTCGTGAGGGCCCTCCACTCCGCCGGTATCCCTTGCACAAGGGAGCCACAGGGCCTAGACACCTCTGACGGGCGCCGCCCTGACGGCCTCACCCTTATTCCCTTCCACCGAGGCCAGCACCTGGTTTGGGACGGCACTGTGGTTGACACTCTAGCACCTTCTTATGTCAAGCACTGTGCAACCATCCCCGGTTACGCGGTAGCGCGTGCGGAGCGGGCCAAGCTAAGGAAGTACGCCGCACTCCAAGCAACCCACCTGTTTCCCCCCCTTGCTTTTGAGACCTTGGGCGGGCACGGCCCTCTCACTGCGAACTTCCTCGAGGCGGTCTACCATACGTTGATCCGCGCCACCGGGGACAAGCGCGCTGGCTCTTTCCTCCTGCAGCGCCTGTCCCTCGCTGTGCAGAGAGGCAATGCCATCGCCTTCCTCGGGACATTGTCGTCCTCGCCCCCATTTCTTCGGGTAGTGATCGGATATCGAATTTATAAATCATTTCTCCAAACCGCTCTTTAGTCATTGTATGTTGATATGCCTTCGTGTCGTGTCCAAAGAATAGAAAAAAAATCTACTAGTAGACTAATTATCAAGTAAACCAGCCATTGTTTCGACCAATTACGGAAAGTTTTGGACTCGGTATATGAACTGCAGTTGGATAGTAACGTTACTGTAATAAATAATAAGCCCACGTAGAATTCAAACGCTATTACAGCGAAATCTCATGTGTAATTACCGTGATCTGATGTCTTGTGGGAATCGTAATAATTCTCATTGATTCCATGGTCCAATCATTCTTCTGAACTTACTTATTTCTGGTATATCTATACAAGTAGAATTGGACGCAATCAATGCCACCAATAGGTGTATTTCGCGCTATTGAGGGTTCCAGAAACTTGAACTAAGGGTAAGACGATGACAAGATTGTACGTTACAATATCATAAATGCCAGGTTCGCGGTTCACGGATTTCACCATATAGTCTGCGGAACACAGGGATTCCATGAACCTGATGATAATTGCGTTTGTAAATTCTGTAGTAAAAAATGTGAGAGATACCACGCAGGAAAATGCGAAGCAATTAGGTCAATTAGTCATCTCTTAAATATAAATGACTAATCTAGTCGTAGAATTAAATATACATTGATCAATGCAATCAGATGGAACTATGTTTTATAAAAAAAAAAAGTGCTCCTAGAATTTTTACATGAAACCTTACACATCAGAAACTGACTTGTATATTGTACATACCGTTGTAATTACTCGAACAGAGTGAAAATAAAACGAATAATAATATCATAAATGCCATAAATCTTTTGTTAAAACCTATATGTTGTAGAGTAGATTCAATCGATTGAATATTTGGATTCCTTAGGAGGGGGCGAGTAAGATGTGGCTATCGAGACATGGAGCCAGCAAGACCCGAGGCCATTCCTCGAATATAGATTCATGTGTTTCATTCAATTGTAGGTTATGGTCGATACGCAAGCATCAAACATATATATTTAACGGGTACTTGCATTGCTCTTCTGAGATTAAAGGTGAGAGCTTTTACTTTAAGTGGTGATTACGTCGAAAATGGCAGAGCCGCATGGACCCTCCCGATTTCGTGCGGGAATATGACCGCCATGATGATGATGAAAGACAAAGAGGGGTGAGCCAACATCCGAAGATACACTGAGTCGGTGCTGAAAGATAAGCAAGAACTAGAGCGGCAGGGCGGAAGAGTAAAGGTTTATTGGTTTATTAAAGGAGCTACAATTTTATAATGCTTAAACTCTCTTATACGTCACGCTCTCTTATATGAGGGTGACGATCCCTAAGGGTGTCAAACAATGGGGGCTGGGATAGAAACTTTCAGGGCTCCTGCGAGGGTGTGTCGGATTGCGGCGGTTTTCCAGAGGGTCCCCTCCCACTTCGGAGGCGCGAAGAAAGCGGGGTAGTTATACCGTCTTTTCTTTGTAATATAAAAAAAATAGTAGTAATACTACCGGCAATACTCAAAGCAGTACCGTGGACTTTAAATGTTGGCTGAGAGTCAGCCCCAAAAACCTATAGTAGTACTACCGGTATAAGCGGAATTTCTGTCGCAGATGCGTTGTGTATCGTACTGATTTTAAATTTGGCCAAAGCGTCGTTCTGTCTACTGTTAAGTTTGTGCACGAATTTTTGTGAAGGCCATCATCCATCAGTACCCAAATCAGAGTATAACAGAGACGTATGCTACTACACACTGGCGAACTGACGGCAACGAGCACACTGCGACTCAACATGCTTGAATTCATATTGTATTGTACACATATTGTACAGTCGTTTCTCGCTAAAAAACGGTACGACTGCACCTTGGCTTTTTGAATCTCATCCCTACTCAGGAGTTGCTGCGCCTTTTAATGATGTTAGAAACCGTATGGTGTGTAGTGGGAACGTGGTTTAAGAAGGTTCCCATGAGCAGACACTATCAGAGCGATGAGTTTTCTATTGTTAGATAGTGAATTCAGAAGAGAGCAGAAGTTTTAGGGAACAATTCGGATAATTTCTTTGAATATTAAGTACCTTAATATTCAAGTTAACAAGTAGGGCAAAGACCACATATTAACGCATACGGAAAAGCGTTCGTTGTTACTTCGAAAACGAATTATAGTCCCATAGTGATGAGCATCGATTCGAGATGGGATCGTGGAAAGGCAGCAATCGATTAAGTCGAATACTCGATGAGAGTGGTATATATAATAGTTCAAGTAAAAAGTCAAAGGCCACAGGTTCGAGAAATGGCACATTTATATACTCAACATGAGTGATTAAATAAAATAATAGCGCGAGTGGTGATTAATCTTGGACGTGGCTGGCGGTTGACTGTGCCACTGTGATAGAACGGGTGTTGTAGAATAATGGAGATGATGCGTGATAAAAGCGAGGATTTGGTTTCGTTTCGCTAATAAAGCATATAATATATATTTCGATATTACTCTCTCTCTCTCTCCTCAGGTCTCTTTCTATCACGATTATTCGCCATCATTAGTTTACTTCTAGTAGTCATTCAAAAAGTTTATTTAATTTTCATGGCAGACCCGTTAAGCTGAATGTTAAGAAATATAATTCAGTATATACATCGTTTATTAAAACCATTTATTTGGCAAAATAGCACAGAACAGAATTGCAAATATACGGACATATGCAAGGTATGAAGTCTCAATTCAGTTCAATAGAGAACCATGCGTTAAGGCGGCTAATCTGCTTCTAAAGAAAGCATTTTTTGCGATCTCACGATTTTCGACCTGTGTAGTCCTCCATGATACAGATTGGCGCCAAAGAGGATTTGCCATAATTCTGTGTCGTCTGCGCAACATCCAGAAACTGTAAGTAATCGCCAATAGCCGTAAGATTCCGTCTGCTACCAGGCAGAGAAAGGGTTGTTTGTTATTATCGTATAGGCGTGTGTGTCTGTATCCAGCGAAAGGTTTATCCGTGTCAGCAAGTGAATGAATCTCCTGAGGTGTTTAACGGACGCTGCGCAGTTCGTGAAACGTTCCTGTAAAACCAACTTAAATCGCGTTCAGTGCAGTGCCCTACAAAACAGTTAGAATGTTCCGACGGAATCCAACACGAATTGAGATGACAACTGAAGATATTGAAGAGTTTCACGAATTCAAGAAAGAGCGCGAATCCGCTAAAAGAGACCCGAAAGAGCAAACATCGCGGGAGTCTACTAGACCAGGAACGTCCGTGCGAGATATTTGTGAAGCCGTCGGGTTGAGGAAACGCTGACCTATCGAAAATAGACGACCAACCGAACTTCCTATTTGACAATTATAATAAAGGTTCCAGAAGAAATTCAAATTTGGCGCGCCTTCATACTGGCTTATGAGAACTGCACTTTTACATGTTAGTAACAATTGGATACTGAAGTAATTTCACAAATAAGGTGCGCTAAGGATCTGGAATGGATTACGCTTGGGAATTTAGAGCCGAATAAAGTATACTTTTGCTATAAAATTTTGCCATTTTCGATTCGAGTAGAAGCCAGTGAGCGGACGGCGGGAAGTCAACAACAACAACAGAAGAAGAGAAGAAGAGCACAGGAGCTGTTGCGGCAACTGCCAGTGTGTGCCATTTACCAAAATGGCCAACAAAAATTCAGCTTTGCCAGACTCTCGGGCGGAACTCGCAGAACTCGTTAAGCGGAAAGCCGAGATCGCGGTGAGTTTTTGATACCGGCGATTCCAAAGTGCCGTACAACGTACAGCGAGAAGCTGGAGACTGTTCCGACCACTCTACCAAATGTTAGCCATTTCAGTGTCGGCTGCTAGGCCTCGTTGAACTGATAATATCACAGACAACTCCTGGATGCCGCCATCTTCTCTAGATGGCGCTGCTGTTCGCGGCGACCGTTCCGCTCATTGCTGTTGAGTTAAATGGAGGCGCGGAGCTGCGGGCGCGCGTTTCTCTATTCACGTCCCACTTTTCCCTCTCTCGTTGGGATTCGGTAACATAGTTTACATTTGTGGAGTTTAACTACGTATTCCATTTTACTGAAAAGGATATGTTGCACCACGGGACTCGAACCTTACGGCTTGTGGCTATTTAGCAGACAGAGACATAGCCACCGTCCAAGCTACGGCACGGACTACTAAGTCATTTTTTTTATAGAGGTTGGGGGACTAAATGAGCTGTGCAAACCAGACTTCACGGTTTAGGTATTCGTCTGGTACTGTGGGACTCTCACCCACTAAAACCCTGAACGTTTTCAACTTGGGCATTGGTCCTGAACTGATTTTGTATTGCTTTAGATGGTCTGCCGAATTTATATAAAGTTATCTAATCGTTTCAGTAACTTTATGCTTAATTTCCCAAATTTTGCGAAACAACTTTCATTTCGAGTGATTGTAGATAGATCGAGCAGTTTTTTTTGCAGAGAGAACCTCTTTTCTGCCCCAGCAACTGATTCTTTCCGTATCTAGGGCGCGTAATTCAAGCTATCCTCTAGGTATCTTATCTAGAGAATAATGAATTCAAGGAGATGTGGCCCGCATCCGATATTAATAACACGCGTACACGTCAAAGTGATACTTCCAATGGTAATTATTTATTGAGAAAACATTTCCACTGGGCGCAAATATGTCCGGGATAGGAATGTTTATGGCTATTTTTCTTTTTAGGAAACACTAGCAAACCTCGAACGACAGATTTACGCATTTGAGGGAAGTTACCTCGAAGATACACAACTTTATGGGAATATCATCCGAGGTTGGGACCGATATCTAGGAGGAGGCAGCGGGGCCCAACGACCGACTAACTCAAAAGCGGACAAGCGAAACAGGAAGTTCAAGGACGCCGAGCGACTCTTTTCGAAGTCATCTATTACATCGAGTGCGGTAAGTTAAGTCCTTACAGTTGTTCCTGCTTTGGTCCCGCGGACGTTGCTACTATTTTTTATTGTTCTAAACACTGAATCTGCGTGAAACTAACGATCCATCTCACTGTGTGGTCTGCATTTTGTTCATTCCTCCTTTTGCCAATTATCATCAACTATAATGAAATAGAATTATATATGACCCCCGATGCCGTTTTTCATTGGAACGTCACTCGATATTTAAATTGTACTCATATTAGGCCTGCCATGGCACTGGTCTATATAATACAACGTTTGTGTCCCATCGGTGTCACTTAGGCGGTGTCGGGTTTAGTTGATGGAGGAGGCGATACAGGAGATGATCTGGATCCCCCGGGTGCTGCACATAGTGAAGGAGAGGAGAACGGTAAGTTATATAAATTTATGCATATTATTATTAGTCACGCATTTTATAGAAGGAGACAAAACTTTCAGAACAATACTAAATTGTTATAATTAACGAATTATAAATGAATTAATAGATGTTAATAAAAAATAATAAATAGTCTCGTTACGTTTCGAAGACCCCGAAGATAATCCGATGGTTAAAGCGAAATAGAAATAAATCCAATGAAGAGTGCTCTACACATCTCCATAATGTACATCTAAGAATAAAAATCCTGCAAGATTTCTCCCCAGTAACATCAAGGAAGGTGACTAGAAACTACTCTGCTTTTTGGGTAGACTAAGCTGGCCATTTTTTCTGTGGAGATTTTGGAAATGGGGATAATGGATATGCGTTAATCAGCCGTAGTGAGTGAGTGTCTTTTGTGGGACTTACGATCCGGTACCCTAAACCCGGGTTCCTTCCACAAGCAGCGCTCGGAAATTGCTAAGCATTACTTATTGTAAGCTTTCGCGAAATGGTATCACCCTCGTTCTTACACTGGTGACTGGCTTTCAACCGATTGCATTCGATAAAGGAGATCGAAATGATTCTACATGGCTGTATCGCTTTCGACATCAAACAGCAGATCCAGCCAACAAATATTTTTAAGAATAGATAGCAGCAGATCCAGCCAACAAAGATTTTAGAATAGGATAATGACATAGTTATTCAGTAAATTACGGGGTAACTTACGTATGTCAGACATTTTCATTCTGTTCATATAGTACATAAATTATCTGTCAATATGTCTTTTTATGGATCATCTCCGCGATTCTCCATCCATATTTATTATTTATGTATTCTGTACGTGCATCGATTTTAGGTGCGATGGAGCATTTACTTAGTAAATTATTCATTTTAAGATCAAAAAATTGGAAGGAAACACTCACATTTGAGAACAAACGATCATAGACGTTAACCAAAAATTCAAAAACGTCTAAGTATAACATCGCCTCGATCAATGAACATCTTCAATTGAACGTCTTAGAAAGTGGATTTAATATAAATATGGCTACTTTAGAATTGAGGTATCGACTGTATTGACTTTGCACACTGTTCCTCTTGCATTATCCTCCTGGTTGTAACGCCTAGGGGGTTACAGCTTTAAGGGACAATCGTGGTCTATCGACAAGTTTCTCAGATTTGAGCTTGGGGATTTACATTCAACGAATACCTACGATAACATAACCTATTGTCAACAATGAGGCTGCTCTCTTGAGAATGGAGGAGTTCTCTTGTGCACGGTACACTAATCACACTAGCTGCAGGAGCTGTGTTAACGATTTGATTTGATACCACGCTTTCACGCGTCTCTCATACGTGCCAATAAATTTCTCTCCCAGCGATTGTACGTGAACCATTTTGCGCCCTAGTGATAATAAACCTTATTTAAAGGAGACTAGGAAGCTTGCTCAGCTTCCGGCTTAGAGAGTGGATCCCCTTCCACGCTCATTGTCAAAGTTCACTTAAGTTTGATTAGGAGGTATTTATCAGGTATTATTGTTATTATTATTCTGTACAGGTGGTAATTTAGATCGCGGTGGCGTTATGGGTAGTGGCGCTGGCTGTGGAAATGCTTCATCGGCTTCATCGTCCACTTCATCTTCATCGAATTGTTCAACAACTGCAGGCCTCAATGGGGGCCATTCACCTCCACATCCTCCAGTGACGCTTGGCGGCAGCGGCGGAGGAGGAAGTCATAAATCTCATAATGCACAAGGCGGACCTCCAGTTAAGAAACAAAAAACTGCCCAAAAGAAGCTCAAAAGGTGAGAGTGACTGGGCATCGGATGACCAACTCAGCAACTTCAACATCATCAACATTAACAACAACAAACACTAAGAGCTGAAATGGGTTCCCGCTGAAACAGCAGCAGAGCATCTGTAGCCAACAACAACAACAACAACATTAACAACAATAATCCGCACAACAAAATAACATCAGTCTCTCAATACAAAGGTAAACAAACAATCGAGTCATTATTTTAGCTCGTCGAAAAAAAAACCCATAAAATAAGTAAAACATTCTCAAAAATTAGACAGTTCCTTTAGATCCAAAAAAATATTGAGGATCTATTGCGCGATGATGGATTTTAATGACAATGTCTAATCTGGTCATTAGATTAGACAAAACACATAAAGTACTGGTTGGATGTTTTCTATTCTCGAACGTTTAATTGAACGATGTTTAATAGAAACACTAAACTAAAAATCTCCTTGTGCCCTTAAATTTGTTAATAATACAAATGGGTTCACTCCTGTATGAGACTAAAATCGCTCATGGACATTCTCGTGCTGCTGCTGCTCTCCCTGGGACTATTTATTTATGATACAAAACAACTCGTCATCAACGAAGCTGTATGAATGAACGCTGTCTGGAATGGCGTCACTTTGGTAATTTTTAAACACCTATCTTTGTTTCACTGGTAGATCTCTGTTTGTTGATGCTCACTTGAAATTACAGCTCGAGTGGTGGCAGCGTTTCTGGTACCAGCCGCACGAACAACAGCAACAGTAACAATAACAACAACAGCAACAACAACAATAGCAGCAGCGGTACTACTTCTTCGGGTACAGGAAGCACAGCAAATGCCAGAAACAGAAGTGGAAGCTCAAAAGGACAACGGCGGTAACGACGACGATGACGATCTCCTTAGGATTGATATCGATGTGGTATCAACAAAAGATAACTAATATCTAGCTAAATATATGATGCTGGTGATGATGATAATGGTGATAGAATGATAATAATGTAGCTCTATTCCTATTATGATTTCTAAGACGCAATTAACGATTATGACTACTGTATTCATATTATTGTTATTGTATTTCAATTAGGAATACTAAATGTGTACTATTTCTATTAGTTGTATGTCGTTTCCTCAACAAGCTGTAGATATACATGAGCGCATATATATATATATATGTGTGTGTGTGCACCAGAGTGATGACTCAAATAACTGTCCGCATGGATGCGATGGCATACAGATGTCGATAATTAAACAAATGAATGAAAGTATAATAAAACTGCCCATGAGAATCGTTGCCGGGGGGGAGAATGTGTATTCGATCGAAATGCCAGAACAGATGTAACATTTCACCTCCTACGACGATCTGAACATTTGCTAATGAGCGATACTCATCGTGGTTAACAAGCAACCTCCAATTGGTTGATTGTAACTAGATTTCGTTTGGTTCATTCGACCAGCTGGCTAAATCATGTACAGAAGACAGGTCGACTGCGATAGTGTCGATTGTCATCAGTGATAATACACAAAACTGTGACCTAATAAAGAAAAGATTTATTAATCAATCGACTGCTAAAGGCCATATATATATATATATATATATATATATATATATATATATATATATATATTATATGTAATACTAATAATAACAATAATGGGTAATTGTAAACCGAAAGGTTAACAGGACGTAGGTAGTTTGGTTGGTTGGATCAGTACACATTGTGTAGCCTGTAGATGTAGGTTAATGTCGTGAAAGGCCGCCCATGTGTTTCAACCTCTAAATCAATTCCCCCAAATTCAATCGGGTGATCGATTAGACACTAAGAACAATGACAATGCTCCTAAATGTTGTCTAAACAATACCTCCAGAGCTCATAACCCTCAGCTGTTGTCTTTCTATCGTTGTGAGTGTTGTATCTATATAGTACATATTTGTGAATGCACTTCAATTTTTATAAAAGTGGGATAAGAAAGTCTGATCAGGCCATATACAACACTTAAATTTCAATTCAATTCTGCAATTCAAGCACTTGTTTATTATCAGGCAAGGGAGGCAGAGGTTGTAGCAGTATTACAATACACACAAAATACTATAATATAATTTCTTGTATTTTTGGATTCTCTCTCTGTGTGTAGCAGTTCTGTTTATTAATATAACTGCAGTTAGCTTCTAACGCTTGGGCCCTCGGTAGGGATCTATCATTGCCAGGTCGCAGGACTCGAACCTGCGGCCCCTGGCGTTTTACAGCCGGAGACTTCGTCGCCCAAACCTCCGCGATGGTATATATATATACATATATTCAGAGGCAAGTAACATAATTTATCTTAACAATAGAGCGACCCTCCAGGAGAATGTTATTTAGGCGTTCTGTGCGCGCTACCTCAAGGGCAACGATAGTTTTGCCGCTGATTAAATTATTTTCGAGGATAACAAGGACATGTTCAGCGCTGTTCCCCTTCTATCTCAGTAGTATGCTGATGTCAGCTATATTGTGTAGTTTATTTCTAGATTTGAGTACGATCGACTTTTTTGGAACACCACCCCTGGCATACGTCGTGCGTCTAAATCTTTACTGAACCATCCCCAGGGCGTCGACGTACTTCTCTAAATACGGCTGCCATATTACAGAACAGTAAAGATATTTGAGTTCAACTCAACTCTCGTACAGTATAAGCTACAAACAAGCAACAAAACACTGTATTACAGTCGTCGAATTCGCCGAATGAACTTCACCTGTGACGTGACTGTTAAAGTCCAGAGTGGGACAAGCTACGTGTCTAACGTGGCTAGCAGTACATGCGAAAGTCTATACTCATTGTGTAGATTTAAGTTAAACTGGTTGATCCTGCCAGTAGTCATATGCTTGTCTTAAAGAATGTGAATGAATAACATGTCATTTTGATCGCACGATTTGAACACAGCGTCATTTGAGGATTGCAATAATTCACTTTCAGGCAGAGTGTCACAACGACCATATTGTTTCTAGTCATCAGCATATAACTTGTGAACGATACTTGCCCCAACAGTATTTTTATTTGTTTTTTATTATATGATAGAGGTTATCGCGTAAAAACGCTGGTATGCATCCGCGAGCGGTAGTGCGGTTGACTCTCATTGACACAGCAAGCACTTTGGCGAGTTCGCTTGCCGATCTTCCACTAATACTCTTGGAAACAGCCGTGGCCGGTTAATGCGTGCGTCAGCCGGTAGGTGGACTCACCGTGTTCTCTCTAGTCAGCTCTTAATGTCCTTTATGAGCCTCCTTGTCCAGGACGATCTCGCCACCACGATGCAGGCAAAGACTCCCGAAGAGCAGAGGGGTATACGAAGCAGACACTTGAAGAGATCCAATTCTGGATGGAACAAAACGGACTCGAGCTAGCGCCATCGAAGAGTGAGGCCGTCCTGCTCATCGATAGGAAGCAGCGCCCGAAGATCAAGATCGTGCTGGCTGGAGAGAAGTCGAATTTACAGATTTGGCCAGTTACCTCGGCGTGCACCTGGACAAGGCCACCAGGGGTACCGCGCACGTCAAAATTGCGCCAGCGAAGACTTCCAAATCTGCCGCCGGTCTTGCCCGGATCATGCCAAACATCCACGGTTCGCGAGAAGGCAAGAGGCGCCTGCTGATGTCAGTCGCTGAAGCGATCATGCTGTTCGAAGCCCTGGTCTGGGTCTCGGCCTCGACACCCCGATTCACGGAGCTAAAGTTCGACTGGGAGGGGACCTCAGCTGCCTGGAGAAGGATAGGCACCGATAGCAGAGCTTGTCAGCAGAGCATGGAAAAATGCCCGAAAAAAAAAAATGCCCTCCCACCCGTGGAGGCTGGGCGGGAGTGTTCGCCCCAGAGGAGGAACCAAGGGATAGGACATGGTTGGAATTAACTGCAAGACACTGACTGAAGTAATACTTTTGACAGTCCCGGTCAGTGCCCCAAGTCAAAATCGGTCCTGGGTTTAGTCAGCAAGGGTCTGACACTACCAGGCAAATAACTGAGTTGTGAAGCCTGGTGCCCATGCAGGATTTACCTTTAACCTCTTTAAAAAAACCTCCCTGTCGAGACGCAGCGGCGCCGGTGTCTTTCACGGCAGCCGCTGACGTCCACTCTTCCTGCCAAATGCGGAGTGTCTGTCCCCTTTCGTGGTTATCTGCCACTTCGGTTGTACATGTCTAACGCTAGATATTTCCGCAGAATCATGCGTGTCCGTTTCGGCCGAGATTGTTCTGTACCCTCGACAGATGCGAATTGCAAGCTGTCCTTTGGTGCTCATCAGTGACTTCCGATTGCGTTCTCCGTGGGGGCTCCTCTTTGCCCGGATCGGTGCGGCATGCATAATGATAAACTTCGCGACCGTTGCGAACAGTCGACGCTTACTTCCACCCTCTCCTACCAAACGCGGCATAATCTTCGCGATCGCGTTAGCTGCCTTGTTAACCGCATATTTGACGTCTGGGGTAAATGTTGTTGCATCACAGTGACATAAGACGTGACACTCTAGGATGACCAAGATGGCAAGAAGGGCGGCGGTGGTGGCAAATCTGTACTCCAGATGGACAATAGCTGCTGGCTACTTCCGATTGGAATGGTGCAATATTAATTCACACTGCTTATTCTACAGCGGTGTGCATAAACTTAACGCACTTCTATATTTCAACAAATCGTTACAAAGAATACACATTTGAGGCATTTATTCTGTATCAGATTAATGTACGTGTCAAATAACATACACACCACAAAGAACAGCGCATATGACGTCGCATGCAGCCTGCTACAATAAAATGTGTCATATTTCGGGTGTGCAAAATGATAACGCACCGAGTTATTGAGTGTTCTTGCTGAATTAATTCTCGTTTCCTTGTGCCAATCAGTACCGTGTGGCCCCGCCCTTACTAATTATAACGTCAAAGACTCGGTTTGGCATAGTATCAACGAGATTTAGCTGTATCTGGTTCCTGACACCTCCCCAGGCCTCCAACAACGCCTCTTTTAGTGCTTCCACGGATGTGTACTGTCGATTCGACGCATGCTCCAGAGGTTCTCCACCGGGTTGAGATCAGGAGAAGATGCTGGCCACTCTAAGGCATACGCGATAGCCTCTGCTATTTCACTCCAGTGTATAAGCTTCACTTCAAACATCTCCGTCATCGGTAATATCTGCAACATGCGCTTATTATTGCTCAATCTGTGTCGAGCTGAGGGTCAGCTCGAAGACAAAAAAAAAAAAAAAAAGCCTACATTCCACTGTAAAAGGCCGATCCGCTCACCTAGCTACCCGCATCGGTTTATGGGCTGAGCTCAAACATACCAACAAAATCCCCAATGAGTGATGATTCGAGCGGAGAATGAATAGCTTTCCTCATAATTTTACTTTGCAACCGCAAATTAGCACGCCAAATTTTCTTTCTCTCCGGTAAAATAGTTTCGTTGGCCAGATTGCAAAGTCGCAGAAGCATATGCTACAAGTCTCTCTTGGTCTTCCTGTCCTTGCAATAAAACTGCGCCTAAACCGAAGCAGGATGCATCGGTAGAGATCCTGCCAAAGGAGGAGCGACCTGTGTTTGACCCTTATTATATTCAGGAAAGCCAGTATTTGCCTAGGAACTCTTTTGAACGCTCAGCTCTGTTTGAACAGTTGTTGCCTCAGCGGCTTCGTACGACCAGCTTCGAAAGTTGCGCCGTATTCTTACAATTTGGCAATTTTTGAATGGCCCTGTTATTGTCAAATGTTGGCTTTATCTCCTCTGTAATGATTGCATAACATAGGAAATGCTCTTGTGACATTATAAAGACACACTTCGAATTGAGCGTCATGTCTTCTTGTTGAGTTCGGCACAAAACCGTTCCAAGACAAATATCACGCTCTTCTCGAAATCTCACAAATACTAATACATCATTCAGGTATATTACTGCCCTCTATAAATCGACCAAAAACCCTGCACAACATTTTAAAATGCCCTAAAGTGAAGACCCCAATTGATTATGAACGAAATCGTGCTATGGGATAGCGTTGCTAACTCGCTATTTAGGATATGGGTCTCATAGCATCAATTTTTTAAAATATGGCTTCCCCATTCAGTTCCACCACCAGATCTTCTATATGAGGAGCAAGGAAAACATTAAGAGCTACGATCCTATTTACCACCTTCAATAGCTCACATAACAATGTTTTATGTTACTAGTGACTGTGAATCTATGTCGTCTGCAACACTCCAGCCACTTTTTCCTCCTTCCCAACACTCGTTTAGATTATCCAAAGCAAACAATAAACACTACCACTTCACTCTCTGTCTAGACGGCTGTGGATATGTCTACTTTACAGACAGCACGTTCGGTGACACTGGCTTGTACACGGTGGAAGGGAGGACGATTTCTCCTTTTCATTTACTTTTACCTTGTGTGTGTCGTTTGTGGTCCGTGAATGATTATGACAGTGAAACACAATGTTAACGTGAACTATCCTACTATTCGGGTTACGCATACTTTGCGACGATTTGCGATTCCGTTAATGCGCTTCTGTTCGAGGATCCTTCTAGATGAAAGAAGCCCACAAAGAATAACTCAACAGGTGCCGAAACCAGATACATAGTATAAGATAAACAATCGAATTAAATTGAAATAATTAGGAAACAACACCCCTAAAGTGTATAGTCGAGCGATTTATTGTTGTTGTAGTAAGGAGGGCGGAATTGGATTGAAGCAGTTAACGTGTGCAGTGTTTGCTTCATTGAAACTCGCGAGATTTATTCGGAGTCATAAGTGCGTAACGCTATTTTATGCTTGTGTCATTTTATAACAGTTTTGGTTGTACTGTTATTGATATAGCAAGTCAGCCTAGTTACTGGCCAGTGACTATTGTTACTGCGAGGTGATCTCAGTTCATCGGCGAATACATTAAATGAAACTAATCAAAGGCGCGGGGTTGTATTCCATAAAAAATGGCTTGATGAATAGACTCGAAGTTTGAACTGTTCGTTTTTGTTTGCGTGAGACGTCGGATGTCCTTAAAGTGTGACAAGTTTCTCTCGAACTATTTCAAGTTAACCACCCACTAAAATCATCTAATATCTTGATCAAGTCGGAAATGAGTGATTTCGTCAATGGCATGATGTGTTTAAGTCAATACCTTTATTTATTATTCAATTTATTTATTCAAGGGAACGTCGCCGCACAATTATTTTCAATTAGTTGAAGTATTCAAGGGAACGTCGCCGCACAATTATTTTCAATTAGTTGAAGTATTCAAGGGAACGTCGCCGCACAATTATTTTCAATTAGTTGAAGTATTCTACCTCACTATTTAATTACAAATTTTTTTCTATTTACTTAAGGCATTAGCTTCTCTTGTAGACGGCAACATTCCAGAATGCAGTTCCAATGCTACTAATTGACTATGTAATCGCGTTTGCAATCTACAATATAAATGTTTGAAAGCAATTATTTTCTCTGACAGTAGTATTCGTCACTTTCTACAGAATTTTCATTTTTCTCTGCGGCCTGCAGTGTTTCACCATATCAATCGTAGGTCGGTCTGTGTTTCCCTTGCTCTGTCACCAGAACGGTTCGATTCCCACCGTTGCATATTTGCACCTTGGTTTCCGCCTTAAAGCAATGCAAAAAGGAATCCCGTGGATGTTAGATGCTAGCTGCGCGTCAGCCCGAAAACATTCGGCTGATTGAGCATCGAATCTGTAACTCTCTGTTGGCGGTATCTTGTGGTCGGCTATTTTTTTGTCTATTTTGGGTTCTAATCGTCGGTCTACTGCAGATTCCCCGGGTGGATTATTTCGCAATTCGCGCTACGTTTGAGGAGGAGCGGCGTCGTAGTTTTCGATGGACGGCCGTTTTTTTTGTGCTGCGGCTGTCCTGGTTCGGTATCTCCGTTGCGTTTGTTTTTGGAAGGAAGAGAATAAGCAAAGGTGGCCCCGACAGGTCCTCATAGTAATACCTAAATGGTTAAGAGCTGAGGCCTGTCAGATAGGGGAACAGCTGAGGGTCAGCTCGAAAAACAGTTTTTGACAGATGAATCTAATAATTTTTTTCGCTTGACTGGGAGCCAACATTTCACGTCCACAGTACTGCTTTCGGCATTGCTTCATCAGACGTGCCCCTTTAAAGGAAAATGTATAACGGTGGTGATCGAATATGTGCACCTACAGACAGACAGACAGCACCACTCACATACACCTATTGCTGTGTATGTGAGTGGTGCTGTGTGATGTTGTGTGCGGTGCGAAGATTGTTGCTGATTTTCATTCATCTCCGGCGTTGTTCTGTGTTTTCGACCGGATTTGCACCGGTTATGCCGTTTGTCACACCAAAGTTGTCTGCGGTGAACGCACCGTTGTGTCCGCTTGCGATCCGCTCATCTGAAGCTTTTTTGTTTTGATCGGCTCTGGTGATTCAAGGATGACTTGTCGCTCTCTAGTCGGTATGTCCGACGGACCCAAAGATTTTGCATTGTTATTACATTTATAGTTTGTACTGTCTGGGGTGGGGAGCACGATGAAGTGTCCTCTGTTTCTGGTTATTTCTCCTCCACCGCTCTGTTAGAATTTTGTACGTCCTCGATCTGATCTGTTTTATGCAACGGTCCATTGTCCATTCGTATGAGAGGTCAACTGGTTGCATACTAACCCATTGGACTTCTGGTATAACAGTGAGTGCTTTAGTGACTTCCTATTTGATTGATGATGGTGGGTGGTTAAGATGTATTCAACGAGCTAGGCCGAACAGAAGTCTTTGAATTCTCTTGATATTTATCTTGGTCTGCTGTACCTTCCAAAGTGTTCCAACATGTTGTGTTGTGTACCAGGTCATCTAACTCAAAATAGTCACTACCGTTCACCGTGACTAGATAGTTTGTGCCTCCCCACACGAAGAGGTCTTAATGTAGTATTTGCCATATTCGTCGTGAAATATCTTTATTGATTCATGTTTGGGCGCGTTGCCCTGCTCTGCACGTCTGTCATGCTATACAAAGATTTACCCAATACCTCATTTCATCTTTAATAATCGGCTAGTTTAACTCTTTAATGGTATCACTAATGCGGAGGCACATGACTTTGTGTGCAAGGTGTGATTTATGTTCTCGCCTCAGAAACTCTGCTCTGAGTCGCAAAGGGATAAACCCACCCGAGTCTCGGTACACCACTCCTTGGTCCACGATCAGTTCATCGCTTATTTCCCAGTATGTCACAATTTCTGTTGGACCCTCCTTTTCCTTGTTTGGCCACCTCTGCTGGATGATTAGCAGTGATTAGCTTTTGCATTGTTGTTCTTTCTTTAGTCTTTCACCTGTTCTATCAACGGGTCTGAGATTCTGTTGTATTCGCGCTGCTTTGTGTCGTCTATTTATAGTCTACAGATGTTTTCTGTTTCCGTGAATTCCTAATTACTGTATGTTGGAATAAATTGTTAATTTCCGTGGACTAGTCTTCTGCGGTAGGGTGGCGTCTCCGTAGATCAGCGATCTTCCCTGGTATATATTTCACTTTTATGCTATATTTTGTGAGTTCGAGGCGCATTTGTTGGAATCGCTTTGGGCAAGGGTCTAATGCCTTTGGGAATATGCTTTGCAATGGTTTATGTTCTGTATGGACGGTAACGTTACTCATTGCATAAATATGACTCTGGGGAAGAGCTACACT
Source organism: Stratiolaelaps scimitus (assembly GCA_019614645.1). Taxonomy (NCBI): domain Eukaryota; kingdom Metazoa; phylum Arthropoda; class Arachnida; order Mesostigmata; family Laelapidae; genus Stratiolaelaps; species Stratiolaelaps scimitus. The sequence goes on from JABWDB010000053.1 coordinate 613,766, forward strand.
CTCAGCAGAGGATGGTTTTAGCAGGCAGATGCGTTTTGTCATCCACATCAACCCTGCACTGGATCGACCTACTTGGAGATTGGAATGTCTCTAGTGGTGTCCGTGCGCTTGAAAAAAATTTCCTCCTCTCTCAAGAAAAAAGTCAATCAATCAATAGGATTCCTATTGACCTCTGTCATACTCAGTCGAAGCTTTTTTGCACTCTTCTGATGGTAACGCTATTCCTTAAGATACTCTACAGTATTGGTATCTTCCTATCGGAGTCCAAAGTTACACTTTCCACTTCTTGTGACATCTGTATTAGTTACAGTTTTAGTCACGTATTTGTCGATAAGAGTGCTTCCACCTCCTCGTCGACTACCTGGGACTTGATTGCCTTCCTGTCGTGTTGGTTCTGACTGTCAGTATTACTGACCCCATCGTCATTACTTACGAGTGATCATACTTTTTCAATATTGTCTGGTCTTTGCTGTCTAATTGAAGGGCTTTGTTATAGGTGCGTAAGTTACGGAAGGTTTCTGTGCTCATGACGTTGCAGGTAGCTCCCGTATCGAGGAGTGAGTGCTGTGAGCTCTGCTTGTGTTTGTTGTCTGTGTGCAGTGTGTCGTAGAACTTCCGCATCGGCATTTTTCTCATCGATTTAGTGTGGAATATTTCGTCGGGTTCAAACCCGTTGTATCCACGGTGTTCGTGTTATACTGGCCTGCCATATGTACTTCTGTTTGAATCTGCATATCCGAGCGAAATTATTCCTGTTATTATTCCACCTCATAGATTGCTGGTACGCGCATGGCGTGGTCAATTGTCAATTTAGTGTTATCTTCTTCGAGAAAGAGTGCTTCGAGGCGAGACGTGTTCCGAGGATGAGCTTGTCTCTGAGCATCATTTTCTCGTGATCATTTCCTCACGCACGCATTTATTTTGTTGTTCACTCATTGGCTCTCTGAACTCTTTCTTTGTTTCCATGTCTCCCTGGCTTCCTTTTTGAAATAGGTACCTCTGAACTATGACATTTCTATGATGTTTGCACCTTTTAGATAGTATGTCGATTAAAGCTTTTAGTGAGTTGCAAGGTTGATCGCCTGTCGGGTCAGATCTGTCTCCTGAAACAACTTCGACAGTATTCAAAGGAATTCACAATCATTAGGTATGAATTATTAAGAAGGCATATATATTTGGGCAATTAAGACACACCACAGCACATTTAGGAACCGATATGATCATGTCATTTTCAGTGCACCATTCGGAGATTTTTTTCTTAATTGCATATTGCAGTTCATGGCGTTCATATGCAGAGTGCGCCAGTATGTAGAATTTTAGTTCGTTAGCATACAGTTTGTAACCAATGATATTCGCTATAATACTACAGATGTTTAAGATGTTACACAAAAAAATATAGACCTAAGCAGGTCCCTTAGGGCACTTCTGGACGATTCGTTCTATAACAACTAAGATTGTCATTTACTCGTACACGTGATCAAGGAGGTAGTCTAATGTTTTCGGGCTGACTCTCAGCCAACATTAACGGACCCCTGTAAATGTGCAACGGTGGGGATCGAACCCGTGCATCTATCCTTCGGTTACAAGACATACACGAATGTACCACGCCACCGGGCCCGACCACGGAGGTAGTCTGCGACCCACACAACTGACCTTGAGTTTGATTTCGTAAGTTTGGTTAAAGGTGTGTTATGGTTTGCTTGAACAACAGCTCTGGACAAATAGAAATACAAACAATCTAATATTTTCTTGTTATTATAAATTGTAATGGGCCGATCTTGAACTATGTCAAGCATCTGTAGCGGTGGGCCTTCCCTTTGTAAAACCATGTTGATTTTTGATCTATCACTGTCAGAGGAATGATCTACCACCAGCTTCTCAAAGATGATATTAGGGCATACACTTCAAAATTTCGCCTCTTTAAATGACAATAACTTTTGAACTAAATGAGGTAGAACAAAGATTTTTTGGCATGAGTTAGAACACACCGATTCCAGCGCTCTGGGAGTTTTGAAATAGCCAAATATTTACCATTTGCATTTCCATATATAATTTCGTTATCTATTGCTTTTGCGAGTAAGTCGACGGTTGCATATGGAACCCCACCTATTGCCCTTTTTAATGCATGGAAACAACCATAATCACACGGGCTTAAATCAGGAGAATATGGGGGTTGATGCCATCGCTCAATATTGTTCCCCTCCATCCAGGCCGTAATTTCAGCAGTGCGGTGAGGTTTTGCGTTGTCGTCGAGTAACCACACTCGGTGCTGTCGATCCCCACGCCATTTGTTCATCAATCCTTTCAAGAAGCCGAGATATCGGGGAGCATTGAGTTTTTCGTTTGCCGCCAATATTTCATAATAGCAAACACCCTTGATATCCAGAGCGAGTATCATCAACACCTTTCGTCCGAATCTATCTGGCACTGCCACAGACGTTGCCGCTTCACCTTGTCGGAGCCACTGTTTTGCTTGGTCCTTCTCAGGGGGTCTATCCAGGCTAACCCATGTCTCGTCTATCGACACGGTGTGCTCTAAGCGACTGGTTTGTTGCGTATAAGTCTTCAAATTAAATGTCGAACACTCCACACGCATTTTCATTTGGTCAGCACTCAGTTTATGGAAAACCCATTTTTCATTGATTTTCTTCTTCTTCAGTATATTGGTGATAATTTTATAACACGTCGTCCGAAGAATCAAAGTTTCAGCCGACAATGACCCCGTGGACCAAGCTCTACTTTGCTCAAAAGCTGCCTTGATTCTTTCAATCCGTTCGTCCCTTGTCGCACCTAATTTCTGGTCCCCTCCTCGGTGGTCATCGGTGTCCAAATTTCCACTGTTAAATCGCTTGCACCAATTTTGCACCGTTCGCAGGCATAAGGCAGACCTACCGTACACCTTCACTAATTGTCGATGGATTTCAGCTGGAGGGTATTTTTGGAGAAACAAAAACTTGATGTTTTCCCGTTGATTTTTGGGGGAATTTGAACTTTCTGCTGCAGTGTCCATCTTTCTGATCGTATCGAAACCACTCAGTGTTCGAAAGAAAGCCACGTTCCTGCCGCGTGCCAACTCCAAAAATGAACGCATTGTGTAGCGTAGTTCGGGCTGTGCGCCATTCGAAAGGCGCGAAATTTTGAAGTGTATGTCCTAATATAAAACTGACCAACGGGCCTGTAATTACCTACGTTTAGCTTAAGTCCGTTTTGATATATAGAGGTCACCTGGCCTGAGAAATGGCCGGAGAGCAGAGAAATCTTTAAAATTGCTTGCTTTCGAGCCCTCTTCTGTTATCACAATGTCATTTTTTTTCTGAGTCTCGATTACTCTAACATCCTTAATCAAGTACTTGCTTTTCGTAATTTAGATTCAGTGTGAGGAATACAATACTTTTCTACCCTGTCCTCCAGTTTTTTATACATTTTTTTAGTTGTTTGTTTCGCCTTAAGTTCGATTGCTGTAGGACAAGTTCTTCTGTAAGTGTATGAAGAATATTCATAAAAACGTTATACATGAAATCTAAGGTGGCGCAACTAGAGAAAATATTCTATACCCACAGCTTGCCTTGCTATTTTTCTTTCGTATTGTTCTCGAGTGCGTTATAATTATTCTAACTGGCTTCAAATTCTTCTAACTGGGCTATTTCCTAATTAGAGATTGCAAGAGATTTTCGGAGTGAAGTCAACGTATAAATTGTAAATGCCAATGATTGTGATCCTTGATTAGCACGTTTCGGCCAATGAGACGGAGCTTGGTGAGGCTATTGTTGTTGTCTTCGTCGTTGAGCAATTAATTATTTATTGTTATATTTATTAGGTGTCTCCAACGAGGAGACATTTGCGAGGTGCGAACGTGTAAATGACAATGGAGTGAGATCTCCCGTCTAAGAGCCCAGGGCTGACGGGGGCGAAGGGGAATCACCTTCGTTGAGATATATGATTATGGGTTAGTCCGTGCGTGTGGATCAAAAACCAGTCTCACACAACACGGACCGAAAATAACTGTACAATTCATGCACTCGTGAAATACATAAATAGATAAAAGAGCTATTATTGATTAATGTTCCAATTCTTACTCAGCTGAATGTAATTAACTATCAGAACCTGACTGAAAAAATGGTTAACCTTGCTGACCATTTGGATCATGCGTCATGGCCGTGGGAGGCCAAAGCCCTCAAGCAGCTGGATGATATCCCGGAAACAAGAAGCATAAGGCTCGAAGAGTTCAAATTGAAAATTGCGACATTGCTACTCGACAAAAACCCGGAGTTCAAGCCACTGGTGAGCACTTACTCACACACATCACTATGCTCCGTTAGGCAGGAATTTAGAACGCATAAAAAACAAATTAGCAATTAAATTAGCTTTGCTTTCCGCTTAATAATTTTTGTGAACTTTTTTGTAACATTTATTAAAATATCGTTTTACCGCTCTAGAACTATTCTAAATCTTGCTCATTAGTGAAAAATGATGATCGATGCCGCCTGGCGGCGAGAGAAGGACACAAAGTCAGAATTAGCGGATTAATAATAATGCGACGAATTATTGTGCTACGTTGTATATAAGTTCATGTAATAATCGCGACGCCCCATAAAGCGTGGCAATCAACGAACATTGTGTGATAAAATTGACTGATTCGGTCCGCATTTTTTTGTAGTTCTCCCCGAACCCGTTTTTTTACAATTTTTAGACCTCCGCTTATTCTCAGTATTGCCAAATTTAATCACCAATTTTCAGGCCACTCTCGAATGCCACAAACTGGTTCCTGTCAATTCTCCTCTATTAAAGCCACTCGGTGTCATGTTGTGCTGAGATGTTTCATCATCCAGTATCGAATATAAATATATTTTGTATTTGTAAGGGTTGACACCGTTCAGTATTGGTACTCTCGCAGTCGGGCAATACCCCCCCCCCTTGAGGCTCACTGAGGATCAACCCAGGTAGGCGCGTCATTCTCCTTCGTATTGTTACACACCTAACCAGAACTGGGCAAACAGTCAATGATACCTGTACCTTCATACGTTGGATACCCACTTCATTGGTTTTTCCCTGTTATTTTTGAAATAACTCTTGTGGCGAATTATTAAATAACGCTTGGAACATAGCTCAATATAATTTATTATAATATGACATCGCTTTAACACGTAACACCATTAATGCTGACCTCTGATGCCTAAATGTTTGTCAGGCTCATGCATTAAACGTTTGGAGTTCGCTGACTATTTGCGTACGCTACGTTCATTCATATTATTATAGACTATTATAGAGAGGGATGAGGGGGCATGACTATTCAATAGTGCGGTAGGCTTAAAGAAGTCATTTATTCTATGAGATAACAAAATTGATAGCTTTCGTCTACATCTATTAAATTGCGTCAGTGGAACTGCCCAGCAGGTTCTACGTACAACAAACGTATATCTGTATTCAACACTTCACTCATAAGACATACAGACATTGGGTCGGCCGATTTAGGAGTGGATTTCATAAACCAACAATCAGTGATGAACCAAATACAGTTTCAGCTGTCGTAGACTTGACCCGTCCAATGCTGTCACTAGCCAGCTGTCACCCTATCCTTGCACAGCGTAACAGAGTACTGTTATTATATTTATTAATGTTATTTATGATAACATTTATCAACTTAACAGATGTAACACATTAAGGATAATATGTGTGACAGTTTCGTTGTGCCAGACCAGACTTTGTGTTGTAACAAAGTCGGATATTGATAAACATATATGTTTCTTGTAATGTTAGTCATTCATACTATCTTTGGAATATCCCTTCCGGTGCAATGTATTTTAATTGATGTAAGGTTACACTGTGAAAAGATTAATTTATCGTTGCTTCGGCCGTGTACGGTCATCATATCTCGTGCATAAACGAAAGAGACCGATCGTTGAGGATCTGTCAAAAGTTCTACTAAACAGTTACACTTGACTCAGCAGCTTGTTAGCACTGGACCGCAGCACTTCAAAGCATCGTCTAATTAATTAGCTATCCGAGTTTGCATGCGCACACCCGTAACGCTTCTACCTTAACAATGAAAACGATAACTCAAACTGCGAGAGCGCTGAATTGCCACGGCGATGAGCACGCTATATTTCAGTTCCTGAAGAAGCTGGCGAACTACCAGATATATATATATTAGGCTGTCCCCTTCAAACTTTCGCCTCTTTAAAAGCCAATAACTTTTGAACTAAATGAGTTAGAATAAAGATATTTTGTATGAGTTAGAGGCGTATAAGTCTTCAAATTAGATGTCGAACACCCCACACGTATTTTCATCTGCTCAGCACTCAGTATATGGGGAACCCATTTTGCATTGATTTTCTTCATCTTCAGTATATTGGTGACAATTTTATGACATGTCACCCGAGGAATCCCAGTTTCAGCCGACAAAGACCTCATGGACCAAGCTCTAGTTTGCTTAAAAGCTGCCTTCATTCTGTCAATCCGTTCGTACCTCATTGCACCTATTTGTGGCCCCCGCCTCGATGGTCATCGGTGTCCATATCTCCACTATTAAATCGCTTGCACCAACTTTGCACCGTTCGCAGGCATAAGGCAGACCTGCTGTACGCGTTCACTAATTGTCGATGGATTTCAGCTGGAGGGTGTTTTTGGAGAAACAAAAACTTGATGTTTTCCCGTTGATTTTTGGGGGAATTTGAACTTTCTGCTGCAGTGTCCATCTTTCTGATCGTATCGAAACCACTTAGTGTTCGAAAGGAAGCCACGTTCCTGCCTAATATATATATATATATACATAAATATAATTTAATTTGTTAAAATGGTGTCAGTCACTTATTCCCTTTCGTCCGTTTATTGCCATATCGGCACAATGATCGAGCCTTTGAAGCGACGATTTTATTACTCTAAAACCTCTCACTCAGCTGTGTTGTTTCTCCGTTAAAAAATATGTGTATATAAAATAACGGATTGTTCTCTAGTTCGCGGATACGATGGCTGATCCTAATTCTAACAGAAAGGTGGGGAGAACATACTACACACAGCAAAAAATGGCCGCAACTGCTTTAAATATTCAGTATACAGAAGCCAGTGTAATCGAGGTCGTCCGTACATATTGAACAACTAATATTTAGAGTAGCAACGTTTACGATATAATGAAATTAACCCAGCGCATAATTCAAACGTATTTTAGATGGAAGACAACTTCCTTCTGAGTTTTCTTCGCACTCGGAAGTTCAAAGTGGACAAGGCAATCGACTGTTTTGAGAGGTTTCACCAGGTTAGTTCTTTCCACCAATAACCTATTTTTCTTTACAATCATGCGAATAGTGATACCCCACTAAAGTGGAAGTGTAATACCAATAACACGGCAAGGCAATAATTAACTTTGTTCAATGGTATGGCAACCTAGTCAAATCCCATTCGTATAATGAAATCAAATAAGCTGAGTTGACTATGTGTTGGGCTACAATTCCGTATCAGTTCTATTCACAATCAAGAGCAACACAAGTAACTCAGTGGCTTACATTTTCAATACAAAAGAAATTCGCCCTCATTCAGCATCCATTGTTATTATTATGGTACTCTGGTAGTTGGCAACGAAAGCGTAAGAAACTTGGATTTGTGTGTATGTATTCTCTCAGTGTCACCATGCGTCAGATGACAATGATCAGTGTTAGATCTCATTAGAAGGCTGATTAATAATATTATTATTAATCAATCACCAGCTTTAGATTAACCGTGAATAAGCAGCTTATCTATGCACATTTGATTATAACTGAACTTGGTGTGCGAAGACCGATCTACAATATAATATAGAAACCTATCTATTGACGAGTTGCCCTTGAGCACAAGGCTCGGATTGGGCAAGTAATAAGTCATTCTGAACCATAGATTACATCAGTGTGAGAGAAAGATAAACTGTTGACATACTCACAGACACCCAAGGTACGTCTTACAAATAGTTGCAACTATAACTATTACAACTACATGTACTGCTAGGTGAAGATATAATATAATCATATATAGATGCAACCATAAACATACGTTTCTAATAAACAGGATAGAGTTACATACCGAGAGCTTGGCTAGGTACCAGAGAGAGCTCAAAATGTTTAACAGTAATCATAACAATATAATGAAGAGATGAAAGGGACGTTGTTTAAGCCGTTGTGTATTTGTTGTGCGTGGTACTTGATATAAGCACTTGACAAGTTGTCTTCATTTTAAGTGCATGGAATTATACAAACTATTTCCAAGCCTAAAGTATATTTTTCAAAGATTAATGCCTTTGTATATTGTTGGAACTTAGATTCGATCATGCAACCCCCGGCTGATTGTGCCATGGGGAAAAGGACCCAAGGACTACCCTCACGTACTGGACTTACCACTCGTAGCGATGATGAAGGAGAGAAACCCTCTTGACGGGTCACTGATCATCGTCTGGTCTTTCAGGTGTGACTATGAGCTTCATCTGATGTAACGTTTTCGACTGTCATTTATGATATTCATGACGAATTGTGTAGCGGTCTGTTTCTGAAAACGTAGAGGTGGTATGAATACAACGTTATCAAAGTATCGTGCATTTTTCAGAAACTATAATATGAACATCGGCGAGATCTCCGATATGCTGAACATAGCGCTTTATGGTGTGTTGGAGGCTCTTGATCATCCGTCAGTGCAGACCTATGGTGTGCGATTCGTGTTTGACCTCACAGGGTTGAAATTGGCCCACACTACAATGATGTTAACTCGAATATACTATCTTAAGGTAACTATCTACTTAAAACTGTGCGTAGAGGTTTCTCCTTATTTCAAATAATGTGTTCGAAACTTGTTTTCATTCGATCATTGCTTACGGACCATTGCGTGCAGGAAGTGGTCTAAAGTAACCGAGCAACCGGAAAAGGCGAACGTAGGTGCACGGGTCGAATCCCCACCGTTGCACGTTTGCATTTAAATGGGTCCGTCTTACGAAGCAATTCGGAAAGAAATAACGTAGATGTTAAATGTTGGCTGAAATTTGGCCCGGAAACTTTATTATAGTGATCTACGAGCACTTGGATGTTATTGCCCGTACCTTACCTTTAACCTATCAATGTGTTGATCTGTCTACTGGTTATATATTGTTACTAAAACTAAAAGTCAGCAATTATATTTGCCTGTACATAGTAATCTGAGCGCCAAAGACTAACTTCACTGATTTAGTCCTTTAATGCATTCAAATGCCATCCTACGCCCAACTGGAGATCTGTCCATCACGTGGCTACAGTGAACACCTGTGTTCTAAGCAAACTGCGCATGCATATGGGTTTACGAGTATTATCATATCTTGAAAATGCTTCAACTGGTGACACCAGTGATAAGTGTAGTGGATGCAAGATGTGAAAGATGAAGCAAAAGTTGTCCTTTTTTTGGAATAAGAACGAATTACGTTGTGTAATTTTTAACCAAAGAGAACACGTGATATTGGCCGGGGACAAATAATAGCTGTAATCGACTCGGTGTCTGATGAAGGCCCTTTACGGCCCATAGGTTAGGCTAAGTGTCGTATAAGTGATATGCATTTGCCAAAGCAAATGAGGTAGCCTTAGGGATCGAAAATATGAGTAAACATATGTATATTCATCTGTTTATATTAAGCTTATATTTCACCGTAAGTCGACGTGAAGATATTTAATTGCAATGGTGAGAAGAATAGTTAAGTCGACAGGGTAGAAATATCGTTAGGAAATCCGACTGGCTGGAATCTCGATGCTTTGGCATCCCCGGCCATAAAATTACATGCAAATTTCTAGCTTGTGCTATGTCACGTTCGCAAAACGTAATTCGGATCCGCGATATATGGCAGGACGTTTCTAGGCCTGGTGAAATTGTAAAAGTCAGTGTCTACTTGACAGTGTTACTTCTCATGCACCAGGGTGAATGTAATGTATTTTTTTCAGTCAACAAAGGGCCCGAAATATTCGAAATCACATCGTCATCGAAATACCCTCTCCTCGTTAGAATATAGACGAGTACAGTTGTGCAGTTAAAGGGGAGGCAGAGAGTATTCTATTTATGGACAACACTGAGCTTGATCTCAAAAGTCCTTGAAAAATTTTCCGTTATTTCTTCCTGTCTTATACGATATTGTTACACATTGGAGCTGTTATACCCTAATCTCAATTTGACTCAAGGTCGTATGGAAGGTTAAGGAGACGCCTTCAATTCTATCAAGCTGTATTAGATTTAACGAAAGTAGGGAGAGCTATTAACAAACTTGCAGGTGACTTCCGTTCATCATTAGTTCAGCTGTACGGGCTTGTAGACTTGTACCAGCTTGGCGAAGACAGATATTGTTTGTGTTGCTACGATATTTTAAATGGCTAGTTTCCTTCGGAAAATGCTACAGGTCGGGGATGGTAGACCGAGACACTCCAGAAATAATTATGGGGCGGAAGTCATTTGTTTTTCGTGGTTTGTATATGCACGATTCCGACCGATGTCTCGCCAAGACTGAAGATGACGACGATGAACCGAATCTATGACTTCGCTATCTTCGTTCAATTGGGCTACATAGTATAGAGTTAACGTGTTTAAAAGACTATTCCTCGCAATATTGATATTCAACATTGGCTACACTGATGTATCTTCACGGGTTTTTGATAAATAACCTCCATGAACGTTGTATGTATCTTAGCCATAGGTGACAATGTGAACGTAAGCCTTACAAAATTTTATAGGCGATAACAAAAGCTCAGAACGGAGTCCCAGCGCGCTTCAAGGGCATGCACTACATCAATGAGCCCTACAACCTTGCTCAGATCATTTACAAGGTGATTCGGCCAATGCTCTCGAAAAAAATGCGCAGAAGATTCCATTTCCACGGTGGAAACCTAGACGAACTCTTCACATATGTCTCGCCCATGGTAAGGCAATTATAATACAAAAATGATTTATCTTCGTGGCATAAAATGGCATAAACGTCTCACGAAGTAATGCAAAAGCAATACCGTGGACGAGAAAGTTGTCTATTGGTTTGACCCTTGCTGTAAAAAAACACGTGGGGCAGTTCACAATTTCACTAAGTATTAGCACTATATGAGCCTTGAACAGTTGAATGTCAGCAGATGGGCAGAACACTGACAGTGTCTTAAGGATATCAAATGCTGTGTTGACAAAAATATATTGATCCGATAGTTCGATTATATCGTAGCTTAACGGTCATAACAATTCGTGATGCATTTCATGCTCATATATTTGTAGATAAAATGTTTAATCCCAACGAATCCGATACACACCATCGGTACAAATGATCTGTTCAATTATCAATTCAACCCGATATTTGCTGTCACCTAAACCATGCTCTCATTCTCAGTCTACAAATAATATCATATTTTCGACTTTCAGGTGATTCCTGAAGATATTGGCGGAACAGGAAGTACTTTCCGCGAAAGTGCCGATTGGTTTCGAGAAGTTCTCTTCGAATCCCATGAAGAAATTGTGCGAAAAAGCCGCTTTGGATTTGTTAATCATCAGGGAACAGCAACAGCATCGGAAGTTGACAACTTTCAACTTAATTCCGATAGTAGCACATAGGAAAAAATACTTATGTATAATAATATGGTATCATTAAGGGCATCTGCTGTTACCTCCCAACGGTATAAGAACGGTCGATCTCACTCCAAAAGGAAGTTATATCCGTTAACTTGATCGTTATCCTTTGTGTGTGTGTCATTTATAACGGATACTGTGACGGCGTATTGCTCAGAGATATGACACCCTATAGATTCATATACTTCTTATTTTTCTTGTTGTGTATGGTGGCAGCCGATTGCCAAATCTTATCAAGTAATGTATTATAAAAATTTATATAAGGAATAATCACGTTGTGATCTAATACGATCGACGATTCTACAGAATTGGAAGCACCTTACATTTATATCGACTTACCATGTATCGAAATAAAGACGCTCTTGATTTATTGTAAAACTGTTTTGTTATTTTTTCACATATAGATCTATTGTGTCAACTTTCTCCACTACTATATGATTCTCAATATCACAGCTAAAGTAGTCTCACTAGGAAGTAGTCTCACTTCCGTAGGAAGGTGACCCCCTTGATGAAGCTGTAAGCGTCCAGCTGGGTGGGCAGTGAGTCACTCCTCGAGTAAAAGATAGAATAATCCCAGTGACTTCGAGTGAAATCTAAGAGGAGATGGACTTTAGTAAGTGCAAGCCCCCCATTACCGATAGATACGTGTGCGTCAGGCGTTTTCTTCCAGACATTTATCAAAATAGAAGGAAAGTTCCCCCCCCCCATTCCTACGTCATCATGTTTAATCCAGTTAAAAGTCTATGGTACAAATGAACACAAACGTACAATTAAGTGCTATAAACGATGTAGGAATTAAATATATCGGTTACTAATACAGAAAAATGGCGGGGAAAATTGTGCTATACTCATTGTTTTGATGGGCTTAAAACTGTTGCGGCTGAAGATCTCCAACAACACGAAGCCATATATTGTAGAAGCCGCGTAAAGTATGTAGTTTATTTTCTTGACTTTCTGTCTTCTTTTTCAATCTGGACTTTAAAACAGCAGCTACTCGGGAAGTTATTGAATAACGGCTATCAGCGTTTTTCACTGAAACTCTTCGAACACATGCAACTCCTCACATTGGACTGTTGAATTTTCGAGTGATAAATGAAATCGATGGATTGATTTTCGAGTACCGTCAAAATAATAGTTTTTAGTTACCCAATCTTGGAGGGTCGTACACTTTTACTAATAGGCGTTCGGAAATGGAATTTAGAAATACTATTTAGACTCGGTCAATTATTTGTAAATCTGCTTCGTTTTGATTCAATCAGTTATCATATCTGTTCTAGCTACTGCCTGTACCTGAGTACGAATCAAATCAACTTCATCAACGACCTGTTTACGAGTGGTAATATATTTGTGTATTTGCTTCATCTAGAAAAGAACCGATGTTTCTTTATAATCGATACATTTGAAAACCGCCATAACTCTTAGTCTATGAACAGCTCAGTTCTTTATGAATCGATTTTTATTAGTTTTATCATTCTCTCGAACAAAACCATGTTCGGCGATAACTCCGTAGAATGATTGGTTAAAGAGACTGCCAAGGATCTTAGTGGTAGCAGTAGGGTTCGATTAGACGAACCCAAAAAAAAAGGGTTCGTCTAATGGGTTATTTCAAAAGTCGATCTTCAAAGCGGCGAGTTGCGACCTAACCTTGATTACTTAACCTCCTGGTTACGATGAGCCCCGTAGGTAGTTTGTGGTGAGCGTCTTTGATATTTTGATTAGTGGAGGTATGGGGCTTGAATTTATTTATAATTCTTCTTTAGCCAGGTATAACACGGTTGAAAAATAGAACAAAGGTGGTCCCGACATGTCCTCTTAGTAAAACATAAAAGGTTCAGATCTGCGGTCTGTCACAGGGAAGAGGAGCAGCTAAGATTCAAACGAGAAATATACACTAATGAGTTTAATACTATCGTGAAAAACCGTCGAAGAAAGTTCAAAAGAAAAGAGGGTTGTCGCATTATCAACGACGGACCGTTTGAAACTCACCAACATTAACCGAACCTTAGCAGGTTGATGAGGACCAATTTTTGCGCCAAAATAAAACATTTCTCAAAGGGACGATAGAGGGAGCCACATGGACCACACTATTTGATGGCAAATATATTGATACCGCCATTTTGACACAGCTACAATCAGTCTTTAGTGTTTACTGAACAATGGAGAGGTTCCGCACTGCTGCCATTGTAGTTTTGCATTTTGCGGCAGTACTTAGCATCAGAGAGCGTCCAAAAGTTCAACCGTTCCATCTACCAACTAGTCCAGAACTATGCGACGATGTGCATACATTATGTACGGCCAAATCTAACAGCCGTACTCAGTTGGAGTGGCTTAAAGACGGTGCCCGAATCGGAGAGGCGTTACCCAATGCCACCGTTTCACACCTGGGAAGTGCACTGGTTCTTAATATAAAGTGTATATCGTTAGCGCACGCGGGCAACTACACGTGTTCGGCAGAAAATCCGTACGGGAAAGACGCATTTACAGCATCGCTAGTGATTACGTCGGCACCCTTCTGGCTCGAGGATTCTGAATTTGGAAAAACAGAGTCATTCAGACAAGTCCACCTGGACGATGTGATAACGCTACGGTGTCCAGCGCGAGGATATCCTCAGCCAAATGTAACATGGCACAGAGGAGGTGAGCTGGTGTACTACTTATATCCCCTTAATTAATTGTACAACAATTAAAATACTTTTTTAAAAAAATCAGGCGTTGTAAAAACTGCAATTGCGTTCATAATCCAAATAAGTGCTACCAATCGAACCTCAGGTATAATCAACCGTCGAGCTCGAATGATGTAAACCTATAAGGCTCCGTTACGTTACAGCTTGATAAATTATTATTATTATTTCTATTTCAATGCATTTCTTTGCTTGTGGTTTTTGTGGTTCTCTGTCATGGAGAATTATTATTTCGGGAAATCATGCATCCTTCAGAGAGACGTACTATCGACTGGGGAATCATTGACAGCTATCGGTAACCATGTATTGGCAACCGTCAACGTCGATATGCAATGGAACTACGACAAATAGGGGCCATCTCTCAAACAGTTAGTCCAAGAGAGATAAAGGACCATTGTTCTCGACATAGACATCTTTCACACCGTACCCACATCGTACATATGATCACGGTCGTAGCTCGCTTCAATTTTGATATTCAAATGCGGGGCAATGAGGGTCGTTTCGTTTCAAATTTTTGAATTTAAAATCGTCGTGACTTTGATTTAAATCTCTTAGGGGAAAGTGCGAACCCGATAAACGTCTGATAATTCGAGAAACTATAAATGCTTGTACAAATTTTTTAAGTCTGGAAATCATTTAAGCCTAGCAATATTTTCGTTTTGTCCTTTCAGACGACTTAATGGCCACATCGGATACATTTTCCTTTAGAACTGTTAACCGTGAATCAACGGGCAAGGTGACCTGTAAAGTATCAAATGGTATCGGCTTTTCCTTGGAGAAGACCTTCAACGTACAGGTCATAAGTGCGTTGTTACAACTTCAACTTAAGCACTTGTTGATACGAAGATACTAGAGCCACGAGCGAATGGATGCATGGTATCCGAATATTCAGTCTTAGTCCAAGTGTAGCCAGTTTTGATCACAGTGCCGAACTTATTGCACATAGTTTAAACATGAACTAGTACATATCGTAACACTTCGTTCAAGATTCGGCGCTCTATGGGAATGATACATTCATGGGCGGTAGGTGGCGCCACTTGTACTGTCCGTCGATGTCTAAAACCCTGCACGCTTAATGTTTACACCGCCATCTTGATCAGATTTTTAGCATTGCATCCAATCCCCTTAAGAGTGACATGGAGCTACCTTATATTGTCATCTACCTTGCGGCTCTTTGGGTGTCTACTGAAACCCGAGAACCACCAAAGGTGCAACCGTTTCATTTACCGAAAAATCCTGACCCATGCGATGAGATCAATGCAATGTGCACTGCTAAATATAACAGCCGCACAGAACTTGAGTGGCTAAAGGACGACGTTCGAATTGGTGACGACTCTCCCTTGCATTTGCCGAATACGACAATCTCCAAGGTAGGGACTGTTCTATTTCTTTCAATCAAATGTGTTTCAGTAACACATGCCGGTAACTATTCGTGCTCTGCGCGAAATTCATTTGGAAGAGATAAATATACGGCACCTCTTATCATAACGTCATCACCGTTTTGGCTCGGGGGACCTTCACGAGGTCCCTCAGAATCTGCGGTGCGAGCAAACAAAGGCGATACCATCGAACTACGCTGTCCTGCTTCTGGCTATCCTAAACCAAATGTCACTTGGTATCGAGGAGGTTAGTGATACGTTTAGGTTTTTGAAACCATAAACATTATAATGGGAGGTTAATATAACTATACGAAAAAAAGTGCTGTTTAAAAATGTCTGCAGTATTTTATGGTTGTGTAGGTTAACTATGAACATTTGCTAACCATAAGATAACACCTATCTTCGTTTATGAGTTAGTTATTATAACCGGCAGGTTCGTTAAGGTGGTCCACTCCACCTGACTGCTCGAAGGAAATTACTAAGAAAGGGTTTGTTTATTGATAATTGGTTGATGAATGTTGCACCACTGATTTAGAGACACGGAATAATTTGTGTTAATCTTGTTCCAGCTGAAATTCTATCAGTGGAAGATCATCTGAAGCTGAAGGTAGTGGACCGTTCATCACCAGGAGAGCGGTTAACTACCATCATTTGCCGAGCTTCGAACGGAATATCGCCTTCAATTGAAAAAAGCTTCACCGTACACGTCATATGTATATATATTTTGAATATATATATCCGTTCAGCGTGTTTTCGCAGTGTTGTGACAAAAAATAGATTATCTTGTTCCTTCTAAAGGTCAAATGAATATATCGAAGAATATGATCTACTTATATCTAACACTTCCATAAATTTGATGCGTTTAAAGCGTCGAACAACCATTACAAAATTACCGCGTGATGGCGCCACATGCAACGTGTAAAACGAGGACCCCATGGGTTGACATGTTTAAACAGTCACCACCACGGAACATAATGGTGCGTGGCATGTTAAGAAAGATGTCTAAAAAACTACTTTTCCGTCAGGAACCGTTTCCAAAGCAGCCATCGTTTTATGTCTGGATAAACGAGAAGTGCTCACCTTCGCTGGCTGGAGGACGGCCATATATTAACGGGATAATCGGCAAGGTGTAGTGCCTACGGAATGTTTGTTCCACTCTGAATCGCCCACCTTGTACCAGCCTGTCTACAGCCTGCCCACAGAAAATTATTCTCGCAAGACTTGCAGTGTGCTCGGCGGTGACCTATTTATAGCTCAACTTCAAGTGCGCATATCTTCCTTCTGGATCGATGAAGTATAAAATATGAAAGAAGACAAGAAGTATCGGCTACATCAGGTGGACCTTCATTACTTAGGTGCTTCGTGGAGTCTACCCAGTGTCGAACATAAATTGGACCAAAAATAGTGAGTCTGTCTAATTGTATGTAATGTATTTATTGCATTTTATTTACATGTACATTCAATATTTTCATACCCAGGAAACCGATTGGGAATATTGCTTTATAACCAAATTTAGGGCATTACATTTCATATAACAGCGAGCTCACAAATACTGGATCCAATTGATATTCTAAATGCCACAAAGCATTCCATGAAATTGAACAATTTCTGCGCCTTTTTCGTGCAAATTATGGTGGCTTTCATGTGCTATTCAGATTATTATTGACAAATTGGCGGCCAAGAAATTTTAGTTCAACAGCCGATAAAACCTTTGCTTGCCACGTCTATCTGCTGCGATCACACTGGAGCGTGCTGACAACTATCTGCTGTCGAGCAACACTTTTTGAATGCAGTGATTATTGGTGTAGAACCCGGACTAACAATCAGGGCGCCCTGGTCTGTCAAAATTGAATCTCCATCCAAAGTACAACTTCCAGACCACAAAATAGGCGGGCGTTCTAGATGCCAAGCAAAAGTATCGTCACAGCCAAACCGCTCATGGGAGACCGATAAGGGACCTTTAATTAATTGTTAGTAGAACATTTCACGAACAGTTTTCTGGTGAACTCTGACATCCGTCGTTGCGACACGTAAATTGAAATTCGCCTGTGTTATCTATGCTGGAATCGTACTTTTGAACTGCGGCATTCTGGCATCCTTGTATGATATATTTTATTTCAGCTCATGAACTTCAAATGTTGCGCCTTTAGAAATACTTCTTTAATGGCCGATATGTGGCGCCACGTGTACTGTTCACGAATATAGCGACCCAAATCGCTGTCAGCCATATTTGTTGTGTTCACTTAGTCTTGGCTTTGAGTTCAGTTCACTCGTGATTATGTTGTTCCTAGTTGAACTTTTTCTATTTGAGCTATGTGGATTATCTGCACAGTCAGGTAGGTCCTTAAGATCGTTGCCAATCGGTATGCTGAAAAATTGAACGCAGAACATATGTATCATGCTTCTTCTTGCCGAGCTAATGGAATACTTTATAGGATTGCCGAGCGTCGTGCCCTTCGTGTTTCCGGAAAAAAACACTATTGGCGGTAAAGTGAATGCTTTGTGTACATCAAATGACCACAGTACTCTGACTTGGAGCAAAGATGGTCGGGCTATTCAAGAAGAAGGTACTGTCCATTTAATGAAGTTGGATAGCGCACTATATTTGGTGATCGGGCACATCCAGTCGGAACATGCGGGAAACTACACGTGTACTGCGCGTAACCATATCGGCAGTAATAGTTTTAGCGCAATGCTCTCAGTGGCGTCTGCCCCAACGTGGAAGTCTTCAATGGACGATAAAATTGTGATCGCTCAAGGGACGAATGTTTTGCTTGAATGCCATGCGTACGGGTTTCCTGTGCCGAATATCACCTGGACAAAAAATGGAGGTCAGTGAGCCCACAAACTGGTGTCATCTTGACGTCGAATTTATTTTTCTCGTTTTATATTTCTTTTAAATCACTTGTAAATTTCAAATACACCTCGTGATTAGTTGAACGATTGTTGAAATTTGCAGTTAGCTGGGTCCCCTAAGGGACATTCATAACCGTTTCATCATCACAACCTGTGAGCTATTCCAGAATACGTGCATTCGGGTGAGACGCTTCGTCTAACCGCGGACAGTCTGAACAGCTCAGGCAGTTACATATGTATGGCATCAAATGAACATGGACGAACCCAACAGTCAACTATCGTATCTGTCTTTTGTGAGTCTGACTGAAGTTCCTCACTATTTAAGATTACTTAGACAACCTCATACTTGTTTTTGGTTGTCAATGGTTTTGAACTCGACCGCTGTCTCACGAGTTTCATTGAATGGCCGATGGGTGGCACCACATGTACCAATTTAGCGAAAGCGTGCATTGATGTTTTGGCAGGAGCGGGGAGATAGTGGAGCGCCATATTTGTTCATTGCACACTACAATATAGTATTACACAACCAGACCAAGATGAAACTACGACTGATCGGGACTGATTTGAGTAGTTATGTTTTTATAGTGCACCTAATACACCAATACGTGCTAGCAGGTATGAACTAATTTAAACTACATATGATTATTACTATTGTTATTAGTGAATGGATAAACACTCTTACATGATGAGCCTGTAGTCTCCCGCGAGAACTTTAGAGATCCCTACTAGTTATTGTATTATGAATTGCATTACAGGATTACCGAGCGTTCCGTCTTTTGCAATTCCCGAGAAGAATACCGTCGGTTCAGAGATAAAAATTACGTGCTTCTCAGCTGGGGCTACAAGCCTTTCGTGGTTCAAAGATGGTAGACCACTTCAGAACGGACAGAGAGGTGTTGAGATCACACGTCTTGGTAGTGGTTTGCTAATTTTATCGATTGAGAAGTTGAATGCAGAACATCACACAGGCAACTATACATGTACAGCTCACAATTCGGAGGGTTCTAGAAGTTTTAGTGCATTTTTGGCCGTAATTTCCCCACCCGAATGGATAATAATTCCCAAAAGCCAGGTGTTGCCAAAACAAAATCCTGCGACTTTGGAGTGCGACGCTGATGGGTCTCCGAAACCAAAAATATCTTGGACAAAAAATGGAGGTTTGTTTGTCGTAAAATCGAATTATTAAAAACATATTGTTTTTTAATATTGACTTGATTGGCCCCGACAGGTCCTCATAGTAATACCTAAAGGTTAAGAGCTGAGGCCTGTCAGATAGGGGAACAGCTGAGGGTCAGCTCGAAAAAAGAGAAAAAAAAGAGAAATATTGACTTGATATTTTTTAGTATTCAATATTTTTAATAACAATATTTATTTACATTTTCTTATAGTGTTGACTGTACGCACATATCACAAAACCCGCGGTGTATATGCCGGAAGTAGATGTTGTCAGTTTATGTATGTACACCCTATTTTGGGCATTATTGTTATATTTCAACAGTATAATTGCTTTTAAGATTGTTATTTAAATTTTCAATATTACTGGATGAACATGTTTGTAATAAGGTATATTAATAATATTGCCTACAAAATATGTGTATTTGTAATTTAATGAAACACCTTCCAGATATTCTTGAAAATACAGGAATATTACGGTTTGATGAGGTGAACGCCATGGATGCAGGCACGTATGTTTGCGTTGCCCGAAACGACCATGGAACCATTGAGCACAGTATTAATATATCCGTTTTTTGTGAGTACAGCTTAATTTTTCCCGCCAGATGAAATGACTTTCTTAATGGCCGATGGATGGCGCCACCTATTCCACAAGCATCTTGTTATCGCGGCAATACTCATTTTAGACAACCGCCATAGTTGTTTATAAGTGACTTCGCGGCTGTCGATATGACATCAGTAAAATGGCAAACATTGTGTACGTTTTCCTTGATTATGGCGGCCAAAATCTGCGTAGCAGGTATGTGGTATGATAATATTCAACCTAGAGTGAGCAACATGTTAGAAAATTTAAGTTTACTTCGCTTATTGTTAATTCGGTACTAAGCAATGACTTGTGTTCAGAATTACCGAAAATTACACCGTTCAGCTTCATCGAAAATTCTGCTGGGAAAATGGTCAAGGTGACGTGTTTCTCCAGTGAACAAAGCACACTCGCTTGGGAAAAGGATGGAGCAGTTCTCTACGATGGTCGACAAGATATCTCCATCAAAGAGTTTGACGGAATGTTGATCCTCTCGATCCATAATCTACGTCCTGAGCATTCAGGCAATTACACGTGTAGTGCACGGAATCGACATGGCTCCAGTCACTTCAGTGCTTTACTGACTGTCGCTTCACCACCGCAGTGGAAAGCCATACCCCAAAGTCAAGTTACCTTGATTAGAGGTGGTTCTCAACAGCTTGTTTGTGATGTTGAAGGCCATCCGGAACCCAATGTTACATGGACACTTTTCGGTGGTATGTCAGTTTTACGTACTAAATTACTATTCCGAGTTAAAAAATACAAAGTAGAAATACTACTAGAAATCTATCGAATTCGGAGACACTGTAAAAATAGTTTAGAATGTCCTCTATGTCGAGTATTTCCCAAATATAAGTACAAACTCTATACAAGTGGTAATAAGGACTTGCCAGAGGGCCTAAATGTAACGTTGTTTTTGGTAAAAAAGGGACATTTTTCGTTTTACAGAAACCATCTCAGAAGGAACTACACTGCATTTTTCATCTACAAATGCCAGATCCGGGGTGTATTCTTGTATAGCTGAAAACCAGTATGGGCGAATCCAATACGATACTAAAGTTTCACTACATAGTGAGTTTGTTTTGAAACTGATTGATAAGGTCGTTGTGTTTATGTTAGATTTGAAGCTACATTCTTGCTGCAATTTTTCCTTTCCGTTGAATATTTATTTAAGTGCCGATGGATGGCGCCACGTGGGTTACGTATTGATATTGTTGCAGCCCAAATTTCATCGTTTTGCAAAAAAGAAACAAGAACTTATACAGGTACCATATAAACATATTAATGTCATATTATTGACTGTCTTAATATAAACATACTAAGATGCCATAACATATTAGATATGTGTTCATGTAATTAGTGCTTATTACATACTTAGCGCTCATATTGATATATTGTCTACTTATGTACGCGTATAAATTCTGCGCATGCTGGACATATTGTTATATTATGGAGAGAGTATTTGTTTTTATTTTTACAGAAAGGAAAGAGCGCTGCGGAAATTGTCCATTAAATGTTATGCCTAGACTAAGTAAGCTATTGGGAATGGGAATCCATATGCCGGCCAAATATCCGACTTGAGAGTTGGACATTGATAGTTGGACTACCCGAGTCAAGATACGTCGATCAATGCGCCAAGTAATTCATTACTGATGAGTCAAACACCTCCAGCAAGTTGTGAATACGATCCTCCTGTTATAGATAAGAAAAATGCAACTGCGTAATTCTAGACGCCACCGACACTACAAGTGAAGCTATTTGAACAGCCTTACGCTGGTCACTTTATTCGAGAGTACCGTTGGTCGTGGCGAAGTTAAGACAACCTGACGGCTTGACCACTCTGAGTTTACTAGGCCATGGAGGCTTGTGATAGGAGTCAAACTAAAGGCAATGACGGACAAAAATGTCATTCCCGGATCATCTCGATAGCTTAGTATTTCCGTACTTGACAGTTTCGTGACATCACAAGGAGGACTGGTCGACAAAATATGCGCACCGTACGGAATAGGAGGAGTTCTTGAGTGATCTCAAGGTTTTTTTCTGGCTATTGCGGTCATTTTTCGGTAGAAAGCAGTGCTATGCGCAGACCAAATATAGCTTAGAACTAAACATCCTGTATTCAATTTCTGAAGTTCAGCAAATATTCGTCTTTGGATACGGTTCTTGGTTGCAGTGTATTTCGAAAAAACAACAGATAATTAAAAATTTCCATCTTTGGCGAAAAAAAGGAATGAAATTTTTATATACTTGTAGTGTGGTGCTATACAGAGTCAAAAAAATTTACCGCCAATGAAATAGTTATGATTTCGGCCGACGGATGGCGCCACCTGTATCGTGGTACAAATACTCTGGGAGCACCGCGCTGTTCTATGCAGTCCAATTGGTTCCCACATATCAGCTATATGTATGTATCTTATTTGCAGCAATACGTCTGCATGTGTGTGAGAACCAAGACGCCATATTTGTTTATCAGAGTGCCTATAATAGATGGACGACATGTCCTCGCTAACCGAATGGCTATTGTGCGCCAGCTTTGTTCTTCTGTTCCCCAAATCTATAAACGCAGGTTAGTAGTTGTCTTATTGGTTATACGGATTTTATTATTATAAAAGCAATACTAAATGGAGGAACGGTTTCCACTTATACTGCGCCAAAATTGAAGCAATAATTATTTTCAGGACCTCCGAAAATCTCACCCTTTGGTTTCTCTGAGAACTCTGTGGGTCGAGAGGCAAAGGTGTTTTGTGTCTCCGGGGGCGGTGCTTCTTTGTCATGGTTCAAAGATGACCGGTTACTACGGGATGGCTCTGATGAGATTTTGCTCAAACAATTAGAGGGAGCTTACATGCTCGCCATAAGTAAGCTCCGGCCGGAGCATTCTGGAAATTACACGTGCGTCGCACGTAACCGTGACGGCTCAAGCAGCTTCAGTGCATTTCTTGCTGTGTCAGCACCTCCGAAATGGACTGAGATACCTCAAGATTTAATCGTCACTGGCAATTCTAGGGTTATAGAAGTGATATGTTCTGCATCTGGATATCCCAAGCCGAATGTCACATTAAGCAGAAATGGAGGTTAGTTAAAGTTCAAATTAAAATTTCTGGATATAGCCTTGTATTGTACGAAAATCCAGTAGATTCAGCCCCTGTTTTTTTGATTATATAATATATGAATTTGTACCCAACATATAATGCAACCCAACACATTTGACTGTTTATATAATAGAGTAGGTTAATTGTCGAGTGAAGGGCACGAGACTTCGTAACAATAATTTTTTTTTCATCATTTGTCCATCAAAAACAGTCTAAAGCAGGAAAATTAAATAAACATAAATGATAGCTTTAACACTGAAAGTTATATTATACTTCCTCTGTCACATTATGACATTGCGAATATGCTAACGGTATTGCAGATATGATAAATATTGGACCTATTTTTCGAATCGCAACTGTAGAAGCAAACTTATCTGGTGACTATGCTTGTCATGCGTCAAACGAGTTCGGAGTTATTCGCCACAACTTTAAAATTTCCATCCTCTGTGAGTCATCTTGTCAAATAATCTTTAATGGCGGCATTACCATTGCTGACTGGAGTTAACAGACATGAAAGCTCACAGGATGGCGTAGCTTTACACAATGAGATATACTTAAGATTACATTCTTGACCTTGTTTGTTATTTATTTCGAATCGGCAAAATGTTCACCATTAATGAGGCTTCTCATATGTCCGATAGATGGAGGCACATGTACTGCTAGAAAATATATAATTGGGCTGGATCCAGTGCGCGGGCACTGCATAGTAGCTGCCATAATGTTTATCGTTGTGCTGTCATAGAGTCGGCTATTCTCCTGGCCAAGCATAATAGTTACCTTACTAGTTGAAAACTTGTGAGGAACTTATATGCGGGGTTCAGAGATATTCCGATCCAGTCTTTCTAATAAGGTCCGTGTCCAAATGAGTAGATGGTTTGCAGGCAGGAAAATATTGAATATTCACACATCACCTCAAGCTGCTTTTGTCGGCAATTATGAGGCTTGAAAAAATTAGAAAATCCCCCTTCAAGTAGCCTGTCAACTGTAGTTTCGACAAAACAAAAGGAACAATTCCAGAGGATGTTGCAGTGGGAAAATCATTGGAGGTTTCATCTCAAAAATCAAAACCTGGCTTTTCTACATGGACAGCCCATAACAAAAACGGACGAGTACAACGTAGTGTCAATATTTCTATAGTCCGTATGTTATACTCGAAACTCGAAGGATCTTCTTATTTATTTATCGAACGAGTGCGTGGTGCAAAATTCGACTCGAAACAGTAGGTTCCATTACAATTGAATTTGCCTCGTACAAAATAGTTTTGATTTTGGCCAGTGGATGGCGCCACATGTCTTATGAGTGGGTATGTTATGGGTTTTTGTACTACCTTACTGGTGTAAATAAGAGCGTCGCCATTTTTGTTTATCACTCCGACAAACACACCGCTGTGGTAACTATGAAGTTTCCTACTGTTTATAGTGTGTGTTCAGTGCCCCTGTTTCTTCTCTGCTCTCAATCACCATATGCAACGGCAGGTAACAAAGATTTGTCACTGTTTACTAGCCGATGATAAAAATCTTGAAAATGGTGGAGACTGTTCGATATATCGTAAATACAATTTTATATGCAAATGTATATTTATGGAGCTTATAAAGCATTTGTATCACACGGGTATCATGCGCATTACAGATCCTCCGAAAATATCACCATTTTCTTTCCTCGAAAACAAACTAAACAGCGAAGTTCGAGTGTTCTGTGCGCCTTTGGGAGCTACTTCAATCCGTTGGTTCAAAGATGGCCGTGAACTTCAGAACGGAAATAATGGGATTTCCATTAAACAGTGGGAAGGGGCTTATATGCTCTCTATAAGCCAGCTACAGCCGGAACACTCGGGGAACTACACGTGCACAGCACGTAATAGTGACGGCTCAAGTAGCTTTAGTGCGATGTTGGCTGTTACTTCCCCTCCCAAATGGAAGGAGACCCCAGAAAAAGATGTCACAATTACATCAGAAACTGCAAAAACGAAATTTGTGTGCATTGCTTACGGGTTCTCTGAACCGAATATTACATGGTACAGGAATGGAGGTTTGTATATACCCTTAGTTTAATATTTATTTGCGACATACATGAATTATCCAAGCATATTTCAACGTATGAATAAATAAATCAAAAATTTCTAACGGCTCGAGAGAAAGGCACTCCATATTCAAAAAATATGATATCATATACACCATATGGGACTGGTTTTTGTAATGATCATCATTATCCTCCTGCCTATTTCGTATGAAAATGTCGTTTCTACTTTTTGCAGATTTAATTCATAAGGGCCCAGAACTAGATGTTTCTGCGTATTATAAAACAAGTGAAATATCCGGGCCTTTCACGTGCCAGGCAGCAAATGAGCACGGAACTATCCATCACGATTTCGTGGTTTCCATATTTTGTAAGTTTGTATTGGACTAGATACTATGTTTGCAATGCAAGGTACAGCAATTTTGTATTTGCCACATTTAGTTACCACAACCGACGTCGGGGCCTCATCTAAAATATATGTTCGTTATGTATTATGAAAAGCAATGTTTATGTTTCCCGCCAAACGGGGGGCTTGAGGAAATGGCCGATGGATGGCGCCACATGGGTCGTAGGCTAAGTTCTCTTAACTGATCAAATGAGACTGAAATGCTGGACGCCATATTTGTTGTGGGTGCGATGTTCATGTTATGATCATGTTCGCAAAATTTTCGACACTTGTGTACCTAACAGCAGTGCATCTCAGTTATGCAGGTAGGTCCTCGTATTCTTCATGTTCAAGTTTTTTACGCGCGTGGTACGCAATTAGCATATTCTTTTGAAGGATACATCACTTATCAGATCACTATCGGAATTTACCTTAGTTAAACATTACTTGCAGGACCACCACGCATATCCCCATTTGACTTTACTGAAAATGCGATAGGTCATGCCTCCAAAGTGGCGTGCATGTCAGGTGTTGGGAACAAGCTGTCGTGGACTAAAGATGGACGCCGCATATTTAGCAGCATCGATGGCATTGTTATTCAAGAACTTCAGGGAATGCTAGTTCTCAGCATTGAAAATCTCCAACCGATCCATTCTGGGAATTATACATGCACCGCGGAAAACCAGGACGGAAGATCTAGTTTCAGCGCGTATTTGGCTGTAGCGGCACCGCCTCAGTGGAAATCTATTCCACCTGAAGTACTAGTTCTTGCTGAACGGCCAGTTAATGGATTGACTTGTGAAGCCTCTGGTTACCCCGAAGTTAACATAACATGGACTAGGGATGGAGGTCTGTTTTTATTTGCATCTTTGAAGTATTTATATCACTATAAGGTGTGTACAGGGTAGCGCAATTGCACGCCACAGTTAATACGAGGTAATATTAGAAGCTTAAACTTTGCACAGCCAAATGCAGGCTAACAACGGTCCGATTACTGCCTGTTCTTTTATCAGCACCCTATATATTGCGTCTATACAGGAAGCATAGTATTTCTTAATGAACTATACACGGATAGCTTTAAATTATGAATTTTTTGGTTAATAGCCACTGTATTCGTTCACAGATTTAATTCACTCAGGCCGCATCTATAATGTTGGGGCTCTGGATCGAATCTTGCCTGGAAAATACTCGTGTCTAGCTTCCAATGAGCATGGAAGCATTCAGCATAACTTTAAGATATCCGTATCCTGTAAGCTTACCACGTTGCTCTAAGATTATCTAGACCTATGAATTTTTTTGGAATTGCGTACCGTTGGCAAAATATGATTTTAGATGTTCCATCAATACATTACCGAGAATTCTACATTGCCGAGAGATGACGCCATGCACACATATATTGGGGGTAGAATTTGAATGAACGCATAATGGAAAACACATTAAAATGTGAAATTTCTCTCAGAAGGACAATGGTGCGAACCCTTAGAACTGTAGAAATGGCCGCATTATTATCACGTAGGCACGAGTCAACTCCGTTCACTGTTACACCTTACAATGTTGTCATCTCAGACAATTGTCTAAGTTGCAAGCCACCTGTATTTTTTTAAGGCAGTTAACTCATTCCGTTGCCCCCTATAGTGGCATGAAACTCACATACTCCTCTCTCATCGGGTGCGCGAAAAATTTTTCGGCCCTAGAGAATAGAGACACCGGAGATCAAGTATTAAATGGACTTCAAAACTACAAGTCTTACCCCGATGCACATTTATGGCTGTGGACTTCTCTAATAGAAAAATAGACCTAGTGGAAAAATTACATTCTTCGACGAGTTTTTTTCTTTTGTTTTGGTTTTTGCCAAAGATGGCAAAACAGTTGATTGGATATTCCATACACCTATCCGATTCGTTTTTTATAACGTTGTAATTTAAAATTATTTAATACTGCTTATATGTAGTGAAAACGACGATAAGTAGGCACATTTTCGTGACTTCAGCAGGAGATGTTTCGGAGTAATCATACTCGGAAGATAGCCTATGTCTTGAGTGATTCTAGTTGATTCGCCATCTACTTATTAGTTAGCACAACGGGTAGGACATTGTGACGCACCTCCAGCGGTAACTGCCCTACTAGAGAAAAGGGTTTGGTAATTTTTCTTGTTGCACCACTTATATTTTTAACAAAATAGTGTTCGCGAAAATTGTACTCACTACTCTGGTAGTGGCGGTAATTTCCACGTTGCACCGTATGACAGATGTGTCTTTCGAGAAATTCCGGTCTGTATTTAGGTCTTGAATGTGCATTTTTTCGATTATATTTAAATTTGTATAGTATGGCTCCACCACTAAACGTAACTTTATCTATTGAACATTGAGTAGGAATTATACGACTGCATTTTACAAGATAACACGTTCTATATACAGCAGGCAAGATTGCGCCGTATGGAATAATTTTATATTATGAATCATTTTTCCTTGTATAAACATGTTTTGATCAAAATGATACGTCATTTCGCAGCGTGGAATCTTAAAAGTTGCGCCAAACGTCAAGTTTCCTCATATGGCCAACGGATGGCGCCACATGTACCAATTGGACTTTTCGTTAGTAACACAGCTCCCTAAGTAGTGAACGCCATGTTTGTTATGATGTGATACACTATGGACATCATGTGTGTAGTTACTCGCGGATTATTACTGTGCTTCATATTTACATCGTTGGTGGAAGCTGGTATGTGCATTTTTACATGCTCCCGATTTTCGGTATATTTCTACCTGGTACAACTATTAGTGAAATGCAATTATGCAATGACAAGTGATGAAAGTATTAAATCATTTTCAGGAGTACCAAAAATTGCTCCTTTTGGATTTTCGGAGAATGCATTTGGCCGCGAAACAAAAGTCGCCTGTGTGTCTGCAGCTGGAACAAGTCTTCAGTGGTCTAAAAATGGCCAGCCGATCCAGGACAGCCTGGATGGTCTTAGAATACAAGAATTTCAAGGAACTTTATTTCTGACTATAGATAACCTACAACCGAAGCATTCCGGTAATTATACGTGCACTGCACGCAACCGGCAGGGCTCTGCTAGCTTCAGTGCTTTTTTGGCAGTGGCAGCCCCTCCAAAGTGGGAGAGAACCCCCGATAACAAGCTCGTATTATCTGGATCTTCTAGTAAAGAGCTTCTTTGTGTGGCATCAGGATACCCGGAACCAACTACAATATGGCTGAAAAATGGAGGTGATCACCAGACTATAAATTCGGGCCTTACACCGTTATTAACTATATATTACTATGATGGTGTTTAAATACATGGTATACTCTTGTACGCAGATTTCGAATATAGTTTTGATCAATTGAATAAGAATCTAAGTGAATATTACGCTTCCAGAAATCGTGCACAAGGGAACCGCTTTTCGGCTTTCATTAAAAGACTCTAGCGATGCGGGGTCGTATTCATGCCAAGCGTCGAATGAGCATGGAACAATACAAAATGACTTTCAAGTTTCTGTTTTCTGTAAGTCGAACGAATGTCAGCACGAATTATACTATTTTACTTGACTTCGGCCTCAAACTGTGATTACCGATAGATGGAATCGACTGTAGTCTACATATAAAAATAGATTTTTCAACGTGTGGCGTCTGTCGGATCACCGCCTGGTTTAACCGATGATGTTGAGATAATCAACATATAAAAAAAGCCTGTCGCGGTCCGAGATACACAAAATTTAACTGATTAAAAAAAAACATCAAAACGTTCAAGATGGGAAATAGAGCCATTTTTAACTAAGCGTCTAATTAAATAGAGCAACCGAGACTAAATATGGGTAAAGAAACTCAGTGAGATACAACAAAACAAAGTTATTCCTATTTTATGGGTATCGAAACGAGAACCGCCAAGCCAGTGCCTATACTTATAGCCAGAATCCTGATTGAATCAAATACTCCGCCACCGGCTAAGTTCACTGCAATGGCCGATGGATGGCGCCACATGTACCGCAATTTTTTTTAAATTATCTTGACTGCTAAGTTTACTGGACTCCATATTTGTTGAGAAGGCTGGTTGTTAGCACCAATACGAGTCATGTTGGTTGTTATTTTGCTGAGCTTAGCGAACCAATGGATTGGACTAGAAGCGACCTCGGGTATGTACTTAATAGTTGTACGCATTTGCTTGTATATCTCGAGAGACCGACGAGTGTGCTGAAATAGCTAGTCCTTGAAGAGGTTATAAAGAAGAATTATTCCAGGCCCTCCCGATATTGCACCCTTTGGATTCTCCAGGGCAACTGTAGATGGTGAAGCAAGGGTCGTTTGTATCTCTGCTGGGAAAAATCAACTGTCGTGGTCAAAAAACGGTCGCCTTCTACAAGACGGAGTGAATAATATCACCATCAAGCATTTTGAGGGCATGCTTGTCTTAACTATCAGTAATCTGCGTCCAGATCATTCGGGCAACTATACGTGCACAGCAAGTAATCATCAGGGAATGAGTACCTTCAGTGCCTTTTTGGTAGTGGCCGCACCTCCAAAATGGATAAAAATACCTCAGGACTTGGTTGTCTCAACAAAAGATGGTTCGAAATTGGATTTATCCTGTCAAGCTTCCGGTTACCCTGAACCAAATATAAGTTGGATAAAAAATGGAGGTAATTAGCCCACCGTGTACTATTCGACATGAATCGTTTCATTTATTCGATTATATGAAATGATTTATCTCTTTACTTTTGCAATTGATGATTGTGATTATATGAATAGTTGAATATTCATATACGAACATGACAATAGGCAATGCTTTGTCCATGTATATTTCCTATATATAATCATCGTCGAATCAAACGTTGGACTCTTTCAGAAGTTATTTATTCTGGAACTGTTTTCCAAATAAAACTTCTGGATGCCACCACTTCGGGTCCGTATTCGTGTGAGGCATCCAATGAACATGCAACTATTCACCATAAATTCGTGGTTTCACTATTTTGTAAGTACTTCAAATATAACAAAGAGGAAGCCATCCCTGTTTTTTCACCGTTTTTTCGAATCTGACAAATCGAATTGTTTTACTAAATCTGACATTTGCCTGTTCTGAAAATGAAGAAATGATGGTGCCACATGTGGATTTATTTAATTGTGCTATATCTAGCAAAAACCGTAATCGTATACGATTTCATATAAAACCATATCGTTGAGACCAAAATATGTGATTTTGGAAGCGCAAGGTATTTTTTAGTGAAACTATTAGGAGCAATTATGCAATAGCGCTAGAAAGTACTATGGAGCCACCATGTAACTGTGATGGGAAAAAGAATTGCATTTTAATATCCGTCAATTCGTTTGAGTCCGCACCAACCTGGAATACAAGATGAATGATATCATCTATAAGTAATCTATGAAATCAACATGGGCGACATAGTTACGCTAATTTTACATTTTTGAAAATTCCTTGGAGTCTCAACGTTCCGTTGCCAGCTGAAGCAATAGTGTTACAGGGTCGTTGCGATTTGTCAAGCGCGATTCAATTTGAATAAGCGCGCCATACTTTTAACCTCCTTAAATGGCCGCTGGATGGCGGTACCTGTATCATCGAGGTTATGAAACCGTTGTGGTGATGTGCTCTGATAAATGGACGTTATGCTTTTCTTGTGATGCTGTCTGCCAGTGGAAGTGACGACCGAGACTGTAATCATGTTGGTGGAGATTTTGTTGGTAGTCATTTACTTCACAGCAATAGGAAATGGATCAGCTGCAGGTATGCAAAAGTCTCGTACTTTGATATTCGTTTGATTGCCTTCCATTATAAGTCCATGAACAATAACAATACAACGTCTAAAGCGAGTAACACTCAGATATATGCATATTGCAGGAATGCCGAAAATTTCACCTTTCGGTTTTAGTGAAACAAGTGTCGGGGGTGAAGCCAAGGTTGTTTGCATTTCACCTGGGAAGAACCAGCTCAGTTGGTCAAAAAATGGGCAGCCTCTTCAAGATGGGCGTGATGGGATTACAATACAGCAACTACAAGGAATGCTAGTGTTGACAATTAACAGTCTTCAGCCTGAACATTCAGGGAATTTCACGTGTACTGCACAAAACCGTCAAGGAAGTAGTTCGTTCAGCGCCTACCTCGCTGTGGCATCTCCACCAAAATGGCTACGTATTCCTGACGGGGTTATTGTTATTTCATCAGTGGCGAACAAATCCGAACTAATCTGTGAGGCTTCCGGGTTTCCTAAGCCGACTGTAACTTGGTCAAGAAATGGAGGTAATATCAAGCCTTCGAGCAATTACGCCTACATGATTTTGTTGCCAAATTATCTACAAAAATGTATTAGACCCTTGCGATAAATATGTATAGGGCGAATACCTACAGTGCAGAATATATTAATTATTATTGTAAATCTTACAGAGATTATACATAAGGGAAGCCGGCTTGACATGAAACCCCTCGAGACAACAACCTCGGGCTCATATGAATGTGAAGCTGCTAATGAGCATGGGTTTAAACGTCACAGCTTCAGAATATCTGTCTTTTGTAAGTTGTCTTATTATGTAAACGCCTTGAGATCAATGCTAAAAATGTACGACACCCTCTTTAATAATGAGAACATTAATAAGTAAGCCGGCTTAAAGCTTAGCGCCAGTTAATCAGATTCTGCAAATGGCCGATGGATGGCGCCACCGGTACCGCCGAGTTCTCGAATCAGGTTGAGGGACAGATGTGGGTGACGCCATGTTCGTTTTATATTTCGGCGACCATTGAAGTGGTTAATTATGTGGGTGACATTTTTTCTACTCGTATTGGACAGGATTACACAGCACAGCGATGGAGCCGGTACGCAATAATCTTATCTTTTGTTAGTTGATATGGAAAGTTATATGTAAACAAGTTATGTAAACAAAAGTGTAGATTGTTCCTTATAATAACGATACATAATCTCTAACTCCCGTGTTGAAGTCTAAATGTTGAAGTCGTTCTCTTCGTACTCAGGCAACTACTATTTATTATACAATGGCATCTTACAGGAGTGCCGAAAATATCACCTTTCTCGTTTACCGAAACATTTGCTGGCAGCGAGGCAAAGGTCGCCTGCTTGTCTCCAGGACACAATACTCTTTCCTGGACAAAAGACCAACGCCCGCTACGTGATGGCGTAGATGGATATGTTATCCAGGAATTGTCTGGGACATCAGTGTTGACGATTGAGAAGTTACAACCTGATCATTCAGGAAATTATACATGCACGGCACACAATCATGAAGGCTTCAGCAGTTTTACCGCTCTTCTTGCTGTGATTGCTCCTCCTATGTGGCAAAGAATCCCTGACGAGCTGGTCTCGATTTCATCGTCGAGGATGTCCGCGTCGACCAGAATCGCTTGCGAAGCTTCAGGCTATCCTGTACCGAATATTACGTGGCGAAAGAATGGAGGTTGGTCGAATGTACCGTAGTGCCATTAATGTTTACTGTGTTAGAAAATGAGCACACAACATACGTTATATTTTCTTTCTGATACTGACAATATTGATACATTCCATTACAGAAATTATTTCCAGCGGAAGCGTATTATCGCTCTCTTCAAGTGGAAGCACTCTATCAGGCACTTATATTTGTGAAGCCGTGAATGAACACGGAACTATTCGCCACATATTTAATGTATCCGTGTTGTGTGAGTATCCTGACTCCTTCATTTAAACGTATTTTGGCACTCCAAAAAGGATGCTCACTTGGCCGTACGGCTCAATATCTGGCGAGGGATCTCATATAAAATAATTTACTTATATAAATACGCCACCAGTGATTTATTTTCAAATGACCAACGGATGGCCCCACATGAGCCGTGAATATCGTTTTTCACGACACCGTTAGATTCGATCGGAATATTTGTTCAGTCGCAATCCAACATTGCTTGAGTAATGTTTGTTGTGTATCACATAGATGATTCATGACTGTGTCAATGCTTTGCTTCCGAAATACACAGCTGATACCTACAAGAGCCATTAATTAAATAATAACATTGAAAAGCAAAAATAACTTACAAGCATTTTCTCTAATCCAATATCACGCCCTAAATGAAGATGCACCCTATCCTGACAACTGGCTGTTCACATTTATTTATGTGCAGACTCAAAGTCGAAGAATAGTAGATAGTATATCGATATACACGACGGTTAGAAGTGTCATCATCGTAATAATTTCACGAGTTCGTTCTAAGATCATCAATTTGATGGCTATTTTGAACCAACTGCCGGAGGTAAAGGCAAAGTCCTTTGTGATCCTTTTTTTTTAATGATGTTGGGGGCAAAGTCCGTTATGGACACCGTTAAGAAAGCGCTTATCGATGTATCGGGCAATATATGCGTTAACAGGTCGAGAATATGCTTATTGTCAGTATCTGTGAACTTGAACCGCAACATTCTGGCCATTACGCCTGCACGTTGCGAAACCGAGATACGCCTATGGGTGGCGGTTGCAATGCATTTCTAGAGATCACATCGCCGCCAAAGTGGAAAACGACTACTGCTTCTCAACATATCATTGTTTCATAGGAAATGCCCATTGAGGCATTTTTGCAATCATGAAAGACTCCCAGGTCGGTTAGATTCTTCGTCAACCGAAAGCTCTCTGGAATGTCATACCATTACCGAATACGGAACCGTATGGCATAAGTCAGAGTCTAAGTTATGTGTGAATAACGCTACTTGATCTCTCATTAATGCAATCTGCTGATTGTTTTCAATTCAATTCAATTATTTCTTTATTGACGGAACTGCGAAATATTACAACGTTTAAGTTCTCGTACTAAAAAATAAGATAAAAAGAGCGATCACCAAAAGTATTTCACAAGGTTCTTCGAGGTGACATACCTTCAAAACATATCACAAAGTCATATTGAACAAGATAACTACAAGTGGTTTACTGGATTTGGGTCAAATAAGATTTTAGCCTTTTTTTTCATTTCGAAGGCAAATTTCTGAACACAGGTGAGAGACCGAATCTCTCTAGGCAAAGAACCCCAGATTGACGGCAGGCGATAAGCGAGAGTATGGCGGCTTGATTCTTTAATAGCCAGTTTAATATGAAAGATTCATGACTCGCAAATCAGATTACTCGCGTATTTAGAAGTACTTGCCATCAGAGTTAAAAACAAGCACTTTTAAATTTACCACCATTTCAAAACATTGGGAGAATGGCCGATGGGTGGCGCCACATGTATCGTAGTCAAGCTGACGATACGCGCATTCGATAAGCAATGAGAAGCCATGTTTATTTTGGCATCTACCCCGTCATAAATGGACATCATGGAATGGACCGCTTTTATAATTTGGTTCGCTTATGCGTTTCACTATAGCGCAGGTACGTCCAACTTCAAATGCCGATAGGTCAATCATCCTATATTCCAATAATTTATTATTCAAATTCCAACGTCCATCCAACATATAATAAGCATAAACGCATTGGTATACTGACTTCACAATGGTTTCCAGGAGGAATACCATCGATCACGCCATTTAGCTTTCCTGACAAAAATGTAGTTGGCAGTGAAATCAAAGTGATGTGCTTTTCTGGAGGCGGAAGCACACTGGCTTGGCTAAGAAATGGTGTACCGGTTCAGAGCGACACTGCTGGATTACACGTGCAGTATTTTAACGGTTTCCTGGTACTATCCATAGACAGCGTTCAGCCCGAACACGCTGGCAACTATACGTGCATCGCACGAAATCGGGAAGGATCGAACAGTTTAAGTTCAGTGTTATCTGTTGCAGCTCCACCACAGTGGGTGAGTGTGCCTTCGGATATGGTTGTATCAGGCACGCCAATAGTGAATCTGCTGTGTGACCCGTCAGGTTATCCTGAACCGAATGTTACTTGGTATAAAAATGGAGGTACGTAACAGTTCGTATGAGACGCATTGGAAATCAATCAAATATGATTTAGGCTTCAACTCTCAGACGAGATACGTACCGAAACTGCAATTTATGTACCTTTCAGAATCGATTCAATCCGGGAAAAATTTTCATCTAAATTGGAGTTCCACCACTACGGATATGCTTATTGAATGTCAAGCCAGTAACGACCATGGTGCTATCAGACATCAATTTAAATTGTCACTCATTTGTAAGTGAAGCATTTTCCATGTCAATTTAACAAAACAAGCGGTTAAATACTCCGCCATTCGGTAAAGTTCCTATATATGGCCAACAGATGGCGCCACATGTAGTAAGAAGTTGATTTTAACGGTGTGTAACACGCATTGCCATCTTCGATGCCATGTTTGTTTTCGTTTAGACCCGAAATCAGAATGGCCGTTCAGAGGACACTTTTAGCCCTGTGTGTGTTTGTCCGAGTCATACATGGAGGTATGTCTAGTATTAAAATGCTATGTTGTACAGCAGAGAAATTATGCAATACAGCACAAAACAAATTGACCTTTATTCTTAAAGCCAAGAAGGGCCTGTTATATTATTAAACTTATTGTTATTTTTCAATCGAGTATAACATAAACTCTCAACTGAATCTTAGAACGTATCCTTAAATATTATATCAATATTTCAGAATTGCCACTCATTACGCCATTTAGTTTCCCTGAGAAGAATCTTATTGGAAGTGAAATTAGAGTCACGTGCTTTTCGGGGAGCGGGAACGCTCTCACTTGGCTCAAAGACGGTAGCGTTATTCGCGACAGTGATCAAATCAAGGTGGAGTACCATAGGGGGCTTCTAATTCTAGCAATCGACAGTGTTCAACCTGAGCACTCAGGCAACTATACTTGCATAGCGAAAAACGGGAAGGAAAGTACAAGCTTTAGTGCTTTCCTGTCTGTGGCAGCTCCCCCAAAGTGGAAAACTATTCCAAAGGACGTGATGATTTCTGCGTTAGCTGGAACTAAGGTCACATGTGAAGCGACTGGCTATCCAGAACCCAGTATCACCTGGACAAGGAATGGAGGTGTGTTCCTCCATACTATCATTCTTTGAATTATAAGTAAACCAAAGATATGCGCGATATGGCCGTTCATACCTTTCGTTGAACTATTTATCATTTGTAACGCATACTTTAACGTTCGAAGAACAGCATTATTACAACGTTAAATGTAATTGGCATGAACCTCATTATGGCTGCGTCACTGCAATTTCAGACACGATTCACCAGAATCGGGGAAGCACGGTTTTCCTCTCTAACACACATACAGGAACCGCGAACTATAGTTGTCGTGCTGGTAATGCACACGGAAGTATAGAACATTGGTTCAAGGTGTCAAGTGTTCGTAAGTAAAACCGATGAGTAAAACTCGAGGATGCCTGCCATTTTAACAAATCATGTATTATACATGCTGCTCCTTATTAATCGAGTCACTATGTGTGAGTGAGAATACAAGTACATATATTGTATATAAACACCACATTACCCTATATCAAATTTATTTATTCCCGTGTTGGCTTACTTACGGGTGCTGGATGCCGGGCACCAATTCAGAAATGTGTTTTTAAAATTTTTACCAGTGCCTTTCTCAGAGTTATTTTTAATGAGCAATGGATGGCGCCACGTGTACTGTCCAGAACTCTGGTGTTGAGATTTAACAATTATAAACGGTTGCCCTTGCTGTTTTAGCTGATATGTTTTGGAGTAAAAACATACATCTTCGAATTCGTCTTGTCATCTTCACTGCGACTACTCTGCAGTGAAATTGTGCATTTACGTAGTGAAGTTGTGAGATCTGAAGACTTTATATTACTGTTATATGTGTTGGCCACAGGACACAACGATAAGCGCTGACTATCAATGTTTATTTTAATGGATGTCATCCCAGAATCTCCCCATATTTTGCCCTTCGGGTTTCCCGAAATCAACGCTATTGGCACGAGTCTTAAAGCAACATGCGTTCCGTGGGGTACAGCGACTCTCAGGTAAACCAAAGAGGGCCAGAGGCTTCGTACTGGTGTGGATGGTTTCGAAATCAAAAACTTTGAAGGTATTGCAAACTGTCAACCTCACTATGCGGGAAATTATACATGCACTTCCAAAACCGCGAGCGTTTAAGCAGCTACAGCGCCTCTCTCACCGTATTGGATCTACCGAAAGGAAAGTCAATTACACCAAAATCGGTAGTGATCTCTTCTCGGCTGGAAGTTAACGACAAGATAGAGTAATTCACCTGCTCACTGGCTATCCACAAACTCATGTTGATTGCTTCAGTGGGGAACGGCTTATCCGCAAGGTCACGCTACTTGGACCAGATTTCAATATAAAGGGATACACCGCAGGGACATATACCTGTGAGAGCATCGAACAAATACGTGACCATTCGACACGATATAAACATTTCGATACTATGTAAGATAGAAGAAATTTGTTTAATAATATAACATCAAGAGGTGAATTTACATTTAAGCGCCACTTTACGGGTTTCTGTACATCGCCGATGGATGGCGCCACGAGTACTGTACGCGACATTGGAATTTGTTCATCAACAAAAAGTACTATTGGTCGCCATCTTTGCATAGCAAAGCACTAAACAATGTGTCAAAATGTGTGGAGTTCTGCCTGTCCTTCTGTGCTCTACCCTACTGTACTGTGCTGATGCGGGTATGTCCCGAACTTGAATTAAACACATTGGTGCCCTATAAGTCAGCAAATATTGTCGGATTTGTTGTATGTGCCTTTGCAGCATTCATAACAAGCATCCGTTTCAGGTATTCCTTTTATCACGCCGTTTGGGTTTCCTGAGAAAAGTGCAGTTGGGAGCTTAGTAAAAGTGGCTTGCTCCTCTAACGAAGCCGAATCACTTACTTGGCTCAAGGATGGCAATGAACTCCGTAGTAGTATGGATGGTATAGAGATTAAGCATCTCGATGGATTTCTACTGTTGACTATTGCAAACGTGCAGCCTCAGCATTCTGGGAATTACACGTGCAAAACGCACAATCGGGATGGCACGAATGGTTTCAGTGCTGTGTTAACTGTAGCAGCTGCACCAAAATGGAAAACTATTCCACCCCAAGAGATTATCATACCGATTGCTGCTGATACAGCTATGCGAACTGAAGAGCTGACATGCGAAGCGTCCGGCTTTCCACGACCACTCGTCGAGTGGTTAGTTAATGGACGG
The DNA here is from genome assembly GCA_019614645.1 of Stratiolaelaps scimitus. NCBI lineage: Eukaryota > Metazoa > Arthropoda > Arachnida > Mesostigmata > Laelapidae > Stratiolaelaps > Stratiolaelaps scimitus. Next base: position 652,595 of record JABWDB010000053.1, read on the forward strand.
ATTATCCACACTGGAGCAACTTTCAGATACGGTGACCTGGGCATAAAACCACCAATATCTGGAGTGTACTCATGTACTGCGAGCAACGAATATGGAGCTATTCGTCATGACTTCAAATTATCTTTATATTGTAAGGATTCTACTGTATTAGCCGATGGTGTATCCTATTTCCGTCGCTGCCCTTGTTAATAACCGATGGATGGTAGCTCATGTGACAATAAGATGAGCGATGTCTTGTTAATGAGAATCAATTTTTATTTTTCCCATAGTAGTGATGTTCGATTATACCAAAGGGCAAACGGATAATTCTGATAAGCAGGTCAGCATCGCGTCTAGCGAACACGCACATTTTCCGACAGTCCGATCGTTTGTTTAAGCTCACCGGTCATCATCTGTTTTTCTCACCCATTAACGACAGCAAAAGTAATTTCATTGATTTCAAACCGGGTTGTTATTTCGTGGTCAATGATTGCTCATCAAACAATTGTCAATTATATATCTTGGTAGATGAAATGTGTGGACCAATTCACCACTCCTCCGTTGGATTTTACCTTAACCATACATCCAAAGAGCGGGAGTCGTTGGAAGCCAATTAAGAATTCCATCTGAAATGTCCAGAAGAACATGTGGCCGGTACTGAGATTGTGACCGGCACCCTACGTCAAATAGCTGGACTTGTCGGATGGGTCTATTTGTAGAGTGTCGTTGATTCGTTATACAGTGCATCCGTGTCGCCTGGTGTTGAGTATGACTGTCTCCAGCTCAGGCAAAATATGGTAAATTCGAAATACAGGGAAGATTCAAAATAGTTGACCTGTGTTGCGTCTATTGAATTTTCTACTTACGGACGGAATGGATATGGGAAGGATATCTCACGCGAAGTGTGGGCACTGTATGTCTCCAAACAACGTGGCTTAATTGTTTTACCATTAAATCTTTGGAAAAAGTTTTAGCATAAGCATTTAAGCATAAACCGAAAGCGTTATCCTGTGCACACAGCGTTTGTTCTGTTAAACTCGCGTTTATTCGAATGAAAGTTTTTCAACCTAAAATTTTGCTTATGCATCCGTGCTAGTCAACTTTGTGATAAGAAATGTATGTTAACCGTTGATACTGAACGTATTCAGTAACATATCGTTTCCAAGTGGCATAAGGATGATAATAAGACAGAATTGTTTTATTTGTGGGGCGCATTCAATAAGACAATAATAGTCGTTCGCTAAAGATAACACGATGAACCCAAATGAGACAATTATGACATGCATACATTTTTGAGGCTGTGTATTGATAAACGTAACGGCGTTAATTGGCGTATGTAATTGATCCAGTGGCACCTCATTCTGCCGATAGCCACAAACCATGAAAAGGAATCACTTCGTTAATTCGCGCCTCATGACAAGTTGTCGCGTATGGCCGGTGTGTGGCGCCACTAGCACTGCAAAATAAGCTTTTGAGTTGCCTTATTTTTCGAATCTTTTATCAACATGTACGCCATCTTTATTTCGATCTATAGTCGATGCGTCCACTGTGTCTGCGGTTTAAAAAATAAATTAATGAAATATGTTACTATTGAAAAACTGTATAACGTGCTTACGTGAACTGGTTGGCATAGTGTTATTCATTGTAAACTGTGCGCATTGCGGAACTTCCGGAAGGCGGATTCTTGAAATCGGCACTTTAGAAAATGCAGGTTCGCTCGAAGTGAGCCCCTTCTCGTTCCCCACTGCGCTCAGTGCTGGTGGTCGAGTGAAGGTACTATGTACTGCAAACCAGGACAGCGACCTGTCATGGTATAAGGATGACACTATACTGCTGCTGCCTCGGAATAGTGGTCACAACGAGTACAACGCTTCTTCAATTCAAGGAATCGATCAGAGGATAACGATCACGGAGCTAGATGATGCTGTACTTCTGACAATTACAAATGCACAACCCATTCATACAGGAAATTATACGTGCTCCGCACGTAACCGGAAAGGCTCCAGTAGTTTTAGTGCAATCCTAACCGTAGCTGCTTCACCTCAGTGGACGAAGATACCCCCCAGAGCGATCACCATATCGTCACAGAGTCCTCAAGTGTTGCAATGTGAGGCTGACGGTTATCCAAAACCCGAAGTCCACTGGACAACCAGCAAAGGCAAGTTTCTCATGTCTACGTTACCAATAAAGTTGATAATGTGGGTTAATATTGTCAACAACCCTTTATAGGTATCGAGCCATCTAGAGATAGGTTCCGTTTCTTGAATTCATAAACCCTAAAAACATGTGTCACCCTTGCTGGCTCTTATAATTGAACAGGTACTGAGATACATACGGAGTAGATACATAGATTTATACTCATAGATACCATACTGTATGTCTTATGTAGTGTTAACAACGATACCAGTATACAACAACGGCAAAAAAGTGTCTCGCCTTATATTATAGATACGGCTTTTCGTTAGCTAGTTCCTATTCGCTCAATTTGATGATTCCCTTAAGCCATCAGTAAGCTATACGTAATACAATAGCTACGAGTAAAACTCAATCAATGGAATAGAGCATCCAGTTTCGTACAGACGGTCATGGTTACATTGTATATTTCAGGTGTCATTCAACGGGGTAGTAGCTTGCCTCTATCGTTTGTTAGCTCCCAGGGTGACTACCAATGTACAGCGTCAAATGAGCACGGCGTCATCTTTCATTCTATCAGCGTGATGATATCGCGTAAGAAGCGAACTGCCAAAATACCACGGTCGAAAATGCTACGGCCAATATTTAATACATCACATTGTTTGTCATACATATCCCAGCTGATGTGTGATACTTCTTTAGAGCTATCCTGACTTGTACAATTGTTGTTAAATGACAATTTATCTGGTCTTTGATTGATCTCTCTATATGTAGTACAGTTTAAGTAAGCGACATGAACCATAGGTCAAATAAAATATTTGCATACATAAGCAGTGACAATTAGTGACTGTACAGCAAAGTAAGGCATATTATATACTTACTTTGAATCAGATAATGAAACGGGCAAACCGCAATATATTGTAATATACGAACGGGTATCATGCAAGTTAGAAGCGATGAAGAACACGTAAAAATGAACACAGATAGAACGTACAATATTTGTTAACGTATAGCGCAATTATGGCCGTATTCGAGAGAAACTGTAGAGAAACAAACATATTTTTGAAGCTGTATTGTTTCATTCAATAATGGCTACTAATATCGCTTGAGAAGATCATCTTTTGCTGTTAGCATTTTAAGTACCACGACGTCTCTATCTTTCTCGCCGAGAGGTAAGTTTTCCCCTTTTTAGAATTTTTTTGATATGCTAATAATTAAATTGCTTAAAATAAATTGCTCACTTATAAACTATAAAAATTATTGAATATCGATATTTGTCATTGATGTATGCTTCGTTCTAATACGAATTTTATTTATTTCAGATCTTATTTCCGACATCAAGAAGGTATACACTCTGCATCCAAAGGATATATTTACAAATACAATAAATGTGTATGTGTGTGTGTGTGGATGGATCTGTGTAGGTTTAAGTGTTCGAGTGTACATTCGCGCACAGGAATTAAAGGACAAGATCGACCGGTAGCTTCTATCTGCTACAACTGCAACACCAAATTGGCAAGTCAAATTTGCAATTATTTAAGAAATTTAGTTATTCTCGAGGTGCCTCGACATGCGTAACATGGCCGGTTTAGTGATAGCAACACCGATGCCGGTATTATGAGGGCTGACGACAAAGTGGTCAGACAACGAAATGACCACTATCGAAAATTTGGTCTTCTTGAAGCCGGAGCAGCGTTAACCAGAGAGTGGCTAGCATACGCTGTACAAATGCTATCAAGGCTCTGAGCAATCCGCTGTTAATCACTTAGTTTAAGGCAACTTCTATGGGCCGGTATAAAGCATGAAGTGAATCAAGAAGAGACCAATGTGTTCTCACGCTCGCGTAAACTTTACTTGTCAATGGTGAACGGTAGAAGTTTTTTCTATCTATGAAAAACTGTGACGCAATTACAGATGAAATTGTCATAGCCGACTTAAAAGAATATTTTACCTATTTAGCTTTAGTTATGCGCTCCCACAACCTGAAGCAGGAATGCCCTACGGCGTTGATCAGCGATATCCGATAACGCAGAATCTACAGCATCCTAGTGTTGGCAATCCACGAGAATCATTGAATGGCACTCACAGTTGTAGTCCTTGCTTGGCTTTCCAGCTTTATCAGTAAAGCAGAATCCATTTATTTTTCTTCATTCACTCATAAACCCATGGCGCGAAGACTCGAACAATATTAAAAAATGACCGGACGAACGGGCGAAGCAGGTTTCTTCTAGATCTACCGCATACAGATGCATGTGATGTATATACATTTGTATTCGATTAGATATGATGGTGTGTCTGGCTTTGAATATTGCCACTACCGTTTCGTGGTCTATGTAAGTCGCCAAAGGTAACGATCGTGATCTAAAAATCATAAGATTTATTTAAGAAAATATGATATTGTTCTATATTTTGGCGAAGTGAATTCTCCTAAACTATTATATTATATCATCTATGATAATGTATAAGTTGTCACTAGGTATCTTCACGGCTTTGGTCAATAGTGGGAACTTACTTATTAGCGATTATTAGAGATGGACCTGATGCCATTAGAAAAAGTAATTCATCCAACTGAAAACCGGAGTATCTTAATAATCAGCATGAATCGAATTATCTTAATAATATGCGTTTGCTTTTTGTCTTATTTTTGCTGTCATGATCGGCACAAAACAGCACCCACATCACTCTCTGGATCGCAATCTGTTTCCCGATGCGACCATACAGCTCTTCGAAGACAGATTTCCAAACCAATAACATAAACTAATAACGTACATGACGAATGTCGACAGTTTTTGCTTTCGTCCACTATCAGTGTTTTGTTAGTAATACAACTACTAAGGTTTTCGGGCTGACTCTCAACCAACATTTAACCTCCACGGTACTGCTTTTTTTACTGCTACAACTAATATAATAAAAAATTGTAGGCAGTTGTACCGTGGACGTTAAATGTTGACTGTGGGTCAGCCCGGAACATTTATTGATTTTAATGATAATCTACTGAAGTATCATCATCGAGTTTTACACTGATGTCCTCCTGTGATGTAAGACACCAAACACGAATCAGCCAAAGCAGTTTGATCAGTGACGCCTTTTCATGATATGGACCAGTCAGCCAGCTAGCCAGTCAACCAATCCGAAAAGCTAACCTGATCTGTGTCGGTCTGTGCATTCGAACTTGATGATGATATCTGTTCATTCGCTCACCCTGCTTATCTTATATTACTGCTTGTTTGCTGTTGGTCTGCAGTGCTCTACTCTCGAAAAATAATGTTATTTATGATATACCAAATTTGTCTGAACGAGCCCAGTGTGTAGTAACGAAATCATATGTTATAGCAAAGGGAAAACACATAAATAATTCACGGCTGGCTGCGACAGAGCTGCTCGACTCGGTGACTAAGATCAATCGAGATCGTAGCCAACACACTGTTGTTGTTGTTGTGTGCCATCATGATCTGGCTGTGGCTGCCCTGCCTTTGTGATATCGTTTCATCCTCCTCTTCTTCTGTTGCTAGTGCCAGTGCCATATACACCACCCCTGTGGCCGCTAAGTGCAGAGCGGATCTTCTCGCTCTTCGCTAACATCGTCGTATCGTCATTGTTGGGATTGTGGCACTCCCATGTTGACAGGTGGCCTACCCTCCTGGTATGTGTGTGTGGTGCTTTTCAGGCAACTTTCTAGGACGATTCGGTGATGAAGGAAAGAACATATTACCTATAAGTCCCGGTCATGGTGACACAAAAACTATTCCAAAGACTGAGAAAACGAAATTAAACCATGATCCGGCCGACATTTTTAGAGATCTATATGAAATTTCCGATAAGGTTCATGGAATGAATTAATGAAAAAAAATTTTACCTAAAGAGAAACTTAACCATAATATATGCATGTTATGGGAAACTGTAAGCGTCCTTATGTTATAAGCCAGAGACTTAGAGACCTAGCCGTCCAAGCCACCGCGCTGTGTAACATTATTATCTATAAAAGCTTAAAAACAGTTTGGTTTATTTCCGTAAATTCTATCATTATTTTCCTATTTGTTTGGGCTATTAATTTTCGCGTTGTTTTGGGCTATTATCATTTGTCGAAACTGGATAGTCATTTTTTAACAACATTTACAAATTAATTATATATAGTTGATAACCTGAAATTGATTTGTTTCAGTTTAGGTCTTTTCAGGGACCGACCGAAACACTCTGGTACTTGAATTGTCATCTCCATCAGCATACCGCTCAAGGATTTCCTGATTACTGCATGAAGAATAATCTTTTTATACCCCTACCTAATTCATCACTACATAGCAAGCCTTGAATAAAGTAACCGTCAACTACGTGTACTTCTTTAGCAAGCTAGTTATGTTTGTACTTTAAAAATATGGCAATGTGAATTTTATTAATTGGGTGAAGCGGCGTACATGTGGTGCCATCTATCGGTAATGTTAGGCATTTTGCTGGCGGTTAGGTACCTTTCTGTTATATTTTTTGCACGTTCATTAAGCGACCTCCGCCCTTACGTTTTTGCTGACACAGTCTGTATTGTAGGCTCAAAACTTTTCAAGTTCGTATATTTCCAGCGCATGCATGTGACGTTAACGGAAAAGCTGAGGTCGCTTGAGGTAGCACCACTATATGATATTCTAACGTGGATGTTTAATTTGAAGTGCCACCCAAATTCGAAGAGAAACATTCGGTGGTGAGTGCTCGTCGTGGCGAAAACGTGAAATTAACATGCGAGGCTCAGGGCGACACTCCGTTGCATATGAAGTGGTCCAAAGGAAACCGGCTTATAGACAAGAAACCTAATAACAGGTTAGTTCTATAAATGTAGGTCTGACTAAGGTTTGGTCTTTGCCTAGTGGGCGACGGCCAACTCTAGTATAGGTTCGATTTATATATGATACCTTAATGATATTGCCGGGCCAGACTCCTACGCTGTAAAAGTAAATTCCTGCTAGAAACGAGATATACTCAGGTAAAATTGACACAAGACTGGATTCACCACGTTGGGAGAAATATGAGAATAGTTTATTCATATATTGTAGACGGTAAATTTAGAAGGTTCGGACTTCTAAATGACAATGGAGGAAGATCTCCCGTTCAATACCCTAGGGTTCGCGGGGAATATGAGAAGTCATCTTGGATTGCATTTATAACTAGAAGTTCGTACGTGTAAAACAAAAAAACAGTGTCACGTATCACGGGACTGAAAATAACACAATACAGTTTAAGCACTCGTAAAATACATAGCTAGATGAAAGATTACAGGGTTTCTATTTGCTACTACTCGAAGTATTGTTTAAAATATACACCCTTACGTCTAAGTATCAACACAGCGAAAAAAACATACTTTATCTACCATGCGTTTATACTATGAAGATTAATATTATTATCATTATATAATTTATTATCATTAATGTTCAAATGATTTTAGTGTAAGAGTGAAGCCGTGATAAGAGAACACTAAGTATATAAAATATTGTCTATAGTATATACATAATGATTAGGTCTATGGTAAAATCACCCTTAATTTCATTAGGACTGCAACAGATTGTGCAACCCTTCTTAAATTTGGATTGACGTCTCCATAAGTGACACGTCCCTGCGTTAAGCTCATATTTACTTGGGGATACGGAACGATTTAATGTAACCATGATGATATCGGTTTATTTGTCCTGTTTATTTCATCAATACAATATTTATTGAAAGCTGATATAATTTCGTGTTTTTTGTTATACTACGTTTTTGTTAACAAGCATCCGATTGCATTCAGTGGTCATCAGACATTTTTAGATCGAGCAACAGGAAAAATCTAGCAAACATGAAACGTGGCTCTAAAGCTCCTGTTAAAGTGGATAAGTCGAATGCCTGGGAGGTTAGTTCGTTGCTCGGACCAGCAGTATAACTGTTGGCCAGGCTGTTGGTTCTCTGTTCTCGTCTGAGTTTGTTCCTTTCGATTCTCTCCCAAGCTTCCCCCAGAGCATCCCAATCCCTGACGGCCCTCTCCCTCTTAAGCGCTGAGGGTTTGACACAGATCGAGAAAGTCTAGCGGTGGTGTGAGTGGTTCAGGGAGTCAGGAAGGATAGACCCCATCCGCGGGTAGAGTGCCAGCCACTGCACGCATACTGCTTGGTCCGATGTGAAGGCACAAGTAAGGTTTGGTAGGAGAGCGATGACCCCCTCTCCCTCAAGCGAATGTCAGACCCGGATCCATGGGGGAGGACACGTACAGAGGTGCGCAACCCCAAAGATGAAAATGAGGTTATGCTCCCGACGATGTGTTGAGGTGGAGAGTGCGATTTCTGAAGGGAAGGGTAAATCCGAGGTGGCTGTCAAACATCGCGTTGTGCAGACGACGTTATTTGAACGGGGAAGTGGCGGGAGTTTACTTTGTTTGGGCAACGCCCTTTTCAAATTTATGACGAGATTGCTCTTTGAAAGACAAGAATTAATACGCGCCTGGAAACAATCTCATCAGATATGTAGACGAGTCTAGCTATACACACTCGAATAGTCGTTCATTCAAATGCCAAAAACAAAAGCCTTCTTCGGCTGGTTTTGCCCGAAGATGTTGTAGCAGGAATACATCTCACCCTCTCTTTCTATATCTCGCGATCAGCCACATGAGCCAATGACATAATGTAGCACGTTAAAGAGCAAGCTTTACAGGCCTGCTGCTCCCACTTTATACGAAAGTTGAGCGAATTTCAATAGCATTACTTAAGTCGAGTATTTTACCTCATATCATTCAACATCATCATATATTCTGGTAACAGGTATGAAATCTATGAAACCTACGCTGATCAGAGTATGCGGTCGGAATTATTCATCACGACAACGGAACGCACCGATGGAGCCATCTACACCTGCCTCGCTCAAAACGAACATGGAACCGATGACCGCACCGTAAAGCTACTCATTATTGGTTTGTATTAATATAATAATAATAATAATAATAATAATAATAATAATAATAATAATAATAATAATAATAATAATGATTAATATTATTTTACGAGTCGAGTAGAAAATATTTCCACTTTGTATTTTTCATATTTCAAATTCGTGTTATTTCATCGAAAAGTATGAAAAGGCAAACGCTTTAACCGCGGGAGTAGAACAGTGTGATGGTCCAAGGCTGCTGTGATGTTGCCGTCTTCAACAAATAAGCGAAACGTTGGGTGCACTTTTGAATACGTTACATGTTGTATAGTAATTTAGTTGGCTGCGTATTATGTGTCCGCGAAGGGACTATTTTAGTTACAGCCATCCAAGCCAAGAAGAGTTGGGAAAGACAGATTCAGTAATTATGTTGACACACACTTCTCATTCACACCAATGAGCATAGCAGCCTGATCCCTTCCTGTATACCTCTGGGGCTTTTAAATCGTAAATACTACTTAAAAGATTTGACAAACTGTTCTACACAAAATTCACTTGACCCTAGACACCCTTCGTAATATACAAACGTATGAAAGCAGACTGTAGGAGAAATTTCGTATTTTCATGTGAATATTTTTTGTGTTCGGTATTTGTAGCATGTACATATGTAGCCTGACACTTTTGCTTTGAATAAATGTATGAAATTATAATTTTACGTAATGCAAGTATTGTCTTGATTATGATGCAGAGGTCCCTCAGTCACCGCGGGATGTCAAGGTCTCGGAAACATGGAGTCGCTCAGCCTCGATCAGCTGGACGGCTCCATATGCTGGCAACTCCCCCATAACTCGATATACTGTTCAGTATTGGCGTGTGGCTCAATCTCACCGCCTCGAAGAACTAGAGGTCGTTGGAACTCAGACTTCAGTACTTCTGTCAGACTTGCGGCCAGGGATTGCTTATCAGGTGGCTGTGGTTGCCGATAATGCTGTGGGTAGTAGCCAGCCGTCATCCACGATCACCTTTACAACTGGAGAAGAAGGTAAAACTACAAGTAGGCTGTGTTCAATTGTATTTCGACAAAGGTTCATTATATGTATATTTGTTCATTGGCTGTGCTCGTTTTGGCCGTTATTGACATATATATATATATATATATATATATATATATATATATATATAGATATATATATATATATGAGTGCATCGTTCGCTGTTTTTATATTTGACAACGATACTACTATAAATCAGTACTAAGATAAGGCTGAAAAAGGGTATTAGTGGCATTCTCTATGTATATCACTCGTAGAGGGGGGTATGTATTTCTTTCTACTTCTCTCTTCCTTTGTTGTTGTTCTTTGAATGCAATATATCGTCTCTAGAACCAAGTGAGGTTCCAACAGACTTTCACGTCGAACCGAAGGGCCCACACACGATTCGGGTATCGTGGAAACCTCCTCCTCGTGACGAGTGGAATGGTCAATTAAAAGGTTATTACATCGGCTACAAACCTAGTGGACATGGCCAACCTCACTCATTCAAGACCGCGGAGTATAAAGAAAACTCTACGAATGAGTTCTTCCTCACCGGGCTGCAAAAAGCGACAGAATATAGGTACGACATATTAATAATAATATAAAGGAAGAAAGAACGTCATATAAAGTGAAGATAACGATATGCCGAAGATAACAATGCCATAATAATGTGTGTGTACATTTGTAGGTTCACCGGAAGATATATTAAACGTTACAATAGGTCGGAATTTTTAGGGATTATGGGGGTGGGGGGAGGGGGGGGGGTGAGGACGACAATGTCCCGAGGAAGGCGATGGCATTGCCTCTCTGCACAGCGAGGGACAGGCGCTGCAGGAGGAAAGAGCCAGCGCGCTTGTCCCCGGTGGCGCGGATCAACCTATGGTAGACCCCCTCGAGGAAGTTTGCAGTGAGAGGGCCGTGCCCGCCCAGGGTCTCAAAGGCAAGGGGGGAAAACAGGTGCGTTGCTTGGAGTGCGGCGTACTTCCTCAGCTTTGCCCGCTCCGCACGCGCTACTGCGTAACCGGGGATGGTTGCACAGTGGTTGACATAAGAAGGTGCTAGGGTGTCAACCACAGTGCCGTCCCAAACCAGGTGCTGGCCTCGATGGAAGGGGATAAGGGTGAGGCCGTCAGGGCGGCGCCCGTCAGAGGTGTCGAGGCCCTGTGGCTCCCTTGTGCAAGGGATACCGGCGGAGTGGAGGGCCCTCACGAGCGTGTCAATAGCACAATCGTGATACGAACCGTAGCCACAGAGGCATCCGCTCGCTGGCACCCATGTGTATAGTGCTATTGTTTATCTTAGCTGGCTGACTGGCTAGCTCGCTTGTTCGCTTGTATTCAATCGTAGACAAGGAATCGCGGGCCACTTCCGTTCGTCATAGCCGGGACGGGGGGGTCGCCATTCAGGGTTAAACGAGAGTTTCTCTCTTCATCTCATCCATATTCTTAGGATATCCTGCACCGAAAGATTAATATATATAATCGAACACATAATCAAATAAGTAAATGATTTTCAATATAGTGAATAACTCTATAGCTAGATATCGTATTATATATTCGCTATTAATTATTAGATGCGAATATATAAGTACGCATGTCTGCAAACATACCTAGTCCCGGACGGTATAATTTAATACTTCAGTATCGTGTATTTTTTTATTTAGTCTATTTTACACAAATCCAAATAGAATACTAGGTTTGATATTATAATATAAAGCATATCCGATTCAACGTGATGTCTCCAGTACATAATAATTAGTCAGATGAATCAGTTCTATCGTCACAGAATCTACCTAGCCAATATTAAGCATGGCTAGCTATTGGGACGACACAGCTATTTGTGTAATTAGTTAAATGGCCTTATTATACAAATTGCCTGATTATATTTTAATATAACGTAGAGTAACCATCGATTGGCTAAATGTAGCCAGTATTATCTCAGCTCAAATGATTTCGAGCCAATCGCGAGCATTGTGAGTTGTTACTGACGATGGTCATAACTTTTACAGTGTGGTGGTAAAAGCATTCAACGGTGCGGGCGTTGGAAGACAAACTCCAGATCTTCACGTTAAGACGCTTGAAGGTGATGTGCCGTCTCCACCCAGGGTACGTTAATTTCTACTCTCGTCCCTTAGCATAGCGACAAATGCTAATGATAATAATCATCTTCACAGCCTGCTCAAACCTGGTGAACTTCTCCACCGATCAGTATTGTGTTTTAATATTTGGAAATATTCATGATAAGTTCTGCTCAGGAGACTTATGATGTCTAATATATATATATATATATATTGGTGGCTTTCTCCATGCACAAAATAAATTGGCTCCGCCCAGCTATGTTTAGTGAAACTCCACCATGCTACAAAAAAAGGTAAATAGTTTCATTGGCTGCATATACAACGACCAGGTACTTCCACTTTTCGAGGGTAGATCCATTAGTTTATCGTGTCGATCGTTAAACGGAAGAATGCCTACCGTAATTCGAATATCTTCTGTCTTTGCCACGATTTGACAATAGCACAATCGTGATACGAACCGTAGCCACAGAGGCATCCGCTCGCTGGCACCCATGTGTATAGTGCTATTGTTTATCTTAGCTGGCTGACTGGCTAGCTCGCTTGTACGCTTGTATTCAATCGTAGACAAGGAATCGCGGGCCTCTTCCGTTCGTCATAGCCGGGACGGGGGGGTCGCCATTCAGGGTTAAACGAGAGTTTCTCTCTTCATCTCATCCATATTCTTAGGATATCCTGTATAAACACAAGAAGAACTGACGCGGTTGAGCTATTACGACGGCGTAGCAATAGCGTACCTGTTAAATATCACCATAAGCGACGCGATGTTATACGGCAATCCGTTGAGCTTGATTAGTGTTTATTGTATATATATATATATATATATATATATATGTAATGATTTTAGAACAATTATTTGTTGCAAGTAACTGAAGAACACAACTAATTATGCTTTAGTAACTCGCCAAGGTTGTTCATCTGCCGGATAGTTGGTACCGTCATCTTTTACAGCACTCAGTTTCTTCATAATTTTACTACTCTGATTTAATAATTAGTTTTACAATTCATATCCACTCTCTTGTACAAATCCAAAAATAGTTATGGCAAAATTTCAGCCCACCTTTTATTCAAACCCAGCCGGGTCTGTTTCATCATTTCAGAAAATCATTTTCAAGAACCGTCGTTACTAAAAATGATATATTATAATGATTTAAAATATTGTTTAGCACAGACTAAACAACAAAGTATAATTTGTGTCTTGTTTGTGTAGTCTTCTCCATTTAACTCTAATGGTTTGTGTCCCTTCATTCAGTCATCTTTCAAGGGATTTAATGCCACTGTGTTTAATATTCTTGATGGTGATGGTAGCACTATCTTCCATTTCTGTATTGGAAAAAAAACAAATGTTATCCTCGTTGTATGTCTTTTCAACTCCAGGTGTTCGTGGGTGCGACAGGAACTAGTACCATCACAATTCAGTGGGTTCAGGCCCCCCAAAGTGGCGCAAAGGGTTTCATCGTCTATTATCGGCCTGATTCCGATCTTAATCTCGGCTGGAGGGAGACTCAATTGGATGGCCGCATCAATCAGCATACATTGCAGCACCTTATCGCCGGTAAGTGGCGACCAGGCAGAGAACTAAGCAAAGGTGGCCCCGACAGGTCCTCATAGTACTACCTAAAAGGTTAAGAGCTGAGGCCTGCCAGATAGGGGAACCGCTGAGGGTCAGCTCGAAAAACAGTCAAGTGACGGTCAGGCAACATTCTTCAACTTTTGATCTCTATTAATCCCTTGTTCCTTGTTTCCGAAAGAATACTCACTGGGGTATATATGTCTGACAATTTAGGTAAATATTTACAAAGTGTGCATTTGAAATAAGCGCTTATTCAAGGGGTGATACCTAAATGCATGATCACTATTTTAATTAGAAAGTTTATATTAGCTATATATATATAACTATTGCTCTACTTATTCTTATTAGGAACGTTATACCAGATATATGTCAGTGCGACGAACGAGTTTGGCGTGGGGGACCCTTCTGAGATCATCTCAATGAGGACCCACAAGTCACTCGCGTCTGACATGACAAGCCTACTATCAACAGCTCTATTTGGCGAATCCGGAGGAAGCCAACCAGCGCTACTGAATCTATTCGTGCTTGTTCCGGTTCTCGCTTCGCTTGTGACGATCATAGTCGTTGTGATTGTAACGTGTGTGTGTCTACACCGAATTAAGGCCAGACACGCCAGGGCCATGCTTGCTGGACAGGTAGTTACCTAATAATAGATGTCTCAGAATGATGTTGACAGTAACGAATTAAATATCAATTCAATGCGTTTCTACATTTTATTCGTGAGAGAATATATCGATGAGTTCCATTCGTACTCCAATGAAAAACGGATGCTTTATCATAATCAGTTGCTCCGTCAGTAATATAATCACCACTATTTTCATTTAATATAGCAAATATCCCCTTACCTGCAGCCACGTTTCAGGCTGTATACGTTGCCATATGTAATTCAGTCGCACAGAAACAAAGAAATGTTGTACAAATGGAAACATATGCCAGCGCTAGTTACGAACATACTATATAGCAAACAAACCAACTATGTGATAATCACCTGCAAATAATACCCGCGTACATCTTGTATCTACTGCCTGTAATATACCCTCTAATATTTTTCGGGTGTGCTCGTAATTTTCAGGCAATTCCACTTGATCCAAAGACTTACATGACGATAGCTCGCTCTCGAATGGCGTCAATGGACGGTACATGCGACGGCAACCCGCCGAGTAAGCTTTATCTCGTGCCTTTGGCTCCGGGCAGCCATTTACGAGCTGTACAGGGTCAAATATTTAATCCTTCCGGATCATTGTTGCACCCTTGCCCGGCTTCGTCCGGGAGTTCCCCAACCTCACCTTCATGGTCGTCACAAACCTGTTCAATGCGAGCCCCTCTGCTACCAAAATCCCGTGGACCTTTGCCCGCCGCCCCCGTCCTAGACGACGATCCGCCAGAGCTTGACCCAGCTGATTCACAATGTGAATTTGTGCAACAGCGACAACAGCAGCAGCAGCCCCATACAGACTTGAATGGTTCCCATGGTTTGTTCCTTTTTTTGGTTTGCTTGTTTGTTTGATCGGTTGCTTATACTTTAATTACTCTGTCGTAATTTTTGATGGTTATATGCTCGTTTAGTTAATGCAGAGTTAACATTAAATTTATTTTATTTAAATGCTTAATTGTATATCTAGTATAGAATTTAAATGCACGCATGCTTGAAAGTCTTTGCAAATTACTCTACCTTTAAAATGCATTATCTGTAGTAAGTGTATTTGAAAGTGTGTCCGCACCAAAATTGTAAATATGTATATGAACTATTATATATATATATATTTATTTGGCTTTTTTTATTGTTTCTTGGCTTTTATCTGTTTTATTTTAAGCGTTTATGCTGTGATTTTAAATACGTTTACAATGAACTTCCCCGGAATCCAAACGCCACTGACCTTCATATATTTGTATGTCTACTAAGTATTTCAGTTTTTGCACGTGTAGTCTTTCATTGTGGCGACAGGACGACTTGGCGATTGAGAAGGATGAAATTAATAATAATAGCTCATACTGACGACTTGGAAAAGACGAAATTTAAAATTTGCGACCATCCGCCGAGAAGGTTCCACTTACGTTAACCGTACATAGCATATATTAAGTCAGATCAGTTAAAACGTGATATGTCTAAGAATAATAATAATAATAATAATTTTAAGTTCACTATTAGCTAGTTAATTTCAACCTGTCAATTAGCCTCCCTAGCCACAAACAATTGTCCTCAAGGTTACATCACATCTGAATTATATTGAAAAACTATTCTTTGCTCTAATTGACATTTCATTTGTTCTTATTGTCTTTCATGTAACCTACAAATTGGAAATTGTTACGCGTCGACGTAATGAAAAATGCGTGATTATTCATTCGTCGTTCGTTGACTCAATTGCTGCGAACGTTCAACTGTTGTATCATCACCGACGGTGGCGGCTTCGGCTTGGGATCATTATTAAACATGGTCGTCATTGATTCGCGCATTCAACTCGATTCACTCTACGATTTGATTGGTCTATATTTGGCTGATACAAACTTGCATATGATTTGCTTGATTGTGATCGCCGACTGGGATTCTCAATGTCACAGTGCAAACAATAGTGCGAACTCTGCCAGCGGGCTGTATGCAAACTCTCGACGGTAAACAGATACCAACGGCGGGGCAGCCTTCACCTAAACAACTGCCGCAGCCCGAGTACGGACAAAGGTACGTCACCCTGCATCCAGACAACAGGATGTGAATGCAAGGCCAACGGCACAACAACACCACCACCACCAAACTGCTTCAGCTCGGAAAAGACCCATCGATCTGCACAGTGCACCTACTTGTCCTGGTTACCATGTCGTTGGCGGCTGGTGGATAGTTTGGAACACTGAAACAATCTCGCGGGGAACATATATATATATGCCTCTCGCGGCATTGTATATAGAATACTTTCGTCCGAACGTCTACCAATGGGGTGGTCGGGTCATAGCACCTACGAGGGATATGGGAATTGCCACCCGTGATACTTGTTATATTTGACTACGGCGGCAGTCAAATCCGGTAGTGGTCGAGTGGTGATCAGCTTTGGTATAGGTTACCTTTCGTCGTAATAACTATAAACTCATAAATAATTAAGTGAAGGGTGAACTTATGGGGATGAAAGCAAGGCCAACATAATAATCATAAATCACAACAAGCAATTGCAAATGGAGCAGACGGATCGATTGCAACAAGCTAAAGTCACAGTGAAAAAGGACGACCCTGTTTCACTCATCTACGAGATCCCCCGCGGTTGGACACACATTGAACGAACATCATGACTTCGAGTTGGGCAGAGATGAGACACACTCTGATCTCGAATCCGTTCATTGGGCGTACCAAATGAAACGTAAGTGAGAGAGTGGATGAATGTATCAATTCTAGAAATGAATGCTCTTATGGCTGGTGTATGCATGATATAGTAACAACACCTTTCAAGAGAAGTGCAACAACGATACGATTTATTTTCCTTCAATGGATGTTTGAATGATGTCTGAATGCGGGCAGTCTCATCGGTTATACATGAATTCTATAGAATGAAATGCGAGTGCTACCTTTGAGTGAAGGGTGGATGTCGAATTGTGTGCACGAAGGTCCAATCCTATGTTGAGAGCGTGAGAGCGGAAAGCGAGAACGAGATTCGATTCAGGGTGGCCATTGCAAAGTCATCTCTCAATGATGCCAGTCATGAAACAGCGGAAACCAGCTCTGATTCAAGAAACAAGCCTTAATAGAGCCAAGCCTTGGTTGCGGCTTGGTTTATTCTCATTACGGTGATACTGAAAAACGAGCTAAACATACTAATTGCTCTCAGGGTTGCCGCTTCGGAGACCGCGACATACCATGAAGGAATCAGCATCATAATATAAACAAAGTAAAAATCTTGCATATAAGAACACAACACACACACACTGCAGAGAGTTTGCACCATATTAAGTAGTTACCTACATTACTTTATTCAATGATGATGGCTTAACATATGCCAGTTCCTCATTTTCATTATATTCGGTCATTTCTAGGTATGTCGATATACAGCAGCCTCCGCCTTTGCCACCAGATCATTCAGTGGGACCACCACAGCCTCCACTTCCGGTGAATCAAATGCTACCGTGTCCACCATTGGCAGATATTACCCAGACGACGGATGATGTCGACGCGCTCAAAAGACAGCAACACGTCAACGAGGAGATGAAGGCCTTCTTGATGAATCATAGTGGACTGCCCGGCATGATGCAATTACCTCTTCAGGCGCAACAGGTCTGTGAGTATCTGTTTAATGTGCGTCTCACCCGCCCTTCGTCCTGTCACTGTATTTTATCGTTTGTGATAATTATGTTGAAGAACGTTATCGATTGCTTTGCATTGTAGATTAAGAGCGCCATATAAAGCTCAACCGATTAATACTTATGAAAAGGTTTTAGAGATTATTCATAACTTATAAAAAATCAGCTAATATATGATTTCAGTTAGTTATTTCATCAGTAATGACAAATCATAAGTGTTATTCATTTATCAAGAAAGTAATATACATTAGGTTTCGTCATCTATCTGTCTGTTATTAACCATAGGTGGTCACAAAGACTAATCTGTGAACCGTGTGCGTTTCGTGTTCTTACGTGTTCATGTCGGCGTTTTTGTCATATGTTGTTTGTTTGTGTGTGTGTGATTGCAGAGTCCCGCTTATTAGATGCATAATTGTGTACAGTAACACGAATCCTCTCGCCGTAGAGACATGCACTCATGCACTATTGCACTAATCAGGATATTAGAAGTATCTCACATTCTCCCATTGGTGAGTGAGGTTCACTGTATCTTTGGCATAATAATACTATCGTACGTTTTTTCCATTGCATCCTTCGGGATCTCAAAAAGTTTGTATTCTGCCATCAGCACCATTCATTATTCAATATATGAATAATATTAACCCGGTTAAAAATCGTGTACATCTAGATGTATGCTTTATCTAAATCGTTTTTGTCACTTTTATTGTTATACGGATCGTCGGCCACTTAACGACTCATGACATACAGAAATCGCAAGACAGTTTACCAACTGTATCCGCAGCCAAAGGGTGTGTGTCAAGTCATTTTCCAAGCTTCGAGTCGGGACGACTTCTCTCGACCGCCACAACGAAATTAGCTGCACCATCCTCTACCACACATGGAGTAATGAAATCAAGAAGGTCCTGTTCGGCTCCCCTGGTGGCGCGTGATGCATCACGAGTCGCGAACATACTCACTGTGCATCAACTGCCTTCACCACCTCAAACGCCACCACAGACCCCAGCAAGGTGTTGCTGCTCAAAGAAAGATTCCTCTGTGACGCCAATAGCTGTCTGTCACAGAGCTGACGAAATGACAACCGAAGACTCTAGAAGGGCAGCAGCAGCAGCAGAGGCTTTAACTATTCAACAGGACATGATTGTCCCATTATCCCGTAGCCAGGGATCAATTAATCATTGGCCGCCTACGACATCTGTATCAGGAACAACTACAACGGTAGGATTAATATCGACCACATGTGATTCCACAGCAGCAAATCCATCGGTTGGCAACGACAAAGCGATCCCCTTCTATCCAGATATTGAAGAGAAAAAATCAAGTGTTCAAGGTTCCTTATCTCGATCTAGGTCTGTTTCCAGCTCAGATTCAATGCACATTTATGATTAGATTGCCGATAGTTTGTACTTCACAGGAGTGCAGACCGACAAAACATAATCTTTCTCTATAATATATTGGTGCATTGAATAACAAATGTTTTTCCTATTGGCGAAGGATATATGACATTAAATCGGCACCACCAATAATTATGTGATTAAGTGGTCATGCAACTTCAAACGATGACACTGCGTCTGGGCGACTTCAAAAGCTAGAGTCGGTAAAATTGTTAAATGCATATCTGCAAAGACATAGGTCAACATTATTGCTATATTCTATCATTAGAGATGAACAGTCTGCCGTACATCGCCCCCTCCGCCGGGCAGGCGCTCCTACGATCTACAGAACGGAATCAAGAACTTGTCAGTAAGACCAGAGGTGATAACAACAATCCATCACAGAAGTGTAAACGACACGATTGAGCTATGGCAATGTAAGTTGATGGGATTGGCGAATGGCCGAAAATATAATAAAATTCATCAGCAATTCTTTAATATTGATAGAATAAGATGATTCTCATCAA
The DNA here is from genome assembly GCA_019614645.1 of Stratiolaelaps scimitus. Classification (NCBI taxonomy): domain Eukaryota; kingdom Metazoa; phylum Arthropoda; class Arachnida; order Mesostigmata; family Laelapidae; genus Stratiolaelaps; species Stratiolaelaps scimitus. The sequence goes on from JABWDB010000053.1 coordinate 672,439, forward strand.
ATTGTATGTACCAAATGTGTTAGCAGTTGGGAAGGTTACTCGTTAGTTCGATTAAGTAGAGAAGCGTTAAACAGCATCAGCTATCATAATTCGCAGAGTCGCTTCAACGCACGAAGTGCACACGTGTAATCTAGCTAATATATACGAGCGGCATGACTGATAATTTCCGACGATAAGTGGGCATGGGATGAATCTCATAGGATATAGCAGCATACGGATTTATTGGCAGTTTGAAAACACAAACGTCAATGAATGAGTGAGTGAGTAATGATAATAATATTTACGACGACCAATTGCTTCTGGTATACATGGTGATGGTAATGATGAGTGATTCCCATCTGATTAATTATGCGCCAATAAAAAATTATTGTGCTGTTAGAGAAGTCAAGAGATCGGAGAACTTAACGAGATTTCACATGAGACAGAGACACGTTCCCTATGGGAACATGGAGAGCGCGCAAAAGGAGGCAGAGAAAACCAATGGAATAATGGAGACCCTAAAGGAAGAACACTATGAATGAACCTACAACAGATTTGTTGTGCCCTCAGGACATAATTTGAGCATCGGCTCATCTCCTAATTCAAGCCTAAGCATTCATAGTAGATTGATATTTATTTATTCATTATGAAATGTGCGTATGAGGGATGTAAAAATATGATTTCACCTTTTCCAAACTCTGCCATGTTACAAAAACGGCAATAACAAGATGCGGCAATAACAAGAAGTACGTGTGCGGGCCGTGATTTGGCCGGGTGCCAAACGAGCTAAAAAGAATACTAATGAGCAGTCACCAAATAGTGTTATATGACTCTTTAGAGATTTATTAAGTGATTTATACATGCATAACAATATATATATATATATATATCTCCATCTAAGAGATATATATATATATCTCCATCTAAGAGATATATATATATATATATATATATCTCCATCTAAGAGAATATGTGAGCCATATTGTCTCGCGTCTTACATGGGTACGAGCGAAGAAGGTCTTCGCTCTGCTCTAGAGAGAAGGTGAACATGGGAGGAAGGAGATGGTGTTAGAATACCGATGAAATATATATTAATCTAGGTGGTGATGAAAAATGTATGTAGAGTGTTCGGGACAATGCAATATGACAAGCGTGTCATTGCGCTCTAAAGTTGGTACTTAAAACGGGAGTTAAGATACCTACTTAAACAATGGGGCATTTCACTCTCGACTGTGAATCATTTTATTTATTATGATATATAGCAGGAACAGTACATTTGTGAACCATATCGACCCCAAGGTACTCTGAATAACCCCTGAGAAATGACCTAGGCGTTTCTCTTTAACAACGTTTGAGGTCGTTCGATGTTCATCAGTGATCGGTTGCTGGTGTATATATATATATATTACACACTTGCATTCAATGAGTTAAAAATCCAAAGAGAGAAAGAAAGAGTATATAAGGTTCACGCTTGTACCCACACAGGCATTATTATGCTGATAATGGTAATTTTTACGTTTTTCACATCCGAGTCTCTGTCCGAAGGTTCTCAGCGTTGCCACCTCTGCGATGTAAAGACTTGACTGTATGTATTGTAAATATGATACAACGAGTGATAAAAATTATGAGCGGGAACGGACTCTGTGCTCAGTAAGTTTATAAAAAGCCATCTTAATAATAATAATAATAATGATAGATACTTTGCTGAACAAAAGTATTATGTTTGTATCTTAATGACACCATTCAGTTTTTATTTCGTTTTCTATATTTATTATGTTGTGCAATCAGAGAAGACTGCTGACCCAATGAACGTGATTATCACACGTTATTATCGTACGTATTGAGTCTCCCTTCCGGATATTTGCGATTGTTTACTATTCCCAGAACATCTAGTCAACATCCTCAATTAGAAGTACTTTTTCCATAGAGATCCATTATAGAATTTCAAATTCAAATTCAAATTCAAACAAATGTTTATTGACGGAACTGCTAGAAGGTCGACTACCGAATGAACAGGTCTCTTGATCGACTCGGATGTTTAGTGGACGTTCTTGAATAAATGGGACTCGCCATTATTAAACGACGTAAGATTGACCAAACGCGTCATACTCTGATAACTATAATTATACTAATCATAACCGAAGGAACTCGATAAGTGTTAATGCAACAACTATAATAGTCTTATAAATATAAGATTCTAATATAAATGAGTGGATAGTGCTATTAAATTGCTCACAATAGTAATACATTAATTTCAATGATTGAAATATGTGAAAATATGAAATAAATAACAAAACGAACAAATATGTGCACGTGTGTTTTCACTTGAATATCAACTACTTTGCCATCATTAAGCCGTTTATAGATAGTGCAATTAACAAACCCCATATCACCAGTAAGGTCAACTTTATACTATCCAACTTCCATCTGCTGATTTCTTACCTGGTAATAAAATATATGTTTCAATACAAACATTTTCTGTAAAAGGTAAAAGGTAAAGCTTTATTGGTTTATTAAAGAAGCTGCAATTTTACGATGCTTAAGCTCTCTTACATGTCACGCAGCGGGGCTCGAACCCACCGCCTATTATTTGGTAGTAAAATAGGCAGGCGTGAGCCAGTGTAGAATAAGAGATGTTAAAGATTTTTTTTATTATTGTTTTATACTCAGTTATACAGTCAAACCCCGACTATCGATCTGTGCCAAGACTGAAGCTGCGTCTACATTTGCGAAATAAACATTCTCATAAAAGCTCCGTTCAGCTTCTTCAGCTTTAAACATAATAATCCATTATATATATATGATATATCGTATATGGTCACCTGATTATGCGACGTTCTTCCTGTATCCTTTGACGTTGGACGGCACCTGGATCACCAGGTGTGTTAAATTTTGTTCTAGCGTGTTTCGTAAAACTACGTCAAACTGATGGAAGCTTGCGTTTGCCGGCAAAGTGGCGCCAAAGTACACGTATTGAAATGTCGATTTCTTTGGGTTTGAAATACAGTGGTGTTTATTAACTTAAGGCACCCCATATATTTCAACAAATCGTTGCAAAGGACGCACATATTTGAGGAATTTATCCTCTGTCAGATTAATGTACGTTTTAAATAACACACATAGTATAAACAACAGCGCAGATGACGGCGCGTGCAGCGCGCTACAATGAAATGTCTAATCTTCTCAGTTATCGAGTGTTCTCGCTGAGTTGATCCAGTTTGTGTTGAGCATTCCCGCTGTGTTGTAGTCAAGGGACACGCTTCGACCCTTATAGATGCAGAGAAAGCAGTTATAACTACATAACACCGAGCAGGAAAGACCCAGGCTGCATTTGTCAAAGAAATTGGCAGAATTCGTTGCGTAATGCAAAATTATTAACGCAGTCCGTCGAAGTATGGTACTAATAAGCCCGCAACACGTCCACGAAAGGTCAACCAGCGAGCTGCCATGCACATTTGTCGATTGACCTCAAATTCGACCACAAATTCTGAAGCACTTAGGCAATAGTGAAAACTTCAGGTTCATAACAGTTTTAAGGAATTGACAATTAATCGTTATCCGCATATCATACGGACGCAAATGAAAATAAGACCGCGTTTTCAACAACCCCACATGAGCCCCACTAAACTTCTCTCGCAACAATATGAACAGAGACTGGAAATTGATGAGTATTGAGGTAACGTTCTTTAGAGAGTATCCTGAGGGTGCACATGCATCTAAAAGGTACTGTGTTGTTTAAGATCGTCTTCAGTGACGAGAAGAAGTTCAATTTGGAGAGGCCAAATGTATTTAACGGTTATTGGCATGACGCACGTAAAGAGTCGAGGTACTTCTCAAAACGCAATTTCGGTGGAGGGAGCCTTATGGTTTGGGGGGCTTGGCAAACTCGTACTCGCTTTCACCTCATCTCAAATCAATAACGAGGACTATCGGCAGATGGTGACCGATAACCTACTACCGCTTAAGCCGAGATTTCATCGACTGCCAATTGTTTTCCAACAAGATAACGCTTTAATTTACGCCAGCCTTCATTTTACTTGTCTTTACCTATATCATTGGTCCTGTTATTTGTTCAACAATTATTCATATTCTGCTTATTGTCTTGAGCTGGAACGATTCTATCGTTTTCATCTTTTCTACATCCATTCATTCATTCAGGTGAGGCAGTAGGATGGCATTGTGAAGTATGCCTATTATATTTTTATGTGTGGTGTCCATATTTGCTTGTGGTTGTAATAGTTGCGTCGATGTAATTATATGTTTCTTGGAGTGGGCCTGTGACAATGCAAGGCGATGACGACACCGTTACGCCAAAATTACAATCGTGTGAATAAACAATATTAGCTATTAAACATGAAAATTGCGGAGACATGTTGCAAAGTTAAACCTATTGACGGTGTTCTTGATACGCTACTTAGAGCTTTAAAGTGTAATATGTGTATCAAATAACTTGACAATGATAATAGTAATATATGCATAGAAGACAAATCAAAGAAAATATTTTTAATATATTTATTGTAAATGTGCTCTCAGAATGGGAACGCACTACGCCATTGATCCTTAAGTACCAATAATGCCCAAGGTTTCTCATATTGTACGGTTTTGAGACGGAACAACAACCCAATATAATAATCGATTATTGAATCTCCGTCCCTCTATAAATTTAGCCACCAGGACTACCAGCATTAAGGTGGACATATTCTACTTCAGCGAGACAGACAGCTTTTCATCGCTTGTATTATAGTTCGAGCACAAATCTTTATTTTGGCAGAAATGATGTAGTCGTGAATCCAACTCCCATCGACGATCACCAACTGAAAAGCAAAATTCGCAGTTACACTGACCGGGCACTGACCGGGACTGTCAAAGTATTACTTCAGTCAATGCCTTGCAGGGACCGGCAGTTGATTCCAACCATGTCCTATCCCTCAGTTCCTCCTCTGGGGCGAATCCTCCCGCCCAGCCGCAACGGGTGGGTTCCGGGCATTTTCCCTTCGGACCAGCTCAGCTATCCGCGCCTGTTCTAGCCTATCCTTCTCCCGGAGGATCCTTTCGACTAGCATACACACATTGATTGCAACGTTTCTACAGTACCATGCCTCGAGCTGGATGACATCGATCTCGAAGCAGGATAGGTTCGGTGTGAGTTCACTCATCGAGTTTGGTATAAATTGTTATGGTAGGTGATATTGATATATTGGGTTTAATAAAACTATTCAGTCATCATGTAAAGTGAATCGATCCTGCTTGTAACCTTCTCTTGCTTCTATATCAAGTGTATATGTCGGACATTGATAGATTCAAACACCCATTTACCGAAACAGCGTTTGGCCATGTTGCACCCATGTTACAGTTTTGAGAAATTAGAAAATCCAATTTATTAGGATCCTCAAAAATATATTCCTTAAAAAAAGGTCGACATGACCTAATTTCTCCTCCACGAATGTAATATAACATCTATTAACATCTAATGTAAGGCGAATATTACAGTGGTACATGATTCTATTGCCTATAGTGCACACAAGTAATCCTATTTGAGCTCTAAGAGTTCCTTATTTTCCCAGAGCCAGTGCATTCCACTGCATTTGCAGCTAAAGGTAAAGGTGGTACAAACGCTACAGATAGGAGTTTCATGTTCTGTCGAACAGTAGGTACATATGTTGTTTACAGTAAAAGGAGGATGCCCAGAGAAGCTGCACAATGAACTTGACAAAAGTTCAGCTGTGGATTTTTGGAACTATATTTCGGGGGCCCACAGATTGACCGTTTACCACTGTTTTAAAGAGAACTGGTGTTGATTATAATGCACGCACTGATAAAGACGAGCCTGAATATGATGTATTCTTATTGATATCCCAGCCGCTCAATGAACTATACACCTAGATAATATTCATCAAAGTAATTTCATAATAGCTGCAAGTGAGGATCCAATAAGTTTCAGCAGATTCCACCGACGAACAATGCCAGAAGTTCAGGGAGAGAGTTGCAGCGCACGGTTTAATTTTATAATATCTCAGCACGTGTGGACCTCCACAACCTTTTCATTACGTCTTATCCCTATCACCTCCGAACTCGGAAAGAATACCAGTGTTTGCCTAATAGTCTTGGTATAATGTGGTTAGCCTGGTAGACCTGTGAGCGTCTACTTAAAGCGACCACTTAAACTCGACGTCCCGGTCTAAACGTTTCATGTTAAGTTAAACGCTGGACTTTTAATTCGTTCGCTAAACACTCCAACGCCTTTGATTGGATATCGTGGGATATGGGCTATACAGGATGTGCAAAAATTAAACTATTATATTGGTTAAAAATTGGATCTGCCTACAGTGTTGTTGTAACATTGATCAAGATTGGTGCAACGTTCTTTACCCCGGAAACACTCGTGCGGCTTTTGCACTAGTCCCAAGCCAATTTTCATCTCATTTTTCATTTCATTTCATTTGAGGTTTATTTTCGGAACTGCAGTTCAACAATGCTTAAGTTCTCGCAGAAAAAAATATGATAAAGGTGTGTAAAAACAAGGTCAGGATAATCTGACTTAGAACACGGTCAGGATAATCTGACTTAAAACACAAATCAGGACAATCTGAACAAATAAAATAATTGTAAAAACCAGGCACATCCCAGTCCGGTGTGCGAAATTAGTCCCGGTAACAGAGACCTGTGGCAGTAGACTGACAACTATTGCTACAATTGTCGACTATTCAAAGTTTAGCAAAATATACAGTTATAATCGTCAATGTTTAACACAATTATTGACAAATAGAATATATACACAGTAGCAGAAAATTACAATAAAGCCATCAGGTCCCTGAAACCATTAATCGGTGATAAAGTTACTGCGTGTACGCACTTCTTTTTTTAAAGCACGGGCAAATAATTTTACTGAGGACAGGCCCCGGATCTCCGAGGGGAGTGAGGTCCAGACTGCTGGTAGTCGGTAAGCCAGAGCATGGCGACTAGACTCTCTAACAGTAAATGGCATCTCAAATCGAGTGGCACGACGGGTAGAGCGACTGGCGGCTGCGGTGATTGGAAATGGTATCTCTTCTGAAATGATACCTCTGACCATCTTAAAAGCGAGGAGCGCTACATGGACGGTGTACCACGCCCGGATTGGTAGGAGGTTGAGATCTCTGAAAAGGTCGGCAACGGAATCTCTACGTTGCCTACCAAACACTGCCCTGAGGGCATCGTTCTGAGTGACCTGGACGCGATGAAGGATCCCGCTGAAGCCACCACCCCATATATATATCTCTTTTTATTCACACGAGTTGTGTACTATTATAATATACCTATTTTACAAACAGTGTGGTGGTTTATAAATATGTTACAACGTGCTTTCGCCAGTGGCTGTGGCGAGAGTTCGGTCGTTGTTGTTGTTATTATCTACACTCAATTTCATCAAATGGTTCAGTGATCTTATTTGATTGCACTCGCCCGCATGATATTTACAACATTTAGATCCGCAGAATTTACATTTACAGCGATCATTTGCGTCGTGGTATCCCTCGGATTGACATACAAGGTGGTGGAAGCCGTGTACGGCGAACCTAGTGATATGGTGTCTGTTTACTCTGCCGCTAAGTTTCCAAGTGTCATCTGTCATGGCCGGCGTCATAGAAAATAAAGGGTCCACCTCACTCTTCTTCCTATTTTGGCAGTCAATGAACGTACGATAACTTTCTGTTTCTGGGAGATTGAAAGTTTCGCGGACTTCTTCTACGAATGATGGTGTGTCGGTCAGCAGATAGACAATTCGATTTCGGGCCGTCGCGTGCAATCCAAGTACCGCTTTCAGGAACGCCGGTTTAACTCTGTCTAAGGTGGTCAGATCCCGGCAAGTGAGTTTGTCCCAGACAACCTGGATTCCATATGTAGCTATAGGCGAGATCTTCAGGTTAAATAATTTGAGGGCTATGTCCACCGATAACCGTTGAGGTCGCTCGATTGTGTGTACTGCGATCAACGCTTTCCTGGCTCGCTCTTCAACATGCGGGGCGAATGACTTGCCTGTTGTTGTTATAGTTAGTCCGAGGTATGTAAACGAATTAACTATTTGCAGTCGCTCTCTGTCTAATCGGAACGCGTCCGTCTCGCAAAGCCTTCCCCCTTTTCGAAACTTCATTGCCACAGTCTTGGCTTTATTGATCTGAAGCCCGATATCGGTTACATAGTTATTTAGGGTTGTCAACGCTTGCTGGAGATGAAATCTGCTCCTGCAGTACATAACGAGGTCGTCTGCGTATAAAATGAGGCTCACTGATGGGTGGCGCTGTTTAATACATGATGGAAGGTCGCTGATGAGGAGAGAAAAAAGCAACGGACTTAGGTTATCCCCTTGGGCGAACCCCGTCGTCTGTTCCACCCCGTGTCTCTCCACGACTCCATCGTCTATAAGTACTATGTTCTTCTGTAAAATATCTTTCAGCAGCCCTAGTACATTAAGAGGCACGCCTTGATATGCTAGCTTTGAGAGTACTGTGCTTCTGGACCCCGAATCAAAGGCGGCTTTAAAATCGACAAAAACTGCGTACAGGTATTGCTTCGGGCGGTCCAATGTATTGTTGACATCGTCGATGAGTATCCTGCAAGCTGTCATCGTCGATCTGCCGGTACGGAAGCCGTGTTGCTCAGGCGGAAGAGCGTCGCGCTGTTCGAGATAGTAGGATAGACGTCGGACTAGGATACTTGAGAGTAGCTTATATATACAGCTCTTTTTCGCAATTCCTCTCCAGGACTTCGGATCATTGGGATCTCCCTTTCCCTTAGGAATTATCACCATTGAGCACTCCCGCCATGCTGCAGGGATTCTTCCCGTTGTCAGACAAGCATTGAATAGTCTTGTCCAACAGGGTGCGAAAGCCAAAGCTTCCTTAATGTGTTCGTTGTAAATTCCGTCGGGTCCGCACGCCTTGCGGTTGGGAAGCCTGAAGATGCCATGTAGAACTTCTGCAACCGTAAATTCTCTCTGAAGGTTTAAAATATACTCGAGTTCCTCTGCACGCCAGCACGAATGGTAGTGCGGCACCTCGGTGGGAACGGTGTCGCTAGTGCTCAAGATACCCCGGAAGTGTGCTTGGAGAGCTTCCGGGTTGACTGGGCAGGTGAGCCTGACTGCACTAGAGTGTCGGAGCCAGACGTGTGGAGTTCGTTCCGCTTCGTGTAGTAGTTTGGCCTCACGCTTTTCTTCAAAGTTCTGCTTGGCGGTTCTAAGGCAGTCTCTGTAATACTTCTTAATCCTTGTGGTAAACGGCGCGAGGTGTGTTTGGTGTCTACCCATCTCTCTTGCTTGAAGCGAGATGCGTTTAGCCTGCGTGCATTCTTGAGTCCACCACGGTCTAGTAGGTTGGGGTCGTTTGGGGGCTACACATTCTTTCAGCGTTGTACTTAGAAACGTGTGATACTGTTCGACCTCCGGGTTATCTACGTACGGGAAGATAGCGCTGAACGCATCGGGCAGCTTACTACCATCTAGTTTCCTGCTACCTGTATGTCGTTTGCTGGAATGTGTGCTTTCCCGATCTCTCAGTGTCACTTCGAGCCCGACCGGCAGATGCCACTTGAGAAGGCCACCCTCTTTGAGCGGATTTTCTGGACCAACGTATCGGGCGTCTTGACTTAGATTTGTGGCGAATATGTCGATCACTGAGGTCCCCATAGGGCCGACAAAAGTTGGAATTTCCGGGTCCGTAGCTACCCACAATCCAAAGCTATCCAGGATCTCCATGCACGCGACCGTCCGTGGCTGTTCTGACTGATCAATTCTCACATTCAGGTCGCCAGCGAGTACTGTCGGCTTCCCAGTCGTCAGTCTGCAGCATCTTAGAAGCTTTTCGGTGAGCATAAGCGTGCCTTCTACATCATGCGGCCGTACGTACATTGCGATGATACTAAGGTTCTTCCCTTCGAGAACTACGCAGTTGTCTTCCGCCAGGGCCAGCTTCATTGGCCCGAGTCGATGGTTCTAGAACACGGCTACGCCGCCGCTAGCACGGCCTGTAGCACTCAGCCGCGTTGCAGGGCAGCATGCAGAGTAGAAATTGGGTAGTGTGAGGGGTGTGGTCGACCAGGTCTCCGTCAGTATGAGTACATCGACCATTTGGAGAGCGTCCTCGGGAAGTAGGAGAAGCGAGGAAGAAATACTCTCACAATTCCACTGCACTAGACTTATTCTCACTGGCTTCTTTGCTTGCGGCGACCTCTCCGTCCGTACGTCGGGTGACTGCCTCGGTCCTCCTCCTGAAGCGCCGCGATGATAAGTTCGCTGAGCGTTGGTTTCGGGGGCCGTGGAAAATCCCGCACAAACTTCGTCTGCTTCACCTCATTCCTTGGCTTCGGTCCACCGCGGTCGACTTTACGTTGCTGGTCCTGAGGGTGATACTGGCGTCCTTTTGTCCACAAGGGCGGCAAGTAGTTGCGGGTTTGTTCTTCTCGACGTTGCCTCGGTTTCGGGGTGGTCTCCTTTTGATCTAGCTGTTTGTTCGCGCCAAGTCGGTATCCCGTCGCGTTATCGGCTGTTTGGGGCGCTCGAATTTTGCGATCTAGGAGGTTAGCTACCCTACGCGCTATGCTTTTTGCACATGCGTCTGCCGCGTCTGGCGTCGATGAGTATGAATAGTTCCCTCTGTTCACTAGTGAACGGTGAATGTGCACCGCGTTGATCACGTCAATGTTCCATTCTTGGCAGTGAGTAAGTAGAGCGTCGTTCGCGTCTTTACCCTCCTTGCTGAACTCCGGTATCATTGCAACAGTTAGTGAGCAGTCTGGTCTGGCCTTCTTCAAGTCCGTTGCAAACTTCTGTACACACGCCACAAATTGATCCTTCTTGAATTGCATGCAATCCTCATAGCCTGCATGGAGAATTATGTGGATGGGCTGAGAGTGGTCCTTCAGAAACTTTTCGGCCTCCTTGAAAATTTCGTCTGCCCCTGACTTCGATGATGGGCGGAAGGCAACGGAACTATTTTTAGGTAGGTACGCAAGGACTCGTTTCCTCAACTGTCGAAGCACTTTGTCACCGATAATGAGGGCTGTCTTTGTTGGTGCTCTCGGACGCGTTTCTGTTGCTGCATTTAGACGTCCTTGTTGACAATCGTTTCTATATCCCGGGTTATGCACTGTAGTTGTGGCCCCGTCGAGTCGCGGGGTAATCTTCTCTTCAAGCCATCGAACCCGGTTTACGAGATACACAATATAGTTCATCAGCGGGAGGTTGAGTGTATCTTGCTTGTCCAGTTCAGTTATCAGCTGGTCTGGTGTGAGGTTCATTGTGGGAATTGAGCACAGGCGACAGTTCCACTTCGCGCCAGGTTCTTCTGACGGAACGTTTTCATCTGGGGCTCGACAGCCAGTGTGAAATACTCGTTCGCACTTGTCGCACTTCAGGGATATACTGCTTAGCGGTTTTAGGCAGCGCTTACATTGGTCGGCCACTGTCACATCTATTTCCATTCCGCTACCCCATATGGATAGCCCATAGCATATCAGAGGCACAAATAGCGCCTTGTACAAGAGAATTAGACACTTCGACGGCAAGCCCAGTTCTCTAAGGCGACGGATCGAGGCGATCACCGCGTAGCACTTGGGCAGCAGTGTCCCCAGATGACTCCACCATTTGAGAGTCTCATGCACAGTCAGACCTAAGCATTTCACGGACGGGGACAGAGCCAGGCTCAGGCCACGAAACTGAACAGGGCCGGACATACAGGGTCTATGGGGTGAGCGGAACAGGGTAATGCCTGTTTTCCCTGCGTTGATGACCAGGCCGAACTTTTCAAATAGGCCCACCACTACCTCCACTACAGTGAGAGCTTCCTGCACGTCTCCCTGAATCTCGGAGTGCCGAATACGAAACAATAGAGAAGTGTCATCGGCGTACGCAATAGCCCTACACGCCTTGAGCGATACCGTCTTCAGAAGGATGAAGTTAATTAGGATGATGAACATAAAGGGACCCAGAATAGAGCCCTGTGGCGTACCAATGTTAATCACCTGCGGAGGAGATTCAACATTTCCAACCCTCACCGCCTGCTGCCGATCAAGCAGGTACGAGCGAAACCACGCGACGACCGTCGAAGCACAGCCTAGCTTCTCCAGCATCTGAAGGAAGTAGGAATGCTGGAGGCAGTTGAAAGCGGCCGAGACATCTAAGAAGACGCCAAGGCATAGTTGGCCCTTCTCGATAGAATTCACGATCTCCTGATGCAGATGCGCTAAGGCAAGCTCCGTGGACCGTGACTTACGAAAACCGAATTGACAGGGCGAGAAAAACCCGGCTGCGTCGAGGTGCGCCTCCAACCTGGTCAGAACCAGTTTTTCAAAGACTTTAGAGAGATAATCGACTAAGGAGATCGGGCGGTAGTTCGCTGGGAGCCTGCGATCGCCCTTGTTTTTGAACAGAGGGATGATCTTAGCATCCTTTAGTTTCGAAGGGAACTCACCGCACCTAAGAGATATATTAAACACGGAAGCCAACGGACGAGCAAGGGTATGCGCACACAGCCGGATCAGCTTACTGGGAACGCCAGCAGCCCCCACACTCCAATCGGCCTTAGTCGACTCGAGCGCCTTTCTAACGTCCCTAACACTGACCGGTGTAAATGTGAAGCAGGAACTCCGATCCCCCCACATTACATCTAAGTCAGGACCAATATCTTCTTGGAGATGGAGGGAGGATACCGTCCGCGAGCCGACCGTGGCAAAATGCCAGTTTAGCTCCTCGACAATCTCCTGAGGAGAAGAAAGCTGCCCCTCTCGACCAATAAGGGAGTATGGCAGCTCGGTTCTATTGTTTCCACGACCGCACGACGAATTAATGAATTGCCATAGCTTCCTCGTGTTCCCTTGAAAAGCTCGAAAACGGTTCACATAAAACGCCGATCGCGCCTCCCCAAGTTCTCGTTTGTATTTCAGACGACGCTCGAGGTACGCCGCCCTGGATTCCGGCGTGCCCGCACTAAGGTGCCATTTATAGAGCTTGTTCACGCTGCGACGCAATCTTCGAAGTCTAACCGTGAACTGGAAGCTCTTCGGTGACGTGGTGAGGTTTACCCTGCTCGAAGTGAAACAACGGTCATACTCAGTCGATACGAGGTTACAGAAGGCTTCGAACGCCGCGTTAGGATTTTCAGCGTCCAGCACCCTGAGCCAGCTCAAATCGCTGACGCTCTGATCAAACGTCCTGATACCCTCAGCGTCATGACGCTTAAGCAATCTCTGAATTAGAGGCGGACCATTCCTATAACTAGCGGTTATTCTGCCTGAAAGAGAGACAACTACAGGATAGTGATCGGAGAAGAGAGGGGTGCACCAGATGGCCGAAGAGACGTCCAGGAACCCCTCACAATTAGAGACCGCTATGTGGTCGATACACGTACCCGAGGCGGGCCGTGTTACGCCACTTATAATGTGACTCAGATTCCTTGAGGAAAAAAATGCCGAGTAGCTATCACTAGGCGGAGTCGTGAACAAGTTGACGTTGGAGTCCCCTAGGAGAATGCACGGCAAGGAGACATCTGGCAGTACCGTGGACGTTAAATGTTCGCTGTGCATCAGCCCGAAAAGTTTATTTATTTAAGGAGACATCTGTTGGAAGAATGTCCTCCAACAAATCCAGAAGAGATTCTTTATGCAGAATGTGACTAGAGTAAAAGCCAATAATAAAACCCTCAAAACAATGCTTGCGAATGTGAATCTTAACCACCTGAACATTGCCGTCCCCGCAGCTCCTAGCGTCTGTGGAGAGAATGCCGCAGCCGGACCGGATATAGATACCAACCCCGCCTCCCTGCTTTGCGCCCTCACGACTCGAACCCACGAAGGTGAAATCATTGATGCCGTAACTGTTGTGGTCAACTGATTTAAGCCACGTTTCGCCAACGACCACCGCGTCTAGACCAGAGCCTTTGCTGGCAACGAGGTCATTGAGAGTCTCGAGCAGCCCCGATTTTCTGAGGCCACCAGTCCCAGCATTGATGTGCATGGCCGAGAAGTTGCTAAAAACACTGGCTCTTACGCCCTTGAAACCCGTAACTTTGAACTGAGGTACCCCCAACCAGACCTGACACTGTTTTATATTGCTAGGCACAACCTGGGTAACATTATCAAAACCAAACATTATAAATGAATTGAATTTTTCCTAGCTCCAGTTGAGAGGTTCGCAATAGCAGTTAATATCGGCCCTACTTACAATATAATTTTGTATTGCTTTTTCATGGTGATCGCCGCCGAGAGCTAGGCGTTACAAATTGTAGAAAAGAAGGATCAAACAAATTAAATAAATGGCTAGATATTATAGGGATTCTGTAAAGTATGGTATATATATTGTATAAACTATACAATGTATGTCGATGTAGTAATAACAAACCGTTGATACAATGCTTAGGGAGCCACCGTGTTGTTTCTACAAAGAAAATCATAAGAAATAACGAGAAAGTAATTAGGGAAACAGAGAAGTATAAGCAATTCATTCGGAACAATACAGATTCATAACACGAAAGAGTATAACAAATTGGAGGCGCTATGACTTTAGATAGTTAGTAGTTAAGATAGTTAAGTAAGACATTGTACCAGAGTATTTTAAAACATCTGTGGTCACCCTTGTCTACAAGAAGGGATCTAAATCAGATGTTGGTAACTATCGACCAGTGGACCGGTCCTCTATAAAGGTAAAGGTAAAGCTTTATTTGTTTATTAAAGGAACTGCAGTTTTTATACTGCTTAAGTTCTCTTATATGTCACGACACGGGACTCGAACCTGCGAGTTATATATATAATATAGCTTGTATTATATTTGAATAATTGCTTGTAGATCATGTGTAGTCTTTTAACAACTCAGAAGGTACTTGATGAGGCACAACATGGTTTTACAAAGGGAAAATCCGCCGCCACTCAGCTACTTCATATGGTTCAAGATTGGACCATTCACATGAACAACAAACAAATGTTCGACTGCATCTATTTCGATTTTTCTAAGGCGTTTGATTGAGTAAATCACTCCTCACTTTTAGCAAAATCAAGAAACTGGGATTAGACTGATGGTTATTTTGTTGGATATCTGACTACCTATGTAACCGCGTAATAAACACGTGTAAAAAACAGCATTGGTAGTTACGGCGCTTGCCCCCTCTGGGGTGCCTCAAGGTAGCTGTTTCGGACCCGCCTTATTTTGTATTTACACCTTAGACATCAAAAACAACTATACCGCAGTCCAGAACGCATAAACTTTACGCGGATGATCTCAAGCTTTATGGCCCGTCGAAAACCGAATCCGAAAGACGTGATCTGCAGGAAGCCGTTGAGGCCATCTCAAGGTGGTGCTCCAATAATGATATGATAATATCCGTCCCTAAATGTTCTGCATTATGTCTATCAAACCCTCATCTATATACTCTTAACGACCAGCCTATACCGATTGTGAAGTGTTATGAGGGACCTTGGCGTTATGGTCTCCCCGGACTTGGATGTCGACCCGCACATTACACAAGTTTTTCAGTCCGCAACGTTAGTTTGTAACACATTATTTCGTTGTTTTATTGTGAAAAGGCCGGAATTCTATATGCAGCTCTATAAGAGCTCCGTTGTACCCAAATTTACATACTGCTGTGAAGTTTGGCGACCATATCTTAAGAAACATTTAGACGCTATGGAGCGAGTTCAATCAAAGTTCTTAACACGCGCGACTCGCTTAGATGTGGAATCGATCGCTCGACTCTAAGCTTAGCTCCCATTACTGACCTACACAAACAGGCAGATATGCGATTTAGAAAAGGTTACTATCTTCATATATATATATGTATTATAAATATTTTAATGTCAGACAAAATAATCTGCGGAGTGGACAAACTGTATCATCATTATAGATCGCCAGAACCGAAAGAATCAACAATGTGTTTTCTTTTCGAGCCACACATGTGCCTCAGAGACACGAATGCATATACTATGCACCAACAAATTTTTGTAAACCAAATGCATACCTCCCCTTTGTTAATAAAGGTATTTTTGAAATTGAAATTGAAGAATGAGAATTTCTCGCATTTCGTAAGGACTGTTCTCCTTGAACGACTCTATCGAATCTAGCTATATAATAAGAGCGCTTGTCGAGATCGCCGCACCGATTGGTTGGACACTTCTTTAGCGACATCTCGCTGGCGAACTAGGCCCAAAAAAGGATTTTCCGGAATGGCGCATTAGGGCCCAAGAAAAGGCAATTTTCTCAACTTTGCCAATTTATTGCCTATGGAAATCTTGAACGTATCCCTATAAATTCGGGTGTGGCGCATAATGTTATAATGCAATATAAATGCTGTAGAAAATAGCAACGGAGCTCAATCGCCACAATCGTCGATATATATATATGTATACTGTTATGGACTAAATAATTGTACGACATAATAGTAAAGCGAATTTAAATACTGTGGCTGCAGGCCAATAGCTTGTAATCCCCCCATCAAAAGTCTAATCCCTCCTAAAATGCATATTAACCTGAATAATAGACACTCCCCTACTGAGAAATTAAGCCTCTGAATTGCTGCAACAGTGCATCCAGCCAATTAGGCCACCGTGGTACGAAATGTTCACGGGACTTCGTCAGACCGATCGGTTCTCACCATTCACAATCCGGGTCTTTAAAATGAGAGGAGAGCCGCTAATACCTCACGAATCTCACTTTGTCTTTGCTGAAGGGAATGCAGCAGTAGCACGCCCTCTTGCCCCCCACTGTTCTATCATATTTCGGCACTTACTTTAGAAACAAAGTAGTGCCCCTTGACACTATGCCCCTTCATAGTTAAGAATATTGTTCACACCTGCGACATATCTACGGTGACGGCCGACTGGGGTTGTTTTCGGCCCGAACGTTGGTGCCATATACCATATATATATATATAGTGTATATATATATATCTATATATATATATATACCATATATATATACCATATATCTAGGCAAGCTTCGCGCTTGCTGACTCAGATCGAATTAGCAACAGTTTATTTTCATCTTCTCCTGCTAATGAATTGAGTGACATATACATGTAGGAGTGGGTTGTGATTCTTTCTGAATGCTGGACCACTATGTGAGTGATGCAAACGAACATACACGAAGTTCTAAAACTACGTCAAGAAATCACTCAGAAATTATTTCTAGGCTGCATCCTCTTCACTATTTATCGCCGAATACTTATTTAAGATGAGGTCTATCAGTATCACTATCATATCCCCGGATGTAGCTCGCCACAGGTGCCATCACTTCGACCCTCAATAGTTTGGTCAACGAAAACAATACGCGAGCTGCCTACCTCTTCATAGCCGTGCATGTATCGTTTCAATGGCCCCTAAACACCCTGAAGTGTCACCTTGACGAACAGATCCTCAGAGCTGAATCAACTTGAACTACTATGCTTCGTTCGCTTTCTGTCTTTCCAACCCGAACGCTAACAGTAATAATCGGCGCCGCCGCCGCCGGCGCCGACAACAAACACCCACTCCATCCACTTCAACTGATCAACTCAAGCCTCACCAATATATATCCGACAGCTGGCATAACATAACACACGATACTATATCGCAAAGCGTCATAGTGTAGTCATAAGTGTAAGCTGTCCTTGTGCAACAGAGACAAGTCTCATTGACTGACTATACGATCTCGTTATGAGCAAACGCGGTGACAGGAGACAGCATCTCGTACCGCATCACCCATTCACCTTTTTTTATTATTCTTATTATGATTACGGGAGAGCGAGAGCGAGAGAGATGACACAGGTGTCACCTCAGTCGAGATGAGTTGACGAGGATTTCGCAGGTATTCTTACTCAAGTGGGATTTACGGAGTAAGGACACACATAGGCAAAGACGCTCACAGAATAGAGTTATTACATCACTTTCTATCACCCTATATCTATCTAAAATAAGCGAAATAGCTTAAGCAATACATAAATACTGCTTTATAGCAACCTGTAATTATTGGTACAAGTCTATTAAGTTCGTTACGAATCATTACCATAACATAAGCATTACAGTTACGCTTGCTCATGTGATCTGAGCTTAACAATTGTCGACCTGAGTGTGATTAATTCATTATCGCCAACAATCTTTTATTAATTGAAATGGAAAAAATCATGTATCAGCTTTCTATAGGTTTTCGAAGTGATGACGTCGTGGCCTGGATGCGAGAGTGCGCGGTTGCCATAGAGACGACGAACAGCCACACCACGATTTATAATCCCCAGTTTGATCACCAGAAATCATTTGGGTTTGGGTTGTATATGGTTAACGTTACCATGTCGTCACAAGAGGTCTGTTGGAGGTAAGTCCAGTACAACGGATATGACAGGTTTTTGAAGCAGTACTGGTACCGGAGCCTGTCATCAAAAGTCAGTTATGAGAAAAATTATTTGGTTCACCCATGGAAGTATCCAAAGGTCACGTTCTAAGTACCTAGCCAACTATATTTACTGAGAAGTGTACAACAGGTCATTAAGGGTGATTTCCCTACTAACTATCCGGGCATCCCTGAAATGGACAGAAGGTCACTAAAGAAGTGACCTAACCCATCCCATATGGCGCGCCCTTAAACCATTTTTTGAAATTTAGATTTTTGTCGAAATCGAGCGCCAAGGCATAAATATGTTTTACATGTGGTTTATAGAACCTAATCGGTATAATTGGTCAACTAGTGCAGTAAAAAGGTCATTGGATAAAACGTTGCTTCAAATTAAATCAAAATTAGCGTAACATGGAATAAAGAGGACGTTGTTTCGTTGTCCGCTCGTTCCGCTATCATTGAGCTACTTACATATATACACATCCACGCATCGTCTTTGTTCTGCTCCAGTGGAGAAGAGACGAAAAAAGTAAATAACCAGCCAATTTATGTACACATTCGTATAATGCATAAATCAAGTCTATTTCAGGTCGGGTCTGTAGCCTCCAGTTTAGACGACAGTATCCACATGAAGTTCGGAGTAGATTATTATTAATTCACACGAAAGACATGTTAAGGAGAGACAGAGCTCTAGAGAGAGGAGGGGACTCAACACAGTCATGTGTCGGTATCAACCGCTACGTCAAAAGGATAGAACTCCCGTGAATCCCCAACTTCTCGCTTCCACCCCCACGTACCAGCCAGCCTGGCTCGACCAGCCCCGACCAAACGGTCGACCGACTGACCCGTTTGTTTCTAGGGTTCGTCTCTTCTGCACAAAGTCGTCGGGTAGAGGGAAGCAGTGGAATGGACAGAGAACTGAGTGGCTCGTGCGCCGATCATCGTTAACCCCCGCCCGCCCCCGGTCGCCGCTCCTCCCAAACGCCTCTCTCCGAAACCCTAACCTCAAATTCCCTCCTCCCCAGCGGCGTACATACACTCCCCTTCAACTGCCGTTATAGCCCTGCTTCTGTGCTCCTGTCCCGTCTCTATCTCTCGAGACCCTTAAGCGGCAGCAGCCACCGACGGCAATTCTACGCTACTTTCCCTACTGTCGCCGCTGCGGCGGCTGCTGCTGCTGCCTGCTTGCCTGCAAGCCTGAGTTTTCGTGTTGAGAACGAGACCGAGGCTGAAGCCGGCATCGAAAGATCGATAGATGCGCTGCGCCCGTACTAGTGCTCCTTGGAGCGACAGCCTTAGGCGCGGGGGCGGGCCGAGGTAGAGGCGGTGCCTCCACCTCCAACTCCAAACTCCGCCCACAACGAGCATGCACGCAGCCGCCACGACAACGATCATGCTGAAGATCGGGGGGCTGACCAGCTGGCCATGGTGTTGAGCGGATGAACCCACTGCGACCACCACGACGACGACGACTACCCCTACCATCAGCTATTACTACTATTACAGCTACGGCTACTTGTAGAATTACTACAATAACTACTTGTATTATTAACATCATCATCATCACACAACGAGAGTCAGAGACCAGAACACAAGCGAGTCAGACACGGCACGCATGAAATCACCAGCCCTCAGACGTGGAGAATCATTGTCTAGTTGTGGTACACGCTATAAGCGGCGAGTGAAATCTTCTGTTCGTCGACTGTGTGACTGTGAAAGGTGTGCGAGTCAGGGAACATCCTCAAGCAACTCTTTGGTGTTACTCACCCTACCTATCAAGCTGCTGATATATCGACAAGTCAGACCCGTTACACTGACCAGTTCTTTGTTCAACGGAACCGAAAAGACGTCGAATTCGGCCAAGCTCAAAATAGCCAAGCTTTGTGGTGGTAATAATAGTTTCTACTGAAGGAAAATTGTTGTTGCACTGTTTAGCACGGAACCCACACAACGGAATAATGATCATTATTCATATCGTAACTGCAACGGTATGAGATACAGCCGTCACACGACGACTAAGCTAGTGTTCTTCGTTAGGAAAGTGCAAGCTGAAGTGGCTTCAAATCATACGGATCGAAAGTCCCGAAGGGTCGAATATATACGAGTATGCTGATACGAGACAATCGACGTTGCGTGTACGCATAAAGCAGGCTGATGGTGTCAAGGATGAACAAGTGTTGACAAGTGTCTCTGTGATCTGACCACCTGATAGCCGCCTGTGATCTGGTAATTGGGTCCGACATTTTGTTTATAGTGCTGGCGTCGGAGTGGCCACAGGTGCAGGTGTCGGCCTTGGCGTTAGTAGGTAGATCAGGAAGCGAACTCGACGGAGGTGGCGCCGTCGGAGGATGCAGAGATGGTGCTAGCATTCACCTCCACCACCAACTGCAGCGCAGAGTTCCTTCTCCGCGCACGAGAGGACGACTCAGACTCACTGCACCAAGACGACAGCAGCAGCAATAACTGTCTACTATTACACGTTAACCACAATCCGAATCACTGTCACGGTCAACATCAGCGCCTCAAAGAAGGTATCAGTCAATTATCCTTGTATATAGCTGTCCAGGAGTATCATTATATAGATTATATAGAATAGAATACTAGTATCACTGTTAGCGAGAACCAATATAAATCAGTTCGCTTCTTCTTCTAGTTAAGATGGCACTTGTTGGCTAAATGCCAAAGAGAAAAACCAAGTAAAATATTTATTTTGTTATAGTGTTTTTGTTTCTGTATGAGTTACGAGTCAAACGTAAATTGATAACGTTCTCTCGATATCTAGTGCAAAAACTTTACCCAGTAAACCAAAGCATTGCTCAATACTTCCAAGACAGTATCTACAATATTAAATATGACAAAAATCGAAAATCAGCTTTTAGGTTTACGCAGAAAATGGATGAACAAATATTTGCTAAGTGAGTCTACCCATTACTAAATGGGCATTTTCATGTACATGCAGATGCATCTGCCATCAATGCTGCGATATAAGAATTACTCTTTAATCGACCTGTCCTCGTGTGAAAGGCAACAAAATATTTCCGTGGCAATTCCGCAATGGCACCTGTATATAGTTCCTTCAGACAATCAGTACTAACGACTCATATGAGAATAGTTGATGCTATGAAGAAGATCCAGCGGTATCTCGTTTTCAGCGCTGTTCGTCACATTCGTCTTATGTCTTTATACGTAGAGAAAGTATACGCTAAAGAAAAAAATGCAATCAAATATCATGGTAACATCTTCAGCATTTTGAAAGCAGTTAAAAAATCCGACCAATATTGCTTCTACAACAATTGGTAGATTGGGTCATTTAACGCAAGTGGTTGGTCATCTCACTAGGCACGCTATCATTGGGCATTTCCTAGCTGGAAAACATATCTCTATCGTTTTCTTCTACGAACTGAGGTTCGTCTGCAATACAAACTGGTATTTGTTTTTAAAAACGGAAGTATGCCATTAATGAAATAA
Organism: Stratiolaelaps scimitus; assembly: GCA_019614645.1. NCBI lineage: Eukaryota > Metazoa > Arthropoda > Arachnida > Mesostigmata > Laelapidae > Stratiolaelaps > Stratiolaelaps scimitus. Next base: position 694,208 of record JABWDB010000053.1, read on the forward strand.
ATAGCGTTAAGTATTGAGACATCCTAAAACTGTATGATTTATGATTGTGAGTCTTTTTCGTTCCGTTGGCTCCATGAAAACGGCTGTCCCTCGTATTTTCCGAAAACAAATCTCCACTTCAAACCGTAAATCGCTGCTTGTGTCAGTAATGAAGCCGTTAGCGATTTCTTCTCATGCCTTCCGAGTTAATAGAAAAAGTCATTATGTACCCTTGATAATTAGCTGCACGCGTGCATTCAGGTCTTGATGAGGAAGTAATTCGAATACATGCACACTTGTTTTATGAACACTAATAATAGGTTAACGTTTATATTCTTGTATCTTGTTTTATATGAGTTTGTTATACTTAATTCTCCGTCCCACTCACTATATCTCCATATTAGTAAGCATATGGGAAAAAACTACTGATCACAGAGAACCCCAAGTGCAGCCCTCGGCCACCTGTTCCTAACCACATTTTACCTTAACCCGATATTTGTCCCGATATATTCGATCTCACTCACTACAGAGTCAAATGTCACTGATAGATTTATTGATTTACATAGCAGATGATGATGATGATGCACAGAGGAGGAAGCCATTTGTTAGGGGTCTTGTTTAAGACAACTAGGTGAACACAACCTGTCTCCGTCAACCCTCCTTTGTAATGTCTATTCACAAAAATGAACGCTCATATCAAACAAAGCCGGCCCGGTCCAACCGTCAGCATTTGTATCTCGCATCAGATTTATCTTTCGTCTTCGCTCGCGACCACTGAAGAGCGACCATCTGACACTCCGTATTCGTCTGCACATGGCGGAACCCAAAATCCTCTTGCTATCCACTAGCACACTCGACAAAGCCCGTATGGCCGATCGAGAGGAACCAGTTCGCAGGGCTGAATCCCTGACTCGGTGTTCGTCCTGTAGAGATCAACGGATATGTTCTCGCCTCCTCTTCGATGCTGGCTCTATGAGACGTTCTCTCTGTCGCTCTCTCTCTCTCTCCTCACCCTGTATACTCGATGGCTTATGTTGGTGTCAATGTCTCTGACACCTTTCTGCTGTTAAACAAACAAACAAGCACGTGTGTGTATGTATCATCGTCCAATGTTACTTACTAACGCTGGTTTGATTCTGTTGATGCCACATCGCAGTTAGTTCATGTTACCAAGTTGAACTTGTCACAGAGTGTGACGAAATTTGAATCTAAGTTATAAATACCGAGTGTGCTGCTTGTTCAGAATGGCGTTAAGCTATGCTAATTGCACATCTCTGTTGAACCTTCTGCGGAGCGAGCCAGAGCTTTCTATGACGAAGGTCTAAATATCTATGAACGACATCGAATATGTTCAGGTGTAGCTTATGAATAGAAAGTTATTCAATAGAACAAAGTTTAGATGCAGGAAAACGTAATTTTTCACTATTTTATTTCATTTTTTCTCACTATTAAGTTCTATTTTTCACTCTTGTTGTGCCTAGGAATCTTTTTACATCTTTATGTGACAGAAGATCTTTATGTGACACGAGGAAATTATCGCCTACGTATCTCGCAGAAACAATGTGTAGAAGGGCAGTACCGACATAGTCTGCAAAAAGTAAGGAGACGTTTTTCATGGGTAGCTCTATAACTTTCGGTAAGAAGTGATTCCAGGAATATTGGGGCTTTTCCGACCAAGCTCTATCTATCGAACGAAGCTATTGAACTCTAGCGATGGTCTCGGTTTCGAGACCATTCATACAAAGCGCCAAAGGCCTCTGACACATTGAATTGTTCCAGCAAGCGTTGTAAACAATCCCATTTTTTTGTTGTTGGTATTTCAAGGCAGTGAACAAGCTACTTTATCTATAATGCTCAGATGAGGATCAGAGAAAGCTAACACCGAGAGCGTTAAAACGGTTCAACCCTCCATCGACTCAACCTTAGATTGCATATTCATTATTTAAACTGAAGAAGAAGCCTTCAGCCTATACCAGCTATTATATGTTAAGGGTTAGTAGAGCAATTATATTTAACGATATATGGACTCCCATTAGCTATACGACAAAAGATATCAATTTCCCACTAACGCGACATCATGCAACGTAGAACGAGGCCTACTCTTAAGAAACATGTCGACCTCTTGAGCGCTCTAAGTGCGAATAATATAATAATTCTTTCCGTCCCTGTATATATATATATATATATATATAGATCCTGGGTCAAGTATTCACATCTAAAGTTGTTGATCCTGTTATTATTGCTATTCGTATTGTTATTACCGCTTCATTATCTACAATATATATATATATATACAGTGGTGTGAATAAACATAACCCACCCCCTATATTTCAACAATCGTTACAAAGAATACACATTTGAGGTATTTCTTCTGTGTCAGATTAATGTACGTGTCAAATAACATACATACCACAAAGAACAGCGCATACAACATCGCATGCAGCCTGCTACAACAAAATGTGTCATATTTCGGTGGTGAAAAATGATAGCACCCCCTAAGTTATCGAGTGTTTTCGCTGAATTAATCCAGTTTGTGTTGAGCATTCAAGCAGTACTGTAGTCAGGGTACGCGCTTCGAGCCTTACTGATGCAGAGAAAGCAGTTATTACCGCTTTACACCGAGCAGGAAAGACCCAGGCTGCAACTGCCAGAGAAATTGGCAAAAATCGTCACGTAGTGCAAAATTATTGACGCAGCCCATTCGACGTATGGTACTAATAAGTCTATAGGACGTCCACGAAAGAACAGGCAGCGAACTGTCATGCATATCTGTCGATTGGCCTCGAATTCGACCATAAGTTGTGAAGCAATCAGGCAAGGGTTAACCCTTCAGGTTTATAGATCAACAGTTTTAAATACAATTAAGCGTTATCCGCATATCATACGGGCGCAAATGAGAACAAGACCTCGTCTTCAACAACGCCATATGACTGCCCAACTAAACTTCGCCCGCAACAATATGGACGGAGACTGGACATTGATGAATATTGGGGCAACGTTTTTTAAGAAGTGTCCTGAGGGTGTAAATCTATCTAAAACGTACTATGTTGTTTCAAATCGTCTCCAGTGACGAGAAGAGTTAAATTTGGATGGGCTAGATGGATTTAACGGTTACTGGCATGATGTACGTAGAAAGTCGCGGTACTTCTCGAAGCACATGTTCGGCGGAGAGTGCTTTATGGGTTGGGGAGCTTTGCTAACTTGGATTCACTTTCATCTCATCTCAAATGAATAGCGAGGACTATCAGCAGATGTTGACCAACAACCTACTACCATTTAGTAGCAGATTTCACCGACTGCCAATTGTTTTCTAACAAGATAACGCTTCAATTCACGTCAGCTCTAGTACACATGCGCGGTTAAGACGGCATGACATTGGTACCCTAGAGTGGCGAGCATGTTCTTCTTAGCTCAACCCGATGGAGAACCTCCAGGGCATTCTTATCCGAAGAGTATACGCGTCGAATCGACGGTATGCATCCGTGGAAACACTAAAAAAGGCGTTGTTGGAGGCCTAGGGAGGTGTCAGCGACCGGATCCTGCTAAATCTCGTTGATAGTATGCCAAACCGAGTCTTTGACGTTATAATTAGCAAGGGTGAGGCCACACGGTACTGATTAGCACAAGAAAACAAGAACTAATTCAGCGAAAACACTCGATAACTTAGGGGGTGCTATCATTTTTCACCACCGAAATATGACACATTTTGTTGTAGCAGGCTGCATGCGATGTTGTATGCGCTGTTCTTTGTGGTATGTATGTTATTTGACACGTACATTAATCTGACACAGAAGAAATACCTCAAATGTGTATTATTTGTAACGATTGTTGAAATATAGGGGGTGGGTTATGTTTATTCACACCACTGTATATATATATATATATATTATACTTCGAAACGACTAACAGGCGAAGTGAATAGATTGTGGCCATCCGTTTAAATAGTTGATAATATTGACAACACAGCAGAGGTGGATTCAGCTGGATGATTCAAAGGATATTCCATTTATTTTAGGGACCAAGCATTGCTCACCGTTGTTTGGTTGAGATTTCCAACTTTGACAACATATGCACACACTTTAACTTTAGTCATTGGCACAGAACATTTCATTTTTAACTTGGATACGGCACTGCCGTGACTTGGCTTTTAAGTAGAGCTTAAGCTTTAAGCTTTTTATTATTTATTACCGACTTTTTAAAAATCGGGAGTTTTTTTCGCAAATGAGACATTGGCTATTAATTAGTGGGAAAATAACTCTGTATCTATATTGGATATTTCAGTGTGTAAGCGGCAGTTCTCAGTTAGAGATAGCGAAATCTGGAAAGTTCCAATCGATTCTGGAGAGAGTTGATTTGGGAATAAACACATTCTTCCTAAATCAGGACCATGTAGAATCGATTGCTACAAGCCAGATATACCTACGTATTACGGAAGTACGTCAACCTGCCATTGTACGGTGCCTTTACTGTGCACAAAACTTCTAAAAGAGACCTCTCTAACAACAAGAAATGCACTGCACTTTTCTAAAACGGTGATGTACTGAGAAAAATCGCGCCTACGCTCGCCCCCTGTATATGTATTATGTGTGTGTTTCATTATAGCATTTATTACGCCACGAGCCATATTTTACCTAATTGACGATAGATGTGGGAACAGCAACTATTATGATGTCGCATATCCAACCTATGTATTATATCATCATGGCATGTATATAATGCCTATGAAGCGGCACAACAGAACTGAATACAGTGAGAGGTTTGATGGATCTGACTGGTTCGATTATTTCTCCCTTCGGACATCATACAATACAGTTAACTAGAATATTCAATACACTTGTTATATTTACACGTTCATGGGGTACAATTGTCACCCAACTTTAATCATAAAATAAAATGATTTTATTATAGAGGGATCTAAGATTGAATACAGTGCTTAAGTGTCTGTGTCCTTATAGCGAACTACCTGAAATGCTGTGAAGTGAATATATTGTGTGATATAGAAATGGTGGCAGTTGATTTGTACTATAACCTTGACTTCATCCGTTTCGCATGCATTTACGCCACTAACGCCGGAAATGCTGCAGAGCGTAAACAGCGAATTGAGGCAGTCTGTCAGTCAGTGACTAAACTATGTGACGTAACGAAACCAATTATTATCCTAGGCGATTTTAACCTCCCTGACATTGACTGGTGCAATATAGTCCTCTCAGACTCGAACTCGATGGAGGCAAATTTTACAAATTCCTGTGTTGAAAATGGGCTTTACCAACTGATAACGGAGGTAACCCGTCCACTTAAGCGCGATCCTAATTCTCTAGCCGGTTTTACCAAAGGAAACATCTTAGATCTTCTACTTACTACCGATCCTTTTATTATCGATGAACTATCTACTCTGACCTCCCCGATACCCTCCGATCATAATGCGATAACTTTTACTGTACTTTTTGATACCGGTTGCACGGTAAACGATGAAGGTGGCTATGATTTCTGGAGAGGAGATTATGAAAGCATTGAGGCTAGGTTATGCCACATTCCGTGGAGGACGCTTTTCTCGAGCTGTGATTCTGTAAATAGTATGTTCAATACATTTATCAACCAGCTCCACATATTAATTGAACAATTCGTACCTAAAAGAGGAAATTTAATCAAATCAAGAAACAAGAGCCTTAAAACCTATATAAATAAACTTGAGGCTCTGATGAAAACAGATGCAAATCCTAAAAATGAAACCAATTTACGAAAAGCTAGCACCAGGCTTCGCATCCTTGAGGAATCGAATCTTGACTTTAAGGACTCTAAGTCATTTTTTCGTTACGCAAATAAGCGCTTGAAGGGAAAAGAGGAGATAGGTGCGCTTATAAAGGATGATAAAATTATAACAGATGACAAGGCCAAGGCACACATTTTCAAAGATTTCTTTTCAACCGTCTACGTCAAACAGCCTAGCGTGGCTCCTACGGATCTTACCTATCACACAAATGAGTCTACGCCCCTTTTAATAACAGAGGAAAATATATTTAGTAAGATCCAGGCTTTACCCATGAAATGTAGTTTTACACCTGACTCAATTCCTCCTATTTTTTACAAAAAGGTTGGGAGAACCATATCCCAACCCTTATATCTTATTTACTGCAGGTCCTATGAGGACGGCATTGTGCCAGAGTATTTTAAAACATCTGTCGTAACCCCTGTCCACAAGAAGGGGTCTAAATCCGATGTCGATAACTATCGACCAGTGGCCCAGTCCTCTATAGCTTGTATTATATTTGAGAAATTGCTTGTAGACCATGTATTTAGTTTTTTAACAACTCAGGGGTTACTTGATGAGGCACAGCATGGTTTTACAAAGGGAAAATCCACCGCCACCCAGCTGGTTGATATGGTTCAAGATTGGACCATTTACATCAACAACAAACAAATGTTCGACTGCATATATTTCGATTTTTCTAAGGCGTTTGATAGAGTAAATCACTCCTCACTTTTAGCAAAAATTAAAAACCTAGGAATTGACTCACGGTCCTTTTGTTGGATATCTGACTACCTATGTAACCGCTCATTTTGTGTACGTGTAAAAAACAGTATTAGTAATTGCGGTGCCTGCCCCTCTGGGGTGCCTCAAGGTAGCTGCTTGGGACCCACATTATTTTGTATTTACATCTTAGACCTAAAAAAACACTATTCCGCAGTCCATAACACATAAACTTTACGCGGATGATCTTAAGCTTTACGGCCCGTCGAAGACCGAAACCGAAAGACGCGATCTGCAGAAAGCCGTTGATGCCATCTCAAGGTGGTGCTCTAAAAATGATATGATTATATCCGTTCCTAAATGTGGCACATTATGTCTATCAGACCCTCACATATATACTCTTAACGCCCAGCCTATACCGATTGTGAAATGTATGAGGGACCTGGGCGTGATGGTCTCACCGGACTTAGATTTTAACCTTCATATTACACAAGTCATTCAGTCCGCAACGTTAGTTTGTAACACACTATTTCGTTGTTTTATTGTGAAAAGGCCGGAATTTTATATGCAGCTCTATAAGAGTTTAGTTATACCGAAATTTACATACTGCTGTGAAGTTTGGCGACCATATCTTAAGAAACATTTAGATGCTATGGAACGAGTTCAATCAAAGTTCTTAACACGCGTCTCGCTTAGATGTGGCATCGATCGCTCGACTCTTACCTTACCTCCAATTACTGACCTACACAAACAGGCAGATATGCGTTTTTACAAAAGGTTACTATCATCAAACTCGTATTATAAATATTTTAATGTCAGACAAAATAATCTGCGGAGTGGACAAACCATATCAACAGTACAAATCGCCAGGACCGAAAGAGTCAATAATATGTTTTCATTTCGAGCGACACGAATGCTCAGAAACACTCATGCATATACTATGCACTAACTAATTTTTGTACACCAAATGTAAAACCCCCCTTTGTTAATAAAGGTGTTTTTGAATTGAAAAAAAAAAAATTGAAATTGAATTAATTAGTCGAAAACTATTTTGATTAACTGATATTAAAAAATCACTAACTTAAAGTTCTAACCAAATGTTTTCTGACAATACGATTTGGTCACCAAATTAATAATAGTCACCCTCCTGCGGAGATGGTCACCCTCCTGCGCAGATGGTCGCCCTTTGGCTAATTAAGATGATAATGCCAGGAAGTTAAGGAAATCAATTTTCCAATATTGTGTTATTTGGTTATACCTATGCTTCATTGACAATGCTGTTTGGAGCTGTTGGTCACTATAGTATACGTTCCTTCTAGTCTCGTATTTGAGTTACCGGTTATTTGCTTAATTATTTAATCTAATTCATTATTGTTTTAACCTTTGAGTTACTGTAATTATTCTAGCCGTTTCGACGACTATTATGTTAGCGAGCCAATAGAAGGTGTCGAGTTGCGAATGTCGTTACGGTTATAGATAGAAGAGCCTCCCCCTATATATATATATATATATATATATATATATATATATATATATAGAATATTAGGAAGTGTGTTTTGGCGACCATAAATAAATGGTCAAAAGAGAGGACACACTATGTCCTCTCTTTTGACCATTTATTTATCTGTTATAAATTCGCCATCATTGTTTACGACCTCCTCCCATCTCTCAACCAATTGATGGATGCTTTCATTCTAAACAATTGGGTTGGTTTCGTGGCGGAAGAGCTGTCCAGCCATGTTTTGACTTCATCGTCATGAGCGAAGCTAGTGCCTTGCAAATGATTTGCCCGGGAACGGAAAAGGTGATAATCGGTTGACGTAAGGTCCGGTGAATACGGCGGCTGTGTAAAAGAACTTCCCAGTCGAGTTTGTTTAGGCTCTCTTTCACGGATCTTGCGATGTGGGGCCTGGTGGTCTCGTGCAGCAGGATCACTTGCTCACGCCTGTCGGGCCTTCTCTCTTCACGAGTGCGGTTTATGCGATGCAAATAGGTCATATAGACGTGCTAATCTACAGTCTGGCTGTTTTCCAGCATTTTCCAGTAAATCGTGCCTTTTCATTCCTAGCGAGTGAAGGGTGGCGCATTATAGTGTGGTGGCTGACACTCATCTTTTGAACCTGGTCATCCACTATTGAGCAGTCCTCTCACTAATGACGTCGTCGCCATACACAGAACGGATCTGCCTGGCTGCTTCCGTTGGCTTTTGGCCCCAGTTAAATGTAGATAAATAGAAGAGCAGGTGTCGAAAATGCACCTTTTTTCCTCTTGGAACGCCCACGTTTGGGTCCCTCGTGAACAGGAAAAGCTGCGTATATCAACTGCCCTCAAGGTTCACTTGTCGAGGAAGGAGAGAGCTTTCAAACGAGTGGTGGACGTTAACAAACTGTGACCAAGTGGAAGAGGAAACACATTGAAAATAACCACCAAAACTAATTGCACATACCGAATACATATATATACACACATGTCAGAGATGGCCAGGGCTATCGGGGATTGCAAGTGAGGACGCAGGTTGACTTGGAGTTGATTAAACACTTGTCATTTATTTTCGTGGTGGCGAACCCATTCACACGTCCTTGGTGACTACTCGCTGCCTGACTACCCGAAATCTATATTCGGCTCTACACAACCTCGTCAAGCTCTTCGAGAGAGAGAGAACGCATCCCCCCCCCCATGTCTCCACGTGCGTGCACGTGCATGGTACGTTCTACCTACGCGTGCTACGTTACGCCACGTCCCATTCTGGCCACTCTTCTTACACATATATATACATTGTCACTACGGACGCTACTATGCTCCCCATGGTTCCTGAATAAAAGGATGATAAGCTGCCACACCCACGTGGAACATACTTTTGCGATGGCTCTGATGGGGTTTACGCAAATCGCATAGGTATGAAAGTATGCTGGATTCTCCAATGGTGGAAAGCGACCAGACGCTGTCGAAGCTCTAGGCGACCCTAATTCATTCAGATAGAACCTTCTAAAAGAGGTTGGCGAAATACCCATTAAAGCAACGGATGGGAAAAAGCAGTGGAATTTTTTACTTTCTTTCGATGTCGAACGATGAAACGTAGTCCACTCTCACTGAGGACCCCTTCAAATGCAAATGTGCAACGGTGGGCATCGAACCCGTGCACCTACGTCCGTCTCCTTCGATTGCAAGGCGCATAAATTTTTAAGGCGTATAGCGGTGTAAAGAGCTTCAGACTCAAAAATGAGAAAAGAGAATTGTGCACTCAAGGTGTCCGGGTGATTAAAATGGTTTAGACTGTTAACCTTTCACAGATTTCCACGGATTTGGGGGAGCTCGGAAACCTTGTTTCAAGTCAATGTTTAGCTATGTGCAACTTGAGTGCTTGCATCGTAAGTCACAAAATATGACTTCGAGCGGGCATATCGAACTTATTAAATGGCGAGGCAGCCTCCCAACGCATTAATTGAACTGCACGCGTGTTTCTGGAAACACTGAATGCGCCCCTTAGAAGGGTTCGTAATGTTATTCAGTTTTGTGAGAGAGCAAATTCAAATTTAGCAAATCCCGATTTCTTCAATATTTCCCATTCATTTTAATGTCAAATTTGAAAATATCGAATAACATATTCAGTTTAAGATATAACAGTATATCTTACTGTACTTATCCCTGTGGTGTCCAAGCTTTGGCGTTGTCTCTACGTCACCCAGATGAACAGAAATAATTTGGACAACATAATGAATACTGGCGTCCAAACTGAAAATGAATTTTTTATGTTATATATATATATATCTAAATACATGTTTGCTCCTATGAACAGTATCATACATGTGTCCTGCGTCTGGCATTGCTCAATGGTTTGAAATCAGCTTAACAAGGCACATGTGTATATATGGTTGTTCATTTGTTTGTTTGTTTGTTTGTGTGTGTGTGTGTATATGTGTAGAGATGATCATGACCGAGTTGACCTGTAAACAAGAACACACCTTCGTGGGTCTGTCTGTGCGTCAACCAGCCATATGTTTGCTGGTGGTAGATGCTGTTAATTCGCCATGTAGACCCATGGAGCACGTCGAGTCCATCCAACAGAGTCTAAGTATTTCTAATCGTCGAGCGGCCTCGGCTTCCATAAAACCCGACAGCTTCCTTCCCATATCGACAACAACGTAAAATACGCTGTGACAGTATCTAACAACATGAATGCCTAATTGAACTATTGATTGATGCGACATGGAAGAATTTGTCGGTCTTCCTTCTCTCCGTGTGCCACTGTGCGGTTCCTCCGATAGAACCCGCAAGTCTATAACTCATTCCACGTCTTTTTTTTTTCAGAATTAGTACAATACTAGTATTATTTTTGAAGATGTATGGATATACAATATAAGCAATGATGTTCTCATTGGTCTTTCAATTCTCTACGAGAATGAATTATTTGATGCCATTGTGCAAATTCTTATACAGTATTTTCGCGTATAATAAAGAAGTTAATGGTCGTTGTTGAGGTTTTTTTTATACCTTAATGATTGTCAACCTGCTTTGTTGTTCTGAATAGTTTCCAGAGCTGAAAGTCGTTCAGCTCGATAATGACGTTAGACTTCGGATCAATAGATGACTTGATCATAACTTCGGAATGACAAAACGTTTCCCTCAGCCACTGCTGAAGGCATTATTGACTATCACTGTAGAAATTCGGTGCTCTAAATAATTCCACATCCAATCGAAAGATAGAACGTACATGTTTTGAAGTAATAGTTCAAATAGGAGTAAATAGGAGTTCGTGATCAACTCTAAAATGCAATGTCGTCGTAAAATCAAAGACTTCCCGCATATTCAAGTCTAGTGCCCAATCTTGAAGGAATCGTACAAGCTGGATGGCAACTTACTTGCCTTGCGTAAAGACATGGTGATGTCCACTCAACCACTGATGAGCGCAGAGAGACCTCACAATATAATAAAGAAATAACAGTTTCTCGAAAAATATAAGCTATTGACTCTTGGCCGATAGGTGGGTAATAATTATATAAATCGTTGATGAAAGACCTCTCTTCTGAACAGACGCAAGCACTGATAAACGAAGGAAATCAGGCACGACCCCACCCATGTATGATAAGCTATATATACAAAAATAATAAAGTGTGGCTAACTTGAAATTCGTTACACAACAGTGAATGTTATCTTCCTAAAAACTCTTGTTTTCGAAACAATTGACAATAATCTATTTGAGCACGCTGCATTTTGACTATGTGTTTTTGTTTTTATACAAATATATTGTTATGTAAAATTTAATGAGCTAGTAGGCGAACTGGAATTATTATTAGTATTATTATAATTAGGTGTTCTTTAATTACGATGTGCTAAGAAAGTGCTGAAGTGGAGTTGATATTTCTGAAATCGTTTGCTTTCTGTACATCAGAGGTAACTTGATTGCCATTATCGAATAGTCTCTCATCGGGAGACCTATTTTACGGTTCTGCAGGATAGATTATATTATTCGGGGGGGGGCGCGCGGGGGCGTGGCTCCACGCGCTGCCCTCCTCGTCCCTTGGTACTGCTCTAGACGATCGCTCCCTCCGCTTCTGTGTGGGCCTTCGCCTCGGGGCCCCTGTAGTTGCGGCCCACAGCTGCGAGCGTTGCGGGGACCCCGTCGCAACGAATGGCCATCACGGTCTCTCGTGCGAACGCAGCGCCGGTCGCCATCCGCGACACACGATGCTTAATGACACGCTCGTGAGGGCCCTCCACTCCGCCGGTATTCCTTGCACAAGGGAGCCGCAGGGCCTCGACACCTCTGACGGCCGCCGCCCTGACGGCCTCACCCTTGTCCCCTTCCATCGAGGGCAGCACCTGGTTTGGGACGGCACTGTGGTTGACACTCTAGCACCCTCTTATGTCAACCACTGTGCAACCATCCCCGGTTACGCAGTAGCGCGTGCGGAACGGGCAAAGCTAAGGAAGTACGCCGCTCTCCAAGCAACCCACCTGTTTTCCCCCCTTGCCTTTGAGACCTTGGGCGGGCACGGCCCTCTCACTGCGAACTTCCTCGAGGGGGTCTACCATAGGCTGATCCGCGCCACCGGGGACAAGCGCGCTGGCTCTTTCCTCCTGCAGCGGCTGTCCCTCGCCGTGCAGAGAGGCAATGCCATCGCCTTCCTCGGGACATTGTCGTCCTCACCCCCCCCCCCCATAATCCCTAGAAATCCCGCCCTACTGTATGTTTGAATAAATCATAGATAAATTGTTAAAAAAAAAAAAAAAAAAAAAAAAAAATTATATTATTATATTCATCTAAAATCCCCAGAAGCGTACTGACTTTTTGAAGCGTGGTACTTAAAAAGGGTTTTGGGTGTTTTTTCATTTAAGGGCCTTATCTGTTGAAGTGCTGGTATTTAGATCTGATGAATTCAAATAGTTCACAAGATGATTGTATATATGATTTGAAAAAGAAATTATTTGAATCAACACATACTTAATTAACAGCGACGATACCATAATTTGTTTTATGAAAGCCGAACCGGTAATCTAATTGTGCAAGAGGCTCAGAGATATTGAATGAAGTCATTTAAAGTGGGTCGGCCGCTAAAATTAGATCAACTATGGTTTTGGTGCAGGCCGGGTGGTGCCGATTATTGTTCGCAAAATACCATTATTTAGGCAATTATTTGCGAAAAGTGCTTCTTCGACGACAGTGACTTCATTAGGGATACGATATCTACTTGTGTAAGGTCAAAACAACCTGCAAAATTAATTAACGGAGAGTGTCACATAAAATGACTAATAAGACCGCAAAATGATTAAACTTGTTGAGCTCGGATCGATCCCCTGTCGCCGTTCATTGTCAAACAACACAGTAACGTAAAACATTTATTGTTGTGAAAAATATCAACAGAACAGATAGACTCACAGTCGTAACTGGTTTTAATGGCACGACAATCGAATTTGCTCATCACAAAGATACACACACCGCCGCTTGTCGATCTCCAATATTTTCCAAACACTCTGAAATGTCCAATATATTTAAGTCTGTGGCATCGTCGTCATCATATTTCAGTAATAGGTCGAACAGAATATCATTCAAACAATATTATCGTTGTAAATTTGGCAGAAAATTCTAAAGCATTTACGATGTTATTAAATTCACTCACTAATCCTCCCACTCTATGAATTAATTACCTTGTACTCTTGATGTAGTTGCGAATCGTTTCAAGCCGTCTTTTCGTCATTGAGATTGGTTCGTCGGGGACGTTTATGATCCATCAAAATAGATCATCCTTCATTAGAAGCGGCGTAGAGAGCTTCCACCAAGACACTTCAGTCACTTCCTATTCAAACACTTAACGCTGGGATTTAGCTGCAGGGCTCTTTCGCCAGTACGAACATATTAGCCTGGGGTTCTATGATAACCATAACAATTCCTGAAGGGCATGGCTATCGTTGATCACCTCTCTAATCACCCAAGTGAGCGAGGTGCAATGAGCTAGGTATACTTAGTACACTTAATAATAGCACACGTTCGTTAAAAATTTTACCATGTTCAGGATACATGCAAAAAGGGGACCCACAATAAGCAATTACCCCAACTAGTAGGAGAGCTCTTTCTGCAAAAACGGTCACTCGATGTACACTCTGTTTATATGGGCACACGAAGGAATATCACCCTCATATAGGATTATGAAAGGTGACATGGAAATGGCATGCGTTTCAGTTCCAAGAGTCATACTTAACAATTGTAATAATCACAGAATAAATAACACGGAAATGCAATAAATTGTCGTATAAGAAATTTGGAGTACCAGCAACATTAGACGGACGAAGCTGTTGTTGTTGTTGTTGTTGCTGTGGTATAACAACTCATTTTTGACGGCGATGCCCTGTTGCATTCGATAGAAACTCACGCCAGAGTAGGAATCTGCTTTGCAAGTACACATTTACGTCTGAACGCTTAGTATGGTGGATACTGATCTCTTTAATTAAGTATTGTTTGGCATTCAATTTAGTAGATGAATACAATAAACTAATTCGAGGTATTTTCTGTGTTCGAGGAAGTAACAACTGAAACAGGAGAACGAGAAAGTTGACCCTGATGTTAGACGGAGTATGATGTTTGTGATGTTGTTTGTTAGTGGAAAAACTGACAGGCTACATATCTCCGATGTTTCCCGTTTAAAAATTAGTTCGATCACTATTCCAGTACCAGAAACCCCATCCCCGCGTTGGGTATACTGCTTTAGTCTCCTGATGTGTAGACTACTATGCAAATAGTAGCCCTGGCATCTTGAAACTCTCCGTCTCGATGAGACTCCATATCGAACACTAAATCCTTTATGTGACTTGAGCAGCCTTTCTTGAAATTTGGCTATCTACAGCGCGGATAGGATTGACGAGATTGGGCATCCCTGTAGTAAGTCCTCCGTTTCGTCCAGTTTGTCTGGCTTGTGATCCCCATGTCGGACTACGAGGTTCCTTTACTCAGATAACCTGCCTCAGATAACGGCGTGTGCAGTATGTAGTTGTATTCTAACATTTTCCACACCTCTTACCATGCCGTATATATTTCCGCCTCGCGGGCACATGTTATTAGGGTTTCCAAGTTCTAATGTTGAAGTTTAGTGCTTGTTGTCCTGTCTACGCACAGAACTCGCATGCAGTTCGTCCTTGAGAGCTTAGTTGAGATCCTGAGCTGTGTTTTAGGATATAGTATATAGTAGAACGGCTTCTTTCTTCATATTGGAACGATTGAATCAGCAAATAAATATTTTTTCTCTGTAGCAGAGTTCGTGAAATACATTGAACCAAACACCCCGACTAAACAAGAAAACACTCTGTAAATATCCGTTTTCATGAAAGGGTGGATGCCAGAGAAGCCTTTAGCAGACAGACTATTAGTAACCAATGCCCGCCAGTCACTGAAGTATCGTACCCAATGAATCGAGGGAAAGAGGCTGTAAGGAGCGCGACACATCGCTGGCTACCTACATCGTGCAGACCAGGTTAGAATTTGCGTTCATTTTCAACACTGCAGCGAAGCCTGGGTCAGATGTGTGCCGTATGTGTGTTCGTGTGTGCGTACTGAAGGAAGAGATGAATAAAGACACGAAAATGGAGAGAGGGTAAAGTATCTAATTAAGCAGAAAGCGTGATAATTATGAGGATAATAAGACGATACACGACGTATAGTATCAACCGTCGTGGGAGATTTCCTCTGCCATATTTTTCGGCT
This sequence comes from Stratiolaelaps scimitus, assembly GCA_019614645.1. Classification (NCBI taxonomy): domain Eukaryota; kingdom Metazoa; phylum Arthropoda; class Arachnida; order Mesostigmata; family Laelapidae; genus Stratiolaelaps; species Stratiolaelaps scimitus. The sequence goes on from JABWDB010000053.1 coordinate 709,849, forward strand.
AAGAGGAAGAACGAAAGCTATAATTTGTCAGTTCTACAACGAGGCAAAAGGAGATATAGTGGATGGCAGGGAAGTGAAACGTAGGCAGTGTTCCTTGCCACTTTACCTTCCGTTACCAGGAACTGCGAGACAGACAAACAGTACATTGCATGTATGTGTTTGTGTGTGGCGGGGCTCGGTCGGTCGCTGTTATGTTGTGAATGGAAACTCGCGTCCGTGTGAGTGAAGTGAGGGGGATGATATTTGCTAACAGGGCCATAGGGGTATGGGTATTTCCCATTCCATATTCCCGAACACTCATCCCATGCCATCCCATCCCGTCAGACAGGCGCGAGCGATGAGCTCCGTCGTCTCTCATTATGCGTACGCACGCACGCCTCGACCGGCAAACCGACGCCTCCTCAGTCGACTGCTGTCAGCCGACACCAGACCAATGTAGCCAGGTTTCAGACAGGAAGACTAGCTAGTGCCCGCCTGATGCCCCGTACTGAAGTAACACGGCAACGCCCGTCTAAGACGGATGCCGTAGCCTCGGCCAACTTGCGGCCGCCTTTTACAGAATGCTTGGTCTCGGTAGCATAACCTACCGCACTCTATCTACTGCTCAGGCAAATTGTCTAGCCCTGCTAGTGGGCCTATTCTGTCAGCCTTCATATATGTCTCCGTTGTGTCACCATATCGTTATTCTGGCGCGTTTGCCATTGGTGGCCTGGCTGGTAAGCAACGAAGGCTGCTACTGCAAGACCTATGTAATAAGTGTAGATAGTTATATTACACGGCTGTGATATCCTGTTGATTCCTTGATATAATGGCTTAGAAAAAGTCATTGCTTAATTTGTGTGCAATTCTGTTCAACCAGGTGGCGTATCGTTTTATCTTTTCGCGCAGATAATTTGTGAGTAAGAAAGGACAAACCCCTTTTGCACTTAACGAAAAACCCGATTTAGAACGACAGTCAAACCCATGGCGCAACTTTTACGCCGAATAGCGATATTTATTGAAAATACAAATTGCTCTATATTGTGCAAATTTATAAGTAGGTTAATACCAGTAAACACATTTATTGGATCAGTATTGTGTTACGTCATGTCAATATAAACTCAATTAGGCTTAATAGATGCTTCATACTGGTATCCTATATTTAGCTTAGTGATAGCTACGTAGAATGTATATTCAACAAGAGGAAATACGGCGCTGGCCTCATTTGAACTCACTCAATTATCTATGAACAACAAACAATCAAATATGTACGATATTATTACGTCGTTTCAAAGAGCGTTTATATTACCGGTTTGTAAGAATTAAATTGTTTGTAGCTTGAATTCAAACGAGAATGACCTTACCTATATCAATAAACAGGTACTGTTTCTAGTGAAGGGAGTACTATTTCATAGTGAAGCTCCATTGAAATATCTAACAGCAAACTGGGTATTTTGCTATCGATTGATTACCTGTGTGGATAGGTGGATAGAAGTAGCCAATTAATGCCTAATTGTGACTGACTGATTTCAGAGCGGGATAGCTTGTGTGCTTCGCCATCCGCCGGCTCATCTCACTCGGCGGCTTCATACTCGGTGGCCTCGTCACCGGACTCTGGAGGCTCCGGTTCACTATCGGGCCCTCTACCAGCAGTTCGATATTCGGCAATGAAGGAAAAATCGAAAAATGCAGCGCGCTCGCGCCGGGAGAAAGAAAATTTTGAATTTGGAGAACTTGGCAAACTGCTGCCGCTTCCGCAGGCGATCACCTCTCAGCTGGACAAGGCATCAATTATCCGTCTCACTACGTCATACTTGAAGATGCGCGCCGTCTTCCCAAACGGTAAGTTCGTGCCCGCTTAGCAAGCAAAATAGATATGTAAGCACAAAAATCATCCAGTGAAAGTGTCCGCCGTAATACTAAGATTCTAAATCCAAACTTGTCGAAACCTTCATTTTCGTCATGTTTATCCATGTCATATATGCACTACAATGCACATAGTGTTGAAATGATCTTTAAACAACATTTTTTATTGCTGCCTTTTAAAATGCTGTTCCACTAGCATAGTATAAGAGAGGGCGGCCTGGGCAGTGGGAGTCAAAAGAGGTAAGGCACAATCTACGCGAGAGTAGGCATACGAACTTAGAGCACGCCTACTTACTCTCGACTGGAGACGATGATCATTTCACTATTTTTAACCTCGCCCAAATTTCGAGATAGAAGTTACTGTTAATGCTGAAGGCCAATCAGAGGCAGATAGCTTTGCATGTCCCCACTGGTCCTGTCCAGGCCGCCGGACGAATGATTCGGCCTTTGTATTGTTCGACGTAATTCCCCAATGGCGCGTCCTTGCAACGGTGTCTCAAGAAAAGAGTGCACAGGAACGTTGCCGAATGGTGAAGGAACGGTCAGAGCACGAAAAGCACAGCAGCAGAGCTCACGTAGGGCGTTATCGTTCATGCCAGTGTTATATCACATTCGTGGTGGTGAATAGGAAATTTTGCCTTTTTAAGACTGTGACAATTTCTTTTAAAAGGATTCGTCCCCCCCTACTTTAAAAGTTTGCAGTCTTATTTAAGCTGCAAATAAAGCATTTCTCAGTATGCATGTCGATGGCATTGTTAATTAATTTTCAATAGGTGATCGTTATCATCTGACCCGCAGACAATGGATGAATGTGCTGGGTATCTCTACTCTTTATTCGAGATGGGTGGTCCGATTGAATTTGAGGTTAACACAATTAGATCATTTCGTCATATTGCGGCTGGAGGAAATCCTTCCCACGCGTTGCTAATGAATAGGGCGTGTCGTGTCAACTTCTCAATCGGTGAACAGAGCCAGCAACAGTAGCCTTAGTTAAGATTGTGTGTGGCTTGCTTTAACACGTAAATGTGCTTCATACAATAGTACCATTCCGTCCCATATGTACATGGGTGTACTTCTATCATTAGTCGGTCGGCTGGCATTCGAGGTTACCTATACTACTCCGCCTTCTGTAGCCCGTCGACGATATCTGTTGGACACCAGCCCCGGCGATAGAACGAATCACCTCGAGCACGGCTTTGCCTGTCGGCAAACGAAGGACCACTGCGGTTTACTCAAATGCGTATGGACGGTGCACTGAGAGACATTGGGGGTGAGGGTTGTTTGGTTGTGGGAGAAGGCGATACGAGACTCCTGCCTCTCACTGTGGTGGTAGAGACGAGGTGGTAGTGGTGACCGAGGAGTCGGGATGTATGTAAGAGAATCAACAAGATAAGAAGATGAACCTAAGCTATATTGATCACCCCAGAAGCTGGAGCATGACATGGAAGTGAACTGGGGTCGTGGGGTGGGGGGTTGTAGCAGTATGGTCATCGGCACGAACACGAAAAGAGTCATGACAGTTTTCAGATGTTCTTGTGAAGAAAAAGGAACCAAACTTAGATTGCATATAGTATAAAGTAGTTTATTTGTCGTACATGTTGTTGTGCAGGTATTTGTCAATGCCGGGGCTAGAACCAAATAAGTAATATAACGAATGTCAAGTAAATAAATAATATCAATAAATATATATATATATGTATATATACAGTGCTGGGCATAAACTTAAGGCACCCCTATATTTCAACAAGTCGTTACAAGGAGCACACATTTGAGGAATTTATTCTGTATCAGATTAATGTACGTGTCAAATACCATACTCACCCAAAGAACAGCGCATATAACGTCGCACGCAGCCTGCTACAAATTTATGTTTCATCGTTCGGGTGTGTAAAATGATAAGGGTGTTCTCGCTGAATTAATCCAGTTTGTCTTGAGCATTCACGCTGTACTGTAGTCATGGGACACGCTTCGAGCCTTACTGATGCAGCGAAAGCAGTTATTACTGCGCTACACCGAGCAGGAAAGACCCAGGCTGACTCTGGGGCATTCTTGTCCGACGAGTATATGCGTGAAATCAACAGTGTAACAAACTGAGAGTTTGTCGAATGTACAAAATGCATGTGTTCAGATATATGATGTATTTAGGGTCAGTTAGCAGCTCAGACGACTGTCAATTCGCACTTCAATTTAAATAAGTCGTCTGGCACTTGCACTTGAATCAGCTCGCATTTACACTAGACGTAGTAGATTAGCACTCATTGTGACAAAAGGAGAGAGATCATCGAATGTGTAGTGTAATGCGTGTGTTCGAATAAATGATGAATTGTGGTCAATTGGAGTCACGACAGGCGGCGTTTAAGCGAGAATCTCCATTAACTCGCACTTGCACGTGAACTAGTCAGTCAAGAACTCGCTCCCGAAACAGGTCAACCCGCACTTGCGTTTCGAACTAGTCATTTAGCACTTGGTTATATAAGCAGTCTCAACTTGTGAGTAGACAAGATCAATTCTTTGGCCTCCACTGTGAGGCCACCACCCTGCGGGGTTCTCTATTGATTTTCACTATACAGCCGCCTGTGTATACCTAACTCTCCTATTGAAGACCACCCAGTACTTGCCCCTACGTTTCGGCGTTTTCACTTAGTTAGTTAGTTAGTTAGTGTGTTTTTGTTACAGTCTACGTCAGTGGATGCACTAAAAGAGGTGTTGTTGATGGTCTGGGAGGTGTCAGCGACCAGATCCTGCTAAATCTCGTTGATGGTATGCCAAAGCGAGTTTTTAACGTTATAATTAGCAAGGGCGGGGCTACACGGTATTGATTAGCACAGGAAGACGAGAATTAATTCAGCGAGAACTTTCGATAACTGAGGGTGCCTTATCATTTTACACACCCGAAAGATGACACATATCATTGTAGCAGGCTGCAGGCGACGTCATATGCGCTGCTCTTTGTGGTGTATATGTTATTTGATACGTACGTTATTAGTCTGACACAGAATAAATGCCTCAAATGTGTGCTCTTTGCAACGATTTGTTGAAATATAGGGGTGCCTTAAGTGTATGCTCAGTACTGTATATATTTATATAGATATATGTATATGGCCCAATTCGTCCTTGAAGTAATACCCAAAGGTAGTGCCGAGGCCGTGACCTAGGGGAACAGCTGAGAGTCGCAAAATTTATATTTATATATACCGGTATATATAAATTTTATATATATATATAGCTAGAGACCGATATCGCTGGTATCCTACTCGAGTCACGAACGGCTGAAATTGGTCAATCTGAAACTGGTTTATTTTCCGATACTCCGCTACAAAATTTGGATAAATGTTTTTACCGTGTCCACTTTATGATATTATCAGATAGGCGAGAAAGACTTCTCAATGTGTAGTCAATTCCTCTGGTATATATATATATATATATATATATATATATACTTCCGTTGATGGTTGGCTCGTAGCGCTTCTCGTTTAAGATGCTTCTTACCATTTTTACGTACGGCCGAATTACTACGGGAAATATCAAGAGAAAAAAACCACTACGTTTCACATTTCAATCTACGGCAGAATCTATGTAGTGTACAGAAGTTGCAGTTTCAACGCTAATTGATCCAATTTTTTTATTATTATTTGAATGCCATTGTCTTTACCGCTCGTATGCTTCGATTTTTTTACTTCCTACTAGGTTATTTATGACTCAATCGTTCTACGAAATTAAATTTGCGAATAAGAAAAGCATGCATGGTCTACAAGTCATTAGGCGATCTCTGATAACTTGCCTAAGGATTTATTTTTAGCGACAAAAAAAAGTGTATCACCGTTATACCGACGTTACGCAATCGATGTAATTTTCTATTGCATTGCCCAGTTAAAAAGCTGACACCCGGTAAGCACTTTCAGATACCAATGCCCCGCTGAACAAAAGGTCAATCGACCTACTGACATTACCGGTGCTCCAGTGGTGGTGGTGGTTCCACCACCACCACCACCCAGCACCGCCACCAACTCCTATGTTCCTCGTCTATCGAAGCTTAGTCAACAACGAAACATAATAACAGCAACAGCAGCAGTTGCCTGTAATTTTCTGGCAGCGGTTTGTGTCTGTGTGAACATCAGTAATAGTGTATACATCGTTGTTTCTAGTTTGGTGGCGCATGATTATCAATCATTGTCTTTAAGTTGCATGCTAACAATGAGTCTAAGAATGTCACTCTACCTTATTCGGTTGGGCGGGCTTGGGGTGAGGGTGGGGGGTACCCTCTACAAACAGACGTTTAGATGTGTTTGTGTGAGAGACTTAAGGGCAGTGAAGTTGATCGGGAGAATCGAACCGATAGAGAGAAACACCATCATAGACCAAAGCACCAGAGAGTCTGCAGTGATAGCCATAGACGGTCTCAGTCGCCTCGGGAGCGGTGTTGAACATCTTCGGATCTCCTGCAGCCGAGGAGGTCCTTCTTTCTCCCGATCGACGAAAACTGACTGAATTCGGATGCTAAAGAAGCATTCGCTCAGTTAGCTCTGACCTGGTATTTTGCAGTAGCCCCTGTGTGCGTACCTACATCAGCCGTCTCCTCCTTCGTGCGACAACGTCAACGTCGAAACGAAAGCTAATGACCACCCGTGTGGTGGAGTCTCGACTGTTCCTTTTACTTAGCGCAGGCTGTGCTCTTTATATGCTCAGTCTTAGGAAAGCTTTGCTGTGGATCTCGTCAATACGATGTGGGATGATCCCTTTTTCTCTCGCCCGCCTCGGGTATACCTACACCACCTCGGGCCCCTACAGCCACTGCCGTTGCTGCCGGTTGTAGTACGAAGAAGTTGGTTCGCAACGAACTACAAATACAGCTGTTGGAAGCGGTCAGTCGCAAGCAATAGTGACTTTTAGCCCCACAGTACCCTACGGTGATGGTCTCTCTAAATCACCGGTAGTCACTAGCAGCAGCAGTGGAAGACATTAGTTCAGCCGCCCTCGGCACTGAGCGACCATTGTTGTTCAAAAACTTCGACCGCAGTCGCTCGTTCTACCCTGTCGCACATTTTTGTGCTTTCTCAACCGCCCGAAAGATGAGACAGACACTTTGGCAGATGAGACAACGAATTAAAAAAACCGACCCACGTCCTCATTATCATCGCATATGATAGAATCGAGTCCTTTCGAAATCGACTCTGCTTCAATTGCAAAAGGTGCCATTTACGTTGCTTCAAATTTCCGACTCGAATGATGGTGATGATGCCCAGCGAGTGGTTTCCTTTGGGATTTTTTAAACTTTCATTTACCTCATTAAGAATACCTCAATTCGTCGGTGCTTTGATTTCAATTCATATGCAGACGGCATACTGTACGATTTATGCCGCTTTCTGACTGACTAAAAGGTTGCTTGTCGTTTCTAATCGAATGATATGTCGCCATCAGGGTCAACAACGCTAGTGAATAATTTGTAGCCTATAATTACTATAACTTGCAATGAATACTAAGCAGGAACGGTCTACCTCGGCAGGGGAAAGTATCTCAATATTTTAGAGTCTATATTTAAAGGTGTGGAAGCTAAATATAATGAATGGTATGACGATGGACTATACGGAGCGATGGTCGTTCAGATCACACAGGAAGCGCACTGATCTAACTTAACGGATTCCAGGGGATAATTCTGGCCGGTACCGGGCCGTATATCGATAGTCTTGTACGCACGAGCCACCATAATAGCAATCACCCATTGGGTTGACCTGATAACGATATAATATTCTTGATTGAATCACTCATGTTGAGTAGGTATGTGTCATTTCACGGGGTTCGAACCCAATATAACTTACACAAGGGAAGTCCTACGGGTGAAAGTGGTTATGCACAATATGTATAGTCATTATTGGTTGGCGGCTGAAGAACCCTCAATCCTTTCTGCCATCATAAAACCCTTCTCGACACTTATCCGTATCGCATTTCCACAAGAAATATCGAGAGGTAAAAATCTATATCGCAGCAGGCTATGAACCTGCTATATCCGATCTATTTATGCAAGTTGACCTATTTTTCTTGGCAGTATGACAACAATAGGTATAGTTATCAAATGAGTGGTTCAGTTGTCTTTAATTTGCGAAGCTTGCTACTTTCCAATACGAGTACTAGTTTTGCGTTACACTTTTTAGATCAGATATAGCAGGTTCACTTCGTGGTGGGAAGACAAATGGAGAATTGAAAATGTTTACACAAGTCAGTGTAGCTTGTATTTCGGCATATTGACAACAATATTTACTACAATAAAAAGGTATAGATGGGATTCGGATAAAAGGTGTAGATGGGGTTGGTGCCATACAAATTAATGGTGTCCTGGAGTCAGACGATTTGGTTAAAGCAGAACCTTTTAAGTCCTTTTTCGGGTCAGTGTTCGTGTTCCAAAGTACAGGTGCAAACCACACGACTACTGTAAACGTGAGAGCACACTGTCGAAGGCTGGATATTACGGATCATCTTATCCTACGAAAGATCCAGGAGTTACCGTTAAAATGCAGTCAAACTCCTGATGGCTTGCCGCCGATCCTATACAAGAAATTGGGTCCGGCTATTGGTGAACCGTTAAAATTGATCTTCCGCCGCTCCTATGTGGACGGAACAGTCCCTGACTGCTTTAAGCTCTCAATTGTTACGCCTGTCCAAGGGGTCCATAGCGTGCCTCATTTTTGAGAAGATACTCGTAGATCGCCTTTTCTCATACCTCACCATAAATGATCTCCTTGACAGCGAGCAACATGGTTTTACTAAAGGAAAATCGACCGAAACCCAGCTGATTGAAACGGTCCATGACTTGGCTCTATTTCAGAATGAGAGACGATTGCATTTACTTTGATTTTTCCAAAGCATTCGACCGCGTCAATCATAGCATTTTAATCTCCAAACTTTTATCTCTCAAAGTAGATCCACATAGTGTTGAGTGGATCCGAAGCTATCTCACGGATAGAAAGTTCTGCGTAAAAATAAACAATACTCTTAGCACGTATGATCGGTGCCCATCTGGGGTACCTCAGGGTTTGTGCGTGGGTCCACTTTTGTCCTGTATCTTTGTGTTAGATCTCAAAAATAGTTTTCCAAGCGGTGTAAAACGCAAGTTCTATGCTGATGATTTGAAATTGTGCACCAGTGCGGTGTGCTGATGACAGGCTCCTCCTTCAATCAGCCATTACCGCTGTTGAACAGTGGTGTTGTAAGAACGACATGTTGATCTCCATTCCGAAATGTAAAGTTCTGTGCACCTCTACTTACAAATATAAATACACAATCAATGGTGATGTTATCAAATGTGAAAGCTCCATGCGAGACCGGGGTGTCATAGTGACTTCCTCCATAGTTTTTGATCTGCATGTGACAGAGGTAGTTCGGTCTGCCTCATTAATATGTAACACCATTTTTAGATGTTTTATTATCAAAAATGTCGATTTCTATCTTGCGCTCTATAAGAGCCTTGTCATTCCAAAATTTCTTTACTGCTCTCCAGTTTGGAGGCCCTACCTCAAAAAGCATTTCGTCCAACCCCTCTGCGCAGTGGACGTACAGTGCGCACTGCGTCAGTAGCGCGCACCGAAAAGCTAAATAATTTGTTCTCTTGGAGAATCGCACGTCTCATACACGAGACTCAGGAAGTGGACATTTGCCATTACCACAATTGTAAATATTCCCTTCGCTTCTACCAATTTATGTAATTTCTTGAATAATCTCTGTACCACCCCTTTTTGGTTAATAAAGGTGTATTTGTTGTAAAATTATTCTCATTAGTGGAGAAAAATTAATATTATACGCTGCGCGAACAGCTCTGACATTAACTTAGCACGAACCGCTGACAATTCACTAAAACGTACTATTGTTATTATTAATTCGAAATCTCAACGACAACTTCTCCATTGAACAGGATTCTCGCTCAAACGATTCGTGTTGTATTATTACACTTGTTATGATGCTGCCACCATTGCCATATAGATAGGTCATAAGAAGTAAGTAAGTAAGTGTCGCATCAGGTGTCATAACATTTCAATAGTGGGATTAAGACGACGGTATCATGAGTGCGATGTTCCGCCAGAGAAGCCATTTCTTCATCCGGGGCTTCTATGAGGATAAGTAATGAGTGGTGACAAGGCGAGTTCCATCCGACCCATTCACGGCTGGCTGTCGTTGATAGAGCCAATGAACGAACGAGGAGGGGAGAGTGAGTGGGCAAAGTAACCAGAGAGAACAAAATGACGACGAGCGAAGCTATTGAAATGTTTTGCACGCTGCAACGCATGTTGTCTGCTGAACAACCACAACTATATTCTTAAGGAGCTCGTAGAGATAAATCATAAATTGCAATCATTCACATAACAGCATAACACAAATCATCCTGCGAGATCTCACTCAACGGTGACACCGATTTACCTTTGATTCTGTTGGGTGTTTATCACGAGAATATCATAAAAAAATGGTCGCACTTGTCATTTCATTGAAGTTTGTATCCCATTTATTAGTTGAGTAGAGCTATTTTTTTGTAAAATGGCCGTGCGAAAAACACTCATGGAAAAGGTAGAGTATATTATAGCAATTCGCAACTCGAATTTATGGTACAGTGTTTTGTTACCTACCGTTGACGTGTGAGTAAATAATTGCAAAGCGCTTCTTATATCTACTTTTATTATTGACATGATTTTTGTCTAATTATTGTTCTAACTATTGTATGTTTGAATAAGAAATCTTGTTTGCTTATTTTTGTCTAAAGCGATCCATCACAAGGTCAACAGCGAGTGTAGCATAACGTGTCCAAAAACGAAGTGACATACCGGAAAAGCGGACGATCGCCGAGATAAGAAGTGGGGAACCATTGCTCCATCTATAAATAATAGATAAAATAGAAACTGTTATAGGATAGACATCGTATTATTATGTCTCGAGAGGCAGAATCCGCCTCTTCCGCCACACGAGGTTTGTTCTACATTCTGTTTTGGAAATATTCGGATTTATGGGGACTTCCATCTTTGTGGCAGGACCTTATGTCGAGTATGGACATAACAGTAGCGTTACCCTGCTTCGTGCTTGTTTCATTGGCCATTTACTCGGCCAACATCTATCGATCATTGTGTTACCCGACTCGCCCACGTGAGGCGAGACTCGGTGCTATTCGTCGAAAGCCACCATCCGCACGTCCAGTTGGCTCCAGACATGAATCAGTAGCGTCTCGAAGTCGAGATGTGACCCCTTGTGAACAGCGAAACATCCAGTACGACATCACTATGGAGTCAGGACGGCAGAAGTTCATTCGAAAACTTCGAGGTATCTTGCACCTCTAGTACCGTGCTCGGCTGAAGCTGTCAAAATCATCCGATTGTTCCATTTCTCATAGGAGATACGAATCAAATCTGACTTAACAAATAACCTTTTGCTAATGGTCTAGAAGTCTATACTACGACGCCACTCACTTAAAGAGTCGGAAGAAACATACACATGGCGGAAAAGTCTCCATTTAAAGTTTGACATTGAGTGCACTATGATGCGTTAAACAGAGGGTCTGGAAGGCTGGGGAGGGATCTAACTACTTCGTGAAAATAAACCATTTATCCACCATAACCGACATACCGCAAGCGCTTTTCTTATTCCTTTCTCTAAAGAGGCATTTCTGCTGCTTTTGTAGATATATCTTGTTTAATAACGCGCTCACAAACACCCGTCCTATCGGATGATGATGGTGTAATAACGCCACTCTTAGTTTAAATAAACCTTGGCCGGAACTGAAGGACGAATGGATGCATTCTTATGTGGCGTATGTTATACTTTGTTAAGACGTTGAAGATCAGTAAGAATACACAAACACAACACATTGAATATACGTTTTGTTATCCATCAACTGTTAGCCGTTTAATACGTATCGATCTTGCCGGTACATACGAGTAGTCTATCTAGGACTCTCATAGTGATCCTGTCAAGAGCCGCATTTCATTGACTCGGAACTGATGCTAAAAATAAAATAGTAACAATTGAAAAGCAGAAAAAAATGCATTGGGAATAGACAACGATTCAATAGCGCCGCTTCGATCTGTGTCTATGCATCATGTACTCGATTACGAGGTGTAGTGGAATCGTTAGTAATAAGAAATAGCGATGCGTAAATTATATTTTTCCAATGTAGTCCTTCGTCCACGAAGAACTACCCTACTAGTTCTGCTCGTCATTTTAATTCGTTATATTCATTTTTCAGACTGAAATCAAATACAAAACTATTTCTTACTTGTAGATACTATAGATGCATTTGTGACGATAAGTTCGTTGAAATTCCGTCCTCTGACTTTCCACCGTATTAGAAATCTCAAAGCTTCTTTTTACATTGGAGTGGATTCCCCACCGGAGACCGTTTCCAGGAAAGCGGTAGTACACATAGTATATTTGTTCATGTTGTCTTCGTATTTCCCGACTCCTTAGTTTTCCGTTCTATTATCATACCTTTTGCTTTTGTTGTTGCGTCGGGGCCATCGCCGCTGTCGTTTGTTATCGCTATTATTATTATTATCGCGCCAAACGATCATCGTCATCAACATTCATCCCACCTCGACCGACTTTGTAGCACCCTCTTGTGCGAGTATGTGCCACCGATAGAGGGCTGCAGCATACGGGGTCAGACTCTCTCTCTATCTCGGTTGCCCTCCTCGTTAGAAGGTTGCCCCCTATCTGCTGTCCCATCCAAGTCCTCTTCGTGTTCTCTTCTGTAGAACTACCAGCAGCAGCAGCAGCAGCAACAGCTAGAGCTCCTTAGCACTCACCCTTAGCGCTTGTATGCTATGTGTCTATGTGCTGTCTGCACTTTGCGGGGTACAACGCGCAGCCTACATCAGCCTCAATAGGGTGAGAAGGAGAGAGGACAATTTCTTCCTGCTGTTCGCTCTGTACCACCATCACCATCACCACCACCACCACTAGACAGAGAGGTAGTATCTACTGCTGCTAGGAGCTGTTGGCAGGAACGTTGGCCGCAACGTTCGTTGTACTCAACAAGTGGCCCTCATACCCTTGGCTTGTCCCCACTATGGCTGCCCTTGTGCTCTGCCTGTGCCGCAGTCACTATCCGGATTCCTCAACGCTCAACCAAACCCAACCGACCGACCGACCCATTGCCTGTTCACCCGAACGTCTGTCTAGCTCCCTTTTTCTCGTTCATCCATCCATCCATCCATCCATTCTGCCCATATCGAGTCGTGTCTGCTTCCACCCAATCGGTTCGATGTCACGTTCGCTCCGCCTTACAAACAACCACTCGCCAGGGGCTGCTTCAGAAGGAGAAGCTCCTCATTCTCCTGCAGAGAGAGAGAGGGGCAGGGCTAGGGTACACTGAAGCTGGATGTTTGATGTTCATACATACGAACCAATGAACGTTTATGTGAATGTCTAAGGCGCCCTTACGAGCGACAATTCTACCTGTTTTTTAAAAGAGAAAGTGGAAGTATTATTTATTTTAAGTACGATATGTTGAGAAATCGGCTTTGTGTATTCATTTTGTCCAGTCTCTGATGTAGACCTGAACTCATATTTTTTTGCCGAAACTGCGAAATATAGTCGTAGGGGCGGGCATCTTTGCCGCGCGATAAAAATATCGTTACTTTCTTTGTTTGTGTTCGATGGCCCCTTAGTCTAGAGTGATATGAGATAGTCTGTCTGCAGGAAATCTGTTTTGTTGAATTTTCTAGTTTGTTTGAAAAGTTTAGTAATAATCGGTTTTTTTTTCACATCAGTAACCCAAACGTTATTTCAGTGAGCATTAGTAGCTTGTCGTTTCGTTTTATTATTTAAGAAACCTCTTAGCCTAAATTTGAATTTGAACTGTTGTAAAAATCTGTATTGGCACAGTTCTAATTTACCTCATGGTGTTCTATTAAATATAATCGGAGGAAACACGGGAGGTGCACGGGTTCGATCCTCACAGTTGCAAACATTTGAATTTAAAAGGGTCCGTTTTATGAAGCAACGCCGAGAGCAGCGCCGTAGACGTTAAACGTTGGCTGTGAATTAGCCCGAACGGTTACTAATTAATACTATAATTATATATAAAATTAGTATTCGGGTCTTGGGTTACAGTATCTATTATAGTTGTAACAAGCCGAAAGCCGCAGATTTGAACCCTGTGAAGAGGCACATATCTACTAAACATAAGTGGTTACATAAAATAAATTAATACACTCGATGTTTTGCCCTGCCGTGTGACATAAAAGAGAGCCAAAGCATTGTAAAATTGCAGCTCCTTCAATAAACCTTTACCTACAATAATATAATACAAGATGATTTCTATGGAATAAGATGATTCGAATTGATTCAGCGTAACTGCTAGCTCAACAGTGCAACAGTGTCACCTATTAAAACAAACAGACATGAACTCTTAAACGGATGTTCGTCTGTTGGAGTCGCAATACGACATATAATAGAGGCCAAGGCACATATAAATATTTGTACTATGCTTATTCATAATGTTTTTATAATATACACACACACCGCAATGGGCGCATGAGTGAGTAATTATCGATCAATCGATGAATTTAATGAATTTGACCTTTGATTCAAAACGACGACCGAAACTTAGTGAGAAAACCTTTCGTCAATGTGATCTGATGTTCGAAAGAAACTCAAAAGGTTTGGTTAGCTGTTAAATGTCATAGTAGCATTGTTATTACGGATGGTCATATTGAAATGCCAGACCTTTGGATTATCAAGTCGATTCACGGTTTTAATGCTATGAGAGACCGCGAATTGCTAAAACAAAAGAAGACATGTTTCAGTCTTTCCTTGACTTCGAGCACCAAATAATGACATCCGACCGACGACTTCATATAATATCTATTTCTGAAATCGTTGCTCTAATCGCTTTGATCGCACGACACATTGAAGTAATATAGACAGACAGACTGTTGTACATAGCTGTGCCACAATGAATATTTCCGATATCATATGCCGTCACTATTTCTGCTGTCGAGTGGCCTATGCACGGCAAGCCAACCAACTAACCAACTACCGTGTATATACACATTAAACCAAAACAAATCTTACTCCTATTTAGAATGATAAATTTAGGTGCGACTACAATATGTTTACATCTCATTTGAATCATAGTTTTGGCGCGCCTCCAAGTCACTTGAATTCGATTGCTCAATATATACACCGCACCAAACATGTAACGGTAAGATAAATATGTGACTAAAAACCTTACGTTATGCTTATTCTCTCTTATATAAGTATAGCTCAGATAGGTGTCTCCAAGGTATTACGTTGATCTCGATGCCTCACCTACTGATAAATACGATTTTCAGATATTTTTAGAAGACCTTGAACAACAAAATACATCGGTGAAGCTTACGAAGGCTCATCGATTGTCTCGCTACGATCAGACGGAGAAGTCTGCGCAAAACGTTTTACATTTGTCCCCCCTTAGTCCTGAATTTGA
This sequence comes from Stratiolaelaps scimitus, assembly GCA_019614645.1. Taxonomy (NCBI): domain Eukaryota; kingdom Metazoa; phylum Arthropoda; class Arachnida; order Mesostigmata; family Laelapidae; genus Stratiolaelaps; species Stratiolaelaps scimitus. The sequence goes on from JABWDB010000053.1 coordinate 725,135, forward strand.
TCCATTGAATTTATCATTGAATATGAGTCTGGTATTACGAATCGTGTCTTATATTGTACTGTCAGTTACTTTTCTGCCTCAATACTTGATACTTCCAGTTATATTTTTTTTGGTTTCCAGTGAAGGAATATGGCGTCAGACCTATCGCCTTAGAAGTTACAGGTTCGATCACCAGTGAACACACTCAGTTATTTCCTTTTATAGATCGAGTTATTCATTACTGTTCATATATCAGAGCACAATGCAAGCTAAACAAAATCACAATCAGTAGCTCACTAGCGGATCGGGCGTAAATCTCACGACACTGACAATAAATCCGTCAGCACTGGCAGACTGTGTTTTTTCTCTTCCAAAATAACATAGCATGAATTTGCCTCTTACTCTTTAGCGTTGTGTCTTTATTAAACTAACCCATCCCTTAATAGCCTGTTGAATGCGACAATATGTGATAATTGCAAAACAACGAAATATGAGCAAAAATCGTAACATTTATATTATGAAATTTATCTCACGCAATAACATACTACGGATATTAGTTGTTGTTGTGGTTGTTACTGTCGTCGTGCGCTCACTTTTTTCGGATTCCGCAGTTTGTCAACGATTTCGAAATGAACATATGTAAATATCAATATTCCCCTTTAGTAAATGCTCTTCAACGAATTCACAAATCAAGGTACTAGTGTCTTCAGCCTCGGTCTTCACTCGTCTGTATCTCAGCTCATCTAAGCGCTAGCACTACTGTGCGTTTTGTGGGGTATAGCTACCGTTAAAAGAGGAGGTCCTCAATGGTTTTTCACAGCGGGTAGCATCTACGGCGCCCCCAAAAGGAGTGGCTGAGTTATGAATTAGCACAGGGTGGGGCGTACGTACACACGACAGCATCGTATTATTACTCTTGTTGCTGTTGTTGTTGTCTGTGGACGTTGCTTTGGACGTTCCCTTCTAGGCACATTAAAAACAAATACAACGAAATCAAAATGATTCGGTAAATCTCTCACATTTATTTTTTTACTACCGTTAGCTTTGTTTGTTCTGCTAAGTTCAAATGATAGCCGTTTCCTACCTGAATTGAAGCGTGAAATGTAATGCCATAACGGCTGACGGCAGAGAAGTCGAGTGGTCAAGACGCCGGACCTGCTTGACTCGGATCACTAAGCCAGCATAGTCTGTATCCCATACAATAGCTGCCACTGATGCCAAGGGACACCTCCTCGTTCTGATATAACGTCAACGATTGGCAATGGTGTAGTGCGTTAGTGTTCAAGAATATGGTATGAATTGAACGTGGAACTAAATCGGTTATGAATGTGAGATCAGCAAGAGTTTTCAGAGCACTCGTTCGTCTATTGACTAAAGTTCGATATCGTGAGATTTACAGTGATGCGGTACATACAAACAACAAAGGCAGGCTATAATCAACTCAGAGGTGGATATCGATGAAATGAAGGTGACTTCATAACGACCAAGTAACAATAGTGTTTCGACTCCACTGACATAATCAACTGTGGCTTGCTTTTGTTAGCAAAATCGTGGTTGAAATATGGCGAAGTATATTTACGACACTATTTTTCATAACGGCACGGCAAATACAAAAATCTCCATTTTGAGTATACTTGGAGACCGGGACGTCGGAACGTCCTGGGTGAATGTGATACCCTGTACAATTGTTGCCCAAATTATTCAAGTGTATTCAAGTTGTAAATTGTACAAATATACAGGAAATCGAATCTAATTAGTTAATTTCTAGTAATGAAAGCACGTGTTTGTCTTTTAGGATCAATGTCTAAGAAAGCTCGTACCCAACCTACCCGACCCGGCAGAACGATAAGTACGAGCCAAAACTACGAAACGAATATCTTACTTCATACTGACAATAATGGTACTCTTACTCCCTTAGCACAAACCACTAGGAGAAAGGTTTGGTACACAGGTATGGTCAGTATCTTACTCAATACTGACAATAACTGTGTACCAGACTTTGTTCTAATGGTTTGTGCTACAAGCGAATATTTTGATATCTCTCTGAAATTAAGTCATTATGACTGGATTTGCCAGCATGATCTATCAATTTAGCCTATACAGCAAAGTCTTTGGCTGACTGGAGACCCCTGGTTCGAGCTCAGAACACGTTTTCACATATATTGTGTAACGTAACTATGTCTATCTGTTACACAACGTAAACGGGAAGAAAGTATACTGTATTAATAAATTAGTAATAAACTATACGAGCCAAGGCACGCTGGTTCACGTTACGAAATGCGTCACACCTTTTTTTTTTTCGAGCTGACCCTCAGCTGACTCTCCCCTATGTGACCTAGGCCTTAGCTCTTAACCTTTAGGTATTACTATGAGGACCTGTCGGGGACACCTTTGCTTAATTCTCTGCCTTACTCGTACCTGACAAAAATGCATCACACCTACACCTACCCAATGTCTATATATTGTTGTACCATGATATTACGTTGATCCGTGCAAGTACAACTCCATTAGCTACTATTACTATTAGAAAAAGAGTGAAATTCGAAACTTCGATTGTTCTGCTGCACAATGGGAGAAACTTCGATACACTTCCTATGCAACACTATTGAATATTCTATCTTTTTTCACACTCTGACAAATTCGTGGAATTTTGAACAGATTGGCCTAGTTGTCCGATGAATTTTTTGTGTTCGTTCACGCCTCACACTCCTATCTCCTCTTCGTCCTGCGCTCCCAGTCCTCTCTATTTCTTCTCATGCCATAGTCGGCCCAAACCTTTACTAGCGATCGCTTCCGAATAGCCTGATCTAGTCTAGCCCTGTGTAATTATCTTCTCTGTGCTTGCTTGTGTCAGCCTCTCTTCCTTTGTATAATACTGGCAACAGTCAGCCTCTCGATGGTCCATCACGGCACACACACGGACACACTATATATACATTGCACACACATCTATACACCCACCCACTCAGTCAGTCAGTCAGTCAGTCAGGGGAGATGCCACTTCAACCACCCGTCAGCGATCTCTGTAAATAAAGGATAAATTCTCACAGATATTCTCGACCGCCATTCCGGACTTTATTTCAAAGTCAACGATTGCAAACTGTTAAAGCCGAAGGCATTTCCTCGACACTCATACCAGCCCCTATCCGCCAAATATCCACTATCTCCCGTTTACAATATTAGCTGCCTCCGGGATGAGCATCGCCAAATTTGCTCAACAGATGGGTGGGACATTTTGACTGCAGTCGCGCGCGCGGCCTGTCCTATCCCTCTCTGCTTCGGCTCCGGTTGAATTCGATCAGAACGGGACTGCGGCTCCCGGGGTTGTAAAATTCCTGGAATCATTCCCATTCGACGAAGGCCCATTCATCGTCATACGGCTATCATCACAACTACTACGAGCCGTAAACACGACCAGCATGAAAACGACCAACAGCAGCAGCAGCAGTAGGGAGAGGTGATGATGCCATTCTGTTCGACTGTGTCCCTCGGTTTCGTTTTTAAATCTGAAGAGATGAGGAGTGCACACCTGCTCATAATGTCAGCCAGTGAGCCACCAGATTGTGCGAGACAAATGATGATGAACAATCCTTTACAACAACAATTGTGTGTTTTACGTCGATATGAACTCAAATGATAAGTCACGCGGATATTAACGAACCATTTACTATTTCACGAGTTTTGCTCTTCGATAGAAGTATAATGGTGTATTAGTGTATTCACTGACCAACGGTCACTCAATCATATAAGGGATAACCATGATACAACGAAAAATGATTTAGGCAAAATACATGTACAAGTCTCACCGATAGAGGGGAGAGGTGGGGTCGTGAAGACCCACTGTACACTTTGATAGAAAGAACAACCAGGTAAAATGTTTGTTGTGAGAATATGCGGATCGTGCGAATTTGTCGGACACAATTATGATACTAAATGATTAATAATATGAATAGTTAAAAGGTGATAACTTGTACGATGAAGGTAACTACACATGCAAATATATAATTAACCTCCGTTTCTCCCTCTTCATTCTAAGGCCACATGGGTTAGAGAACGAGTAGGACATGTATATGTGGAACTTGCTTTTAACACATGATGATACAAGACAACTAACTATTACTTTAAATTGATTTCGAAAAAAAACACTTGTTATCCCATACAGCGCTTGAAGTAGCTATATGATTTGTCAACGGTGTTTATAAAATCTTTATGTTTGTATATCTGTTTCCCAAAGGGACTCGTTGTTGCCCAAAATATTCTATTTCATTAATATATAATCAGAATGCAATGGATACAGCGTCAATCATAAACTACTAAATATCGGGCACTATCATTTGTGAATCTGTAGATTTCTTGTTCACGCTTTCGAATGATTCGTGACAATGAGAAACGATGTGTGTTCGACGTTGTCATAACAGCACACGTTTATGCAATTTGGGTATCCAGATTAAGATTGTACTTTGTTATCAGATTGTATTAAGGGCAATCGGTGCGTAAATTACACACTCCGTATTCACCGTTGTTCGTCATACTGGGGAGACTGCTGCTAAACTGAGTTGTTATTATTTTGTGACAATCATTATAAACGATTTTCGTGTTATTCTACTTGCGTCTCGCAATCGAGTGGCCCTTGCCAGGAGAACCATCTATCAAATGTGGATACACAAGGTCGTTTAGTCTCGACGCTATGCTGTGGCAACATAATCGTCACACTATTTCTAGTACGAAATTGAAAGTGTAAGAGGAATTTCGTACAAAACGCTGATAAATATACGCGGTCCTGGGATATGGAACATCAATCAAAATTCGGCACCTTTCGAAAGTAACTTTGAGAGCACTTTTTTAATTTTTGTTTCTCTAAACATATGTGCATTTTGAAACACAGACGTGTATTGTAAAAGCAAATAAATGGAAAGGTCCGCACAAATTTATCTTAGCATTTTGTTAACTTCGCAAAAGATTCAATCGACTCTTCAGCATATAAACATTCGAAGTCTTCTAAGTTAACTATTGCCAGCTTTAATTAGTTTTAAACCTCTTCGTACTTACCAACGATAGAGAAATAAATTACGCACATTCAAAGATAATCCGTGTCTGGCAGGATTGAAATCTCCAACATATTATCTCCAATCTAGTAGTCCAGACGCTCACCACTAGACCTCCTTAAGGATCGATCGTGGTAAAGGTAGCCCCAAAAGTATTGAAATACACCTTACTGTCTGGATATATACTTATGTAAAAATAAAGAAAAAAATTGCGTGAAAAGTTATCTCAAGAATTTGATTAGTCTCTAACCAAACTTGCGTAAGTAACTTCACGAACATCTTTGTAACTTGATGAGTTAGCTAGTTGAGAATGATGTCTAAGCGCTAAGCGGACTTGTCTACGTTGTACCGTATTAGCAAGCTCTACAATATTCAGTAATATCATTTTCAAATTGACAGTCCTGCACAATCTATGATTTATAGTACGCTATCACATACCGTCCCACGGAAAACTGGCTCATATATATATACATATAATACAACTAAATGTTTTAACAATTGTAAAAGCAATTTTTCTTCGGTTTGTTTTACGAAGACGTATAGCACTCGGGCACGCAAGGTTATGATAGAAAAATTAGTGGTTTATTTCGTTTCTTCATAAAAGTTCTAGCGGTTCTATAGTTCAGGTAAATGTAAAAAACTTGTATGTCTCGAGTGGCCCCACCTTTGAGATTTCGTCGTCAAACAAGATCTCCATAGACGAATCTAAGTCACTTCAAATTTCCACCCTATATGAGAGAATTTCAAAAGACTTGTCAGGTAAAGCCCCTATCTCAGCTAGCCCATTTATTTTGATCAGCAATGGGGCTGTTAACGTTATCACCAATAGGGTTGATATTTCTATACAAGGTCATATAGACAAGCAATGAATGAACATATGAACAAAGTCACTCGGCTTAATAAGTCAAGCAAATTAAAGAGTGAATATGTCAAGAGGTCGTCAAGTGGGCCACGCTGTCTTTGTATGGGTGGATCGATCCTGTGATCCATCCAGACCGTCCGTCGTGGTTCCTAAATCAGCACCATCATCATCAATATCACCACCATATATTCTTTAGTGTACTTCAGCGATCACCAACAAGTGAGACACTCTCAAAGACTTCCCAATGTGAGCGCGCCCTCGCCCAGGTAGACCCTGCAACTGTGGGCTCTTCACGTTCAGCATTGTGAGAACAAACAGATATCTCCTATGCCACACTGCCGTCTTTAGCTGTCTATAGGGCTTCTTTCACCAGCTATGGAGGATTCTCTATGAAGTGAATGCCGGCTGACCGACACAGGCAGGCTGGCTGGTTGCCTTCTCTGAGATTTAGTATGGACTTATGAATGGTGCTACTGCGGGTCCCGTGGTAGCTACTGCTGTTCGCAGCGGGAGCCCGATCACGCGTGTCACAACGATGGTCGTTATCATCGTACCGAATAACACCGCGCTCGACGATATCCACGTCCACCGCTAACTCCGCAGGCTGTTATAGAACTGTGTGTGTGTGTGGGAGAGGTTCGACACTGACATCTGATGAAGATGAGTAATGAAGAATTGATAAAAAGCTAACAGGCTGCTGTAGCACACTCGTTACCTAATTTCCTTATTAGCTATTATTATTATTACTATTATTGATTAATAGCGCCCTTTGTAAAAGTAGCCATTTATGCCAAGGTATTGTTTTTTAATGCAGAACAAATTAGGTAACGAGTGTGCCACAGCAGCCTGTTAGCTTTTTACGCCCTTAACCAATCGAAATTTGATGATATATATATATATATATATATATCATATATATATCATATATATATATATTAGAGTTAAAGTGTTGGCAATCGCCAAGTACCCACAAATAATTTATTCTCTGCCATAACGATGTGTGGAATGACTCTATAAATCAGTCGAAAGCACACGGCCGGGGTAATTCAATCGACATTTTGTTATGTTCTCTCTGTAGATTCCCTGTTCGTATTTGTTCCCTCCTATAATGGTTCTTTTTCTCGTGAGCCTTGATATTAAGTCGAATATCTTTCGTCCTTATGCCACGTCCACTTGCTTGACAATCGACACCACTTCTCGGATGGTGAATATCCATATGGACCTGCCATATGGACTGATCGACGAACAGCTCTACCGGACGTATGTTGAAGAAGTGCATCGAAACAGTCCCTACTCGATCCCTTCTGTCTTATGAATAGTCTCCTTCGTATTACGCTTTCTGATGATACAACCCTTACAGTCGTGTAAGCTGTAGTCTTTGGCGGCGGTAGAGTCTCTTCCAATGGCAATTCTTCAAAGGCTCGGGTGTGCACATGTCGGGCTTTCTCGGTTATGCATTGTCTTGCATCTAGGCGAAGATTTACAAGTTGGTGTGAACCGGCGCCTTTAGCATAGGCATCTCAACTTCCAACAGTCGAGTATGCGGGCCAGCGGCCACAGCAGCTGTTTATCTGTTGACGGGCCTGGTGCGAACTCATTTGTAGATAGATGGACAGATTGATAGAGCTATAATGAGGGTAGTACTGCTACGACAACTCATACAGGCGAAGGTAGGCCTGTTACAGAGAAGCTGAACAGCCCTACTCTCTCACCAGCATGCGGCCTACATGATGGCCAAAAGACTTCGCTCTCTCACCCCTCCCAGATCGGAGGACTCTCGAGTCGCGTGCCGAGGGAACAGCATTCGATCCTGCTGCGGAGCGAGATCGCATAGAATGACTCGTCTCTCTGTCTCTCTCTTCGAAGCGGCACGAGGGGGATATGACTAACTTCGCGGGCTGTTGCTTTCGCTTGATGACTTTATAATTGGAACAAGCTTGACGGGAGAACACTCAATAGCACAGAATGACCTACGTGGGAATTTCTATAAGACGGTCAGCAAAAAACTTCACATGCGCGAGATGAAGTATTCTTTATAGGGATCGAAAACAAACGTAAGTGACTTGAAGTCACAGTGCAGTCAATAGGAATGCTTGAGTATGAATTGATTTAATATGAAGAAATATCTAGGTACGGCATCATCTTTAGTTGGAACAGTAGTGTTTCTTTATTCCAGTATTTCACAAAAATTCTGTATTGCATTGTCATGACACGATTTCTAGTTCGCAAGGGACTTTGTAAATCAAAGTAGACATCATTCGAACCAAACACTGCTCAGCATTTTCCAATACCTTCGAAGCTGGAAGACTTTTGAAACCAAAACGTAAATTCTATATTTGAAATACTATAGTTTTGCAGCATTTTTTACCGTTAAGCCGAAACTATTGCGCCTGATGCGTTAGCTGCGCTAAAATAGCTAATATTCTGTGTGGGTGTATACAATTTAGTTTGAAAAGTGCTCAATTTATTATCAAAAGTACCCAGTTTGTTGGGAGCTGTATCCGTTTTGATGTCTATTGAACGTGAAAAAGAAATGGTGTATATGGTAATTACAGAAATGTGCAGGCAAAAGGTCTGCTGATGCCTGGATGTAGTTGACACTCTCTCTGTCTCTGGTCGTCTGTTAGTTAGCCAAGCAATTAATACTTCTTGAAGGCTATACAGTCGGTCATTCATCATACATGGTACGTTTCCAGTTGACTGTCATAATTCCAACAGCCCAAGAGAACCTTCCGGTAATCTTCCCGGCTAAAGATAAAACTGGTGAAAACTAACAACGTGTTCGGTATATGCAGAGTACACTCCCAGAAGTTGTAGATGACCCGATAGCCTTCAGTATACGCTGCGTGCTCGAAACCAACATTTCCGACGAGCGAAATGGGTCGTTCATTACCAAATACATATTCAACAATTGCCTATCAGCCAATCTGTCCAGTAACTCGAACACTCTTAATAATGTATTTCTAGTAGTTGTAGTAGTAGCAGCTCAAGTATTAGTTCAATCGATCAATCAGCCACTAATTATATTGGCTATCCTGTCTACCGTCGTATCGTTGTTTTGTTCTCGTAAAGGCTCGAAATCTGACACCTGGGGGAGTACAGCGTTAGCACATCCCCGTCCATCGCAGACTATGACTATCTCTAACGCTTGAGCAGTGACCGAATGAGGAAGCGGATCAGTGAGAGAAGGTGAAGAAAATAAAAAGGACGAATATTGGTCTTTCCAAATGTCATAAACCCTAAGAAACATCATATACAACTACGAAATGGTCAAGAGACACACACGTGCACATACGATGTTACAAGAAGCCGTCGTAATAGTCCATTTAACCCCCAACTCCTCTCTATTGTTGTGTTTCTTCTGGGACAAATCAGTGATCTGGTGTATGTATGCCACTAGGGAATACAGACGCTTGAATCATGACGATTTGGGAGAGATTTCCGAAAACGGAGCATTTCGCTTGCCTAGATATGATACTCTCTGGTGCTGCTTACATTATACATTTGAAACGGGGATGATATGCGAATTGTAGGAACTGATGAGATTCGCATAGGTGGATAGCGGTCACGATCACGGGAGACGATCGCTCATCCTCATGTTATGCTAAACACCATGATACTAATGATGAGGCGAAGAGTGTTGTTGTGAATTGTTATTTGTTGTGGCTATTGATCATAGGAATTGTTTGTCTATGGGTCACTCGCTCGCTATCTCTCTCTCTGCCTCTGCTTGTGTGTATATATATGCGTGTGTTTATTGAACACCGATGTGGGGGTGCGTGTCTATCAGTGGCCATTGGTATTTCTATTAGCCCCATAGCGGTTACATAGAACATTTGATACAACAACTGATATCAGTGTGCTCCTAATGTATACGCACACACATATACACAGACATAGACAATAAATCGGTCAACTCGAAAGGAAATATGAAACAAGAGTTTACTATTATTATGGCTGTTTTTCTTACTGCTCTTGTAAAACCGAAAACTGACATCATCGTTGAAAATGTGTATAGTATTAACGACACTCTTTTTTTCTGTGCCAGTAAAAACAATACATCCTCTTTTACCGAAAAAAGTTGTTTCTAATTCCATAAGCGAATGTTAGGCGTTTCCCATTGTTTCTAACTCCAAAAGTAGATACAGTAACAAGAAATGCTTACATATGAGATAAAGGATATAAGCGCAATGTGACTCAGTTCCCCCGCACGAGATGAATCCAGTCGACCTTCTCAGCTCTGTTCAGCAAATTATACTGATGATGTCTAGGCAGATAATTAATAAGATCGCAGAAACTACGTGCACTTAACCTCACGAAGTCTATTACATACTACTAGTTTAATTGAACAGCAATGAAAGTGTATGGGGTATTTTGCTTTGTGTTCATGGTGTATAAGTCACTTCGATTCGGCCGCCGTACATCTCTACAACACGTTACACAGGCAGGTGTTCCATAATATGAAACGGAAGGCAAAACCCACTATAATATCGTGAAACGAGTTCGACTTACAAATAACAGACTAAAATATAGTCAGATATTGAAATAGATGAGATCTAGTATTCGGATTTCACAAGTATCATTCGGTTGCCATATATTCTCAAATCTACAAAATACAGAATTGTTGGTTCAAGTTGTACGATTTGTTGTTTCGTGGACAGCTGAAGGTTGCGTGGTCGTGGTTTATCATTTCACTTTGGGGACTCTTATGGTACATTGTCCAGCACTCATTTTATAAAGAGTTCTGTCTAAACTTAATAGGACGGGTACAGACCAGCCTCAATGAACAGCCTCAAAAGCGGTAGCGTTGGTGAGGGTGTTTGAGACGGTAGTACTGGACTCCGAAGTTGCAGCAGCAGCAGCAGCGGCGGCGGCGGCAGCAGCATCTGCCTATGCCCCTCCTACAGAGCCACCAGCGGCAGCTCGACCACCTCCTTCTCTTCGTCGTACACAGACACCCACGGATACAGACAGACAGCCATACCCCCCCCCCGTCCATGCAAAGGTTTGCCGACCAACCCCAACCTTTTGCTGCGTCCCTTACCCATCGGCTTGGTTACTCTGTAGATTCGTTTGCCAAGGCAGACACAGAGGCACTTACATATACAATAGTTCCCCTCTCATCGGTGGCGCCTACAGCCCCACCTAATAGTGTGCCCATATCTCGTATCGCCATAACGGGATAGGGTTCTCGGGCCATCGAAAGCACACAGCCAAACACATTTCCACCGTTCACCGACACACAGAGCGATATAACACAGATACACATACATAGACCACACCATATACATTGAATATATGTGCTCTTTTTTTTACTTTAGCTAGTACTAACAGAATTACTCTGAATACGCGTTTATTCACTCACTCAGTAACTCGTAAAAACAACCTATATATATATATAACAGTTAGCACGCTTTGGCGTAGCCCCATATCTATCCACGGCAGCTTAATGTTCCCATCCATTGAAATCCGAGCCTCTCCTCTACGAATAGTGGTGCCCATTGGTGATGATGCTACTGCTGTGGCCTCAGCACGGTGTCCTTTCGGCAGAGTTCAGAAAGCGACTGGAGCGCCTCCCTCTTCCCTTTCGCCCGAATCCCCAAACCGAGCAACCCCCCCCCCCGGGACAACGGAGGCCCTGATTTAGTCTGCATGATCCCGTTCCGAGTCCCGTTTCTTTCTTCCCGTGTAATAGGATTCCTTACACAGCCTCCACTGTTTAACACTGACGTAGTTGACTTAGATCAGCTATTTTATCAATTTAGAACGATTCGTAGACACGACGAGCCCGGTTGCCCGGTGCACTGGTGTACGCCTTGCAATCGGAGGAGACACCTAGGTACACGGGTTCGATCCCCACCGTTTCACATTTGCATATATATATATATATATATATATATATACTGCCGTCCAAGCCACGTTTCAGTTGAAGTTTTAAGGGACGCGATTCAGAAGGCCGTTTGCGGATTCGCGCATAGTTTCTGAATAGTAGAGGTGTATCGGGGTTAACTTAAGCGTTGGGCGCCATAATTTGACGTTCGTGCTATTCACACTGCCAATAGACCTGCTACCTATAGACGGGATCCTATTCGTTCTGATCGTTCGTCGTATGCGTAAACATATGCGCTGCATTTTGAACTTTTTATAAACTATGCGCTTTTTATAAAAGCGGACGAGTATGAAAGTAGTATGTACGGTATGTTCCGATGTTCAACGGAATTTGGTCGTCGTTGAAATCTGAACTTTGGCCTTCGCTGCCGATGAATGTTGCAAAAATGACTCTCAATCTACAACATCTATCTATATATATATATATATATATATATATATATATATATATATATATTTATTTATTATTTATAGCTGTAAAGTCTGGTACCACTACGTGTGTTAGATCGTGATCGTCCACTAGGGAGAGGAGACTAGCGTCACAATCTGCGAATGTATCCTCCAAAAGACAAATGAGCGAATCCCCAGATGGGTGAACTGTTGGCCAAGATTCCTTCAGATCGTTTAGAATCGCTTCGGAATCGCCGTGATAACTCCCTTCTCTTCGCGTTGAACGGGCGACCCTTCGGAACCGGCCATCGGCATGGTCGAACACCCAAGAAGATTGAGAAGACGAAAAAAAACTGCGAACGCCAACAACCACAAATATCTCTATGTTTATGTCTCTCATAAATTAAGTAGGTGTGTGTGTGCATTAGGATTTTTGATACAATGATGAATATTAACAAGAGAGTATAAACACGTACAACCAAAAAAAATAGAATAAATAAAGGTAATAAGTACAATAATCAGCTAACTGAGGATGGCGTGATACCAACGTGTCACGGCGACATATATTGTTATATAAAAGTAATTTTTTTAGATTTGAAAATGTATAATACTGTGGTGTGCATAAATTAAACGCACCCCTATATTTTAACAAATCGATACAAATAATCCACATTTGAGGCATTTATTCTGTATTGGATTCATGTACGTGTCAAATAACATACACACCACAAAGAACAGCGCATATGACATCGCATGCAACTTGCTACAATAAAATGTGTCATATTTCGGTTGTGCAAAATGATAACGCACTCTCAATTATCGAGTGTTCTCGCTGAATTAATCCAGTTTGTGTTGAGCATTCAAGCTGTACTGCAGTGTCATGGGACACGCTTCGAGCCTTAGTGATGCAGAGAAAGCAGTTATTACGGCTTTACACCGAGCAGGAAAGACCCAGGCTGCAGTTGCCAGAGAAATTGGCATAAGTCGTCGCGTAGTGCAAAATTATTTACGCAGTCCGTCGACGTATGGTACTAATTAGTCTAAAGGACGTCCACGAAAGATCAGCCAGCGAACTGCTACGCACATCGGTCGATTGGCCTCGAATTCGGTCATAAGTTGTGAAGCAATCAGGCAAGAGTTAAACCTTCAGGTTCATAGATCAACAGTTTTAAAAACAAGTAAGCATATCATACGGATGCAAATGAAAACAACATCTCGTCTTCAACAACGGCACATGACTGCCCAACTAAACTTCGCCCGCAACAATATGGACGGAGACTGGACATTGATGAAAATTGGGGCAACGTTTTTTAAAGAGTATCTTGTGGGTGCACATCTATCTAAAAGGTACTGTGTTGTTTAAGATCGTCTTCAGTGACGAGAAGAAGTTCAATTTGGATGGGGTAGATGGATTTAACGGTTATTGGCATAATGTACGTAAAGAGTAGCGGTACTTCCTGAAGCGCATGTTCGGCGGAACATGCTTTATTGTTTGGGGAGCTTGGCAAACTTGCATTCGCTTTCATCTCATCTCGAATGAATGGCGAAGACTATCACCATATGTTGACCAACAACCACCTATCAGCAGATTTCACCGGCTGCCAATTTTTTTCCAACAAGGTAACGCTTTTATTCACGTCAACGCTAGTACACGTGCGTGGTTAGCACGGCGTGACATTGAAAATCTAGAGTGGCCAGCATGTTCTTCTGATCTCAGCCCGATGGAGAATCGCTGGGGCATTCTTGTTCGACGAGTATATGCGTCGAATCGACAGTGTACATCCGTGGAAGGATTACGAGAGGCGTTGTTGGAGGCCTGGGGAGGTGTCAGCCACCAGATCCTGCTAAATCTTGTTGATAGTATGCCAAAACGAGTCTTTGACGTTATAATTAGCAAGGGCTGGGCCATACGGCACTGACTAGCACAAGAAAACGAGAATTAATACAGCGAGAACACGGTGCGTTATCATTTTGCACAACCGAAAATATAACACATTGTAGCAGGCTGCATGCAACGTTACATGCGCTGTTCTTTGTGGTGTGTATGTTATTTGACACGTACATTAATCTGATACAGAATAAATGCCTCAAATGTGTATTCTTTGTATCGATTTGTTGAAATATAGAGGTGCGTTAAATTTGTGCACAGTACTGTATAAATTAGGTTTGAGAACCAATCGACAACCAATGTCACTGGAATGTTAAAAAACAAAAGGTTTTAGAATTAAAATTGCTCTGTTAGCAAAAGAGAATGGAGATGCCAGATGCTTATTGGCCTTGTCTGATTTATGGTGGAATGAGTAGCTAGCTAAAGTATACATATATAATCTCCATCGGATGATAGTGGCCATCTGAGAGAACACTGTGCGTGTCAACCTACTAATGTTAACAATGAAGTAAACATCCATAAAAGAGTGGATATGCTAAAGGTCGTTGATAACTCTGTACATTAGTATTATTATTATTATTACATTTAAAACAACATTACATCATTATGTCTACTGTATTATTATTATTATTTATACGAGAAATTCTGCCTGGAAGAGGAGTCGATGTAATCGGATTCATTCTATTAATGATTTAGCACGCGCATAGCTGTCGCTCTAAGCAGCTATTAGATTTTATTTTATCATTCCATATCTACCTGAGCGAGGTGTGTTAATGAACATCGATTTATTACATGTATTTAAAAAAACATATTAGAATTGAAATTGAATATCACCTTTAAGTGTGCACTTTCGTGTGAAATTTCACCCATGTTGGTGTGTAAAATGGTAAAATTTTAGTTTCTTTCAAAATATACGTACTACTATACAAATCTTCGTTAAAGTGAATCCTGGTAAGCGACCAACCTCATAATATTGTCATACAAATGACGTCCAAAGTTGGGACAACTCTCGCTCTCATGTTCATACCTTTTACCTCTACGCAAACGCATTCTAGTCTCATTTAGACGCTTCCCTCTCTTTATTAGACATTTCATTCTCCACTTCGACCATTGTCCCTCAACATGAGCATCACACTGAAAATTTGTGGGTGGCTATAGGCACACTCTTATTGGTTAGTAAAAATTAATTTATTGCGTTCCTTGAAACTTCATTGCAATGAATCTTACTTGAAGACAAACTCGCAACTTTATACGGTGACTTTAACACCAACCCACCTTCCAATAGGGCTGTAGAAAATTAACGAGACATCGTTTGAGTTCACCAACTATATGTGAATATAGTTGCGGAACTTGAGAGATGTGCCAATTGTGTTTGAATTAATACAGCTAAATTTGTATTTCGGCTTCTACACTTTTTTTTTTCTCGAGACAAATCGGTCATCGACAGTGAACAAATCGCTGCAAGTTACAGATAAACAACTTACTGATTATTATTAGCATCCGCCCTGTTTCTCAAGATAAACCAGACAAGCGTCCATTAGATGTTTAAGAGTGGGCCAACTCAGGCGTCATAATTATATAGTATCCGTATTTGTTGTTTGGCTGGTCTATACAATTGTGGAACCTCACAATTCTATCGTCGGGGATAGTCAATATAAAAATAAGATATTTCATGATTTATTCACACGGTATGGTGTTATACGTACCTAGTAAAATGGTTCAAGATAAAAACAGTTGAAAGTATAGGGGGGGATCAACTCGTGTAAACAGAGGCCACATACACGTCTAAGAATAAATATGTTTATGTAATAATTTATAAATTAATAAGGCATAGAGAAAAAATGTGTTTCATTGTGACGCCTAATAAAGACGCTTTATAATCTAGTTGTTACATTTCGAATCGTCAGGTCAAATTCGGTTAAATGAGATGCCCTTTAGTGATGGCAACCGTCGGAGGTTTGACGGTCAAGATGAACACGGCTGAAAATTGCTTACGTACGATCATAATATGAGGCTGATTTTAAAATGTTTTTTTTTACTTCTATTGTGGAAAACAATAATAATAATAAATATCACTAAAGCTAATAGCATATTACCTACATGCCTGCGTATTCATGTTATTCCATTAATAGTATTGTGTAATTGATTAATGTTGTACTATTGTAATATGTTTATGTCATAATTTAATATAACTGCTGCTACTATTTTTGCGCATTCTCATCGGTTCTGTATATGGATGAGAAAGCCGAAGGTCGCAGGTTCAAGACTCCGCGATATGGTGATGATGGCATATAGAAAACTTAAGCATTGCAAGTCGACTGCAGTTCCGTTTATAAACGAAGGAAATTTCTTCCTTTTCTTTTAGGTCTGGGTAGTCAATGGGGAGCAAAAACGAGCCGCACTGAAAGGGATGACGTTGCTGTCGGAATGAAAGAGCTTGGATCTCATCTACTCCAAACGCTCGAAGGTTTTGTCTTCGTTTTGGATCGAGAGGCGAAGATCATGTACATCTCAGAAACGGCCAGCGTCTTGCTAGGCCTCTCGCAGGTATAACAACAACACAAAGTGAAAACCCTTGGTTAGGCTCTATATTTTTGGTCAATTATTTAAACTACTCGTTTTTTTCTTTCTTTGGTGATGATAATGACGATGCATGATAGCGATATGTTGACAGGTGACATAACATAGACAGGATAATGAGTGTCATTAGTTTTCAACTCGTATGAAGTAAGTGATAAGCACCATTCACCACAACTTCAGCTCATATACTTCTCTATTCCAGGTGGAGCTTACGGGAAATAGTTTATTAGACTATGTCCACCCAAACGATCACGAGGAAATGCAGGCGGTATTAACTCAACTCCCTGACGGATTGCAGCAACATCGTGCACACGGTGAAATCGAGATTGCACGGTCATTTTTAGTGCGGATGAAGTGTGTCCTCGCTAAAAGAAACGCTGGACTTACAACAGCCGGATACAAAGTATGTGTACATACAAACAAATTTTACGATAATTCAATTATTTCTTGAATATGAAGCTTAATTAAAATAAATAAATATTTAGAAATAGATTTCTCATATAATTTTAATTGTTTTCCTAATTAATTAAAGTTAATATAAATACTTCTTAAATCTATGTATTTATTTACACAGGTGATACTATACCAGTAATACGGTAGTAATAATTAACTGTATCGGTATCGAATCGATATCAAACGTACTCGTTCGTCTTATGCGGTAGCGAACACAGCACAAATGAGCACACTTATCTGCCTTTAACAATTATGGACACCTAGGCTTAAGCATGTTGTCATCTTTGCTTACAGATACACACAGCATATCTCACATTATCCATTAGCTAACAGTCACCCACTCTCATCGAAACACAGCCCGGCTCAGTTGGTCAGCTTGAATAACTATAATTGGGACATTCATGCCGTTATTGGCCTATTGCGTTGTTATTGTTGTCACGTTGCAATGATCTCGTCGTAGTTCTCCCGCGGTCCTATTTCAGCTAACTCACTGTATTATTATTATCATTCGCTTCTGACTACTGTTATTCCATCACTCTACCCTAATTGCACTAATGTGGCTACTCAATTAGCCCGCTTAATTTACTGTCCCTCCTAGTCCTTCGCTTTGCAATTAGCACACGTCACCGTGCAATCTGTAACTCTTTTGAAGTTACCGTATTTCTCCATTGCGGTTATTCCGTAATCTCAAGGTAAATCTATCCTTAATTTCCAACGAGCTTGAATCAAGCTTAAGCCACTTACATCGAGATCGATATATGTAGTAGGTTGAAGTGTGACATTAACATTTTTCAGAAATAATGTAATTAGTGGTGTTCGCAAAAAGAAACACCATATTAAACCCCTCGACGAAGAAAGGAAACATTTCCTTCTGTCACGAAACCAATCTTGTGCCCTAATCGTGTACGGCTCCAACAGCTTTTGCAATTGAGTATTTTAAATGGTCAACTGTTGTCAAAATTACAACCTAGACAGTCATATTTTCTTTCTATGGGAAGTGTTCTCAGATTTTGTACTCATGATCTGATTTTTCCCAAACGTGTAATTTTCATCATAATAGTCATGAAAAATAATTAGTATTTGGAGCATTTGAATTACTTTTCTTCAGCGAATTATTCAGCCAATTATTGCCTCATAATTTGCGGTTTGTATCTTCCATGTGTTACGCTAATATTTATATATAGGACGTTGAGAATTTCATTCCTGACTTGGGATTATTCCAATGCCACCGGACAAGACGCGTTATTCTCACATGTGCTACTATATTATGTATTTCCAGGTATTACATTGTAGTGGGTACTTAAAACTAAAACAGTATTCTCTTGAAAACGCACCCTATGAAAGTTGTTTTCAAAATCTCGGCTTAGTTGCTGTGGGACACTCACTTCCACCATCCTCGGCTACCGAAATCAAGATGCACATCAACATGTTCATGTTTCGTGCAAACCTCGACTTGAAACTGATATTCCTTGACTCACGAGTTGGCGCCCTCACTGGCTACGAACCCCAAGAACTTATTGAAAAAACCCTGTATAGCTTCGTCCACGTCGCGGATGTGATGCACCTTCGAGTAGCACATCATCAACGTAAGTCCTTTCTCGCCCATATTTATCTCTGCTCTGTTTAGGAGCTCCCTCCAGAAGTGAGCTCTGTGTGAAAAACTCAGCTATCGGTGGTCTGATGCCCTGCCGTCAGCCAATTGGGAACGGAACACTATACAACTTGTCTTGCTTTCGAATCTTGGGCTTGGGAGGCGCTCTTTGTCAGCCATGTCGCCGTCTCAGATAGAAGTGCACCAGTTAAGTAGATTCATCTGCAGCTACCCGTTGCATGTGATGCTTAATCATTGGGTTTCTTATGGCTTTCGTACACACGTTTGTGGTGACCTTAGCCACGTACAACAAACGGTTCGTTAAGCGTCGAAATATCGTCTCCCAGAGAAAGGCCCCTATGTAGACTAGGTGTATTTACAATTATGCCACTGGCCTTCGAGATGATAGGACCATCATTTGCTAGCTACTGAAGAAAAATTTTAGGGGCAGATTCTCAGCCTTAAATATTTAGCGTTCACGGTAATGCTATCGAAATTGCTTCATAAGACAGACCTCCTAAATGACAATGTGCAACGGTGGGGATCAAACCCGTTACCTGTACTTCTATACAATTACCTGAGAATGAAGAAACCCACTGAAGATTTTCATTTCGGACTATGTGTGGTTTTGAACACCCGATTCACAATGGTGGCTTGTCGCTAGTCGCCACGTCACTTCAGCACCGACCTTCGAGAGATGCGCTGAGTTCAAATACCTATGTATGTATAGTGTCGATTATAACGCAAGTGTTATTTACATTTTGTTTGCAGTGCTGCTAAAGGGCCAGGTAACCACAAAATACTACCGGTTGCTATGTAAAAGCGGCGGCTTCGTATGGGTACAGAGCTACGCCACGATCGTACACAACAGTCGATCATCTCGGCCGCACTGTATTGTCAGTGTAAACTACGTTCTTACTGATGTCTATGAACGAGGCGTCCAGGTAACCTTTTCCGCAGTAAATATTTTCTACTTTGGTCTTGTAAAATACGATGAACGCATAAGCAGGAAAAACTCCCACGCAATCTATGATATGATATGACTTGGGGTTTATTTCGGAAATTGCAATCTCGCAATGCTTAAGTTCTCATAATAAACATGTAAATAAGTGTGTATATTTGTCGACAGCGTCAGTTCATGATTAGAGCTATGGTGGTAATGGGCAACCCTATTCTTCTTTTTAGTCTATCCCCATTGTAACATGTCCATACTTGCTTCCACTTCCTTCCCAACTTAGATGGAAATTCAGCAATGCGCACCCTCCAAGGACGGAAACAGCCAACAAATGGCTGGTGCTGGAGGCCCGATCCAGTCAACGGGAGGTCTAATCCCTGTAGGAAACCATAATGGCAACTCGTACGAGGACTACCCTCCTTGCAGTCCTAGCACGCCTCGTTCAGGATCCGGCTCTGTTGCAGGCGGGGCTTCCTTAGGGAACGGATCAGAGTCAGTTCGACCAGGTGGCGGTGGCACAAATGGAGGTGTGGCAAGGGCAAGTAAACGAAAACGACGAACAGTGTCACCAAACTTCGACGAACCAACCGACGGGGCAACATCCTCTTCACATCATAACAACAACAGCAACACCACGATGGCTGTACCATCTAGCGAATATGCTGTGTCACCTGGTAAGCGCGATGAGAAAATGACTTCAATGAATATGACAACAAGTTGTTGAGGGAATTACAAGGGGTCAGACGTTGGGCATCGGTTTCGTTTCCAGGGGGCTCTGGCCCATAATATGAGAATGATTAATACAGAGTTCGTCATATTGAAATAGTATTAACAATTCTGGAAATTAATTAAGACGCATAAATTGCTTTGGTTTGTTAAGCTTATTAAACATAGAATGGATTCGAATGCATAGTAAATCTCTTTAGCAGCCGAAGTTTATTTAATAGCTGTGGGCCTCATTCCTACTGTGGGTATATTTGATAAGAGTGAAGGTCAATTGTACGATTTTGGTTTTAAGCCATGCATCTTAATGGCAGTTTGCGAGTTTCTATGGTGGCCAATTTATTCAGACGTATTTAAGGACAAGTTATAAAATGAATATCGTTCCACACCCAGTCTACCTTTTGTTCAACTTTTGGAAAGATAATCTTCATCATTTTATTAGAAATTCACTGCTTGGACTATTCATTTACGAGTGTTTTCTTTTGGAAACATCAATGCTGAAACCGCCTTCGTTGGGATAACCGTACCATACACATATGTTAGCTGGGCCATACATGGGCCATGATTGCCTTTAAGATTAACGAAAGATGCGCTATCAGGCCAATGCAACCACTGTGAAATTCAATTTCAATATATGCAACGAATGCACTGAGTAAGAGCAATCTCCTTTAAATACTGTTATCCCTTGGCACCACTCAGCACTAAAACGCTTCAACAATTGAAGCACAACAACTCTATTATTATTATTATTATCTATAGTATTTATTAGAGCAACGGTGTCTGTCTGTCTGACAATGAGGTGCAAATCGTTTCGGCGGGTGACTTTTGGGGTTTAACTTTTTTCAATATGGTCATGTTTGGTATCATTGTGTAGCTATTGACGAGGGCTATCTTTTTAGGGGGGTGGGGGGTTAATTAGGGGGTGGGGGTCAAAATGGGGGGGGATTTTTTAACATGAGGTCTATGTAGGGGGTGGTTTTTTTTGCATGTATCGATGCATTTTAGAGTCCTGAACAACTTTGTAAATATTGTCATCAGGTGAAATTGGCATTTTCGACCATTTTTTTGCCTTTTTTTAAAAGGTGTTTAACATGGTGATCTATGTAAGGGGTACTTTTCTCGCGTGTTTCTGATGCGTCTCGACGAGCTGAACACTTTTGCAATAGGTATACATATACCTAAAGTGGATACTTTTTGAATTAGAGCAAAAAACCTCAACATGGTGCTCTATGTAAGGGGTCGATTTCTTGCGCTTAATCAACTTATTTCGACGAGCTGAACACTTTTGCAATAGGTGTTCCTATACCTAAAGTTGACCGTTTTCGAGTTGACCATTTTGGGGGCCGAAAAACCCCGAGGGGGTCAATTTTTCGACACTTTTCATTTTATTTGACTACTTTCCCATTGTTGAATTTGTTTCTTTTTGCTTTGAGGTGAAAACGCATCGGGAGGGCTATGTTCCGAATAATTTCAATTGTGTCAAACATTTGCTAATATTTTTTTAACTGCAAATAACAAAAACCTATCACAAAAAATTGCACTGTTTTCGTCGTTTTTGGATACTTTCCTCTCCGTTTCTCTTAACAATGTCAATTGGGGAGTTGTTGCACTTGAGGAGGGGCATGTGTACGTATTTTTCTATATGTCGATTTCGCTCAGGGTTTCTTTTAATTTAACAAACTCATTTTATCAAGTTTAATGTTCGATTTATTCCTTATACAGAGCATTGAGAGCCCGTACTATGTTATTAGCTGATGCGTCTGACTAAGCTGAACAAATCAACAATAGGTGTTCCTATACCTAAAGTTGACCGTTTTCGAGATAATGTCGATTATGCGTTTGAATGCTCAAAAACACTGTATTGTCTGTCTGTCCGTGTGTCCGCCATATTGAGTCACGGTGTTTGCACGCTCATACAACTGCGGAGGACACCATAGAATTGTGGAAGACGCGCCGACCAGGAGCCGAAAGCTCCTGGACGCCGCTCATACAACTGCGAAAGCCAGAAGAGAGTCACGGCGTCGGCAGGGAGCCGAAGGCTCCCGCCGACACTCATAGAACTGCGAGTGACGCCGTCGGACAGGAGCCGAAGGCGACTGGACGACGACCATAGAACTGTGGAAGAACGCGCCGGCCAGGAGCCGAAGGCTCCTGGACGCCGCTTATACAACTGCGAAAGCCAGAAGAGAGTCACGGCGTCGGCAGGGAGCCGAAGGCTCCCGCCGACGCTCATACAACTGCGGGGTACGCCGTCGGACAGGAGCCGAAAGCGACTGGACGACGACCATAGAACTGTGGAAGAACGCGCCGGCCAGGAGCCGAAGGCTCCTGGACGCCGCTCATACAACTGCGAAAGCAAGAAGTGAGTCCCAGTATCGGCCAGGAGCCGCAGGCTCCTGCCGACACTCATACAACTGCGGGGTACGCCGTCGGACAGGAGCCGAAGGCGACTGGACGACGTCCATACAACTGTGGAAGAACGCGTCGGCCAGGAGCCGAAGGCTCCTGGACGCCGCTCATACAACTGCAAAAGCGAGAAGTGAGTCCCGGTGTCGGCCAGGAGCCGCAGGCTCCTGGCGACACTCATACAACTGCGGGGGACGCCGTCGGACAGGAGCCGAAGGCGACTGGACGACGACCATAGAACTGTGGAAGAACGCGCCGGCCAGGAGCCGAAGGCTCCTGGACGCCGCTCATACAACTGCGAAAGCCAGAAGAGAGTCACGGCGTCGGCAGGGAGCCGAAGGCTCCCGCCGACGCTCATACAACTGCGGGGTACGCCGTCGGACAGGAGCCGAAGGCGACTGGACGACGACCATAGAACTGCGTCTCAGAAACTCCCGAATCTCAACTTTTGGTTTTCTCCAACATGTAAAAAGTAACATATCGCGAGCGGGATTCATACAACTGCGGGTGACGCCGTCGGACAGGAGCCGAAGGCTCCTGGACGACGTCCATACAACTGTGGAAGACGCGTCGGCCAGGAGCCGAAGGCTCCTGGACGCCGCTCATACAACTGCGAAAGCGAGAAGAGAGTCACGTGTGTCGGCCAGGAGCCGCAGGCTCCTGCCGACACTCATAGAACTGCGTCTCAGAAACTCCCGTATCTCAATTTTTGAATTTCTCCAACATGTAATGATAATATATCGCGAGCGGGATTCATACAACTGCGGGTGACGCCGTCGGCCAGGAGCCGAAGGCTCCTGGCCGACGACCATAGAACTGCGAAAGCCTGAAAAGAGTCACGTGTGTCGGCCAGGAGCCGCAGGCTCCTGCCGACACTCATAGAACTGCGTCTCAGAAACTCCCGTATCTCAATTTTTCGATTTCTCCAACATGTAATGATAATATATCGCGAGCGGGACTAGAGTTGGCCGCTGCCCGTAGGGCAAGGCCAACTCTAGTTATTATATATATTTATTAAAGCTCGACAATAACATCCGAATTCCTTTGTAGCAGACGACGCGCATTCCAACAACGTAGCAGACGACGCGCATTCCAACCACGTAGCAGACGACGACGGCGTCGGACAGGAGCCGAAGGCTCCTGGCCGACGCTCATTCAACTGCGGGGAACGCCGTCGGACAGGAGCCGAAGGCTCCTGGCCGACGACCATAGAACTGCGAAAGCCTGAAAAGAGTCACGTGTGTCGGCCAGGAGCCGCAGGCTCCTGCCGACACTCATACAACTGCGTCTCAGAAACTCCTGAATCTCAATTTTTGGATTTCTCCAACATGTAATGATAATATATCGCGAGCGGGACTAGAGTTGGCCGCTGCCCGTAGGGCAAGGCCAACTCTATCTATAGACTTTATTAACGCTCGTGGTGTCCGTCTGTCTGACAATGACTTCCGTTTCGTTTCGGCGGATGACTTTTGGGGTTTAACTTTTTTCAATATGGGCATGTTTGGTATCATTGTGTAGCTATTGACGAGGGCTATGTTTTTAGGGGGGTGGGGGGTCGCTGGGGGGGTGGGGGTCAAAATGGGGGGGGATTTTTTAACATGAGGTCTATGTAGGGGGTGGTTTTTTCTGCATGTATCGATGCATTTTAGAGTCCTGAACAACTTTGTAAATATTGTCATCAGGCTAAATTGGCATTTTCGACCATTTTTTTGCCTTTTTCTAAAAGGTGTTTAACATGGTGATCTATGTAAGGGGTACTTTTCTCGCGTGTTTCTGATGCGTTTCGACGAGCTGAACACTTTTGCAATAGGTATACATATACCTAAAGTGGATACTTTTTGAATTAGAGCAAAAAACCTCAACATGGTGCTCTATGTAAGGGGTCACTTTCTTGCGCTTAATCGACATATTTCGACGAGCTGAACACTTTTGCAATAGGTGTTCCTATACCTAAAGTTGACCGTTTTCGAGTTGACCATTTTGGAGGCCGAAAAACCCCGAGGGGGTCAATTTTTCGCCACTTTTCATTTTATTTGACTACTTTCCTTATGTTTAATTTGTTTCGTTTTGCTTTGAGGTCAAAGCTCATCGGGAGCGCCATCTTTGTCATATTTTAAATTACGTCAAACAGTTGTTAATATTTTTTTAATTGCGAAAAACAAAAACCTATCACAAAAAATTGCACTGTTTTCGTCGTTTTCTGATGCTTTCCTCTCGGTTTCTCTTAACAATGTCAATTGGGGAGTTGTTACATTTGAGGAGGGGCATGTGTACGTGTTTTTTTATATATCAATTTCGCTCAGGTTTTCTTTTAATTTGACAAATTAATTTTATTAAGCTTAATGTTCGATTTAGTCCTTATACAGAGCATTGAGAGTCCGTATTATATCATTAGCTGATGCGTCTGACTAAGCTGAACAAATCAGCAATAGGTGTTCCTATACCTAAAGTTGATCGTTTTTGAGATAATGTCGATTATGCGTTTAGATGGTCAAAAACACTGTAGTGTCTGTCTGTCCGTGTGTCCGCCATATTGAGTCACGGCGTTGGCAACTGTGGAAGAGCGCGCCGGCCAGGAGCCAAACCTGCCGACACTCATAGAACTGCGTCTCAGAAATTCCCGAATCTCAACTTTGGAATTGCTCCAACATGTAAAAAGTAACATATCGCGAGCGGGAGTCATACAACTGCGGGTGACGCCGTCGGACAGGAGCCGAAGGCGACTGGCCGACGTCCATAGAACTGCGGAAGACGCGTCGGCCAGGAGCCGAAGGCTCCTGCACGCCGCTCATACAACTGCGAAAGCGAGAAGAGAGTCACGGCGTCGGCAGGGAGCCGAAGGCTCCTGGCCGACGCTCATTCAACTGCGGGGAACGCCGTCGGACAGGAGCCGAAGGCTCCTGGCCGACGACCATACAACTGTGGAAGACGCGTCGGCCAGGAGCCGAAGGCTCCTGGCCGACGACCATAGAACTGCGAAAGCCTGAAAAGAGTCACGTGTGTCGGCCAGGAGCCGAAGGCTCCTGCCGACACTCATAGAACTGCGTCTCAGAAACTCCCGTATCTCAATTTTTCCATTTCTCCAACATGTAATGATAATATATCGCGAGCGGGACTAGAGTTGGCCGCTGCCCGTAGGGCAAGGCCAATCTATTAAATTCTTTATTAAGGCTCGTGGTGTCCGTCTGTCTGACAATGACTTCCGTTTCGTTTCGGCGGATGACTTTTGGGGTTTAACTTTTTTCAATATGGGCATGTTTGGTATCATTGTGTAGCTATTGACGAGGGCTATGTTTTTAGGGGGGTGGGGGGTCGCTGGGGGGGTGGGGGTCAAAATGGGGGGGGATTTTTTAACATGAGGTCTATGTAAGGGGTGCTTTTCTCTGCATGTATCGATTTGTTTTGATGTCCTGAACAACTTTGTAAATATTGTCATCAGGTGAAATTGGCATTTTCGACCTTTTTTTTGCCTTTTTCTAAAAGGTGTTTAACATGGTGATCTATGTAAGGGGTACTTTTCTCGCGTGTTTCTGATGCGTCTCGACGAGCTGAACACTTTTGCAATAGGTATACATATACCTAAAGTGGATACTTTTTGAGTTAAAGCAAAAAACCTCAACATGGTGCTCTATGTAAGGGGTCGATTTCTTGCGCTTAATCGACATATTTCGACGAGCTGAACACTTTTGCAATAGGTGTTCCTATACCTAAAGTTGACCGTTTTCGAGTTGACCATTTTGGGGGCCGAAAAACCCCGAGGGGGTCAATTTTTCGACACCTTTCATTTTATTTGACTACTTTGCTTATGTTGGAAATGATTGGTTTTTATTTGAGGTCAAAGCTCATCGGGAGCGCCATCTTTGTCATATTTTAAATTACGTCAAACAGTTGTTAATATCTTTTTAATTGCAAAAAACAAAAACCTATCACAAAAAATTGAACTGTTTTCGTCATTTTTTAATACTTTCCATTGACTTTCTCTTAACAATGTCAATTGGGGAGTTGTTGCATTTGAGAAGGGGCATGTGTACGTATTTTTCTATATATCGATTTCGCTCAGGTTTTCTTTTAATTTGAAAATTCCATTTTATTAAGTTTAATGTTCGATTTATTCCTTATACAGAGCATTGATCATCCGTTTCATATCATTAGCTGATACGTCTGACTAAGCTGAACAAATCAACAATAGGTGTTCCTATACCTAAAGCTGACCGTTTCCGAGATAATGTCGATTATGCGTTTGAATGCTCAAAAACATTGCATTGTCTGTCTGTCCGTGTGTCCGCCATATTGAGTCATACAACTGCGGGGGACGCCGTCGGACAGGAGCCGAAGGCGACTGGACGACGTCCATACAACTGCGGAAGAGCGCGTCGGCCAGGAGCCGAAGGCTCCTGGACGCCGCTCATACAACTGCGAAAGCGAGAAGTGAGTCCCGGTGTCGGCCAGGAGCCGCAGGCTCCTGCCGACACTCATACAACTGCGGGGTACGCCGTCGGACAGGAGCCGAAGGCGACTGGACGACGACCATAGAACTGTGGAAGAACGCGCCGGCCAGGAGCCGAAGGCTCCTGGACGCCGCTCATACAACTGCGAAAGCCAGAAGAGAGTCACGGCGTCGGCAGGGAGCCGAAGGCTCCCGCCGACGCTCATACAACTGCGGGATACGCCGTCGGACAGGAGCCGAAGGCGACTGGACGACGACCATAGAACTGTGGAAGAACGCGCCGGCCAGGAGCCGAAGGCTCCTGGACGCCGCTCATACAACTGCGAAAGCCAGAAGAGAGTCACGGCGTCGGCAGGAAACCGAAGGCTCCCGCCGACGCTCATACAACTGCGGGGTACGCCGTCGGACAGGAGCCGAAGGCGACTGGACGACGACCATAGAACTGTGGAAGAACGCGCCGGCCAGGAGCCGAAGGCTCCTGGACGCCGCTCATACAACTGCGAAAGCGAGAAGTGAGTCCCGACACTCATAGAACTGCGTCTCAGAAACTCCCGAATCTCAACTTTTGGATTTCTCCAACATGTAAAAAGTAACATATCGCGAGCGGGATTCATACAACTGCGGGTGACGCCGTCGGACAGGAGCCGAAGGCTCCTGGACGACGTCCATACAACTGTGGAAGACGCGTCGGCCAGGAGCCGAAGGCTCCTGGACGCCGCTCACACAACTGCGAAAGCGAGAAGTGAGTCACGTGTGTCGGCCAGGAGCCGCAGGCTCCTGCCGACACTCATAGAACTGCGTCTCAGAAACTCCCGTATCTCAATTTTTGAATTTCTCCAACATGTAACGATTAACATATCGCGAGCAGGACTCATTCAACTGCGGGGAACGCCGTCGGACAGGAGCCGAAGGCTCCTGGCCGACGTCCATACAACTGTGGAAGACGCGTCGGACAGGAGCCGAAGGCTCCTGGCCGACGACCATAGAACTGCGAAAGCCTGAAGAGAGTCACGTGTGTCGGCCAGGAGCCGCAGGCTCCTGCCGACACTCATAGAACTGCGTCTCAGAAACTCCCGTATCTCAATTTTTCCATTTCTCCAACATGTAATGATAATATATCGCGAGCGGGACTAGAGTTGGCCGCTGCCCGTAGGGCAAGGCCAACTCTAGTCTAAATACTTTATTAACGCTCGTGGTGTCCGTCCGTCCGACAATGACTTCCGTTTCATTTCGGCGGGTGACTTTTGGGGTTTAACTTTTTTCAATATGGGCATGTTTGGTATCATTGTGTAGCTATTGACGAGGGCTATGTTTTTAGGGGGGTGGGGGGTGGCTGGGGGGGTGGGGGTCAAAGTAGTGGGGGATTTTTTAACATGAGGTCTATGTAAGGGGTGCTTTTCTCTGCATGTATCGATTTGTTTTGATGTCCTGAACAACTTTGTAAATATTGTCATCAGGCTAAATTGGCATTTTCGACCATTTTTTTGCCTTTTTCTAAAAGGTGTTTAACATGGTGATCTATGTAAGGGGTACTTTTCTCGCGTGTTTCTGATGCGCCTCGACGAGCTGAACACTTTTGCAATAGGTATACATATACCTAAAGTGGATACTTTTTGAATTAAAGCAAAAAACCTCAACATGGTGCTCTATGTAAGGGGTCACTTTCTTGCGCTTAA
Organism: Stratiolaelaps scimitus; assembly: GCA_019614645.1. NCBI lineage: Eukaryota > Metazoa > Arthropoda > Arachnida > Mesostigmata > Laelapidae > Stratiolaelaps > Stratiolaelaps scimitus. The sequence continues at coordinate 754,019 of JABWDB010000053.1, forward strand.
TCGACATATTTCGACGAGCTGAACACTTTTGCAATAGGTGTTCCTATACCTAAAGTTGACCGTTTTCGAGTTGACCATTTTGGGGGCCGAAAAACCCCGAGGGGGTCAATTTTTCGACACTTTTTATTTTATTTGAGTACTTTGTTTATGTTTAATTTGTTTCTTTTTGCTTTGAGGTCAAAGCTCATCGGGAGGGCTATGTTCTGAATAATTTCGATTGAGTCAAGTGTGCGTTAATATTTTTTTAATTGCAAATAACAAAAACCTATCACAAAAAATTGCACTGTTTTCGTCGTTTTCTGATATTTTCCATTGACTTTCTCTTAACAACGTCAATTGGGGAGTTGTTGCATTTGAGAAGGGGCATGTGTACGTATTTTTCTATATATCGATTTCGCTCAGGTTTTCTTTTAATTTGAAAATTCCATTTTATTAAGTTTAATGTTCGATTTATTCCTTATACAGACCACTGAGAGTCCATATTATATCATTAGCTGATGCGTCTGACTAAGCTGAACAAATCAGCAATAGGTGTTCCTATACCTAAAGTCAACCGTTTTCGAGATAATGTCGATTATGCGTTTGAATGCTCAAAAACACTGCATTGTCTGTCTGTCCGTGTGTCCGTCATATTGAGTCACGGCGTTGGCAACTGTGGAAGAGCGCGCCGGCCAGGAGCCAAACCTGCCGACACTCATACAACTGCGTCTCAGAAACTCCCGAATCTCAACTTTGGAATTGCTCCAACATGTAAAAAGTAACATATCGCGAGCGGGAGTCATTCAACTGCGGGTGACGCCGTCGGACAGGAGCCGAAGGCGACTGGCCGACGTCCATAGAACTGTGGAAGAACGCGTCGGCCAGGAGCCGAAGGCTCCTGGACGCCGCTCATACAACTGCAAAAGCGAGAAGTGAGTCCCGGTGTCGGCCAGGAGCCGCAGGCTCCTGGCGACACTCATACAACTGCGGGGGACGCCGTCGGACAGGAGCCGAAGGCGACTGGACGACGACCATAGAACTGTGGAAGAACGCGCCGGCCAGGAGGCTCCTGGACGCCGATTACGATTAACATATCGCGAGCGGGACTCATACAACTGCGGGTTACACCGTCGGACAGGAGCCGAAGGCTCCTGGACGACGTCCATAGAACTGTGGAAGACGCGTCGGCCAGGAGCCGAAGGCTCCTGGACGCCGCTCATACAACTGCGAAAGCGAGAAGAGAGTCACGTGTGTCGGCCAGGGGCCCCAGGCTCCTGCCGACACTCATAGACTGCGGGGGACGCCGTCGGACAGGAGCCGAAGGCGACTGGACGACGACCATAGAACTGTGGAAGAACGCGCCGGCCAGGAGCCAAAGGCTCCTGGACGCCGCTCATACAACTGCAAAAGCGAGAAGTGAGTCCCGGTGTCGGCCAGGAGCCGCAGGCTCCTGCCGACACTCATACAACTGCGGGGTACGCCGTCGGACAGGAGCCGAAGGCTCCTGGACGACGTCCATACAACTGTAGAAGACGCGTCGGCCAGGAGCCGAAGGCTCCTGGACGCCGCTCATACAACTGCGAAAGCGAGAAGTGAGTCACGTGTGTCGGTCAGGAGCCGCAGGCTCCTGCCGACACTCATAGAACTGCGTCTCAGAAACTCCCGTATCTCAATTTTTGGATTTCTCCAACATGTAGAAAGTAACATATCGCGAGCGGGACTCATACAACTGCGGGGAATGCCGTCGGACAGGAGCCGAAGGCTCCTGGACGACGTCCATACAACTGTGGAAGACGCGTCGGCCAGGAGCCGAAGGCTCCTGGACGCCGCTCATACAACTGCGAAAGCGAGAAGTGAGTCCCGGTGTCGGCCAGGAGCCGCAGGCTCCTGCCGACACTCATACAACTGCGTCCCAGACACTCCCGAATCTCAACTTATGAATTTCTCCAACATGTAAAAAGAAAAATATCGCGAGCGGGAGTCATACAACTGCGGGTGACGCCGTCGGACAGGAGCCGAAGGCGACTGGACGACGACCATAGAACTGTGGAAGACGCGTCGGCCAGGAGCCGAAGGCTCCTGGACGCCGCTCATACAACTGCGAAAGCCAGAAGAGAGTCACGGCGTCGGCAGGGAGCCGAAGGCTCCCGCCGACGCTCATACAACTGCGGGGTACGCCGTCGGACAGGAGCCGAAGGCGACTGGACGACGACCATAGAACTGTGGAAGAACGCGCCGGCCAGGAGCCGAAGGCTCCTGGACGCCGCTCATACAACTGCGAAAGCGAGAAGTGAGTCACGTGTGTCGGCCAGGAGCCGCAGGCTCCTGCCGACACTCATAGAACTGCATCTCAGAAACTCCCGTATCTCAATTTTTCCATTTCTCCAACATGTAACGACTAACATATCGCGAGCGGGACTCATACAACTGCGAGGGACGCCGTCGAACAGGAGCCGAAGGCTCCTATCCGACGACCATAGAACTGTGGAAGACGCGTCGGCCAGGAGCCGAAGGCTCCTGGACGCCGCTCATACAACTGCGAAAGCGAGAAGTGAGTCACGTGTGTCGGCCAGGAGCCGCAGGCTCCTGCCGACACTATAGAACTGCGTCTCAGAAACTCCCGAATCTCAATTTTTGGATTTCTCCAACATGTAACGACTAACATATCGCGAGCGGGAGTCATACAACTGCGGGGTACGCCGTCGGACAGGAGCCGAAGGCGACTGGACGACGACCATAGAACTGTGGAAGAACGCGCCGGCCAGGAGCCGAAGGCTCCTGGACGCCGCTCATACCACTGCGAAAGCGAGAAGTGAGTCCCGGTGTCGGCCAGGAGCCGCAGGCTCCTGCCGACACTCATAGAACTGCGTCTCAGGAACTCCCAAATCTCAATTTTTGAATTCTCCAATATGTAACGACTAACATATCGCGAGCGGGACTCATACAACTGCGGGGGACGCCGTCGGACAGGAGCCGAAGGCTCCTGGACGACGTCCATACAACTGTGGAAGACGCGTCGGCCAGGAGCCGAAGGCTCCTGGACGCCGCTCATACAACTGCGAAAGCCAGAAGAGTCACGTGTGTCGGCCAGGAGCCGCAGGCTCCTGCCGACACTCATAGAACTGCGTCTCAGAAACTCCCGAATCACAACTTTTGGATTTCTCCAACATGTAAAAAGTAACATATCGCGAGCGGGATTCATACAACTGCGGGTGACGCCGTCGGACAGGAGCCGAAGGCTCCTGGACGACGTCCATACAACTGTGGAAGACGCGTCGGCCAGGAGCCGAAGGCTCCTGGACGCCGCTCATACAACTGCGAAAGCGAGAAGTGAGTCCCGGTGTCGGCCAGGAGCCGCAAGCTCCTGCCGACACTCATACAACTGCGGAGGACGCCGTCGGACAGGAGCCGAAGGCGACTGGACGACGTCCATACAACTGTGGAAGAGCGCGCCGGCCAGGAGCCGAAGGCTCCTGGACGCCGCTCATACAACTGCGAAAGCCTGAAGAGAGTCACGTGTGTCGGCCAGGAGCCGCAGGCTCCTGCCGACACTCATAGAACTGCGTCTCAGAAACTCCCGTATCTCAATTTTTGAATTTCTCCAACATGTAAAAAGTAACATATCGCGAGCGGGATTCATACAACTGCGGGTGACGCCGTCGGACAGGAGCCGAAGGCTCCTGGACGACGTCCATACAACTGTGGAAGACGCGTCGGCCAGGAGCCGAAGGCTCCTGGACGCCGCTCATACAACTGTGAAAGCGAGAAGTGAGTCACGTGTGTCGGCCAGGAGCCGCAGGCTCCTGCCGACACTCATAGAACTGCGTCTCAGAAACTCCTGTATCTCAATTTTTGAATGTCTCCAACATGTAATGATAATATATCGCGAGCGAGACTAGAGTTGGCCGCTGCCCGTAGGGCAAGGCCAACTCTAGTTTATTATTATTATTAAGCTCGATGATGTCCGTCCGTCCGACAATGAGTTCCGTTTCTTTCGGCGGAGCTTTTTCGGGGTTTGCCTTATTTCAATATGGGCATGTTTGGTATCATTGTGTAGCTACGGATGGGGGCTATCTTTTTAGGGGGGTGGGGGGGTTGTCGGGGGGTGGGGGTCAAAATGGGGGGCATTTTATACCATGAGGTCTATGTAAGGGGTGGTTTTCTCTGCATATATCGATGCGTCTCGATGTCCAGAACAACTTTGCAAATAGTTTCATCAGGCTAAAATCGCATTTTCGACCATTTTTTTGCGTTTTTCGAATTTTTTTTTAACATGGTGTTCTATGTAAGGGGTACTTCCCCTCCGAATTCCTCCGTAGCAGACGACGCGCATTCCAACGTAGCAGACGACAACGGCGTCGGACAGGAGCCGAAGGCTCCTGGCCGACGCTCATTCAACTGCGGGGGACGCCGTCGGACAGGAGCCGAAGGCTCCTGGCCGACGACCATACAACTGTGGAAGACGCGTCGGACAGGAGCCGAAGGCTCCTGGCCGACGACCATAGAACTGCGAAAGCGAGAAGAGAGTCACGTGTGTCGGCCAGGAGCCGCAGGCTCCCGCCGACACTCATAGAACTGCGTCTCAGAAACTCCCGTATCTCAATTTTTCCATTTCTCCAACATGTAATGATAATATATCGCGAGCGGGACTAGAGTTGGCCGCTGCCCGTAGGGCAAGGCCAACTCTAGTTATTATTATTATTTCATCTCGATAATATGAACAAAATATCAAATCGAGCATAACATGCATTCTATATGATGATATACTGTCTTTATTTCGTCAACAGTGCTCGCCCAGCCCGAAGTTTCCGTTTTAAGAGGATCCCCGGTGCCTTTTGATCTCTCCGGCCAGAATCCGTGGTACCCTGCAGAACAATTAGTCGAACGCAATTGGAACATCAATAATAACAACAATCCCCCATCGGGTTGTTATAATTATATGTCACCTCCAAGCAAATATCCGTCGCCAGGTTTTCCTGCGCTTCCAGCGAATACACAGGGCGGCGGCGGCAGTAGTAGTCCTATAAGTTGTCTACCTCCTTCGTACTACAATCACCCACAATTTCACCCTGATACACAGCACACTGTGCTACAACCATCATTGGTATCGACCGGTGATCAGTTATACGCTTCCCCGGGACATGTACAACCTTCCCACCCTCATGGAAACCTTCAACAACAGCCAAGACCTTATAGGTGAGTTATTATATGATTAGACGGATAGGTCATCCATTGGCCCACTCTCTCCTTGAATATTTCCTCCTCTAAAAAAAAGCATTCAAGATTAAGAAAAACTCAAGGGCCATAACGCGAGCACAGGGGATGAATGAACTAAACTTGGAAAATACACTCCTTTAATTAATTTTTTATTCTAAGTATTGGAGGGGGTTGAAGAACGAACGTCATAAGCCATATTGAGATCGGTCATGTTACAGAGAATATTAATCGAAGTCAGGGTTGGTAGATACAGCTTGAGCGGGTAAAAGTACAATGCATAGTGGGTAAGGCGTACGTCTAAACTTAGAAAAAAAACGCTTAAAATTGACGTGGAATCTGTTTCAACTTAAAATATTATTTTGCTAATTAGAAACCCATCTTTTCCTAATTATAAACCTATGTCCTATAATACTGTTCGCCTTTTGGCAATGGTTTTTTATAGTTTCTTACTGGTTTTTAATCGATTCTGATTTAACAGCAACAACTCCGATTCAACGACTCAGTCATCGTGTGACAGTGGCGTTGGCTATCAGCCTTTAGGACCTGTATACCCCATATATGGTTCTCCACGTCGGGGATCCCCTACGATTGGCCAAGGACCACAGGGCCTAGAGGTAGCCGAATACAGATTGATGCAGCGTGTGGTTCCTGGTGAATACAGGGACTTCTACGATCCGCCCTCTTCCGTTGGCTATGTTCATTTAGCACACGCGGCCGAGTACCCCGGAGACGGGATTGCGCATGTTCCAACCGACGAAACGCCAGCAATGTTCAACCACAGCGATCAGAACCACTTGACTCATCACCAAAACAACAATAATAATAGTAGTAGTAATAGTAATAACCATAACCACAGCCTAAATATTGGTTCGAGCGACGACCAGCAACAGCAGCAGCAGCAAACACAACACGCACAGCAACAACAGCAGAGCGATTTTCATCATTCAACGACTAACAGCGTTGATTTCGCCTCACAACAACAACAACAGCAGCAGCAGCAACAACAACACCATCATCACCATCATCATTGACCCACTTTCGGTAGAAACAAGTGTTATATTTATATATTGGTTCTACTTCACGAAGGGTACTACTCTGATACTAAGCCGAGAGAGAGAGAGAGATCATTCCTACATTCGAGTGACCAAACACTGTGAGCTATGAAGCCCCCAAAGGAAAGCGTCTGTGCAAAATGATCCGCAAGTTGCTTTGACAAACGGTGATCCATATAACAAGAGATCAATTAGCTAATTCATCTGTTACTAATTATAGGTTCGAAATGAATTCAATTTAATTGAATCAACTTCGAGCGTTCGACTTTGTTAATCGTACTACGATACCTTGCATTCCCAAATTGTTCTTTATGTAAGTTTATTCATATTCTATCTTGGATTAACTTATGTTAACCGTTTCCCACTTGCTCATTAGCGAATCGCATGTAAAGTAATTTGGCGATTGTTCCTAGGTTGTAGTGCCAAAGTGTATTTTTAGGAAATAATGTTCGAAACGATCGAACTATTGCCTTCCTTAGCTGACACTAAATGAGTATTTGTGTTGTATTGCTTGTTACCCATTCCAAAAAGATTATTTCTAATTATTTCTTACCACTGTATTTTCTCATGCCGATTTATCGACCACACTATGATCGATTTTACATCTCTATCTAATGATATTTTTATACGAAGCACACCGCTTCAGAATTCAGTTAATGCAATATTAGAGATATGTATTTGTGTGTCCCAATTGGTACTGCTACAGGAAATAAGCTAGAATCATGTTTAAATAGTGTCACTATAATGTACATACTGGTGAAATGACGGACTTTGATCATATGCACTTGCGTATACATACATCAAATATATATATATATATACACAAATCTATGTATCCTCTCAGTCAGCGAATCTCAAAGCAACCGTCCTCAGGCTATTCAAGAATCTTTGTGTGTGTGTGTTGTACATAGAAACGCGCATATATATATATATATATATATATATATATATAAATTAATTGCTTGATTATTATTACTATAATTATTATTTGCAGCGCCAACACACCTGCGCAATGATTACAGATTCCCGGTGAAAATAGTTAATTCATGCTTGATCGGACACAAATGCTTGAAAATATATAATAATATTATTATACATCTGAATTCATGTGGACGCGTGTTCTTGTAAATAAATAGAAACAATGTGAACCAGATGACAACGATAGTAAAATAGAATAAGCTGTGTGGCTAAACCACAGCGTTCGCCGAGCAACGATGACAAAGCATACGTCAACCGTCGATACGAAGAACAATAACAATTATACGACGACCACGGATGATGACGATTGTATTGACGATGTCCAGGTGATATTTATTAAAATTCTTATAGATAACAAAACAAAACGACGGGGGCAGTGGAAGATGCTGGTGAACCGGATGGTGAATTTAAAGAAAATAAACACATTCTCTTTAAATTATCGACTGAGACATTCTCTGATAGGTACACCTAAACATATGAAACAACAGTGCGATAATGACAGTAGCGACAATAGATAATAGACGCAATAGTTAACGATAGCACAGAGGGGCAAACCCAAGAAATCTCTATTCTTCAACAACTAGAGAACTGGAGAAACTGAAAAACTTGATTGAATGCTAGCGAAATCATGGTTCTGCTGACATTCTGATGTGACCTACACAGCAACACAAGGCGTCGCCGGGAACCAGGACGCAATTATCCATATAAACCTATGAGGTGTCAATGATAATGCAAGCGAGATAATGTGCAATAATGTCTTCATAGTACACACATAACAATAATAAAGTTCGTCAAGTAGCCAATGTAAATTTCAACAAGCGACATCTATTTTGCTGGGTGGATATCATTTGATTTCGTCAAGGTGTTCTTCTAATTGGACAAATTAAATTAATTAACCTTTAATTTAGACTTATTCCTTATGCACACCATTCACAGGCTGTCTTATAGGCGACATGAATAGCTCTTGGTATGGTGAACAAACATGCCACAGGTGCTCGTATACCTCCAATAGACGATGGTTTTCGAGGCAATGCCCAGTTGTGCTTGAGACGCCCGAAAAACCAACTTATCATTAAATTGTTCATCGTTTTTGTATCCCTTTCCTTTGGCTTCCTTTTATTGATGTCAATTCGAGAGTTGTGTTTTATTACCAACGGCATCTTTCTGCAGCTGGCACATATTTTTATTGCGTACAGTTTTCTTTTAATTGGACAAGTTCAATTAATTAAACTTCATATAGCAGTCATTCCTTATGTAGACCATTCTCAGGCTATTATTTGGGCTATATAAATAGCGTCCGACATTTCGAACAAAATCGTAATAGATATTTTTATGCCTAAAATATATTGTTTTCTTGGTGGGTTTCATTTAGAGTTTGTTATTATTGTAATTATTCTTATGTGTGTACTATGAAGGCATTGCTGCACGCTATCATGACATTTTAATAATAAGATGACGACGAGACAGATCATGGTCGTACCATTAAACAATAGAAGAAAGTCTAAGATTTATCGATACTTGGTGTCCTCATGCCGAAGTTGTCATAGGAAATATCGGGAGGAGTCATACCAGCAAACGATTACAAACTGGCATTAAATCGAACACGGCGTTCGTCGTTGTTGCATAACTCCAAGCGGGGAGACTAACCAAAGTTTAGCCGGATGGAAACTAATCTTCCGTGGAACCGTTTCTTTCTATTTGACGTAAATTGCAAAAGGGATATTTGGTATTTCTGAATTGTAACAATATTCTTTTGTATGAAACCCAATACTAACAATGGTTAATAAATTGATGTAAAGGCTACAAGATGTTAGAATACAGTTAAAGCAAATGCGCACAGTGACCTTCAAATATGTCTCCAAATAGTAGCAACACGCTACAAAGGTAATAAATAGGACCACTATATCTCTAATTCAGTCCGGCTGTACCAGTATTGTATTAAAGCTTGGTGAGATATTAAACATACTTTTCCAAAATGTATTATTTTTCTTATTACTTTCAAAACATACGTTGGTATCGAAATATGTGTTGAGAGAAAAACGGCTTGGAAAAGGCTAATTGCACAAAAGATTACCTCCAAGACCATTAAAATTGGTCAAACATTCCGTACAGTTGCGTAACTTAACAAACATCATGTACGTGTTTAACTTGAGACAATAATATGTGCGCTCAACTTATCGAATCTACCTGATTTAGGTAACTTGCTTGATGAAATATCAGAACAGGAAGGAACAAGGGTAATTTCGTCGGTTATAGCCACTGTCCACCCATCAGATCTTTTTAGTAGAGTGATTCTTCGATTTGAGATCACTTCTCTACCACTATCAGCCGCTGCAACATAAATCAATTGAGCTTTTCCCTGTCTGTACCTATAATCTAATGACTATCCACTGAAATTTGTCTCTATACGCCGCTATAACAAAACGTCATGAGCATTTTTGCAGAAGAGTCAATCATGTGTGTTTATTATATAAAGGAAATTTCAACACGATTCAAGCGCAACTAGATAAACTCGGTGAAAGTAAAACATTTAACCTAACCTTGTTCTTATAGGGAATCGGTCTTGTTGATTGTCACAAAGAATATAACACAACTTTTCAGATCGGGCTTATCATCTGTATCAGCCTAATCGAGGCTGTAAAATAGCCTCAAATTGGTTTTAGTTGTCTATGGCAAATTATCTCACAATTATCTGTAAGCGTCAGGAATCTGTGAATAATCGGCTAAAATTACTATTTTATCATGTTCCCTATTGCACCTACGTTCGAACGTCAGAAACACTCGAAGCCTTTGTATTATATCAACACCCAAATAAGCTTACGTAGGCTGTTAAATAAACGACCCTCACACACACAAACATTTAAACAGCTATGCTAACTGTAAATAGTGTCATTTTGCGCAGATGTGCGAGCGAGTGACACAGTCTGTAGTAATGACACCACACTATTTAACAAGTACACCCTACAGCACGCAAGGCCTTTTTTTTATTTGAACCCAACTACATGCGTGATAGGATTTCAAGTAGATTTATGTTTAACATTCTATATAATGAATGATTCCATATGCAAATTACGGTTTAATAACGAAACTGTGCTTGTATAATGATTGGAGAGGAAAAGCGATTATTATTTCCAAGATTACAAAGAATACGGGACCAGATATTTCAGAAAGTCATAGTCAAACCCTTAGCAGACTTTTATAAATATTCGAAATCCGAATGAGTGGAATGAAAAAGAAAACACATTCATTTTTGTTTTGTACTCGGATTTATTGAGAATGAATACCGGCCCTAAATAGCGGTTCATTGTCCTCATGCGCAGTCTGTGTTGTAACGAAAGAGAGACATGAACACCTTTTACTTTACTATTAGTTACTATTCAAAGAAAGAGAAAATACTTGAAAAGGACAAAAGCGTGACGGTATTTTTTCCGGTTTCTCTCCAATTTAGTAAAATAGCTAATACTGAGCCATACACTCCTATGCATTGGTGAAATATTATATCGTCGAAATAATAATAATAATAATAATAGCATTATTGAGTGTTTCCGAATATGGGCTGCAATACATACAATCAAATTAGTAACGTTATTGACAAACGGGCAGCCACAGAGAGAGAGAGAGAGAGTGTGATCAGAGATTCGAAAGATCTGACTGACATTAGTATATCTATTTACGTATTCCACAGAGAGATGAATTGATTTCGCGTAGAACGGTCGCGCGACTCTTTTGAATGAAGAAAGGATGTGGGTTATCCTACGAAGGAAGTTCGAATTTAAATCCTTCATGAGAATTCACTTGTTTCACACTCTAACTTTGTTTGGCTATACAACTATAGCCTATTATAGAATCTATCAATTTATCTTTTACCCTGTTGTCGAGTTCACTGTTTGTTTTTACATGGAAAGTCTACCATCATGTTCTCTCTTTTTTTGTCATTTATTTCCATTTTTTCCCTTAGTCTGTGTATCTCTATGTCTATCGCTATGACCGTTGCCAGTCAGCGTGTTCTCATGTCCTGCCTGTGTCACCATTGAGTCGATCGACCACTTCTCTCGTTCCTTCCTTCCCTCTCTGATATGCCAGCCTCCCACGCTGTACAGGGCTCATAGGAACTGATTCGTCGGATTCGTACGGAAGAGGAAAAATTATAACAACAACAACGACGACGACGACAACATCATCGTCATCATCTCATCCTTTGGCAAGGGCGAATAACAGCTGGCCTTACGTTACTGTGTAGAGTCATCCGTGTCACCAACATCAGCCCGTTTGGTTCAGTCGTTGCCGTGTGGCTCAACGACACCGAACGTAACACACATTCATCGCTACAAAACAGCAGCAACACAGTCCACGGTTATCGACAACAGGTTATTTTTGCTACTCATATGTCTGTTTTCTGTCCATTCAGATAGTATTACTGTACAAAATTAGAGTGCAAAACGACCTGGCGGGTGATCAAATGGTGAACATTCACACTTAAAACGCGAACCATTTTACCAGATTGGAGATTGTATGTAGCTGCTCTCTTCGTTGTTGGCGGTAGCCATAAGAACACCAAAGCACACGCTTCTATCGGTGTAACATCGCCCATAGGAGTATGATGCAGGAAAGATATAGCGCCGTGCGGTACGAACGAAAAAACTGACTCGAAGAGCTCAACGGACGGACGGACATGTGGAAGTCATTTTCGAAAAAAGAAAAAAAAATGACACAACATTCGACAAAAGGTGGTTGGTTGGTTGGTTGATCGATCGAGTGGAATTCCAGTAGACTCGAACAGCGAATAGCGTAAATTGGTCAGAGGTCGAAGGCCGGACAGTTGCTTTGGATGAGCCCTAATCGCAAAAATCATTTTTTTTTTGAAGGAACTATGGATGAGATGAGGAAGAGCCTAAGATCAAAGGCTAAACATACGCGTTGAGATTGTGAACATAGCGTTCAATAGATAAAAAATGATTTGAATTAATAATAATAATAATAATAATAATAGTAAATTTTCTCAACCAACTTCGCTGAGGTTATTATAACAAAGGGTTCGAATATTAGATTGAAATACATATCACTGAAGGTCATATATAAAATGGAATACTTGCTCGATGTTAGGATCTGACTGTTCAGAGTGACTAACCTCATTGTGTATTGTGCAATATTTCTTTGGATTCGCCCCGTGAGATCGTACAGGCTTGGCGCTCTTCTCCGAAGCTAGATCTTCTCAGGGTGGGCATTTGTTGGTATCTGAATTGGCGTAACTGTCCATTCTATTATTCGACCAAAGAGTAGTGAGCCTTTCTTGGCCAATCTGCCTGCCTGAAGGGATGCGTCAGAAGCAATTGTCTGATTATTAAACAACCTACTTGTGAAGAGCCTAGACTCGACGACGCCACAACGCCAGAACATCTGTGATGCCTACCCTTCATCGAAGGGAAAAATGATTTCCGAACCCTGTCCACTCGTGTTTATTCCTACTGAATGTACAAGTATTATTCACGAAAAGATAGAAACTTTCTAGCCAGAAACCCTTCTTCGTTGACGTTAGCACTCCCCACAACGACCTACACTACGTGTTAGCGCCATAGCACTTGATAATGGAGAAAGAACCTTAACACATAATGGCCTCGTACGCACTTCATCTCTGGTGTCATATAGGGATGGAGGAAAAAAGGGAGAACGGAGACTTAGTACACCGGGCGCACAACGGAGACAGTAACAAACAACGTTTGCGTCTTTTGCCGCCACAGAAAGAAGTGGGTTGAGAAGGCAGCCAGAAGAGCGATTCACTACAACTACTACCACTCCTGGCGGCTGCACCACCACCGCCACCACCAATACGGCGCATTACTGGTGATAGTGGTAGTAGTATTGACTTATTGTATTTAGTTGGTGTGTAAGACATCCAGAGCTGCTAGCCTAGCCTGGCCTAGCGCCGTAGTGCGACTGGTGGTGTACAGGTGCCAATATCACCGAGCAGTGGACTCTTTTGAACGGAAACACACTCCGCGCTCCATTTCATCGTACCGCATTCAGTCCGCCGAGGGCTGCACGAATCAGTCGAGCTCTCTCTTAAAATTAGCGTTTAGAGTTGCCCCCAAGGCCCAATGTTCGGAGTCATTTAAATACGTTGTATCTAGCAGAGAAGTGGCGCACTTCAAAGCGTATCCAAGACACTCTACGAAGCGAACGCTCGCTTGATAGTCTGGTCTTATGGTCCGAAAATTATTTTTGTCATTAAAGGCCCGCTCTGCTTATGAGAGCGATGTAGAAACGTATTGTTGGACGATGCAACTATAGGATCAGAACAATTTAGGGTACGTCATATTCGCGACACGGCCTTAGATTGGAAAATTATAGCACCAGTAGCAGAAGCAGCAGCTGACAATGTGGTCTTCAATAGTTCATCGTGTAACCCTGTGCGTGCTATATGTTCTCCTCGCGTATTGTGATGTGATTGTACTTTCGCAGAAACTGCGTATGTATGACAGTTCGCACACCGAGCGTGCAAGTGGACACGCTACAAGTGAATCCAGGTAATGTTATGGCTCAGTGTGTGTACTGAACAGTTAAATATATTTTGTCAATTTTTTATGATGATTTTTTTATACACTAACATTTACTAACCTCATATGTAGCCTTCAACAGTGCAGTGAAATTATAGTAGTTATAAACTAAACCACAAAGTAATTAACGCGGTCATAAATTAAATTGCAAACGAATGAGACGGAGACGGCGCAGCCGCTTATCACTCATACAGGACTGAGTTCTGTTCAGCGTATTGCCCACAATGAGGAGTAGTGATAAGAGCCAGGTGATTCAATTTCCCAAAATTAGTTTAATAGACGTCAAAATATATTCACACCTTATATAGCCTAAATTAAGTCAGCTAAAAGCATATAGATATCAATCGTATGACCGTTGTCGAAATCAATATATTTTGTCCAGAATGTCTGTAATTCTGCCCCTTGGCTGTGAACATCAATTATTGTATCTAGAATTAGCTAGGTTAGGGGCCCGAGATAGACAAAGCGGTCCAAGGCAGCGACCACACCAGGTAGACCGCAATTACGAATTCGGCAATCAAGTTGTTCTAAAAGCTATGGTAAACTATATATATATATATATCAAATAAATGTTGTTCTTGTTGAGACCATCGGACTGAACCACGTCGATGGCTTCGTCAGCGCAACGGATAATCAAGCCACCTCCATATCTAATCAACGTGGAGTCTCAATATAACATTATCGCACGGCTTTTGGAGAATAGAACAGATGTAGACTAAGATATTTGAGATCAAATTAAATGAATCTGTTTATTATAAGGTCACAATAATGACATACTGTGACGAAAGAAGAAATAGCATATCCGTATATGGTGGAATCACGAAGGTGTAAAGCCACCTCCGACCACTGAGGCAATCTAGTGCCATTAGGGGGTCATGAGTTTAAGTTAAAAAGAATTTCGTCATAAATCGAAACTCAAGGAGTGTTCCACGTCACCCCATTTTACAGTATTGCTAATCTTCGACGTGCTAAGTGTATGCTCTGAGACCCGTTGTGTACTGTACCGATCTGATGAATTAGTTCTCGACGAGGCTTCATATGAGGAGAAGCAAAAATCGATTTGGTCGAAGTGATTATTCGCGAAGGACAAGGAATTAAATAATATAATCGAATATCACAAAAATGTTTATCATATCTTTCTGTGAACCTGAAATCAGTACTATATATTAACATGATGTTTTATTATGTTTTTCATATACATCAAAAATTCGTTCTAACGATTGAAACTAATATAAAATAATCGAAAAGGAATCGGAAGTCATCGCATTTATCAGAAAGTAGATACGTCTTTCTTCCTTGGGATCGCTTCGAATGAAAACATATGCTGTCAACGCCGCTCATTTTGTAGACTTTTCAACCTTTCAATATACTCAAAGGGGAAGTGAGGCATTCGCGTGTGAGAATCTCTAGTTCAGAAAGGCCCAAAGCGAACACAGTGATCGTTAGCTATTTTATCCTATGATGAAGTCGATTCTTAAACATAGGCTCTGAACAAAATAAATGGCTGTTTATACGATAGCCGTTAGGAATAACCCTGATACTCGTCAAGTGTCGAGAAATCAACATATATGTGTGAACAGATCTAGGAATAGATCGACCTTGGAAATTATCTTGAGTCAGTTTAGATAGTATGCATATGTTGGTATTGTAATGTATTACAGCTGATTTCTGAGAGAGAATAACTCACCCGACGGGAACACCCAAACGAGTCCTTTGAGAGCGTTCAGACTCATCAGAGAAAGCCCTCTTCCCACATAGGCCATCCCTCCCTCCCTCCCTTATCCCGGTAACGCTACGCACAATCACTCACTCATTCATTTATTTGATTATTATCAGCTCGAAATAGCGTGCAGAACTCATGGAATAGCGCAGAAGAACCACGATAGCTTTTTTCGATTGCGCAGCACTAGTGGGTCCGTACAAGATCAGTGAAGCATCGGGTGGGGTCTGATGTTCTCCACCAGGAGTTGCGGGACTCCCTCTTGGCCGCGGTGTCATGCGGCATAGACAGAACTCGCCTCCACGCAGTCAACTGGGCCTGTGCAGGAGCGTGACTCCACGCGCTGCCCTCTTCGTCCCTGACCTTTCTCTTCGGTTCTACGGTGCCATCCACTTTTACCGCGGTCAGCCCCTGGTTTGCGACGGCACGGCAATTGATACAGCAGCACCTTATTATGTCAGCCACTGTGTAGGCTACTTACCTTATTTCCCTTCTTGCTTTCGAAACCGTAGGCGGTCCAGGCCCCCTCACGACCAGTCTCCTCAAATGAGCTACAAGGTGGTCCCCGCCACCCTTCCTTTGAAATGAGGCAAGGCCATCGCCTCCCTCGGGACCCTGACCGCCTCGACCGGACACCCTGCCCCCAACTGCGTCACTAGTTGTTGCATATATTAAGACATGCAATAATCTGTTTATATAAATTATGCGTTACTTCCATAATTAAAACTCAACGCTCGATCCATACATATTATTTTATATGTAGATATTAGACATATTATATCACCTACTTACGTACTTCTGGTGAGCAGGGCAGGTTTTCAGGTCGAGGTATGTTTATGGTCTCAAAAGAGGCGATAGCATCGCCTCTCTGCAAACCAAGAGAAAGGCGCTGCAGAATGAAGGACCCTGCCCGTCCATCATCCGTGGCACAGACCAGCCTTCTGGCAGAACATCCCTCGAGGAGATTGACCGTGAGGGAACAGGGGCAGCTTCAAGTTTCGAGAGAGGGGAAAGGAGGTGAGTCGCCTGCAGGGCACCGTTCTTCCGTAGCTTGTCTTGCTCCGCACGCGATACCGCTTAAGTGGTGGTTGCACAGTAGCTGACATAATAAAAGGCTACGATGTCAGCCACCGTGCCGTCCAAAACAAGGACATCAGACCACACCCGCTACTGGTGCTCCCTCTACGTGGGGACCCGGGCGCGGATAGCTGTCCTGCCGAGTGCACCCTCATGGGTAGCTATGAAGTTGGGGAGAATATTGGGGGCCGGTTGCCGGCTCAACGAAGCCGGCAACCGACATGAGCAAGATAGCGTAGCAAACATCGACCAAGTCGCGTACACTACGGATATCAAGTTCTCCAAGGCGGACAGGGGGGGCTGCGAGGATTAGGTGGAGGTGGAGGCTCGCCGCCGGAAGGAGGTGGAGGTTTACACGCGTCGTTAGGGTACCGCACACCATGTCATCAAAGGGCCGCAACCTCGATGCTTGCCAGTCCAGCGCTGAGCAAGTGTTGCATGCGAGCTGCCGACTGCCGAGAAGGAGCACCGGAGGCGGAAGAGCTCCTGGTGATTGCTGAGCAGGTGCAGGCGGTCGAGCATCACGGAGATCCTCTCAAGACAGCCGTCAAGAAGGGGCCACACTAGTTCAAACGATGCCATCGGGGTGTGGCGGGCCGTCAGAGAGCAAGCGCCCGAGGTCACGCTGGGTCTCCAGGAAGAAGATCTGGATTTCGCCATGTTGAGCGTCAAACCACTGAGCCGCTCCTAGTTAACGCTAGACTGCTGTCCCACTTCAGTATTACAAAAAACGCAAATAAAACTGCGTAAGTCGTTCGTACACAGCCGAGTCATGACCTCGCTAAGGGGTTTATAGTTAGTCTACACTAAGTGATTCGTGAAAGTAAGTGATAGAAGCAACAACATAAATGTGAGCACTTGATAGAAAAGTAAATAACTCAACTATTTCACAAAACATCCTCAGTTGAAAACTGTGGAACAACGCCAATGATGCAAACAAGCAAATTTGAGCAAATCCATGAATGAGGCCTAAACAATATTCATAAATGAATGTAAAAATAAATGCAGTTAGCCATTTGTTTTCGCTTTTACATTAAAATGATACAAATCAATAAATAGGAACACACGAATTACCAAAATCAGTTAAATGTAGAAGCAACTGAACGTCGTGGAACGTAGTCAACTGCCGTTCTTCGATTGTGTGGTGTCCAATCAGAATATAATAGCATCAATCGACAGATGTGCTATTTTCGGAAATGATTACTCTTCGACTAGCTATTATAAACACACCTTTTTAACAAAATGAAAATATGACAACATGAACGCTTATAACGAAAACATCCTTTAATATTGAAACACAGATCCAAGATTGAGCTTCGGTCGTGAGCAAATTTCGTGGACAGAGGAGTGTCAACGTCTGCTGTTTTCTGATGCAAACAGATTCAATCTCAACGGTCCTGATGGACATTCTTATTACTTCCGTGACATTAGGAAAGAAGAGAAACTCCTAGGTCGACGACAAGGTGGTGGTGGGATGATTTGGACCGGTATTGGCTACAACGGGAAGACCGATTTGGCTTCGTAACAGGCTAATGAAGTCGTGCCCACGTTTCTATGTTAGAGGATCAACTTAGGAATCAAGCCGAGATGATCTGTGCTGAAAGATTCATCATCCAGCAGGATAACGCCGCAGATCATACGGCGAAGATTGTGAAGGAGTTCTTCGAAATTCATGATATACAGTTACTGAGCTGGCCCGCACACTTTCCAGACTTGAATATTCTGGAAAACCTGTGGAGTGTCTTATCTAGAGCTTTTTTAAAGGTGACAACCAGTATCAAACGCTACATGAGCTAAAAAAAAAGTTTTGATGGGCGAATGGAATGTTCTTGATCAAAACCTCAAACGTAACTTTCATGAATCTATGTCCAGTCGATTAATTTCTGTTCTGGAGAATGGCTGCGGCCCGAAATTTGTAAAAAAAAATTGTAAGAGAACGATGTTAGAACTCAATTGTGTTCGACAAACACTAAATGGGCTATCCTTTTGACGCATCCTCAAAACGACAATTTCCGATATCAAATGTCTACAACTGAGTTAGATAGCCAAATATTCGTGGAATGTTCTTGAAATGTGATATCTTTGACTTACTGAAACCGAAACTGTAGTACTACTTGCGGTTGAGAAAAAAATCAGAAACATGGGGGTGGGCTATCTTTTTGACGCGGTGTGTATGTGAGTATGCTGCATGCGTAAATGCTGGGTCTAAAATCAATACAGTTTGTCCGCTTTGGTTCGGTTTTAGGAAATTATCAGAAACTGTCATGCGTTCTGGAGCAACGCAACGGCCAACTATCATTCATTCCACCCGAGCATCCGATGATACTAAATATATCCACGGCATGACTTATCTAGAGCACAAGGAATTTGATAAAGTTGAACGGGAGAAACAGCACAGACAAAACGCTGCTTCCAATGGCATCCAGAAGGATGGCGATAAACAAAGTTCCGCCTCCGAACAAAGGGGACAGTTCAGCCACTACCGTTTCCGACCTCTGGACCCTCCGCATGTACCCTCGTGGAGAATGGCAACCGTGGATCCGTGGCCCCACACGGTGTCAGCATCTGCCGCTGATGAGATCACGACAGTTTCACCATACTCATATTTCAGTACAACTTCTAAGCCTCGATTAGATTCGTGGAGGCGTAAATACTCTCCGGTAGAGCCATATAGACCAACGATCCGAGCAATCAGTGAGATTAAATCTCCGTTCGGGCGAACCATAGTTCAGACTAGCCTACGGGCGCAGAATCCCTGCTGCCAGAATGACACCGAAGGTGACGTTGCAACTTCGTCACCACAAGGCAAGGGTCGCATTCGATATTATCACAGTTTCTCAAGAGAACGTGGCTATGCACCTCACCGCGCTATGAAGTTAATTACCACTGCTACCACACAAAGGCCTACACAGCTATCGATAAACGCATTGGATGTGCGAAGTAACAGCCGTTTCCGTAACGTGGCGAACCGATTTGGTTTGGGTCAAGCAGGAAACGTCATTGGAGGTCTTGGAGATGAAATTGGAGAAGCAACTTGGACAACGGCGCGACCATTTGACAGAACGACGACATGGGTACCTCAAACCACAAAAGATAGAATATACGAGACACAACATCGGCGGAATTCGACAAGAATCATCCAGCATTGGAACTCGACGAGAGCCTTCGATGTGATTCCGCCCAGATATATATTTGGGGGCCCACCACGTTCTGGCTTCGATGGAACTCATGAACGAACCCACTGGGATACGAAAAAAGCACAGACACCACCTACGACAACGACGACAACAAAACGGCCTTCGTCTAGAGATGAATACGACTATTATGATGACCTTGAAGAGAAACTAAAAGCGACCAGGATCCCTCACATAGCTCCAAGATTAACTACAACCAATGCCTCGAATAATGCACCATGGAACTCCTATAATGCTATCAAGTATGACGATCGGTCAAAATCGAAATCAATTGCAAATATCGACGTGATATGGAATCGTAACCTTCATCAAATCACAACAACTACCACAAAAGTACCGACTCGTAGACGTCCATTCACATCGCACCCTTCTACAAGTAAAGCGTACGGCGAGAATAATAATAATAATAATGGCGACGATGATGATGATGATTTTAAGAAGTGGAAAGTATCCATCGAACAAACTGTACAAAGGCTTCGGCGACCGTCAAATAGAGGCCGAGCATCAGCTTATCGGTCTCTATCAGGGAGTTCACCAACACTGGAGAATGATATTGCACCACTGCTTAAAGTAAGCGGGGTAGAAGAGGAGGACTGGAAGTATGTTCATGAAACGAATCGAGGTGAGCTTTCAAAACGTCGCCGCCCGGCCGGTGCTAGTTGGCGGAGTGGACAGGTTGAGCTCAATAGTAGGACTCCTTTGGATCCTGCAATAAATGAACTACGATTTCCAAGGCCGCGTCGCACGACTACAACTACATCAACAACGTCTACCACTCCAAAACCTGTTTATGATACAACGAGAACAACTTGGGGACCTTTGTTTTCGACCACTAGAAGAGCACATGTTCCACGAAGGCGAATTTCTACCCGCGTAAGGAGACCTTCATTACGCGGTCATCTCCACGCCACTGGTGATGCGGTAACTGGACCACGGTATCGCCACCGAGTGTACACACCCCCCGCTGGTCTGATAGTCAGTGATATACCAGACACAACCGGTGCGACTGTGAAAGCCACAACTGCAGATCGACAGTCCACTTCTAGTGTGTCCTTCAAGATGAACACAACGGCCAAGCCCGTAGGAACAGAGAGTCCATCTTTAGTAGCCACACAGAGGAAAGTAGATACAGCCATTTCGCGCACAACTATGCCAACGATTTCAAGGCCAAGCTCGGCAGTCCCACACGACGCCTGGAATGGCCGCAACATGTTCTCATATACGACGCCATACGTGCACTGGTTAACCACAACGACCCGAAGACCTGTCTACGGAGATGGCATGTCCATTGAACAGCAGCTGGCTGAAGCGTTGAGACGATTACAAGAACGAAATGCACGAAAACAACAAGAACAAAGAGAAAGGAACGAACGGCTTCAGAGGGAAACTGACCAACTAAAGGCTGAACTTATATCGAACGATTTAACCAAACACCAGCTTCAATCGGTGAATGACGTTGAGGGAAGCGGATCATGGGACCGTATGATTGCAGATGAACCAACGCTTGTAATACCTTTAGAAGGAATACCCGAAGTAGCAGATGTTCACCTTGAAGGAGATGTCCAAATAAGGGAGGAGGTTCAGCAAACCCTCACGGAACAAATCGAGGATGGGGCTATCTTCGGCGAACTTTTGGACGAACATATTATCAAGGTAAAGTAACAGATTCGTAAGCATAATAATATGAAAAATAGTGAACTGCGAAAGACATTTGGCCATTCCGACTGATTGGATGAGTTCATGAACATCGGCGCATAGCCATCATAAAGCAAAAATTAATCAAGATGATACAAAATGTAAATGACAGCCACAAATACGGCACCAAGGAAGTGTTTGAGAATCAAATTGCGGCGAATTCCGACGAAGTATTTTGCTTTCTGCTTAAAGCTATGATAATGCCGGATATCGTTGGCCTGCATACGCTTGCATTGATGACTTTTTTTAATAATTACTTATTTGGCATATAGCTTGAATTGATGACTTTTTTAATAATTACTTACTTCGGCAACTGGCATTCAATAAGGTGATCCGCTTGCTCTGCCTTATTCAGCCTAGCTTTAAATGAGTTAGTTGACTCTCTATCGTCTTCTTTAAACCTTTGGTACCTTGGCGACTGCATTTTGGAGTGGAGTTATTGAGACTGTTTTAGCGGATATTAGAAAAGTTTTGGCATTTCAATCTCAATCGGACCTATTTATAAATCCGGTAAAAAGTGAAGTCTTCACCTTTTTTACAGATCTTTATACCGGGTCTTCATTAGTACAAGCAGTTAGCAACATACTCCCTGGATGCAAAGAAGTCCGTAGAGACAACCTCAAGCTACTAGGATGCCCTTTACTTTCTGACGGATTTCGACCATTTTAAAAAATCACTGTGTGAAAAACTTTGGGTTATGCTGGAAAAATTGCCCTTATTAAGTGCACTCAGAGGTATCTGTTTAATGAGGCCCTCATTGTCGTTGGAAGAGTTATCCACTTGCATATGTCAGGTGAACGTGATCTACTGGACTTACTCAATGATCAAATGTGAATTATCTGTCCTCGTTGTTAAACATGCATCCCTTCCTATTGGGATGGGTGGACTTGGTTTGTCAGCATGAGGTTTTCTAACCGGATTCCGTGTCATTGCGTCTATACGTATTGAATTCCTGATCTACTCAAGAAGCTGACATATTTGGAAGCCCTTTGTATCAACCAGAGATGATGCGAAACTTAATCTACTTAATAAGATACCATTAGAATACATCGGATTCAACAAAAATGGATACAGCTTTATCACGAGTCTGTTCAACACTCTCCGCTTGATGAGGCTTCAAGCGATGTGAAACGATCCAGGTTGAAGGCCCTTACTGGGCCTTGGGAGGGAGCTAGGCTTAATGTTGTTGCCTCCTTTCATACGGGAACTTTACTTGATGATCAATGTACTCTTCGTGCAGTAGGTTTACCCTTGGGAAGTAGTCTAGTTTCCCCATTATTTTGTTGCTGTGAAGAACCGGTTGATTCTCTGGGTCGCCAAGGACTCTCTTTTATAAATAGTGGGGGTCGTGGCCCGAGAAACTATATTAAACGAGACCTTGGTCCGAGTTCTACATCGTTCCTCGGATTCGTGAACCAGCAGGCAGTTGCCGCTCTGATGGAATTCCCTTTTCCAGAGGTAAAAGGAGATTAACGACATACCCTTTTCCATAAGTGAAGTTCTGGTTGGGGATTGCACTGTGGCTGACACTTTAGCACCTTCCGATGCCAGTCGCGGAACAGCTTAGGCTAAAGGTCATACAGCCAATACAGCGGAACAAGCCAAGAACAGAAAATACGCCCCTTTGATGAATGAGTACTACTTTACATCTGTATCTTTCGAAACGTTGGGGGGGAGAAAGGTTAGTATCCGCTACCTTTCTCCCCCCAATGTTTCGAAACATAATTCAGATATTAGGAGAAAGGTTAGTATCCGCTACAGGAAAACCACATGCAACCGAATTTTCAATGCAAATATTTTCCTTAGATATATCTAAAGGGGCAACGCAATTTGTACTTTGGGCACAGCTTAAGAATTGAGCAAGTGGTGCCTCCTTCTAGATATTCTATTGAGAATATATAGAAGGTGTTCTTACAGTATTTCATGTTCCGCGGGTACAATTGTGACACATTTTTATAATTGACTAATAAATACCACTTATGATCATAGATCTCTTAGGAAACGGCAGAACCCTTACTGAAGTAGAGCTATTGGATCCATATACTGAAATATAACCATTTGCGACAATCAAACGTTATACGTAATGATATACAGCGTGATGTAAACTTTGCAAGACATTTTATGCGAATATTCCAATTTAAATGAATCACAAAATAGTCGGAAAAACGACAGGGTGACTGATCCAAGATGATCCATACTCTCTTATGCCAACGAACAGAGCAAGCGTCAGTACAGGAGTGTGGTATATTTCTTTGACCTTTTTCACTCGGCACTGATGGAAGCGCGACCTAATTAAGAGTCCCAAAGGTTGACACAAGACCACAATTACAGCGGGCCATTCGGAGTTCTTCCTCCGATGGCTGAACGCCAAACCAAAACTCAATCTCTCCGGATACTGCCTCATTCTATTGCTATCTGTTGTTCGATTCTCAACTAACTATTTTCGCTACATTTTGCAGATCGGCGATCCGAAAGAGCACTCCAAGCATTCTCGTCTGAAAAAAAATAAAAACGTGCAGGACAACAACAGGCACGTCAGCAATTAGGCCACCACTATCACCTTCTTTAATCGCCTGGATTAGTATGTGGAACCTATATGTGTCCTAACATCTGCTGGCAAATGAGTTCTCACCATCAACCCTCAGGATATCTCATCTGGTTCCAAATGTCTGCTTACGACCTCTGGCAACCATTTGTTAAATTTGTTATTACTATTATTATCTTTAGTTAATATATTTCTAACACAGCTTCCCTTATACAGACAATCACATAGTAATACCTATAAGGTTAAGAGCTGAGGCCTGTCAGATAGGGGAACAGCTGAGGGTCAGCTCTAAAAAAAATTTTTTTTTTATACAGACAATCACAGACAGGAAAACACCAAGGCAGAAGAGTTTATATATATATATATATATATATATATATATATATATATATATATATATATACGAGCCAATTCGCATCGGCAGCAAAATAAAACAGACCTCGGACGGACATACAGACTTTGGTAAGGTGTATACGTTTATTACTGTACACGACTATTAATATAATACAGAAGGATGGTGATACGTGGCGGCGATGGATGATCAATAAATGATCTTCGCTACTTATAAATTATTATTATTATGAATCATTTCTGCTATGTACGGAATATTGTTGTTGGTATCTGATGGATTATGTGTCGCAGCACGGGAAGGAGGACCCGATCCCAAATTCTATCCATGTGGACATACCTTTGTATAATAATATTTATATAATTCATTGGACACCTTTTCTGGACTCAACGTCACCTTCGCAGATGTATTTCAATATTTCTATATTTATTCTAAAAATATACTGACGGATTTCACATATTAGTATGATGTTTTCCTTGAAGTGACGAGCGTGACATACACGTTCGTTAGCTTTCCAACCTAGAATCGCTATCGAATGCATCCATCATTCATTTAGTTACGTTCCTATTCTTATTACTCTTAATCGGAAAATAGTTAATTGGAAAAAAACAATAAATTCGGCAAAAACACTTGGTGTTACATACGAACTATTATTAACTTTTTGTTTGTTTCTTTGTTTCCTTTTTTTCATTAATTGATTGCTAATCAGTGTTGAACCAGACGACGGACTCATTTGTCTCTTCATAGTCGCGGGGTAGTTTTCCATTTCTATTATTATTATTACCTAAAAAATAGTCGTGTGCATATTGAAAAGTCGCCATTGACTTTTTTCTTCAGTTCTCTTCTGGAGTTTCAGAATGTAGTATTATTGACATAGTACACCCTGATATTCAGCAATTCACGTAGTGACGTATTCTCGAAGTGGTCACCCTTTTTTCTCTCAGTACTCTTGCAGATCCTTCTCGATTCGATTTCGATTGATTCAAATACCCATATACAATTCAGATCCAATGGAGGGAGGCTTACCGAAAGTCGTTCTCCTCGAATTTCACCTTAAGTACTCACTCACTCAGTCTCATATGGCGCACGATCCTATGATGCAGTCAGGATAAGCTACACCACGAGGTGAACAATTTACGCTGCGACCTCGCTGAAATAGTGTTCAGGGAGTAGCCTATATATTATTGTGTTCAATTCTACTGCAAAATAAATGATCCACTATAAATAGTGGACTGCTCAATGGATCACCCTTCCACGGTTCACAATTCTATTATTTTTTTGTATAACATATACAGGATTCACAATATGACCGCTCTCATCATAAAGTTATTAACGTCCAGGTCGCATGATTTTTTTCACAATTAGAGACATGTTTCGTTTCAATTATACCTTTGATCGCTCTTTTGTGCTGACATTCTGCATCGGATACTATTTTATGTTGCCTTATAGAACAGATCTCAATTAATTAGTACACCGATCGCATATAAGCTCCGCTAAAACTTCGGCCTCGATCCATCCGAAGTACAGTGCCATAGTTAAGATGCCCAATTGTATTGTATATATATATATATATATATATATATATATATATATATATATATATATATAGATACCTAGTAATGCTCATTTAGAAATGAATGCCTTTTCATTGCCTCTGGATTAGGTTTTGTCACGTGGCGTATGCACAAATGCCTCTGTGATCTGGCCACTCAGGGTTTGGGAACGTTACTATGCCTCAGTGTCAACCTCGGTGGTCATCAGTCAGTGGTATATGCACATTTGTGTCTGTGTGTGGGTGTGTGTTTGTGTGTACTTATCATGTTATTGTCACTTCTATTCAATTTGTGTCTTCGCCACTTTTAGCCGTCAGAGAGTTGGTGGGCAAAGTCTCAATATAAACGAGCGACGAAACTGAAGAGGGACACATACATGAATTGTTGTTGACTCATAGACCGATTATAACCCCTGGGTGTCTCTCCCAACTTCTAGTCCCTTAAGGACTATCTACCGTTTCATTTCATTCATTTAGACTGACTGCAACCAGAGATCTTTTACACTTCCTACATAGATACCCATTCGTTATTTTTTGTAAGATTAATCACCATTGGCCTTCAAAACAAAGATTCCTTATTCATCTCTGTAGAATTCCTTCTCGTCACTGCGCGTCGCCATTTACGAAATCAATTCCGGATACATTAAAGATCCCTGAGAGCTCCTTCTATGTTCCCAACTACAGAACGGATGTTATGAAGTAATTTATCGTGGTCACGGGGTGCAGATTGGATCAAGCCGAACGCATACTGGAGAAAAGCATCAACATTCTCGACCGTAGGAGCGCCATATTCCCAGCCTGGAACTGTCACCTGAATTTGGTGCAATAAAGCAGAATATAAATACTTTTAGCTCGCCTCTAATATGTATCAATAACACTGCTCCTATATCTCTATATTTGAGACACTTCGCTTAATAAATTATCACTAGATATCATTCAACGCTAGAACAAACAACATTATATAAGACGAAACAAAACGGCCCCTATCACAAACCAACTTTGAGGGTTAACCGAAATGATTATTCAAATGAACATGGTTACCATGTCTTACCTGCTGGAAAGCCTCTGCGAGTGTGGCTCTTAATTTGTCTAGGTACATTTGCATGGCCTTATTCGAATTGCGATGAGTCTCCACCTCAGCTTCCAGTCGGCCGATGGCGTCCTTAAACGAGTCGATGTGTTTTGCAAGAACGACATTGTGCTCCTCCAGCTCAGTGTGAGACTTGCGAAGTGCACGCATTTCCGCCTCTCGAGCTAAAATATTTAAAGAAGAGAACACAACACAATGTTAGGGGCTACCAATCCTTAATATTTGCATTCACCAGATAGCGGCCAGCGCGGTGGCTTGGACCACTAAGTCTCTGATTATCGGAGGCCAGAGGCCGCAGGTTCGAGCCCCGTTGCGTGTCATATAAGGGAGCTTAAGCATTGTAAAATTGCAGCTCCTTCAATAAACCAATAAACCTTTACCTTTACCGATTCGTAAGCTATGTAGCCATATATTTCTTCGTGTTTAGAATCTGTGCATGTCCGTTTCGATCCCAGTAAAATTGAAAAATGTATTTTTGACTGTCGCTGTGACTAAGATAAAAATATATGTACGTAATTCAGAGCCATGTCACACTCGACAAAAAGACGCACACAGATACAACAACAACAGCAAGCTAGCTAGCTAATTAGCTAACTTATTAATTATAGTGGCCAGAATATACACATAACGCACCCTTATTATGGTCCAGAAACTCCTCAGTGAATATGGGTATATCGAAAGTGGTGTCGTCAGGGTTATGTCGTATATTGGGAACAGGTGCGGGAAGAGGTGATAATGTTCGGCCACCCATCATCACTGACGCTCCACCACCACAGAGGACTTCTTCAGTTTTTACGACTCCTTTGGGCTTCAGGTTTACTGGGCCACCCATTTTATATGGGTACTGAAAATAATCACATGGAAAGAGAAAATGAAGCAACTCAACTAGGACTATTAAGTTTGTACTTGCCGAGTAGAAGTTTTCAGAGATGAAGTATTTTGCCTAGATTTATATATTATGTATAGTACCATTTATATATACAACACCAACGGAATTAATTAAGAGTCATGAAAGTGGACTTTTCACTCATAATCGTATGCAAGCTCTCATAATGGTAAATAATAATATGGAGAAATGAGGGCATTTTCATCAATTTAGAAAATGACACTTCCAAGTGCTACTTATATTTTATTGGTTATTACCTTATTATCACCATTATTATTGTTCGGATGTCCCACCGCAGCTCCGGCACCGGGGGCTCCCATAGGAAGTGCAGCGGCCCCTGTCCCATTGTTGGCTTTCAGTTGTTGCCTTCGCCTCTGATCCCCATCGCGGGCAACATGAGATGCCTCAAATTGTTGACAGTGCCTTTTCGCGGCATCTTCCTCGGCAAGCTGCCGACGGAACTGTTTGTAGGCATCCGTACGTTGATACTCTTCAACCTCTTTTGCATATCGCTCTCGGTCACGTTCTGCTGCATCGAGAAATTTCTAGGAAATAGCAGAGCATGCATAAGATTAATGAAGGTTTCCCACCGGAAAGTGGACTGGTTGCCTCGTCGGAAGCCGTAGCCATAGTAGTAGTGTTGTGCTGTATTCGATCGATTCATCGTAACAGCACAACGCGTGTATATGTGCTGGTTACATATCAGATAGGAATTAACTAATTAATGACTGTGGTCTGTGATGACCATTTAATTTTTTTCTCTCCCCAAATGTTCTAAAATTGTTCGTAAAATAAATACTGCTTGACTCAATCAAACCTGATAGCACTCGGATTTATGCTGTTTCTCACCTGTTTCTCCTCCTGCTTAAGTGCGCTCCATTCATGGGCGAGTAGCTTAGTTATGTTTGAAAATGCGGCGTCGGGATTATCCCTCCGACATCTCTCGCGGTGCTCATTGAGAAAGCGGACATAACCGTTGATAGGAGCCTTTGGTGCGTTATGATCTCTGGCTCGGGGGCGACGTTGGCGACGTTCATTACCAGCTTTTGGGGGTCTTCCACGGCCGCGTTTGTGCTGCGGACGAATACGATGAACGAATTAGATTCATGAATGTATCCCAAAAATAACGGTGGCAGTGTTGATATACCGAAGTCTATCGAACGACCCCGAGTGTCTTACCCCAGGTGTTGTGTTCTCGACATTTTCTTCGGCTTCAATGTCCTCTTCGACTCCCTCGTCGGGCTTCAATTCTTGACTACTCCCTGGACTTTTACCAACGGCGCTCATATCCGACGTTTCCATTCGTTCGCCTTCTTTCGAAAACACCGAATCTTCACGTTCATCTGCCAGAGGTTCCTTTGCGCCAGACGATGTTGACTGGCTGGCTGAATCACCACCCTTTTTTCACAAACAAAACGAATTACATTCTGTGAAAACCTGTTTCATTTGTAATATATATATATATAGTTTTATATTTGCAATTTATTTTTCTATTTACCAGCTAAAGGTACGTAGTTATGTATAATATACCCACGTTTACGTAATGTTACACTTTTGTTCTTATCAATCGTTGCCAAATAATACAATTATTCCGCACCATTGTGTGCGCTCTCTTTTTGAGTGTTCCTCATTTGCATATGGGTCAGAAATCCAGTAAAAAATGTCGAGAACGTGAAAATAAGGACACACATGGTAGCTTTTCACTTGTAGACTTTATTCAACGAAAACGGAACGTTAAATACCTAAAAGTAAGATATCGAACTTTTCGGAATTCTGGCAATTGCCGGAAAAATCAAAGAGCAACCTGCGGAGGAAAATAATCTGAGTAATGTGCTATTATACACAGCTCATTGTTTCGATCTATCTGAAGCCTCCATAACGATTCAAGAGGTTAATTAAATACGGTCAATGTTTTTATGACTTGGACACAGCCGAATAAAACACTACAGCAACTTCCACAGCTTTTTTAGATGTGTTTCTCCTTCTAGTATTTCTTGCAGTTTGCGCGTCTCCCCTTCATCGATGAACATAATGAGAGTATCAAATCTTCCTACATGTGTTAACGCCTCTAGTAATGTCACGGCGTTCTTTCGAACATTCTCAACACTGTCCCCATCGTTCACTCGTTCAGCCACAGCATTATACAGAAGAGCAATAATATCTGACAGGACGTCCACCTCCAGAGAGTTTTTAAACACATCCTTTATAGATTGCGGACTCATCGTCATCAGGTACTGGGTTCGTTCGACCGGATAACGCTCCAAGTGCTGCCAATCCACGTAGAACTGATATGAAGTTGTGGGCGGTGGAGGAATATCAACTCGTTGTACGATATCCATTTTCACTTCTTCCTGTTGTTCTTCTGCGGTGTCTTTCTGCGTACACGAACGCATCTCGACTTCTTCCTTATCCTTGAGATTCAATTCTTCGATACGCATTCGTTTGAATTCTCCACTCCAATCTCTTCTTCTGGGACAAGGTATCACGGGACTGCTCTTGAACTCAGTGAAAAACCTTTTCTGACCTTTTCCCTTAGCCCATAACTCCAGTTTTAATGACTGGGCCTCTTTCTCAGCTACGCTGTTCCCCGGATCTAGTTTTCCAACAGTTTCAAAATCGAATAACGCTTCTTGAATCATGCCAAGCGCCTTACGTGCGATGCCCCTACGGAAGTACGCTTTAACGAAATCTTTATCGAGCCTCAATGCCTGTGAGCAATCCTGATCAACAGCGTGATAGAAGTCAAGCGCAGTTTTAGGAATTGGATCTTCTCTGGTCAGTTTAGAACACAAAAGATCGGCCTTCTTTAGAAGGGCCATAGCGCGATTGCCGTAGAGGACTGGGTTAGACAGGTCGGCCTCAATAGCAACCGTATAACTATGGATAGCTTCATCATAGTCGCCCTTCTTAAAGAACTGGTTGCCTCGGTCTTTGAACATGTTAGCCTTAACGGCGTTGTGAGTAATTTCCATTTCACGCTCCGTTGATTCGTCGCTTGTATCAGTATCGAAGCCCGAACTATGTTCGTCCGATTCTTCATCCGCGAAGTCAACGGCGGTTGCCCCGTTCGTGGGGTTTCTATCGCACAACATTCACCGTCGTAAGTGACTAAACTCTGCCACTAAATGTACTAACTAGAGCAAATTACGTCGAACAATGTAAGTAATGGTGACCTGTTCTGCATCCAAACTTCTTAAGACGTGAATATATAAGGGGTTCCCTAAATCGAAACTGCACACAAAAAGCGAACATCCGACATATTTCAAAATAATAATTTGCGTGTTCACAGAAAGGCCTGTAGCCAATCACAAACGAAAACATCAACACCGGTGCCTTAGAACGCAGCAGCTCGGCTTATTCGACGGAACGCGGAGGGTAGGCAACGCCACCGACAGGTCATAACATCAGCGGCGTCCGAAGCCATCATAATATCAGATACGCATATTAAACAGATATTTATATAATCCAAATTGAAATCTCGGAACAATTTCACCTTCTCCAAATATCTCACCACGAGTTTGGTTAGCAAATATAGTGTCATCAATTTAAGTACGTGCTCTGAATTGGAGCAGATACCCTCCTCAAAGATCACATTGACTTGATTCATCAATGTCGTCAGATCAGATTAAGTCATATCAGAACACGAACGTTTATCCACCCCTATTTGCAACATCTCTTTCGGTCTCCAAAACATTATTCATATACCACCAAAGGGTATTCGAATACGCTAACCTAGGTGCGGTCAAGCTAAGTTAATTCAACATTTAATTATATCAAATTAATATGTGCTGTATGAAGCGTTAACTGGGTGACAATCTTTCTAATGTATATAGTTACATGCCTGATGCTTTAGGTATATATATATATATATATATATATACCAAGAGCTGATCCGATCATGGAATACGCAAATATCATCACTGATTGATTTGCGCACTAATGTTAAATCGAAGCGATAAAATACAATCGTAAGGTGGAAACTATAAAACTAAAACACAAATAGAAAAAAATTCACTGATTCTGTGCGAATCACCATTGCGAGTGAGGTATCCGACATCATCAATAATCGAACATATATTATAGTTATTCAAGTTGAGGTTAAAGTGTCACATTAGTATACCCTATTAGGTAATAAACAATCCTCAAGCGACAATGTCCATATATTCTTCATACCTTTTCTGAGTCGATATCCATTCTATCCCGTTTTATTTCGTCGTTATCGCAACTCGTGCTATCAGGCTTATTATTATTACCGCCGTTGCCGAGCGACATATTCCGCGTATCTGAAACATTTCGATGCAATAATGTCATTTAGGAATTTAACTCTTCCGTTTTCCACAGCATATATATGTACATATGTAATTACTTACCGCTCACTTAATTCTGTAGGCCACAAAAACAACGATAGTCTTCTTTATTCGCGAGCCCGATCATGTCCATGCAAAATGGAAAATTCATCCGAAATGCATGGGTTCAGCTCGCCAAAATAAATCACTCATCTGTTCTAGAAACGTTCCCTCTTATTTATGATTTCAATCTCCCACAGGCCTAATACAAAGATATACGATACCCTGTTGTGGTTGCTACATTTTAAGTTTAGTTCGAAATCGCGTGCACTAAGAGCAGCTCGATCCATAAGCGCGCTCGGACACTGCCAAACAAACACTGGGTAACCTTATCATATACAAGCGGGCCCGGTCCATCAGTCTGTTTCGTCCGTGATTAAGGAAAACTGTTTGTCGAATATCAAGCAAATCATGTGCTACGTATTTAGTGAGATATAGTAGATACACAGTGTACCAAGGCAAAGCTACAGATGTAAACATGACCAAAGAATTACCTGTCCTTATAAACACACAGAGGTACCACGATACACGGACTTGCTGCACAAAGGAATCTGACCACTGTCTCGGTTAAAATCCGGTCGATAGTCGCATGGCAAACAAAACGCGCTTACCGGTGATGGTGGTAGTGGCTGTGGCGGCAGCTGCTGCTGCTGCTGCGAGACCGAGAGCAGTGCTGTAACGATCATACAGCAACATGCATTTCTATGAACGACAGAACACTCAATGGGCGCCACATATTAAGCAACTTGTACACATCTATACTAGATATCATAGCATAGCATACATGTAACAATAGACTACAGTATAGTATAACTGGGTTCAATAATGTTGCTGGAAGAAGCATCTACAGGATTCTCCCAATCCTTCCTGGACTATCGAACACAGTATTGCACTTACCGGTTTCAGGAATTGCGACCCGCTGTATATTGCGTGCTTCGTTTCGAATCCTCCTGGATCCGACGGCTGCTGTGTGGTTATCGAACTTATTCTCCGTTCGCGATGGCAAAAATCCTTCCAAGCTTCTTGTTCGAGAGCCGTTCTATCACTGCTATCACAGTAAATATTTCAGCGACACCGTGGGATGGGACAGGAGACTGCTGATTAAGGCGACGCGTAGTTATACACCTTGTACTCCTACTGTAATAGCTCACTAACTAACGAACTAGCTGGCTGGCTGGCCAGCCTAGTTGAACGTTGCATGCTACGCTGCGGCTCTTCATGCTCCTTCTGAAGGCGGAGGGGGGCTGTACCCGTCAGTGTTCTGATCCTCACAAAACAGATATTAACAACGGCAGAACTAACGTAGATAGCAGCAGTAGCAGCTACGATTATCGCACACCAACCAGCAGCAGTAGCAGCAGTAACTGGAGGAGGATTCGTTGTAGTATTAGTAGTAGTACTAGTAGTAATCGTCGTCGTCGTCGTCGTGATGGTGATAGTGGTGGTGGTACTGAGTAGTAGAGTAGTGTGCCAGTGGTAGCCTGTAGTAAACTGTTGTAAGGCTGTGTCCGCAGCGGCCCAGCTCCTCCACGGCGCTGTCTTGCTCTCAACGTTGTTTGGTTCGCCGATCGAAGCGCCGTCTGGCGGTCACAAGCAACACTATGACGGCGGGCCAGCGTCAACAGTTATGAGGAATATTCTGTTGTATTTGATGAATAGAAAGAAATGACCACTTCTAGGGAGGGCGAGAAAACCGCATATTACTTCATATATGCAGATCGTGGCTTAATATGGTAGAATGCATTTGAACAATTTGCGCTTTTTATGATAAATAGAGAAAGAGCGTTTATTTCAGATGAACGATTCGTCACGTGAGGGTATTCACTGTCTCATTACGGTACCTGTTATGAACGATATTTACGATTGTAAAATAATCATGTATGTTCTAGTAACGAGGTTGTATTGTTGACGTTTCTGGGTTTCGATAGAGAGAGAGAGAGAGAGAGAGAGAGCGAGACGTCTCTCTAGATCTTCTATCATCGGTCCTTCAGTGCCATGTCCTCAGTCGTACATTTAAAATCATGGAGATCACTTGGGATATATTTCCGGTAGAAGTAACTTCGGCAGATCAGTTTAGGAAGTAATGATCCAGACAAAATATTATAAAACCAACTTTTCCTATATATCACGCACGGTATCAAAGAACGTGCCACGACGAGGCTTGATTCAGCAATCTTCTGATTGTTCAGCTAAAGACATAGAATTTGATAAGAAATTCTGTCGGAATCAACGTGAAGCCACCGCGCAAACTGTTGAGAGGTTTTTTTCGGACATATCCCTGTGAGAATCGAATGAAGGAGTCTGACTTCTAACATGGTAACCTTAATTATGCCTTGAAAGCAAAAATACCCTTGTATCGAGATGTTGTCTGTCTGCATCACGTCTTCTCGATCGTGGAAGTGAGTAGATCGGTTGGTTACAAGTCTAGGCACAAATTTTGTTTCCATCAATATATGTATGTGGGTACATATTTAAGATTTAAACAACTTTCTTCATCATACATATGTAGTCTACGTATGTGAGGTCTACGTAGCTAATAAATTTCAGTTAAGTATTGAGTCGAACAGATATATATGGAAAGGTTTTTTTTTTTAATGAAACTCACCTTCGATCTCGTTCAGCGACCCCCCCTCACAACTGCAGTTCAGGAGAGCCGGTAGATGAACGGACATCCTGATCTTCGTTGCCGCCGGCAGCGGTTCTAGATATTCCCAGATCAATAACACGTTTGTATTATGACCAGCTAGGATTCGTTATATCGTTAGCCAGATAGTCTAACATTCATACCTTCACTTCACAAAGGAAAAGTGCTCTTATAGGATGGAACCGTGGTTGACACGTTGAAGTGGCTCTAGTAGGGTACACGGACAGTTGGATCAATTGTTTACCCACAAGGTAGAGCTCGACCGAATGAAGCCTGGATTCCTAAACCGCGCAATGGGGCTACATTGCTTGCCACGTAACAGATTAGTCTACCGTCGCTTTAATCTCCCCCACCCCAAGTGTGATTAACAAAACACGGCCCAAATATCAAGCGGCCAAGAGCTAAACAGCCCCTCCTAGGGGGAGCACTAATGTGGTCGGACAACCTCCCTACCATACCACACTGTTAGTTCACTTATTTCTTTTAGGGATATATATGACGCACGCGGACGCCGCACATGCAGATGTTGTCTTTTCTTGCTTAACTTTTCGTTTTCTTCACTGAACCTGACAAGGGTGATAAATAAATATCTTTCTAAATAATCATGTCCGGCTGTCATGCAAATCGTAGACATAGTCGTCACAAAGAGAGGCTTCTTGTTGGGGAAGATTTTGCACAGAAAGGATAACATATTTCTTCCTAAGGACAAATTGTACGCATGTGAAAAAGCTCGAGACCCCCCTTGAATTATGTATATATTAAAACACACGATAAATAAAAACTTTACAAAGCTCATGTAACTATAGGAGTTGCATATCAGACAGAATCGTTGACTCTAGTGGATTCAACGTTATTCGAACTTCAGTTGTTTTAAGAGAAACCTCTCTTCTTTCCTGTTTCTCTGTCGTTGACTAGAAGGGTATCTACTACTATAATCGTTGTTGCATCTTTAGTGATGGTGGATTATCTATAGAGAAATGAAATATCAGTGCTACTATGTACGAAAAGATGATTTGTTTTCTGGGAAATGGGTTCCACAAAGCAAACCTGTAACAAAGTGCTCTCTCTGTCGAAGGTATTTGTTGGGGTTCTGCTTGAACATTCAACCGTTTTTGAAAAAAAATAATTCTTGAGGTATATCTTCACAGCACACGCTATCATTTCAAAGTTACCCCGAGACTAGTAGCTAACCGTACTCATAACATACTATCGCTTAATTAGAATTGTTTATACTATTACTAATTATATAGATGCATCGTTGCTTCATAGTCTCTTCAAACACTAAAGAAATACAGGTTTCTATACCCCCTTTTATCAAGGATGAGCTGATTTGGTAAATGTTAACAGGATTTTACTGCCCGCGTTGGCTCCTAATCGATGATATTCAATAAATAAAATAAATAGTTTGTCATTGCGTGATCCGACCACGCACTCTGTTATTGTCATTAATATCGTTATTTTCAGCATGCTCAGGTTTGGTCAACTTTTGTTTCAGTTCAATCCATAGTGGATTCACGGAATTGAAACCTTACAATGGTCAATTTCTTCTAAACACATAATGCGCTCTCATGTGAGCAGAAGTCTGGATTGCTAGAGCGCACCCTTTGAACTCTGTGTTTTTGATTTTTGATGATCCGTTGTTTATATTTTCACCTTAATCTGATTGTTCCTGTCTTCTTTTTGACGTCTCCTTCTGTATTCATTTAGATCGAACGCTAAATGGGGGATTAGATCAGAGTGACATTGTCTGCATTCGTTGTGGACCCGACCGGATGAGAGCGATATATCGATTTTTTTTTTTTGACGTTGTTAAAGCTATTATTTACTTTTGTTGAGTCACTCACTTCAAGACTATATTACGGAACCATCGACTGCATGACTGGTATTAACATAAACGAGGCCATTATGTGTGATAAAAAAAAAAAGATGCTAATCGTTCATTAGGTTCATTTCATTGCTTTTTTTATATTATATGATAACTGAACACAGTACCTCTACTGAGTGGAACCTAACAAGAATCATAATCAATACTTGAGACGGGCGATTCCAATCAAGCGATTTGTCGTCGATGGACAAGTGGGTTGCTTATAATTTACGTGGCTTGTGTATTATCTTATAGTAAAGAGCGCTGCAACCCTATTCTGAAAAAAACACTTTACGGAGATAACGAGCCGTGTGCAAGTTGAGCATCATTATCGTTCGTATCATGCTTCGAAAGTTCTATCAAAATCGACAGATCCCAAATAGGCTAAAAATCGTACATTAAATTCGACGTTTAGCATTACACTCGATGGGAGCTGCAATAATATGATTGCATTGACGTAAAATATTATTATGCAAAAGGGATTAGCATTCGTAGTTGTCCCGCGAAAATTGCGCAAGTATATTCACGTAGCATTGTTATGAGAATAATATCTGAAAGATATTTTGTTGAGTCTCAATATCATAAGTAGAAAGAAAACTAGCTATCAACCTATAAAAAAATATTTTTATATTTTTTTTATATTTTTCGCATATCAAACGATGCCAGCATATGAAAGTGCAATTTACGGGCTTTCGGAATGATGATATTGTATTATAGAGCCGAGTGTTCTTAGATGTATTTCACGTTCAGCGTGTACAATTGTCGCCCACCTTTATAATTGAACAAATAAATATCACAGCTGTATTAAGTTATATATGTATATATGGTTGATGTACTCAAAAATAAAGCTAAATATTCAGTATTTAAAAGTAAAATTTCAGGTTAGCTGTCGAAAGCCATAACATTACACAACGAGTATGAATATTATAAACGTCGTGCTGGAAGACATCAACATGTCTGGATTTAGGTGAAGATTTACGAGGTCGAGACAATGCATAACCATGAAAATTGCCCGGTGTTCGTCTCAAGCTTCTAGCTAGATATCTAACCAATGGGAGTGAAGCGAAAATCAAGTTATAATAGACTATATCAATCATCATTGATTCACACTGTATTGTGTTACACATACTTAAGTCGAGCCCGGTGGCATAGTGCATTCATGTGCGCCTTGCAGTCGGAGGAGACAGGTGGGTGCACGGGTTCAATGCCCACCGTTGGACAACTACACTTAAAAGGATCCGTCTGATGGAGCCTTATGCCAAAAGCAATACCGTGGGCGTTAAATGTTGACTGCGAATTCAGCCTGGGAGATTTACTAGGTACGTGCAACAGTAAAAACGGTACGAATTAAAAGATAATTGATTATTTATCCAAGATTTGGTTAGGAATTATCAAACAACAGCTAAACTTTGTTGGATTCAATCAGCGAATCTCTAAATCCATAAACAATAACATCGATCTACAATGGAGCCTAGAGCGCCATAGCGGATGACTGTGAACCGGTTCGAGCTGAGGGAACGTTCCGATACAATTGTAATATCAACCTATAGACTGCGGTGTTTGGATAGGAATAATGGTAGATTTTATCAACCCAATTTGTACAGGTCGGATGTTATCTGCTTTGCTTCTATGGCATGATAACTATTGTTTTAGCTGTCGCGTCCTATTACAAATATTTGACCACATATCTACGCCTCTTTGGTATAAACGTGCTTGTACTTAGTTCTTCATAATTTCGGTTACCGCTTTTGAAGAACTTTCAGAAGCACTAAACTAGCCCAATCCTTATGCTGCTCTTTATAAAAATATATGTACCGAACAGAAAGGCCACAGAAGTCTCTTGCTGAGGAAACCGGAGGCAGAGACTTAGCTTCCAGAGTACTGTAGCCATCAAAGATCAAGCCGCCCACTACAGGGTTTGAATCTGCGACCTCCGGCATTGGAGGTGTAGACTTGACCTCCGAGGCTGTGCTAATAATTCATTTTAAGTTTGTAAATTTCTATGAAACTAAACCGGTCTTAAAAAGGTAAAGGTTTATTGGTTTATTGAAGGAGCTGCAATTTAACAATGCTTAAGCTCTCTTTTAGTCACACGGCAGGGCTCGGACCTGCGGCCTCTGGCTTCCGATAGCCAGAGACTTAGCCGTCCAGGCCACTGCGCTGACGGCTTATATATCAAATGTTATATATACCAATTTAGTTTGCAATGCGCCACATTAACAAAAAGGGGGCGGTTGCTTCGGATTCTTATTAATCGGTGGAAGTTAGTCCGCATCCGAATAGTGATGCGACAATTACCGCAGCCGACTATAATGTCCTGGTCCCATCGGCTTATTCTAGAATCCCGCTCACCACGAAAGGATCAGACAAGAAAATGCTTTCGAACGAATGAAAGATCATTCCCAGGTGGAGTGCCGAATAGATTTGGAACTTAGAAGGAAGTCGGCAGCTTGGACCATTTGTTTACTCAGCGATCAAGTCTAATTAGATGAGTTATTCCTAAATCCACCCACGAGCCCTCTAAGAC
The DNA here is from genome assembly GCA_019614645.1 of Stratiolaelaps scimitus. Classification (NCBI taxonomy): domain Eukaryota; kingdom Metazoa; phylum Arthropoda; class Arachnida; order Mesostigmata; family Laelapidae; genus Stratiolaelaps; species Stratiolaelaps scimitus. The sequence continues at coordinate 793,288 of JABWDB010000053.1, forward strand.
GTAAATTTTCAATTATGAAATTAGCATGACGTTGGCCGAACTAAATAAACGGTTTTTTGTTTAATAAATAAATCGGATAGTGTAGAATTGTATTACTTGAAAACGGTGAAGTGACTTAGAACAGTGAGCCGATTTCTCATATCAATATATGTTGAGCTTCGATATTGGATCATTCAGAGTTATTGTGTTATTTCGAAAAAGTTTAATAACTTTTGAAAAAGTAAATAGAACTATGATTTTTTAGTATCACTTCATTGTTGATTGGCTCTGAAGCAATCAATATTTCTATAATGTACACCACCAATTTGTCCATTTAATGCATGGATACAACCATAATCACAAGGGCTTAAATCTAGAGAATATTCAGGTTGAATCCATCCATCGGTGAATATTGTTGGCTCCCATCGAGTTCGTTATTGCAGCCCTACGGTGGGGTTTTGTGTTATCAGCGAGAAGCCACACTCCGGCTGCTTTTGATTACCATGTCATTTGTACATGGGTCTTCTCAAGAACTCGGAAGTATCGCGTGCAAATGTTTTGCATATGCTTCCTTTTAACGCTTTAACTCAACATAGTAAATGTCGTTAAAACGTCCATAGCAAGTGTAATCATCACTTTGGGAGCCAAATCTATTCGGCACTCCACCTGGGGATGATCTTTTATTCGTTCGAAACCATTTTCTTGCCTGGTCCTTTTGTGGTGAGCGGAATTCCAGAATAAGCCGATAGGGCCAGAACATTATAGTCGAACCTCTCCTGTTCGCTCATAGGCTGCGTCAATTGTCGCATCACTATTCGGATCGTGAGATATCCTAAAGTAAAGTTCTCTTCCTTGTGGTTTCCAATAGTCCGGTCACCCCTTCTGGATCAGCTACACCAGTATTTGTAAACGTTTCGCCGGATGAAGGCCTATATATAACACCCTGTCTATAACATTCAGCCATTTTCGATGAATTTGACTCCGGCTTGTTCCTTCAACAAATAGAATTTGATCAAGGGAAGCCGATTTTCAGCATCAACCAATTTTTTGCTCCTGAGTTCATGTATGTGCTAAGAAACCAAGCCAGCTCTAAGATACGTGTAAATAAAAGACTCAAGTATAAACAGGTCAAATGTCCCTTTTCTATGACGCTTAGTTCGAATGTTATCGAACTTTTTTCGATGTGCAAAATAGCTCCGAACCACTTAATAGTTAAAGTCAATCCTCCAAATATTATCGTGACCAATGGAGGCGTCTATCGCTCTGCCTTGCGTTCCCGATGGAAGCGGCCGTTAGGTCTCATCATCCAAATAGAACTTTCCCACAACTTAACACTACGTTCCGAAACTTGGTCCGATGTAGTTCGCCTGAGCCAGCCATTAAATCAAGCTAATTAAATGCACTTTTCGTGAATTCACTAAGCTACAAACCTATCCCAAACTAGATATTTAGGTGATTTCGTTGAGATAAACCCAAGTGAAGCAAATGCCAAGCTTTATGTAGACATGGAACTTCTTAATGATAGCATAACATCACAACATTAAGTTATCAGTTCCGAGTCACCCCACGCTATGGGGTAATATAAAACAACCTTCAAATGTTAATTTCTCCGACCTTGTTGTCTATTTGGCGGTGGGTAAAACATGGAAATACAAAGGCCGAAAAGACAACCCAGTGGTGGTATGTTTGCTGCGGAGCTTAATTAAGAAAAACTTTACCAAAGTACGAAAACTTTGTGGCCATTTTGATCTTCCTTGATTTATTTCGTCTTTAATCACTGTTCTTCTTAGAATAATAATGATTTGATGGTTGACCATCTCTTATAATTGAAAATTGGGTGCGAGGTTCTACTAATATTATTGTCGTTGTCTTTCGAAGATAATTTAAAAACATTAAACAAACTAACAAATGCTGCTTAACATACTGTTAAACCTCATTTAATATATTAGGAGAAACAATGATATCAGATGTTGGGATCACAGTTAGAGATTTTGTACGGCATGTTGATAAAAGCATGATCATATAACAGTGTTTTAATTGATTTCACAAAACTTCAGTTTTAGTAAATAATTTATTATTTCCATGTAACAAATATAAAAAAAACAATACCACTTACCTAATAATTTTAGAGTGGTACACATTATAATTTAGTCATCACCTATTTTCACTTCGTCAACTATTTCTTGTTCATGCTGCTTTGCTTCTTGGGTATTTTTGTCAACTTCAAGACTCCACTGCGAAGTATCGTCTTGGAGCGCTTCAGAGAGACCTGACGCAACATTGGCGTCATGACTAGCGGATACATTTTTGTCATCTTGTTCGGTACCTTCCAAATGGGTACTGGGACTACTCTCAAGCAAAATATCTTCCTGGAACACGAATTCTGCAAGGGATCTCGTCACTTCAGTCGCGTTGATTCGGCAACCTGTCAATCTTTCGACTTGTGGTAGAGAACATCCTGCCAATCGAGCAGCTGTCGCTGTAGGAAGCAAAGCCTCGAAAGTTCTCGCCACAAACGGCACTAAATCGGTAACAAATATCTCCGTTAGCCTCTGGAAGCCACGCTGTTGGGCACTCGACAATGTGGTGATTTCAGTGGACGGTGACACCCCTGACGGTGAGCCGCCGCTATGTAGCCCACGGGTCGTTTCGGCTATGGACGTTAGTTGACCATTGATCGTAGATACGGCATGTGTAACAGCGGATGCGAGTGGACACACACGTAGCTCATTGAAGACGGACAACAGTGCGTTACAATACACGGCTAAGGGTGGAACGATGAGAAGGCTTATCGGACCAGATGCAGCTGATGTATCCGTTGATGTCGAAGTTGGATCAATTGCATCTCGAACTGCCACGAGATCTAAGTGTTGTAACATCTGTAGACACTGCGGGTGAACTTTTGAAAGATAGGTATCGCAACGGGTCGACAGGGCATTCTCAAAAATCGGTGTTAACAGGGGACGAAAGTCAGCCCCGACGCGGCTAAACGAAAGACCCGCATACATGCATTGCGAGACCATCGCATCAAGACGACACTCAGGATCTGCGGCAAGGCTTTCACGTAGCCGTTGTAATAGGCCCTCAACTTTGCATACAAGCCACCCTTGAAACAAGCATACGTCCTCTTCTCCACTGTTCGTATCTTCATCCTGACCGACCGGAAATATTGCTTTGTATTGTGTGATAAGATCAAATAAGTGAACCCGATAGAGTTCGAGCAGGCGGCCAAGGCGCGAATAGGCATCCTGAGATGACCCTTGTGAGCCTGATCCTGCAGCCTCAGCTTGGGCTAATAATGAGTCAAACCATGCCCCGCGTGTTTCCAAAAACCTCGCCTTAAGCTCGTGCGCAGAGTGCATCTCCATGCGGCGCAGGTGGCCAATGAGACGCAAGCAGGCTGGCAGCTGTACGGGACCACGTAATTGCGCAAGCAGATAACTTTGCATGAGAGCCTGCTGATGGCGCACTTCACGGCCAATGGTTTCCACCAACGGAATATGGCCATGACGTCTCTCCAGACGCTTAACATGAGCTGCCAGCTCAAGAGCCTCATCGAAATTGCCGTTCTTTACACAGGTCTCCATGAGTTGAGGGATTTCAAGGATTTCAACTAGACGTTTATGTCTACTCAGAGTTTGCGAAGTAAGCTTCCAGCGTGCTGTGATATCCTCGCAGGTGTTCGACAGTTGGTCACAGCCAGAGACACATACCGGAAGTTTTCGGCGTAGGGACTCCAGTCTCTTTCCAACCGCGGCCATTTGCAGCCGAATATCCCTCCCACAATTCGCCGTCTGAACAAATGTTTTATAATTATTAAAGGCCAACTCCTGGGTTGCATCCACTAGCGTGGCATGCTCCTCGTGCAGCCGTTGTGGTTCTTGAACAAGTCTGTAAATAGCCACATAACAAAGTGTGAGACATGCTGTTATTTGGTATGATTATCAGATTGTCGTATTTATGCTGCGAATAATCTAAATGCTGAAATAATAAGATCGATATCAAAAAATAAACATAGAGGTTGTTTTGCATCGTGTCATGGTAAAGAGAGCTCAAAAACTATGGCGTACTGCTTCTTTTGAATTACATCGCAGTATAAGCAGATCGCCGACTCCTTAAGAAAACCAGTCCGTTTGCGGAACATTCATCTATGGAAAGTTAACTTCCCCTCAATAATGTGTCGACTCTGTTCAGCAGAAGTAAAGGTAAAGTTTTATTGGTTTATTAAAGGAGCTGCACATTTCACAATGCTTAAGCCCTCTTATATGTCACGCAGAAGTCACTATCATCTTTAGTTATATATCGTTTTTGCTCTCTCTCTGCGATTTAGCAGCATATCGGTGGAGTTTGTCAACCCTTTTTCCCTGCCTCGGAATAACGACGACGTCGACGAGTCTATCTGTCAGTCAACATAAAGCATAACGCAAGGACGCGAACGGCGCCCGTTACAACGTCAACGACTAAGAAATCGACGAAACTTTACCAGGCTGTGTGTAGCTGTAAGCTGTAGGATTTGAAAAGATGAACAGTCTCATCCTAGAAATGTAATGCACTAAAATACACTCTCATCCTAGAAATGTAATGCACTAAAATAAAAGTGCATTTTTTTTATATTATGTCAATTAAAGTGTCACAAATGTTCAATATTTAGACTAACCTCTGAAGTCCCATTCCGCTTAATTCATTCATGTAGTCTTCAGTGTCCGGGTCCCATAACTCGGCGAGTCGCGGTTGATTCAGCACAGAAAGTAGTTCCAGATAAGAGCTACTATCGTCGCAGGCAGAGGAAGCCATCGTAATCCACGTCTACAATATTCTCGGTAGAAATTTCACAATCAACTGTCAAACTATTAGAGATCAGCTGGCGAACCAAGTCGAACTTGACCGTTAACATGTTGTACCATTTTATGTAAAAGTAAAAGAATCACAACCCACATACCCGTATATTTGCTCAATATTCTATCATTGTTGATTGATAACAATCATAGTGTTTGTTTGTTAAGCAAAGTTCACTGAAGGTGCAAAAAGTAACTGAAATAATGTAAATGTCAGAATAATTTGCCGGTACCGTGTTATGCTTATCATTTATATTAAATATACTAATAAATAATATCACAATGTGCGTTAAATATATAGGATACTATTCAACTGTGAGATATAAAGTGTTATATGGAAAAACATATCCGGACACAGCCATATGACACGAAACAAATTCGAGCTGTCAAGTTGCCGAGTTACTTAAACTCCACTCACAATCGATGTCACAGCTTCTACTGCCTAGAAACTGGAATCAAGTCTGCCATATGATGTGTTCGTCAACAGCTGATGAAAAGTATTGGATACAGATACGACTGCACCGACGGCGAGGCGAAGATAGAAGTATTCGATATCGGACGTGAGCGCGCAACACCCCGAGAAAGACCGCCGAGAAACAAACATAATCTATGACTTAATTATTTTATTAATTTCATTCCAGTCATTATATAAGATCTATTGTATAAGCAAGTGGGAGTTTGTTTTTAAAAGGCCTAAGCAACGACTGGCAGTTCCCCTTCAGTACCTTATTTCCTCAAATGGAGGGACACAGTATATATATATATATATATATATATATATATATATATATATATATATATATATATATATATATATATATATATCTATATATATAAATATATCTATATATATATATATGTATATATATAATTAGCAATATTTTCTGCATCCGCCGAAAGAATGCTCTCTGTGTTCCGGGGATGTGTGGGGGATGGACATCACTGCTTTTAGTGAACCCAGCAATGGGCCACACTCTCGGGCAAAAACCATTTGTGGGAAGCTCGGGGTTAGTGTGTATGCATTTTACAGTGTGTTCTAAAACAAAAAAAAAGTGTTTTTTGCATAGGCTACATCGCTGTTCCCCCCCCCCCCCCGTTTTTCTTCTATAGGCAGGGCGCCTAAGTTGTCGTATTCCTTTAAGGGTTGAAACCTCATAGAAGCGATACCCCTCCCTTACTTACTGCAACCCATCTGCGAGACATTTCAAGCAACTAGAGAACAATAGGACGCATTTCTCTCTCATAGAAAACTAATGCAATTTTATTGTATTTATTTATTTATTTTATTTATTTATTTTGTACAAGATTCTCTGTAAAAGTACGGAAACGGCTGATATGGTTACCTTGCCTCCACAAATGTCTGTTGCAGAGAACCCAGACAAATTCAGCAAGGCCTGTACTGACAGGTATTTTGAAGGTTATGCCGAACGCGGATTCCGAAGGCCAGACACATAGCTGAGGGTTACCTCGGAACAATACAGTATAAAATAGAAAATACAAACTGCAGCTGCTGAGGAAGGACCGCTTTCAAAGTTGAAAGGGCACCGCTTGTGCTAATCCAGGAAGCAGGAATAGCCCTTGGAAAATCCCAAATCGTAGAGGAGTCTGTGTTCATTAAGCACGACTAATAACGGGTTTAGGAAGGATCGATCGACCATCACCACCCTGATAAGCGTAGTCGAGATTGCTGAGATAGAGCGAAGGAATTCCTTGAAAAGAACATCTATCTCGCGGTTCTTCTGGGTATCAGGAACGCTTTCAACTCGGATAAGTTGAAAGGTGCTTCTTAATGCGTTGGAACATCGGGGATCTCTCACCGCCTGCGTCTGATTAGAGCGAGCTATTTTAGGGACAGGACGATGCCGCGCGGCTTCGTGGATGGAACGAAGGATCACGAAGTTACCGCCAGGTGTGCTCGTCTTGGCGCGGAAAATCCCGTAGCGATACTTGAGGGGTAAAGGGAAGACCTCAAATGAAGAGGCGAGAATATGAAGGTTCTTTCCGGTGTACTTCTGTTTAGATTTCAGGAAGGGAGGCTGTGCTTGTTTCCGTTGAGCATTTCCGTTGAGGTTCCCGAACACCTTTCGTCACCACTTTTCACAACGGAAATACAAAATGCTCCTCTGCAAGTAGCCGCGGGTATAATTTCGACCTATAGGAAATGGCCTATTCATTACTACAGGATCTGAGTAATCATGCGTAAATCTCAGGCACGGGTTTTTATATAAGACGCGTGTCATTACCGAATTCTGAAGTGAAGCGATAATAATTAATTTAAAGTATTTCTTGGACTCGGAGGTGTTTTTGCTTAAGCCATTATTGGGAACTACTTTTATTTCACTGCAAACCATAATTACGTCCTGCGCGATTCAAATCTGAGGAAGGTATGCAGGTTTTCAAGTACTTGGCGCTACCGCCACGTCACCCAGCTTGACAAGACGGCCATCTACTTGCCGTTTATTAGTTAAAAATAATCATAACAATCATTTGAGGTTTACCTTCATATTAATGAAAAGCCTTTCAGACGTGTACGGTGCAGGTACGAGAATTTATTTACAATCAGCAGCCATTAATAATATAGTCATTATCAATAGAATAATATAATTATAATAATTATTATTATTATTATTATTATTATTATTAGCATCATCATCATTATTATTTCTATTTATGTCTTAAGTAATCTTAACAATGTACATACACAATGGTGCACAATGAAGCACTGCACATAATGCAGCAGTGTAAAGTCGAGTTGTGTTCTCTGTTGGAGTGTCCAACTGGCGGCCACTTAATAATGTCCTCGGTCTCGTTCATCATAAATCTCTTCGCATCGCATAATGGTAACATTACTAATAATAATAATAATATATTTATGGTCTTCAATATATTTTGTGTCCCGTATTCTATTACTCATTCTTCTACCTTTTTCCATTCCAACGCCTTCCACTAAATCTATACGTGTATATGTATGTATGTATAGTTGTCGTACACGACACTGAAAAGCGTATAACTGAAACCTCCTATTAACGCCGCTAATACTTCATGTATTTTCAGTGTTGATGTCGTCCATTCTTCTTGCGCCACCCCCCGAACTTCACCATCGTGTAGCCTACCTTCATTCCCCCGAAGGCCTTTCTATATATATATATATATATATATATATTTGTTTTTGCTGTAATGAATTACCAGTAAATGGGATGTGGCTGGTAGGTTTGTCAACGTGTTTCGACACTACGCGTGAAATTTGCACCTACATTTAAGTGTTAATAATAAATATATATATTAAGTTTGTTTCTCATTACGAGAATGAGTTTACAGCGAATGGGCGTCTGTAGTAGTGTATAAAGAGAGAGAGACACAGACTGTTCTTAGTTTTCTTCTTCATATACTGATCTTTGCAGTAGTAGTGGTAATAACATAATAATAATAATAAGAGAAATGACAATTAGTGTCATCATCGTTATCAGGTGAATAATAATAATTCGGTCGATTGATTTTACAAGATTCGTTCGTCCCCAACAGTATATATATATATCATGATATTTGCGAGCAAAGTACTGTTGCTGCCTATATCCTGTACTAATAAAATTTCTTACTATATATTCACCTATTTACTAGTTGGGTTGACCATAGGATTTATGTTAAAATTTCGAAAATACGTTGATGTATATATATATATATAATGATTCGGTCCATTGATTTTACAAGATTCGTTCGTCTTCGGCTGTACGGGATATATATATATATATATATATATATGTGTATGTATGCATAATTATATAGCATGACATTTGAGAGCAGTGATTGCCTATATACTCTACTAATTAATTTTCTTACGTTATTTTTCGCCTATTTCCCGTGGTTGCGTAGACCATAAGGTTGACAGAGTCCCGTTTTACTTTTAAATTTCGAAAATACGTTCACAAGTGCCGTCATGGCATGTGCTTTCTCTTGGTCTCATCGTTTCAAATCTCGCTTATCGCAGCATTATCTTTTTCTATCTAAATTTATTTATCGGCGGCTGCTTGGCATTCACTGAGATCCAACCCGTTGTTTTGCTACAATAGCCACTCCCTCGGATACTTCATGTTGTTGTTGTTGTTGTTGCTTGTAGCGTGTTATCATCACATCATCTCCATTGTCTGACTCTGCCTTCGCTATTTTTCATTCCTATCCACAGCCACCGAGTCTAAAAGTATCTTCTGCTTCTGCTTTTTCGCCGTTCCTGTGGAACTCTAACAACCAGATGTACGTCTCCGAGTTGAAGATTGGTCCAGCGTTTGCTCCAAAACTTTGTCAATATTCTCAGTTCTTCACTATCTCCGCACTTGCCTAGCCCTTGGCGAGGCTCACAAGATGTCTTCACATAAGAAAAACAACGTACCTTTTAATAACGCATCCGCTACTGCGCCTGCTATTCTATGAACATCATTTTCGACTCGGTAGAAATCATTTCCTCCAGCATCATCACTATCGTATAATTATAACACATAACTATCTTATCGCTGATCTCATCGACTACGAATGAATCAACAACTATCAGTATTATTATTAATTTAATTAGATAATATTATTATCATTAATATCCATAATTAAATCGATCAGATCTACGCGCTGCTTTCTAATTTCAGCCACTTTTCACTATAATACACACATATGGGACGGGGAGGGGTTGGTTGGGACGATAAGTGGACAAAGGAATCAGCAAGCAATCCCAATTATCTCTTCTAGCAGCTAGATCTAGCTATTATTATTAGATTATTATTATTATTATTATTATTATTATTATTATTATTATTATCATTATGTGGATCACTGTGCCTAATAAGGAATTAATACCGATTCGACCATTGATACTAATGAAAACATCCACTAGCCTATCAGGATCTCTTTTAGTTTGAGTAGACAACGAGGTTCTTTCGACGACAACCCGTCACTCTATGTTATAATGCGTGGGCGTATGATGTTTTGGCTGGTATCAATGATTCGATCGATATGAGATAGAAATGAGATAGACCAATGTATTTTGCATGATGCGTTCAAGTTTGATGCTTGATAGAAGCACAACAACATAATATTACTATCGTCTATAGATACTATCTGATCCTTCTCCTGCCTACACAACATCGGGCCCTTTCACTATTCACGTATAATCGACAATTGAACTTCGTGCTTGTATTTTAATGTTCGTTCCTCATTAACAGGCGTACTTTGCCTTCTCTTAAAGGGATGATTGCCCACACAATGACACTATAATTTACGGCATTATATATATATATATATATATATTGCCATTGATAGTAATTTTTTCCAGCCACGATAGCGTCCTTTCTAATTATGTGTTTATGCCTATAAAGGTTCTAACCTCTAAATCGTAGCTATTATAAATACAATACTCCGTTGCAATTCATTCATATAGGTAAATAGGTATACGTCAACATCACTCCATCATCATCATCAATATGATCATCATCATCAATCACTCGGGTAGGCGTCCTTTTCTTTCTATTATATTCTTTCATACTAAAGCGATAAAATCCCCCAAATCTCTTTGTCCATCTACTTCAATAACAGTTTCTAATAAAAATAGCTACTGTGCTATTTACCCCATTGGAAACTATCCTCCCTTTTTTTTGTCAAATCGTTAGCCCCCCCTGGTGTCACTTCTAAAGACTATCTTAAGGTTTCACCCATGTATCTATGTATGTCGTTTGTGTTGTTCTGTGATGTTCGTGTCAAGAGTCCACTACCGGTGTGCCGTTGCCACAGTTCCTCTGTGGACCCTCTCACTTGTTCTTGTTGCTCTGATTATTTCGGTCGGTTGCCTGCACCGCGAGTTTCTTCTTACCATGTGGCGTACTGCCGCTGGGAGACGGTGCTTTGGGATCATGACGATGTATTATTGATAGAGGTGAGCCTCCCGTCGACGGCGACGGACTGCCACCAGAGATGGCGCTCCCGTGTGCCTTCACCACACTTGTAGCCACCGGAGAAACCGGCAATTTGATTACGGCCGGGGAATGCAGTACACCCATGAGCCGATCCCGATATTCGTGTGCTCTCTGAGCCTCAGTTAATTCGTCTGTTTTTCTTATGACTGTTGCCACTTTGCTTTGTGGCCCCTCTTCCTGGTGGCCAGGTGTAGGGGTTATCTTGCGTTTTTCCGCAACCACCACTGGACTGCTATTCTTTGTAGCATTAGACGCGAACTGACCCTTCGAGTGTTGCTGTTGTTGTTGTTGCTGCTGCTGCCGCTGAGCCGACGCGAGTGCCTTGCCAAATTTCGTGTTCGCCTTGGACGGCTTCGGCGGAGGTGGTGGTGGTGGTTCGACTTCCGGTTGCTCACCCTCGGAGCTTTCCTCTTCACTCGATGAGCCTTTGCGATTTAGAACGTTGGTAGGAGTCGATGTTGGGACTGGTAGAACTCTGGGCGGCTCGTACCGCACTGGATTCGTGAATATCGCTTGCTCAATGCTTCTCTTCAGGGCTTGCTCTTGATCACTAAGGTGAAGGGTGTCCTTAAGTCGTGCTTCAATGATTTTACCCACAGCGACGGTTTTTTCTTTTGCGGCGGCAGCAGCAGCAACAACAACGGCCGTCGCTGTCTGTCCACTCTGACCTCGGCCAACAGACGACTCATTTTCAGTGTTGTTATTTGTTCCACCTGTAGATGTACCGTTACTATTTCCCTGTCCACCTTCACTTGATTGATTTCTAGTCGTTTCGCTGTTTTGATTGCTACTGCTGCTGCTGCTGTTGTTACCGCTGCTGCTGTTGCTGTTATTACTCGTCGAAGTCGTAGTGGTGTGTGTTGTTGTAGTCGTCGTATTTGAATTACTAATTGTGCTGCTGTTGTTGTTCGACCCGGTTACTGAGTTGCTACTCTGAGGCATCCTTGAGGGGCAAGGCTGTGGCCCACTTTGTCGTGCCACAAGCACGAGTCGTTCCTCATCAAGGATTTCTCGCAGGAGATCAGAAGCCACCTCTTCATTTTCTATGAGCACTCCAGCCATTTTGTCGCCTACGAGATCTTCGCATGGCACCCGCTCGATGGGGACCCGACAACTTCGACAATTTGTCACCTCTGCGTGAGCAATAACATCTGAACTCTCTCCTTCATCACTCTGTAGCACATGAGCTGCCTCATGTTCTTCGCGAAGTGTCTGTCTCGCATTAACCGATAGGACGCATTCCTCTGGTCGGCAGGAAGAACCGCCACGACCATTAATAACAATGATGTTTCCCTTCACAGAACGAACGGCTCGACTTTCAGCGGTCATATGCAGTGGTGGCCCGCTATTAATAGACTTCTCATCATAATGGTTTGTAACGATTGGCTCCTGTTCTTTATCCAGTTCATGGATCATCTCATGGTCCTCAACGCCACTCATCGTTTCACAGCTTCCTTCACTACTTGCCTCCCAATCACTATCATTTCCCCCTACTAGGGTGAGTTCTTGTTGGCTCTCACGACCGACAAACAGTGAATCATCATTGGAGCTTACATCAGTTAATGAGGCAAAGCCACTCGATGTGGTACAATCACTCACTGATGGACTTTCGTCAAGTTCAGTAGATGTCGTATTTGATCGAAACTCAAGAGCACCTTCTTCCTTATCCCCCTCGAAAGGAAGGAGAGCCATATCATCAACTCCCGCTGTTTCCAACGTTGGATCGTAGTCCATGTGGGCAAGGCTGACCACGCCCGGCGCCGCTTGTTGAGGTCGAACGTTTGAATTCGGTGTGCGCTGAATACAGCTCGAAGCTCCATCTGGCAAAAAATATAAAACAAAAAAACGTTACAAAATAGATCTTGCAAACAACATAGTAGTTAAACTTGACGGTGTAAATTCGACTCACCAGGTCGAATATATTCCTATTCGAGTGTGTGTGTAGGAAGGAGGGTGCGCGAGAGGACTATACTCATTAATGTAAATTCATATCGCGTGCTGATGCCAATGCCGAAATCAATATACTATATACCTTTTAAAATGTAATACTATTAGGGTGTATCAAGCAAACTTTCGCGCCTTTCGAATGGCGCACAATCCGAACTACGCGATACAATGCGTTCATTTTTGGAGTGGGCACGCGGCTTCCTTTCGAACACTGAGACCCCCTGAGAAGGACCAAGCAAAACAGTGGCTCCGACAAGGTGAAGTGGCAGCGTCTGTGGCAGTGCCAGATAGATTCGGACGAAAGGTGTTGATGATACTCGCTCTGGATATCAAAGGTGTTTGCTATTACGAAATATTAGCGGCAAACGAAGAACTCAATGCTCCCCGATATCTCGGCTTCTTGCAAGGATTGATGAACAAATGGCGTGGGGATCGACAGCACCGCGTGTGGTTATTCGACGACAATGCAAGACCTCACCGCACTGCTGAAATTACGGCCTGGATGGAGGAGAACAATATTGAGCGATGGCATCAACCCCCATATTCTCCTGATTTAAGCCCATGTGATTGTGGTTGTTTCCATGCATTAAAAAGGGCAATAGGTGGGGTTCCATATGCAAAAGTCGACTTACTTAAAGAAGCAATAGATAACGAAATTATATATGGAAATGCAAATGGTAAATATTTGGCTATTTCAACTCCCAGAGCGCTGGAATCGGTGTGTCAATAAAGCTGGAGAGTACCTCTAACTCACACCAAAAGATCTTTGCTCTAACTCATTTAGTTCAAAAGTTATTGGCATTTAAAGAGGCGAACGTTTGCTTGATACACCCTAATACTATGCGGTATTTAGTTACCGAACTTATTTGGTAAAATGACGCACTTCATTACTGCATCGGTTGCTCATTCTCAGCAGACACACAGTATATTACATAAAAGTGAACACCGCTGGTGTTAAGAGAATTTACCAACGCCTATTCATGGGCAAGCCTATTTGTTCTCCTAACTGTCGTCAGATCGAATGCTAGAATATGAAAAATAATCATGTCCGTCAATACAAGGATTACCAGTTGTGATTCTGGCAGCGTCGTATCCGATCTCTGTGAAGCTTATGCCTCCCTCGTAAGTTTGAGTTGTCTTAATGACCGTCTCGGAAATTGAACCCGAGGAATCCTTGCAGGGGTTGTCAGCACAGCAATAATCGTTAAATAGTTCTCTCTGCCAAGCGGAATAATCGAATTTTCCTGCATGTCTTCGCATGAATCCAATCACCGACTTGACCGAGTCCCGCGAGAGGGCCCGCAACCCGGCGCTGCCGGCCAATGTCTGAAAGATTTGTCTTGAAGATTTTGCACTGTTACTGGCCATTTGAGCCACTCGTAGAGCTATACGGCGTGATAAGTTGAGTCTCTCTCCATCTTCGACGTGACCGTAGTGTGTTAAGCAGACTGTAAAATAACATGAAAAGCAGCAGCAGCAACAACAACAAAGACACTTTTAAATGTGTTCCCGATAGTACAAATGACATAGCGGATTACAGAGTATCCTACTATTGCCGGGAAAGCATATCCTCTAAGTCAAATACGGTAAATATTGATATATGAGATTTTATAACAACGCATACATAGATGGATTATCGACAGCGTACGGTTAGTTAGGTCTTTCGTAATAGGTACGTACCGTTGGCCTCGAGAAGCCCAGCTTTGTCAGAGCCAGATCTGACGACTACCATACGAGCGATACAACGTGATTGTGGTTTTTGAATCTGGCCTCTTCGACTCTGGGCCGAGGCCCCAACCCAAGACGCGCATCTTGCGTTGTTCTCTCCTCGATAACGACCTGAACGCGAACACTCGAACAGTAATTCATTGCACCGCTTTCGACGAAGCACAAATGCACACTGCAACATCAAGTGACCAGAAACGCACGGCAACATTTCTCTTAGTATCGTTCGATAAAAAATATATGCTGGCAAGATGACAGAGGAATGAGTTCGATAATAGATTTTCAAGTGTAAAATGGCGACCTAACCTCAAGTGAACTTACAAAATACTTTTGTTTTTGTAATTTCGACGGAAACTATGAGGACCCCCTTTAAATTATTTGACTTTCAATAAAAATAGATAGATACGTATCATAATATATGAATACGTATTATAATATACATATTATAAATATATTGGTCATATACCCGATGTGTGCTTTCCATGCGAGCTTTGAAGGCGATGAAGTTGGCTAAATTTTGAAACATATAAATGTTCTCCTCAGGTCGAATTGAGTGCGTTCGAATGAGATGTCTAATGAATTCCGCACGATCAGTCGTTGTCATGTGAACTCCAGTCATCGAACAATCGGTGCACGTAAAATGGGACCTCCGTACAGATGACGTCAAGTTAGGACGAGACCGAGGGAACGACGAGGGAATATCATCAACCTAGAAATTAAGATTTTGTTTTTTATAATTATGAGTAATTAAGCACAGTTTTGTTAATGAAAATCAAAACCATGATGCAGTTTCCAGGTGCTAAAATAACACACATTTATGATATCTGCAATTTACCTCATTGTTGATATGAACACGCATTTTCTCGTGGACGATCCTTCCCTCGCGACGGATGACATGTAGGACCGTTTTGAACCGCTCAACCCGATCCCAGTTTTCCTCATCCTCTGAATCCTCCATCGAGAAATCGCTGTCGAGTTCGACATCTGATTCCCTATTGTAACGGATTGAGTCAATTACGCTGCGTAAATTCAAATATAATGTTTGCTACGGCAACAAATGGTATGGCAGTTAATAACAGCGCACGTGGAGGAGTAGATAGAGAATGACGGATCGCATTTTTTACGACATTTTATCCGTTATATATATTTATTTATTGCGTGGATGATTTTCCACGCAATAAATTCGATGCTAACCGTATGGGAATGCATATGGGAGAAAGATTTTAGATTAAAATCCATTTCATTACTACGTTTATCGATAACTGAAACGGCTGCCTCAAACCTTGACTATGTAAACGGTTCCGTTCATTGATTATAAACTAGCTTTCAATGATGAGGACGATTATGCCTCTCCAGTGGTGGTTGGTGATTACCTTTGCGACGAGAAGACCTTCTCAGTTGATCTTCTCTCGATCGGGATCGGTCGCATAACCTCCTTGATAATTCTGCACCCGTTTTTCAGACGAGCGTCCACAGGAATTGTATAGTTGCTAAAACGACAAATCATAATTTCAGCCCAGAATCCCATTGTGGACGAACAAGATATAAATATGGCGTTCAAGCCCTAAAAACAGAGCCAGCCTGGGAGAAATCTACCAGAGACGGGCAATTGGCCTTTCTGTCACTTGAGTTATTCATTCTTATGTTTTTTTATTAGCTTATGACCTGCAGCTCAACTCTCGGCTGGCAACTTTGGTCTGCCTGAGTTCCAGATATGAATTACATCTAATAATAATAGTAATTTCTATAGTAGCTGTATAAGATAACAGATAGCTGACACCGTTCTAACGGAATAATAACCCTCCTTAGTATTTACCTATTGTCACCGATAGCTCCAGCGTTTTCGTCTGACTCAATTCGATCAACAAAAGTCCCCAACGAATTTGGATGCGGTGGACGAACTCGTTGCTTCTCTTCGATGGATCTTGGACTAGGGGCATGTCTATTTACGAAACTATCCGATGCTTCTAAATGGTTTTCTTTCACAGTGAGCATCTGTTCACTTGACACAGCACCACGATCGCCAAGCTCCGCGTCTAAAGTCGGGTTCAACAGAAGTATGAGATTTGCCCGATTGGATTCTTCTTCAGAAATTAGATAAGGGTGAGTTGTATTTTTCACAACGTTTGAATAGGGAGAACACGCCATTTTCTGCTGCTGAGGTTGCTGAGCAGTGTCGTTCAACTGGTGGCTTCGTTTCGCCTAGAACAAAAATAGTTACGAAAATTGACATATAGGCCGAATTCACCAAAAAGGAATAAAACGGAAACAGCATCTCTTTTCATGGCTAGGGGTGTCAAAATGTAAGACACGTTTTATTTCGAAAGGACATGTATATCAAAAGACATGACATGTCCTTTTGAAATAAAAGGTGTCCTACAAACAAGATCAGGTCAAATACAATTTTGGAAATGTCCCTACAGGTGAGTATCTTGGGAAAGAAATGATGATAAAATCAAGACTCTACGCATATACTCTTACAAAGTTTCCGGGGTGACCCACAGCCCACATTTAACGTCCACGATGCCGCTTTCGGCATTCCTTATTAAGACGGACCCCTTTGAATGCAAACGTGCAATGCATACACTCTTAACACTGATATACCTAAGATCATAATATGAATAAATGTCGAATCTACTGATTAGTCAATCATCGTAACAATACCTCATAGGCATTATCAGATACGCTATATAGTAGGTATATTAACCTACTAAATTATAAATTAACGGTTATTGTTGTACCTTGGGGAAGTCAATGGGTACTGACTGAGAACCGGGTCCAGTCGGATGACCATAGTGAGATAGAACACAGTAGACAGATACCCGACCGCTATGCACACTGCGACGTACGACCAAGTGACCAATGCATGGTCGCCACCTGTAGAGGAGAATTTGACGTGGACAGCAGAGACCACGGAAAAATGATTACTTTTTTCCAATATATATATATATATATATCTATATGGTCGTCGCGAATATCTCAGATGTCATTAAATTTCGTGCAAGACACCTAAAGATAGTTTCTTACTTAGACGAGTCGTAAAGCTGTTTGGAACGCTCAAGCCAGGCGCAGTGGAACAACTGCGATTCGAGATTCTGCTGCTGATAGTACTGCACACGATGTGAGGGGTGTGGCTGAAAACGAAACGAATGACGAGCAATGGACGATTATTGGCCTTTTGTCTTTGATGTTTGTCTCTCAGCTCCAAATGAAATTGGCGGCTGCGAAACAGAAGTTTGAACGCATAAAATGCATTCTATGCATGTAAACTATCAAGCTCAAGAATCTCACTGTGGGACATACTGGTGTCATTGCTCCGATATTTGAGGATATTTTCCTGAAGCTTGACGGTGTTTATTTGGAGGTATTTACATACACACCTCACAGATTTAACTTGTTTTGAGCCTTTCTGTTATTGGTTCCAAATCATTATATGAAAGAAGGTTCACAGACTCCCTTTTGTCACATGGTTTACGCTCTATTTAACAAGGCCGGTTTCACTCAATCTGTTGTTATTTCCATAAAAACTGAACATCGTACGATGCGATCTTCATGTATATCAAATCAAACGAGTGCTATACCGAGTGGAAGTATCCGTTGATTCTTTGAGGACGAAGCAGAGCATAACGAGATGCACATTTTTGTTCTCGAATTTGTAGCTTACGAATATAAATTAGTATCGAATGGGCTACTACATTAAAAAAACCGTTTTATGTGTGCGTTTAAAGTTTAAAGTCTGAGCGCCCAAAATGTTTAGCAGAGGCCCTCCGTTACCTTGACGAAACTGGCATGAGTCTCTCTCTCCAGACGCTCCTTCCAGGTGGTGAACGCTGTCCAGTCATTAAAGTCGAGCACCCGCTCGTCTACCCGTAGGTGGTGCAAGCATCGCAAATGGGTAACGAAGCGATCACGGTGTCCAGAACTGAAACCGCACTCTCCTTCACTGCAATGGAATACAAACTTTTTCACATTGCTGCTGGTCGTTTGAGTCACGGTTGCTTGTCTCGACTCCACATCGTCTGAGCACACAACACTCCCTCTAGGCGTGTTATCCGCTTCTGGTTCCCCATCACTGAGGCTTTCCAGGGGGCGCTCAGTTTCCGGTGTCAGATCTTCTACAGCTGTCGGTACAGTTTCATACAATGGTCGACTCTCAATCCTTGCAGCACATATAACCGAGGGCGCTGAGGCGAGCAAAGCGTCCGGGGTTAAGCCCTCCACGTCTCCACGTGGGCTGGTCCCCTCGCTCCTGAGGAATAGGAAGAAAAAAAATTGGGCTTATTCATTTAAATAATCTCATATAGTAACGACGATAAATTAGCTTGAAAACGTGTAAACAATATATATATGTATATATATATATATATATATATATATATATATAACACCCTGATATCCATTTGAAGATCTGCTCGAAATACCTTTGATCGATTCAATCGATTTTGGAAACAGAATAATGGAATAACATCGACCAATAACATATCAAAAACAGTATAATATCCTTTGTACAAGAGTGCTGTTGCTTGAGAAAATTACGTGGTCGATATTATTCATTCAATCGTAACTACTGAACAAAATAATTTGGATTCTTTACATAACTAATCAAGCATCAATGTTGTTATGTCAATAATGATCGCCAAATCGGCGATAAATATCTGTGATGATCCACAGACAACTACGTCAATGATCAAATGGACAACTTTGAGCACAGTTTCATGATTGTGTCTATCTGAGTCTGTGTGCATGCTCATACTGGTGTGGTTGGTGGCGCATGCGCGCAAGTCTATCGGGTAACAATCAATCAAGGCAAGTAAAGGCTGAGTCCACGAGTCCACATGTGTTAGCGAGTGACGGTGATCTCTCTCTCTCTCTCTGTCTCGGAAATAGTAGCTCTCGCCCTCTCCTGTCCGGGTCTTTTCAGTCTTTCAACTCAACCCTTCCCACTGCGCAGGGACTATGTCAGAAATTCTGTGCAACCTACCTAGCTACCTACTTACCTATTTACCTACGTAGCTACCCACCCAATGCTACTTGATCTCGTTTGTCGACGTGGTAAGCCGATTCGTTCAGCTGATCGTTCAGCTGACGACGAAGGAGACAGCCGGAATGTTCTGCTGCCACTCAACGGCGTATATACCCCAGTCGTTGTAGTACTATAATAACTACGGAGAATCATCCCAACCCATTGGGGCTAAAGGTTTACTCTGCCGCAAATCTCTCTCTATGTGTGTGTGTCTGTATGGTAAGCGTTGCTAGCCTATATTGTTGCCTATCATTACATGTTGAACACGCAACATGTAATGGCGTGGCCTGCCGCCACCAGTTATGATAATATGATAGTCCCGGACGGCCAACCAACTAGACAGATGAAAATAATAAGGCCATTCTACAAGCCTCGTCACCGCCACCGCTGCATCGGCCGAGGAAGCAACAGTATAGCAATTGCAATAGACTCATAGAAGCGGAATCAGTCAGCTGCAGATACCTGACGACACCAGACGCTGCAACGTCACCGTCGGTAGTTGCGATAATGGTGGCGGCAGCCGTGGTGGCAGCGGCAGCAGCTATGGTCATTTACGTCCTTGTCAGCCTCACTCGAGACGGCCTTCGCGTCGTCCAGAAGACAAAGACTGACCACAACAGCAAAGAGAAATCGTCGGGCAGGTGGCACGACTATGCTATCACTGCTGCGACGTCGGACACACACACACAATGAGTGTTGACAAAAAACCCACGACTGCCCCCACCCTTCTCACTGTTGATCTTTTTGCCACTATTATTGTTATTATTATTATTGCAGCTTGCAATCGTGTTTCAGCGTGATCCTTGAGATACACCCATTGCAGTTATTATCGTCACGTGTACTTAAAACGAATTCATATCGAATATGTCCAATTAGTCAACCGAAAGATTTCGTATTTGTAGCATAGGAATAACCACAAGATAACAGCGAGGAAGTGAAATCACTCCTACATTGAAGCCTTAGGTCTTCGATAAAGAAGAGTTTCAAGTACCTCTCTGAAGAAATGAAGGAATGAGGGAGGTGCTGTACTGTACCTTCAGTATTCTACAATTGATGAATTCTTCCCAGTTACTTAACCAACTAGAAATTATAAAGTAAAACTTCTTGCGCGTTACAGTATCACCCATTTAGCTTGGTAACTTGGAGATGTTCTGTAGTAAAAGCCAGGACACCTCCCCATTCGGGGTGAAGACAATGCAAGGAATCAATAGAAAGCAACAACTCGCAAACGATAAGAGTTCCTATCGTTACCAGTAACTGGCAAACTTTAACAGTTCTGTCATAGCACATTAAGTGACTATGTGGAGACATACACGAAGTAAAACTCTACGAACCGCTGTCCCTTTGAAATGTATTCACTGGCTGCATACATAGACGCGCAGACTGGGCAATATAAATAAGTCAGTCTGTTGCTCATCGTCTTGCTACGCATTTGAGACGACTCGGTTAGCGGTAGCGGTTAATGCAGTGGTGGTTGGTGGTGCTCCATTTTTGATCATACACCTGAAGCTATAACACTTGTATGGCGTAATCGTTTTTCATGACACATTCGTTCAATGTAATGACTCAACAAATGATCATAAAATCGCTCTAGAGATCTGTCATCTCTCGGCTGTTTAGAATAAGTTGAGGATAAGTATCACATTTTCTAATGTAATAAATAAACAATTGACTGAGGAAAAAGTATAAAACCAAACACAAACAAAGAAACAACGAGCTTACTCAATAGCAGTGATCGACACCGCAGAATCATCTGTGTTATTCTCGAGCAATTGGTCGGGAGCCTCAAACAACGGCGACGGATCTCCAACCTCGGCTTCCTCTACCTGAAAACAACAAGAATTAGGATTCGAAAAGTATGTATAAGAAATTATATTATTTTATATATAATTATATACTATTATTATTAATTATTGCATATATATATACAAACGTTATATAAATAAATGTGTTGCATATGAAGACATTATGTAATTTAATGTGTTATGTATAACAGCTGAATGTAAATGTATATATTATACATGGACACATCACGCAAAGTAATTTAGGAAAAGTGGCAGCATAATCTTGATTACTTGAGCTCAGCGGTAAATCATGCTGCTTTAGGAGCATTTGAGAAAATATCAGTTACAACATATGGAAAACATTTACGACAGCTTTATAATTTATCTATCTGGGACACAGATGTGGAACCCTTTACAGGATAAAAAAGACAAGGTACCAAAAGCGTATATCAATCAACAGCAACAACGGGAAACTGCCTACAACTATATTGTAAACAAGTCAACCATAAGTACCGCCCATTATAAAAATATCCTCTCAATATGTACACTAACACACTCACTTATGAACATGCAGAAATAGTCGGGGCGGGGCGATGTGCACAACAAATCACAGTAAGTTTGGTGAATTATTGAAATTGTGTTGATCTAGCAAATGGATTCGAATAAATAATGGCAATTCCCGTGTCAATATATTCGTCTGCAGTTTATGTACATATGTATTCTGCCAACTTAGTTCAATTATTTATAAAGCGCTATTATCCATTCTTAGTGTCTAATGAGCCGTGAAAAGTCCGGTAGTCTACCTCAACTAAACACCACCATCGCCATGAGCTGTCCGTATCACACACATATGCATGGATATTGTAGACGGCTGGCTGAGCGTCATTAATAATAATAATAATATTAGTAACAATGGTCTTGCACAAATAGAACTAGTAATAATAGACGTACGATGTTCCGCGGGATTGCTTTTGTTTAGATTGTTGATTTAGACTACTTCAATTCAAGTCGAAGTTAAACCTAAAACGGTCTCGCATAGATCCCTAATACCCCGTTCGACGCTATTTCTGGGTCCCTTATATATATATATATATGTTGTTATAGGAGGAGGCTGTGAGAGGGAGAAGTAAACGATGCAACAGAGGTAAAGGCCGATTGTCTCTCAATAGCATCGTCAACAGCAGCATCACCCACACCCTGCAAGAGTCGGGAGTCACAGGAAATAGCAGAAAGGTTGTCGTCATCCAGCTGAGCCTTCCACCAAAACGACCACTGTCCCTTATCCCTCGGGTAGCAGCAGGAATAACGGGAGCCACTAACATCAACGCAAGCAGCAGTGTCGCCGGCGGCAGCGGCGGTGGTGGTTTGCGTCCTTGGTCCTTGGTGAATGAGTTCCAGTTGGCTGGCGGCTGACGGCTCACTGGACGATGGCCATGACCCTGCGGGAGGTCAGAGCGCACGGCACTCTCTAGCCTTTGCCACCTCGAAAGTTGTAGCTGCCGCCAACGACCCCTGGCATTGGCTGAGGCAGCGGCGGCCGTGGCGGCCCCAACGAACAACTCAGGACAATGGATTTATGTACAAACGCTATGCATACATAAAAAAATTATCACCAACTTTTTATTTGGCCTTCCCGCCTTTATGAGAGGCTATATTTTTAGTCCGGTTCAACTTCTTTTCTATCATCCTATCACTTTGGCGGAATCGATATTTAGTGATTGCTCTAACATTCACAGCAGCAGGAAGAGCTGATGTTCGATCGGTGAATTTTACTTCGTCTAAATGTGAGACAGCACTGCCGCCATATTATGATACGAATATTTTCATAATAATATGGTCGACAAGACAACAAACGCGTAGACTACACGAAAGTTCTAAAGTTTCAATGGGCCGAATTAGAAACACATGGGTTTTTTTTTCATTCAAACTCATTATTTGTTGTATAAAACATTTCCACATGCTGAGGTATATTTTAAACTTGTTCACTCGTGATGACAGGAAAGTATTTGTTGTTAACCGTTATCGATTTTACACTAATCTGTATCATTATTATACCAAAGAAACGCTATCGAAAGTAATATCTTTAACCTCTCGAGATAAACACAAGGTATGTATTTGTGTTGCCTTTTTTTTAGATATGAACTCCTCTAGCACAGTGTATGCGCACGATTGATAGGGGGTATCTTGTTCTCAACAAATTTGAACCCCAAGGGAATAGTTATTTGCCGTTCAAGCAGCTTATCTCCCTATGTGTCTATCGATGTATCTATCTAACTATTTGTAATGAAACAGGCTCCGTTCAGAAACATGACATGGCCTTTGTCACTTTCGTCCTCAGGAGTTTGGCTCCCTGAATCGCAGCGACTTGGTCAACCATATGAAATGAGAATTCGCAAGCTCGAGATGAACGTCAGTCGCCTTGGCGGAATCAGGCTTCGCGCTAACGTTACTGAATAAACATGTCGTGTGTAATTCCTTTTGATTAATTGTTCATAAACTTAACAAGACGAATTAACTTCATATAGTTAATTCTCCATAATGTGCGATTTGGCAAAAACCGTATTATGTAAATACGAAAACAGAAGGGTAACAATGGGAACTTGTTAATCATTGCAAGTAACGGGATCTCACATGAATTATATGGAACATCTCAAATATGTAAGCTTCATTTGCTATCAACAGATTCTCATAAAGCTCAATCAACTGTTTGTGACGAGTAATTCAGTTCCGACAAAGAAATAAATTTTCCGGACTGACACTCAGCCTTAAACATTTAACGTTCGCGGTTATCCGTTGGCTGCTGAAACTGCGCCGGTCAAATTTCGTCGTTTACTTAGTTATTTTCCATAGAAGAACATTATGTTCGTTCTACCACATGATGAACCACATGAGGTGTTCATTTTTTGCAAGCGGACATACTCGTAAACCTTTTTAAAGCTCGACGACGTTTGATTGGGTAAACTGCTGAATATTAATTCATGCAGTTAGTTACTCTGTCCTTGGCTTAGTCCCCAAGAAGTTGTTGTCCCCCCCATGATGGCCACGTGCACTGTGTGTACAGGGACTAACGTCGCTCTCGTATATTGCATCACTTGTGGCCGTAGAAGATGAAACGGTGTCATTATCCACATGGAGGAGAGAGAGAGCATTAGGCCCGAATTAGGTTCGATTTGATTTCTGCTCGAGGCTGACCTTTTACCTTCATTGAACTTGGGAAGCCTGAAATCCACAAGGTTCTGGAGTCTATCAAGGCCTCCTGAGCCATCGAAGCCACCAACGTCCCTAACCAATTAATAACATTATCCACATCAGTTCTTCTCTCCCCCCATGTCCCCACCTCACTAGTTCACTTAATGAACCTACCTCTCTGGTCTGGCTTTTTTCTTAGTAAGCTCAAGAGCATTTTTCCCTATTCCATAACAAAGGTAAAGGTAGAGCATTATTTGAAGTTCATTAAAGGAACTGCAATTTCACAATGCTTAAGTTCTGTTATGTGTCACGCAGCGGGACTCGAACCTGCAATGAAGTGGACTGTCTGCCCAAAGGCGGCGATAAAACGACTAGAGCCCCATGTTACGTCAATGAGTAGAACCTATTTATAAATTGAGATATACCTATTTGTTGTTTCTAAAATTCGCTTAGGATGCACATTTAGGAACTTGCAGCAACAAGTCCTCCACAACGAACTCGACAAAAAAATTTGGACTCCTGCGATCGGGCGAAGTAAAATCGGACGAATAATAACGTCTACGTGACCTAATATCTGTGATGCATAGTGTCCACATGGTCATGTGATGTAATGTCATCTGTGCTAATCTCTTCGTTAATTTAATCTCCGATTTCACAGTTCCGGAGCAGCGCAATGTTCGTGCATCGGTGTTTTACGAGGAAGACTTAAGAAAGGCCAAGATATTCGCGTACAATAGATGCCATACCGACTTCATAATCACCACCTATTTGAATAGGTGGTATTGTCAAAATAGTTGCCAACGATCAAGAATAGTGTGTTGTCAAAAGAAACGTTGTGGTCAACGAATCCCACTGACAATGTTAGTGCATTTTACCAGGCAATGAAGAAGCATTGACCTCGGTATACGCCGATCGGTATATGCACTTGTCGTCGCGAAAACAGATCACCCCTTAGAGCCGACAATGTATTGATCAGACGATTAGGTAGAGAACCGTTGCTGGAACTCTATCCATACAGGGCTCGGATCCCACTCGTAGGACCCCACTCGAAGCTGGACGGACAGACTGTCCAACAGGGACAGTTGTATTATAATAACATGGTGGTTTCATCCGTTAACCTCGGATTTCATAGAAACAGTTCATACAGTGAGCAGGCCTTAATATGCCCATCTAGGCCAGGCTTAGACGACACCATTACAGGGTTAAAATTAAATATGACTGTGTATCAACCACTAACCAACCTAATAGACTAGATTGGTTAATATTACGCTATCGATAGGTAGGCGCCATGGATGTTATAATAGCCTATTGGTAAATACAGATTGAGGTAAATAGCAGCTCCATATTGAAACAACCACCCACCGGTTTTATGACTGGCTCTGTTCAAGACGCACAGATGAACGAATTGATATTAGAATATTTATATTTGTCTAACATTTAATAATTTAATTTAATAGTGTCGCCTCTGTAACAAAAATATAGTACAATATATAACATAGACCGAAGACGAATCCGATTCTCTTGTGCTATGCCATTTAGTTATACACAGATTGCCCAGGTAGATTGGATTGAAAAATATCTGAATGTTTGTTTCTTAGGCTTGAAATATTAACCATTGCCCTGCTGTTTATAAATTTAAAGGAGACTTTATATCTGTACAAAAAGATCAAGGCACTGGAACTGCAGTTGGCGTCCATGCTTAGCATGCGTGATTGAATCCCGCAAAAAAAACTATATAGCGGCAGCACGTACATATGTAGAGTTCTCCAAATTCAGATTTAACTGATTGGCGTGATGGTGAGTTCGTGTCCGCCTTGCAATCGGAAGAGATGGACATGTAGGTGTACAAACGGGTTCGATCCCCACTGTTTTACATTTGTATTTAAAGGGGTTGTTCATCTTATGAAGCAATGCCCCGAATGCAGTACTGGGGACGTTAAATGTTGGCTGAGCGTCATGCCCGCAAAAGGTGACTTTTTAGATATAACTGACTGCTATGGAAGAGATAGACTCTCAGCAGAGGTTTGGTTTTAGCAGGTAGGGGCGTTTTGTCATCTACGTCAACCCCCCTGCACTGGATCGGCCCACTTTTCTGGAGATTGGAACGTCTCTGGTAATGTACGTGCATTTGAAGAAATTTCCTCCTTTCAAAAAAAAATATATAACCGACTGTACAAGACTAGAATAATGTAAGGCGTATGGTATTGGCAAAACTGCGATTGTAGATACGCATACTGTTCCGAAAAGTTCGATAGTGATCTCATGTCACCTTTATCTCTTCTCACCATTCATTCATGAGGGTGTCAGCTCAAATGTGTATGGTAGATGGTGGGCCTTTGTCACAGTTTCTCGGTCTCACAGAGACTATAGTGTTATAGTAATGTGCTGATTATGACACAGATGATATTTTTGCTATGGGCAATACAACATATATTTCGCTATTATGTCTACGACAGAGGCGAGCGTGGAGGGTC
The DNA here is from genome assembly GCA_019614645.1 of Stratiolaelaps scimitus. Classification (NCBI taxonomy): domain Eukaryota; kingdom Metazoa; phylum Arthropoda; class Arachnida; order Mesostigmata; family Laelapidae; genus Stratiolaelaps; species Stratiolaelaps scimitus. The sequence continues at coordinate 820,195 of JABWDB010000053.1, forward strand.
ACTTTTGGGATGAGGGGTTTGTCAGGGGATAGTGACCCCCCGAGACCCTAATGCAAGTGGGTGCAAGGGCCCCGGTTATGCTTCAAGGACCATCGATCGACAAACCTCCCGGCCGCCCGGAGACTTCACGGCCTTTGGATCCCCGAGACAACATGTCCCTATAGACAGATAGGTATGTTATAGAAGTTATTGTAGGCTAGTAGTTATTCGACAAGATACCATGAGCTTGGCAAAAACAATCGACGCCAGAAAGCGGAAAATCTATTCACATGGCTCGCAAATGCATATGTGTTTTTAAAATGTCGTTAGTCGAGCAATGCGATCATCTACCTCACCCTATATAGAAGTAGAAGATATTGATGGTACACGAGAACTCTGTATAATGCCACCTGTCTGTATTATTATGGGATAATAAACTTCTGCGGAAAGCGAAATATAATAAGGACAGTTTGCTATTATTGATTTGTACTCGGGTCTCCTTCTAATGTATTAAATAACTTTTCACAACAAATACCAGGATAACAAACCGTAGCAAACAAAAAATAATTAACAAACTAGTGGTCAAACGTACACCTTTATATTACGTTGACCCAAAAAAAACGGCACTCCTGTCGTCTTGCGCCGAATTCTTATTCTTGGCCGGTTTGAATTCAAATTTGGCGAGTAGTGAGACACACCAATAAGGAAGCAGACTGACGGAAAGCCGCTAGCATTCGGCTTTCGTTGGGCGTTCGAAATGGCAACCGGCGGGGCAGGTCCCTCAGACTTGCATTCTCAGAAGAAAGGTGTCAGATCTTTGTTTCAACAGAAGAAATGTCCAGCTGAAATCTATCGAGAGTTAGTTAGTGTGCACGGCCATAATGCCCTGAGTCGACGACAGGTCTACCATTGGTGTGCACAGTTTAGGCAAGGCCACTGTGACATTAATGAACATCGAGGGCGCCCATCCCTTCCCGAATCTCGATTCGACGAACGGATCGAAAACGGTTTTAAGGAAACTAGAGCTTGGCCATCGAGGCTTTGTCGGCTAAAATTGGTGTGCTTCGTAAACCTTTTGTCGTCGCATTATTAAAAATATTCTGAGGATGCCAAAAAAAATGCAAAATTGGTCCCTCATTAACTCGGTCCTGGCCAACAAAATCCGTAAGGACTGTTCGTGAGACAATTTGAAGAAATATAGGCAGAAAAGAGTCGCTAGAACCTACCAACAGAAGAAATGTCCAGTGAACGAGACATGGGTCAGCCTGTATAGGGGACCGGAAAAAAATAAAGTGAAACAGTGGCTACGCCCAGGTAAACAGGCAATGGCGGAAGCAGTATCAAATAGATTCAAGCCTAAAGTAGTGGTAGCATTTGCTATGGATTTCAACGAAATTTGCTACTATGAGATTTTGGGCTCAAAAGAAAAAAATGGAGTTGGCTCGATATCTCGAGTTCCTGAAGGGATTCATGAATAATTGGTATGGCGATAGGAAGCACCGAGTGTGGCTGCTCGATGACAATGCTAGGGCCCACCGTAGCAATGAAATTACGTCCTGACTTAAGGCCAACAAGATTGAGCGATGGCTCCCCCCCCCCGTTCTCCCAATTTAAGCCCGTGTGACTAAGGTTGCTTCCATCACTTAAAGAGGGCCAAAGGTACGCAAACATCGATTTATTCCGAGAGGCTTTAAATAACGAAGTTATAAATGGGAATAGAAATAGTGCATACCTAGCCGTCAGAAGGCTGGCAGAACTCTCGGACCAGTAAATAAAGAAAAGAGGTGCATACCTCTAAGTCATACTAAACAATCTTTGTTTTAACTTACTTAGCCGATATTGAAATTTATATGTGCCGTTATTTTGGGTCAACCTAATATTTGCCTTTAATATAAGACATAACAACAATCGAAATCGATACTTTATCACAGCGTTTTGGGATCTATGCTTTTGATGTAACATTGATCTAGTATTGCTCTAAATTCATCGAGGACGTGTCGAGAAGTCAGAACCTACCACTTAGACTTTAACCCTCTGTAGACGCCGCTCACTATTGCACCATGTTATAGCTCAACGCTCGACATTTTAACAAAACACTAGAAGAAAATTGCCAATAGGAAGAGAGGTATCGAAGCCAAGAACTGCGTCCTGATATATATATATATATATATATATATATATATATATATATATATGCGAAAGATGATGGACGAATATAGTAAACACTATTTAGTCATCATGTCTCTGGAATTGTATGATGGTTCTTGCTTGCTTTTCTGCAAAAAGCGAGATTGGGAACATTTCAGCCTGCAGGGCCCAGAGGGTAAAGTATTCAACATGAAGCTGCATCAGATGCTTGGGGTAGTCTACTGGAGGAAGCATCTACCCCCAGATTCCCTAGAGGACTAGGCGTATTCGCCTTCCGGGCCGAATTCGCTTTAGCGGAAAAGCGAACACGTCACAATTTGGTTAGGCCGGACGTATATTCGAAGTAAATAGGTTTCTCTTATACACCATTGTAGGAGTTTTTTTTCTATCGTAGACAAATTGTATGTTCATGCAAATATATCATCTTAGACTAAATTTGAAGCCACCCCCCATATATATATATATATATAATTTATTAGAATACTTGTATGGAATAGAAAAAGATAGCTAGTACTCTACCAGTCGAGTGAGACAGATATAAACCAAAATACACGTGAAGGTAGGCAAAACACTACCAGGGCTTAATTTATATAATGTATGGCCTTTAACGGAGGAATTGGTCGTGAAAGGTTTCGCTTTGCGTATTGATTTGTTCTACATAGTATGAAAAAATGCGGACAAACTATAGGGTGCCGGTAAATTTATCAATTATAAATGACAAGCATGCGCAGAGAGGCAGACATAAAACCTGGAAAATCAGTTCACTATGCCTCGGTTGAACACACTGAACTTTATAGAAATGACCAGATCCTATTTATAGCATCTCTCGGAACTTGTTTGCGATTCTAACCGAATGTTTATTCACTGCTTCTCTCTCTCTCTCTCTCTGTCAAGGAAACTGCCATATTTCGGTTTGAAAGTTAATTTGAATTTGAAACTCTTCTCGGGCTAATGCGCAATAGGTAGCGAATGCCACTGGTGAGCGTCTTGGACTGCTAGACCGGAGGGACGTGTGTGTTGGGTTCAAATCCTGTCAGACGCGGAGAATCTTTGGAGTTCTTTATCATCTTTCTTTATCTGAAGATTCTTGCCAGGTACGAGTAAGGAAGAGAATAACCAAAGGTGGCCTCGACAGGTCCTCATAGTAATACCTAAAGGTTAAGAGCTGAGGCCTGTTAGATAGGGGAACAGCTGAGGGTCAGCTCGAAAAAACTGTTAGGTAGCGAATGCCAAATAGTCTACGCACAATTCATCCGTGATATGTAAATTAAACTGAAACAAAATCACAAACGGTACCAAGCACACAAGTGGTAGTTGTACTTCAGACTGGAATTTGCAAGTTGTATCACTGACATAGATTTTGCACTTATAGCTAAGAAGGCTGCCCGCGTTCATGCTCACCGCATTGCAACCTAACACAGTGATCTTAGCAACGAAGCGCAATAAAGTGATGTGCTAACCTGTTGTGCAAGGTCGACACGAGCCAGCCTATGCTGAGTGTGATACTGAGCTTCATGCGGAAGATATCCGTCAATCGATTGTTCCTGTGCTCCTTGTTCGAGTTGCTGCTGCTGTTGTTGTCGCTGTATTAGCTTGTTTTTTTGATGACAATGATCCTTACCAGCAATAATAGGTAAACCTGTACTACCTTTATGACTCCAATTGCGGCTGTGGTTCAGAATCGCCACCAGCATTTCGGGTTCCACCTGGACCACATCAAGGCTACCGCCATGAATCATTCCACCACTCGTCGCCGAAGACATCAACGTCGCGATGCTGTTGTTCGATGGCAACACACGCTGTGTTAAGGCCGAGTCAAAACGAGGCAAAAGTGTAATGGCATTCGACAGTGAGGTCATTCCGTCGAGCTGAGTCCGGTCGCTTTCGACCGTCCTCAGAATCCCTTGTGGTAACGTTAGTGGTGGACACCCGACGAGAAGACTTCTGACGGTGGCACCGCCACCATCGACCCCAGTTCCAGACCAGTCCCCACCACACACCATGTTCCTTCAACCGCCTCTTTCGTTAATTCCGTTCGGTCACAACGAAGTGAGGTCTCGAGCTAACAGTGCTCCACCCCGCTATTTATCGTCAGTGACCGACCAAAAACCGCAAGAATCCTAGGGAGTCCGAATCCACCACCTGAAAGAGATTGTCATTGTTGTTATTAGAATAGATCGTAATGTCATATCATGTAGATAGTATAACTCACAAATACACATACTTAGCTTTGTCAAAAAAAGTACACATACTGGAATATATGTATATATTCTGAGTCACTTAACAGAAAAGTGACCACATTTACCTAACCCGTATCTAATTCTTAAAGGCGAACACATAGTTTGGTTTCAGCGGTAATGGCTTGCACACCTCGTCACCTTAACGATAGTGCGGATTCACCTATAGGACTAGTTCTTTGCTTTCACGAACTTTGTCGACTTTTCAGCAAATAGTTACTGCCTGACACATTATTAAGGTGCCCCTGCCATTTCCGGGAGACACAATACATTTGACCAAATTACAAAGCAACTAACTATTTGTTGAACCAGTGAATCACTAGGCAGGAGTCATTAATGTCAACTTCAAACGAGTCTGCCGATTAGCGTCTCAAGATCAGATCTCTTTCTTTCTGATTCGTTGCTGATGCCCACGTTGATTGTTGCCAATTATTTCGACTCACCACACAGTCACGTGGCAGCAGTGTGTATATCATTAGATTCCCTGCCCGTACCATATTCAGACTTGGTGTACACCTAGCAAAGGATAGGCCGTCAACAGAAAGCCTAGTACTAAGAAGCTTCAGCCCTTGAAAGAACTGTAAATATACAAAAAAAATCAAGTCAAGCACACGAGCGATTCGGAAATCCTCATAATGATTACAAGAGAATTAACATGACACTCATCAGCTAGCGGTGTGACCTTTATCCTAACGACGTAACCATAAACGTCATCACAAAACACAACAAAAACGTACATCGACTTAGTGATAACGACGAAACAAGACTATAAAGACCTTTGACTCGAGGGCACGCATTCTCGGTAATGTTTCGAGTCTCTCATTTCAAGAATCGCCCAGAGTAATCAAATATATAGGTATATAAGATTCGCATTCCCCAAGATACGCATTGGATGTGTGTGATATACATAGAGAGAGAGAGAGAGAGAGAGAGAGAGAAGGACGGAGAGCCCGCAACGTAGCCTCACACGTACCATTGTCCAACACACACACACAATACATATGTGAAGTGGGAATTCTCCGCTGCTCAATTCTCTGCCTAGTACGAAGTAGATAAAAAATCGTTGAGATTCATACGACCATCTGTTTCTCTACTCTCATATTTTCTAGCAAATTTCACTTCTCACATTCGCAGAAGTCTACGCGTATACCACCGCGTCTTCAACCCTCAAAGGAAACGAGGAGCAGAGATAGGATAATATGCGAGCTTATCTCTCGAGTGTATTACGTCAGTCAAAGATACACTTGTGATATCTATTACGGACGGTGTTGACACACCCTCAACACGAAGGTCGCCAAATATCTATATATGGTTATATAGATAAATATGTACTCATGATGGTGGAACGGTGGCAAGGCCGACACAAGGAGACTTTTCCCCAAAGGCCGATATTTTTCTTTGTTCAGCGATGCATCTTGAGTAAACGAGTGCACAAGTAACGGGCGGAGGGATGCACGAAGAAGGCTGTTGAAAGAAAGAAGGATCGATAACCTAACCCAACCCGAGACATTCGTTAACCTCTTCATCGACACCAAACCTCTTCGCAAATTGTTAGCACCGTGTGAAATATTTGTACGATATTAAAATCCAAAGCGAGTGCAGCCAATGATCATCCAGACATATCCGAATGCCACCATTATATAATAGACGGTGCTTTTCTGAGATGCAGATGCAAAAAACAAAAATTATACGGCTCACATAATATCAACTATAATGGTGATATTACGACCAAGTAGTGGGGGTGTTGCTATCGTTGTTGGTATCATCCGAGAACGATCCGGCCTGGGATGTGGGAGCATCCTTCTATAAACTTATCAGGCATGAGTAAGTTGGTCAATAAGCGTAGACCATTACTGTGCAGGTTCGAATATCGCTTTAATAATAGCAACAGTGTTCTCGATTAATTTGTCTTTGTGCACTCACTCTTGCTGCATTCGTCGAATGAGCTCATAGCTCATTCGAGTCTCTTCTTAGTTGTTTTAGTGAACCCAACGATTCGGGTTTCGTATTAACCATTCACAAGATAATGATGATAATGATTCATTTATAATGCAACCTCAATTAATCCTATTCTATACTCGTATTGAGATCGGACGTTTTTCTGTTTGTGCAGACAATCCCGAAAATCGACTCGAATGATTTTGATGACTTGCTTTCTTATGTGGATGCCTGCCTTGACAAAAACTCATTACTGGAAAACAGCGTTTTTGGCAATAGTCGAGTTCATGGATATACAATACGAACTGGGACAACAGAATGTTGTAAACTCAGTAAAAACCTGATGTTCTTAGGACGTTATTACTACAACAGTCGAGCGTTTGTAAAACATTAAAATACAAATGCTGCTTTGTTTTCTGAACTTCACATAATAAGCGCCATTTGGATATTCTATTAAAAAAATATCGACAGTTGGCTGACAGAAGTAGCTTATTCAGGCTAATTGAGTGACTGCCGCTAGGGTAATGAAATTACTGGAATAATGTAATCCATATATTCAACAATGATATTGAAGAAACAGAATAACGAAATTGTAGAGGTTCGAATCGACAAGGTCAGTGCTGGGAGCGTCGGATGCGCCTGTGTGAGTGGTATCGATCATATCGAGTCCCCGAGAGTCGTCATATCGTCCATTGGGGAAAGGCCAGATGACTCCAGTGTGACCGACCGTCCCGGATACTGAATCATACCATGTCATAGAAAGGCTGAAAAAGTTCCTATGGGTAAGATTGTCCGAAAGCCCTCATACGCCTTCGGCTGCCCTGCTTTATAAGACATGTGTACTCTTCGCAATTTGAGATTTCGTTCTTAACTTGTCCACCAGAACGCGAGACCACTTTTCAGATGTTTTCATCATCGTCATCAAGAGGAACAGTGGTCGTCGTAGTACTCATTATTGCAGTATCTGACCCCATTGGGTCCATTCAGCTGAGCCCATTCAATCCGGTGATGGGCTTCATTCGAGAAGCTTCCGCTCAAACCTCGAGTACAGACAGCTTCGTTTGTCTGCTAGTCTGTATTTTCCATGTCTATCAGGCATCTTTTCCCTGCCCTATTCAATTGCAGAGCGTCTTTCAACACACACAACAAACCGTGATGATCGGAGCTGTTCGGAGGCTCTGCCAAGTCCAGCAGCGGATCTTCCGACCGACTCCAGTTGTTGTTGTTGTTGTTGTTGTGAGTGTACAACACAAGTTCCGATCTCCTTGCTCATTCCACGTCGGATCATGTGTCTATATATCTGTGAAAGAGACACGTAGCCTCAAAATATACATCGTATATATAGGGAGCATTGCTTGTTACATATATATATATATATACATATATATATAGGAAATGAAATCACTTCGGGAGCAAGTAGACGTGTACGAGAGGAAGAAGAACATATCCTATAATGGATGAACAGAGCAGGAACAGAATGATCGGTTGAATTTTCTTGTGCTGCTTGTTGCAAGTGATGCTGTGTGGATACTCGCACACACGCGAACAGGTAAATATAGATCTGGGAGAGAGAGAAAGAGGGAGAGGTGGTGCCGTATTTCAGGCCAGTACAAACCTCGCGAACTTCCCGAATAAGAATTCGTCTAAAAGTCAATCTATCGCTGCCTAAATGGGTGGCGGAGACGAACACTAGCCACTGCAGAAAGTATAATATAATAATATAAAGTATATAATAATTGAAGAATCGACACAGTGTTCGTAGGAAGGAATTCTGGCAATGGGCGCTTATGGTTGGCTCAAACTATGAAGAGACAGTAGAAACACTGACTGATAACGTGAATGAATGACTGGCAGAGGAAGTGGCATTAAGTAACCGAATGTCATAAAGTCCACCCGCTCCCTGAGATAGGTCCTCTGGGACTGTGAAAATTAAGCAAAGGTCCGCTCTTAAAATACTTGCTGCGATCTGCAATTCACGCACCTAGAGTGTCGTATCGATCCCACTTTAGATCGAAACCGTGTAGAGAAGGAAAAAAGCATTTCAAAGAGGGGTCATGAATCCCCCTTCAGATGACGCAACGTAACACTCGGATGGTTTTAGATAGGAATTGGATCAGAGTAAAGTTAAAGTATCAGTTTTATATAATTTTTAAAAATGTGTGTATCTGATTCTTCGAATCCAAATTAAACAAATCAGATATGAGTGCTTGCACTACCGTAGACGCAATCTTCAAATGCTACCTAACTGGCAAAGCTACTTAAGACATATGTGCTAGAAGTTCCGAAAAATACTCTATGCAGAGCGATCATTTTCGGGCTGCTTAATTGGAAACATTCGAATGTTTTCGTTTCGGAGTTGCGTAGAAACGACGTCCTTCAAATAAGAAAAGATTGACTATTCTGTATGCTCATGTTTGATTATAATTACAACTACCTTAATCGCTACTCTAAAATTAGCCGGCGCGAGTACACCGCAAAACGTCAGTCTACGTAGGTCCCTACGAGTCCCTAATATTAGAATTAAAACTGCCATCTCCAAAGTTGCTTGTTGCCCTCGTATATCGTCGTTCACTTCACCTCATGTCACTCGACTTCATGAAACTAATCAATAATCTGCAGTTTTACTTCGACGCGTTTGAATTCATCAGTTCAATGGATCGCATTACTGTAATTATATGCTTATCCTGTAATATCTGCAAAAAGATTATGAGAGCAAATGCAGCACTAAAACGCGAATCAGTAGCCGACATTATTAACGTTCGTCCTTCCGTCAACTGTCGCGACCTCACTTCTATGCTATTCCTCGTGTGAGCAGTATTCAATACGCGTCTACGAGCACACGCGCACCTGCTGTCATTCGGCACACCAACCGAACGGGCGGGTGGTATTATCATATATTCCGCGGTGATTGCCGCGTCTGTTGTCAAATGGCTGCGACCGAGCGAGTGACCCGACTAGGTCAGGTGTTTCCCTCCGAAATCAGAGGGAATTTGCTTCAGTCGTGTCCAAAGGAATCGACAACATCGAGACGCGTTGCCAGGCGCCTTCACCCTGGTTGTCCCTTCTACGACATACTATTTGCCAACGGCGTCGTTGCTGTGACCAAAGGAAGAGAAAAGCTGAAGAACACTATAGGAAACTTGTTCACTTTCTTGCTATGAGAGTTCCGCTTAATCAGCCAATGGACAAATCCCCACACGAACAACAACACCAACAACAACACAGGACTATACGAGGTTTTCCTGAAATGCTATTGCGATTGACTGCTCCACCTATTGTAGATCCATTCGAGTGTGTCTATCTCGACACATCATAAGTGGCAGGTTGGCATACTTAAGTGTGGCGCACTTCGACTGTTATGTTGCGCTGGATCGTGACAATGCCGACAACAAAAATGCTTTGCCAGTTTTAATATTCATATTATTATCAGGCATAAAACTGCGTTCACTTCAAGCAGCCCTGTCGTCCTTGGACAAGGAACACCTCGCTGTGTTTTCGGTTTCGGCCATCGAGGTAAGTAACCAGCGATGACATCAGTTATGACATCTCGAAAGTGGCGGCTGAAGGTGGAGAACCGTAGAACTAGGACGGACTGTTATAGCGATGCGCCCATACGAATACAGCTATTCTATGACAGTAGAAAATCCAGTCATTTCACAAATTTAAGGAAGAGGAAATTCGAATTAATGTTGCCGATTGATAATGTATGTAATATATTTGCCAGAAAAAAAGCTACACATCAAACCATTAGCCTAATAAGATTAGACACATTTTTTTTCGAACTACTGAAAACATAATCATGTGCTCATCATAGGAGATCTGGCTGTGTATAATTCTCGGTTCTGCTATTACGATTATCAATTATATTTCATAATAACAGCGAGTCGTCGTACCAACGTCGCTTAAAGATAGCCTCGTTGGTCTCTTCATGATTGACTTAGCAAAACGGCCGGCCACTGGGACTGGTGCTGTCGAATTGTCATTGTCAATTACTCTATTATCTATATTAGCTGTATTTGGAATAGAATAGAAACGTTTATTGTATTAGTTATTTATTATTATTTAGATTGAAAGGGTACAATGCTCTGCAGAGGATAGATTGTCTTTGGTAATTAACTATTAGGACATCACAACCCAACAGTCTTCCTTCTAGATTAGACGAGACTAGACAATAACAAACATCATAACAATAAGCTCAGATTAATAATTAATATATAATAGAAATCATGAAGCGTGTCGCCCAAATATTGGCCGAGAACGATGCCTGCTGTGGTGGAGCCACCAACCAACCACCGCACGGCGTTCAATGTTCAATATGTACTCACTCAGTCACAATACTACAATGTAATGTCTGTAGTGAACACTGTGGCCGGTGTATAACACCAACTGAATCTATTTGTTGCTTGCTCCAGGCACCGAAGCCGGTGGCACTCCACAAACGTACATTCTCCATAATCCGGTTTTAATCTATAATAATTATAATAGTAATTAAGTGATAGTTAACAAGGACTCATTTGTAGCTCCTTGCATGAATATTTAATTATAATGATTAACTGTATTTGATGCGAATTCTCTCTCTCTCTGTGTAATAGCAACTAGCCAAATGCTATCACCTACCTTCCTACGATTTCATCCGAATGATCATCTAAGCTAATACTTCGATTATTAATTCACCTTCTATCAGCTTAGTAGTGCTCAACTCACTAGTTCATTCAAATCTATTCGTTTAGTCAGAACATTATCATCACTTAGACATCTATATCACCTTCGTCGATGTTTGGCTTAACGCCACGGGATTTGCTAGTAATACCGTTGGTGCAATCTACTTCTAATCTTGTTACTCCTAGCGGTAGTGGTTTATCATAACAGAATCATAATAATAATAAAAATAATCATGATAACAATATCGATAACGACGCCGATAATAATTCAACGTGAATGAATTCGATTGTCTCGAGTTGTGTGTCTGTGTGTCATAGACAGCAGCAACTCGATTGTACAAAAAATCAATATATTCTCGCGTTTCATCCCTTCATGGCCCTCTGAATCTCCTGAAAACGATATAGATATAAGGAGTAGATGCCGAGACGATATTTATTAACTAGTTGGAGTTACAGGTTTGTGCAATTACACACTCACAAAGACACAACAATTATCAGGCTGATAATGGTAACAATTACTCAAAATCGAAATAGGTATAACATGTGTCGATAAATAAATATACTTTTCAAAATAAGCATGTAAGGCTATTACTTGTAGTGGTAACAACAGACAGTATCACCCGCTCAACTCAAGTATATATAATATATACTATACTATACATGGACGTCAAGCCAACTGTAATGACCGCGCGTCGACGCGCTCTGCGCGATATATGGAGGGTATCAGTGCAATGTCCTCAAAACAATAGGTTAGGTTCCATCTCTATTTTAACATAAACAACCACACGTGAAGTGGAAAAACTGTTGCCAGCCTGCGACGCCTAACATAGTCAATTAATTTGGCGGGTAATCCATTAGTTCACGTGTTCGATAGAGCCTTGGTAATTTTGAAAAATTGCCAAGGCTTATACCAAATTTAAAAAAATTACCAATTTAAAAAATAAATTAAAGATGGCTGTTAATTTTAGGTTCCGATAAGAATTACTAGCGAATTTCATCGTATTTACTTGTACGTGGAACTATGCATGAAGCATATGAAGAGGCAGATCTCTGAATAGAATTTACAGCAAAAATACTCCCATGGTCTCTATCTTGGTTCAAACACTCAAAACATCCGAAAACGACCGTCAAGTTTTTATGTTCCCGGGCCACCAAGCTGTTTCATTTACGCATAATTTTTGAGGTCATCTTCGTAATTACCTAGAAAATCGCTATGCTCGTGCGATCAAACATGACGAAAATATACATGACCTTCATCGGTAGAGTTTCCACGTCAAATTCTACGTGTCTCAATGCTCAAATAATGAACGCTACTTGATAAATAATTATACCTTGAAGAGTGAACGATGCATTGCTTGAAATTGTCTTCCAGGCTATGACTAACTGACACGCTGTCGGCTACCCATCTTAATTTGTGAGTTTCCGAGGATTAACAGCAGCAGCAGCACCAGTACTCCAGCCAAAATAAATATCGTTCACATGTTCAGCATTCTTTGCAAATCGGATCCAGCACTATCAACTATCGATGATCCACTTTAGATGTAATCCCAATGTTATGTCATTTATTCTGCTTGCAATATTTTTCTCACACTGACAACAGTCACTAGACTGTTGATCTGCACAAACACACACACAACAGAGATGGTTTGTTAGAAAAAACCAAAAATGCTTAAATCAAATCAAACGATTTCAAATCGCCAGCTGGTTAACATCGGATGCCGCGATTTGGCCTTCTTTATATCTTCGTAGAATTTTGTTGCAAAATCAATGCGTACTCTATCATTCCCACAACTCCTCAAAAAAAGACACTCAAACATGCTTAAAAGGACATCGTATCGTTGTAGTGCAAAAAGAAAAATATCGAAATTTAATTATATTTGATTGATTCTGATAAAACTAATCAAACAAACTTCTGAACTGTTTCCTCATCTCGATGTTCAAGGTAAGACAACTAGTCGGTTTGGCCAAAAGGGTGTGAGTGTAGTGTTAAAACTAGTTTCAAAAGTTAACAAGAAACGGATGAATCTCAACCTCCTCAGAATCGATGATTCGAGATCTCAGCTGCCTTACGATATATAAACTTACCAAGCCTGCTTATCACCTCGTATATTATTAGGTCCTAACACGCAAAGGCTTACCCCACAAGGCTTATGTATGAACTCGGACAATACCATAAATATGTTTGAAAACTAGCGAATACAATCTCACATGAACGCATTAGATTTAGTCTGCGCAAATACCCCCAAAAAACCTTTCTGGAGATTCTGCTGTTGACCTACACACCTCCCACGCTTATTTGTCTCTTTTAGTAAGGCGGTGCAGCTACAGTGTTTGCTCGCAGACTCCTGCTGCTAGTTACAACCTAGAACACATTTCTACTTGGTGCAACCATGTGTACAAGCACGTGCTACCAATAATAACACCACAACACTTCTCATCACATAGCCGTACTTTCGTCAAGTTATACAAACACTTGGCGTGTGATGGGAATAACGCAGATAATTTACAGGATTTCATACAAAGCTCTATAACGTGTTAACTTGCGTTCAGCTCGCATATATATATAATAAAGAAAACGACGTAAGTAAGCTGTTGACTAGGTAATTAACGATGTTGACACCTGAGAACTAATTGGCGAATGACAACTAGAATATCAATGCAAACGCGCAGATGTTCTGATAGTTTCCATTCTGAACGTCTAGCAAAGATATCGTCCTGGTGTTTACTATTCATACGCATTAGTGGGTATGTACATTTATTATATTTTCTCGATATAACTGCAGATTTTACGTACGCTTATAGGGATTTGAGCAACCCTTTCCCTAAGAATTCGGGCTGCCGCCTCTGCCAGTGCGTCTGAATGTAAACTTGTCATTCTTCATCAGTGGCTATCGTCATATGACTCTCACAACCATCGAATGGACAACTTTACGACCTTTACTGGACAACCACCTAATGTTGACCCGATAACATGTGCGCCACTATCCATCTACGATCGAATGTTTGGTTTAAATGAAAAGAATATTTGTTTTCTTTACTCTAATGACGTTTTAAAATCGATCCCTAAAATGGGTTATATTGGTTTAATATGAATATCCGCATCAGCATTAACTCTATACGCAAAAAAAAAGAGGATGCACGATATTTCAGTCCCATAAGTTGCCGATGGTATAATTGTTGAGTTTGCAAAGAACCGTGAGACCATTAAGAAATATAGTTTGTATAGGCACGATATAGGCAGAAACCACCAGAGCAAAATCAACGAAGGGAATATCCCGACAAATTGACACAGGTGCACTATGCTTAAGGGTCTTTGTCTCTAGATGGATCGCTGCCGTGTGGTGTGTATTTATATATTGGCATTAGTATAATTAAAACACATCGAAAGTGTCACAGTGACGATTCACTTTGACGATATTTTAATAAATGGGCGCTTCGTAAAGTCTAGAAGGTAAAATAATAATGACATCTAGTTGTTTACACAGTCACACCGTCAATAATGGGATTAATACTTAGGAATGTCTAAGCTTAATCGCATCAGCCTAAAACTGCTGCTAACTACTGCTGCAGGTTTCGTGCAACAAATCAAAGGTAAAGCTTTATTGGTTTATTAAAGGCGCTGCAATTTCACTATGCTTAAGTTCTCTTATATGTCACAATGAGTTGATACTAAAAACGTGCACCTCACTCCGTTAACTGTAACAATCGCCCCTGCCAAATTGGTTTTCCAGTGTTGCTCGTAACTTCAATGTGTGCGAATCAGGTTTGCAGGTCTCTTTCTCTCCAACGCCCCCCTGTTGTTCGTGCGTCCTTTCTTCCCGCACGTTATTCGTGGACACATAGCCCCATCCTAATCACCATCTACTTATTTATTTATTACATAATAAATACATCGGCCATCCATAGCGCAGCGTCTCCCGTTGACGCTGTCGCACTTGCCAATAGCGGTGCTACCATTTCCAGCAATGGTAGTGCCGCGGCTACAGCAGCAACAGCAGTGGCGGCGGCGGCGGCGACGGTGGTGGTGGTGGTGGAACTAAACTCAGCTCAGCTCAACTCAACTCAACAACTGGGGCTGTGACCGGCGGCCGGCGACCGCGTCAGGAGAAGCAACCGCTGCTGCTGCTGGTGGTGGCAGTTTCAGCCGGCTGCCGTCGGGGCATCAGCAATCGACGCTTGCTGCCGCCAGTTCAACAACAGCGGTAGCAGCAGCGGTGAGAAACAGGGAGCGCCGGCGGCGACGGTAACGCCATTGCCGCTGAGTGGTGGTGGTGCTGCTTCTGCTGCTGCCACAGCAGCATGAGTACCGGCAGCTGCGGTAACAACAGCAATGGCAGTCAGCGTTTCAAGGGGAAGCGGCTCCGGCTCCCGCTGTTGTTGTTGTTGTTGTTATTATTAGTATCGTCGTCGTCGCTGAAGAGTGGCAATAGGTAGTCAGTAGTGACTGCTGTTAGCTGCCGCGCGGCAGCAGTGGCGCTGCTGTTGCTCTTGCCGCTGGTGGCAGGGCAAAGGGAGATCAATGGCTGCTGAGCCGGTGGTGGCACCAGCGGCAACTGCCGCGGTTGCGATGGTATCATCATCACCATCATTCACAGCAGCAGCAGCAGCAATGGCCAGGGTTCATCCACCCCGCGTCGCCATCGCCACTGCGGCGGTGGCTGCGTCTGTTGCTTCTGCTGCCGCCGCCGCCGCCGCGCGCGTCTGTCCGTCGGTCTCTACACTCGTACCGTCACCCCGCAGCTACTGCCACTGACGCTCTCGGTGCTGCTGCTGCTGCTGCTGCGCCGGCGGTGGTGCCGACTACTGAGGAGACTGCCAGCATCAGCAGAAACAGCAGCAGCACCAGACAGCCGTCTTTAACCGAACTGAACTGAACCGAGCGCACGGCCACTGGCACCAAAACCAGCAGCAGCAGCAGCAGCAACAGAAACACCAACACCGAGAACATTTTGTACCACAGAACCAGGAACAGCACAGGACTATCCAAACATATAATACACAAACAGCCTAACATAGATTATAATTACTACAACTGCTAGTGCCACCACAGTCTTCACAAACCACGAAATAAGTTAAGAACTAATTTACTAAAAATATTTATTAATCCGTAGTGCTCAACACGATGCCCAATTTCTTTATTATATTAAGCATATTGTAATTGAGTTGATGTATGTACTAAGTTTAATCAGATCGCAGCATAAGAACCCACTTTCCAGCAAATTAACATCTGACACATCAGAAGATCGATGCTGTTTGCATGGATACCATACAGGACAATTAATCTGCACATTGCTGATTGTGTATTGTGGGTAGGTGAGTTTTACATTATATTATTATACTGGCTGTGGTGAACGCGGGCGGTGGGAGGGAGGTGACAATGAGACGCTGGTTCAACTGCCAATCGACCAAGTGGCGGCAAAGTGTCACTTGTGTACCCTTTGTGTTATAAACAATATCTTATACAAACGCACAGACACATATGTATGTTATTTCTAAACAGAGAAACCAACCAATAGCTAGTTAAGTAGATGAGTGAGTAGGCGCTTTTTTTATATCGAGATAGTCAGATCGATGCATATTATATGTATTTATGTACGTATGCCGGCATGTCTCAGTGGATGAATAGCAAGTGGAACGAGATTTAGCTAATATTTAGGAGGTAGATAAATGGATATGATTAGATGAAGGTATATGAGTATGATGTCTATCCTTCTGTATTCTTCTGCTTTTTTCTGTTCGTGCACTAGTGTATGTGTTCAGATAGGGCATATCAAATGTCGATGTGCATACGAGTGACTGACAACAGATGAATATTTTCTGTAGAGCCTGTTCACGGTCACCTACCGGTGCAGTGAGCGTCGAGGGGCCTGTGTTGTCCTGCGTTGAAAGCACTTTTTTGACGACGGCAACGATGATGACAACGACAACAACACAATGTGCACCAAGGAAGCAACCAAATACACACGCACACACTGACTTACGTATACATTCACTATTCCCTTACAAGCCGACGTACGAACGGCGACAGAGGCATACAGACACAATATATATATATATATTTGTAGACACTCTGTATACTCTCCACTGAGTATACTACTCCGGTCTCTATGGTACTTCTTCTTTGTGTATGTACTACGTGTCGTCCATACCCTGCAGACCCCTAGTGCAGGAGGTTCATTGGGAATTGTTGCGATACCCGCGATTTTCTTGACCATTTAAACATATATTAATATATATGTACACCATAGTAGGGGCCACAGTCATCGTGGTGCGACGTCACCGAAACCAGCACGCAGACACCGACACTGAGCCGAGAGAAGTTACGTTGCTGAAATTGTTGTTGTTGTTGTGGTGTCTCTTATTCCGATTGGTATCGCAGTGACAACAAGTGATGGACGGCGTGTGCCGTTTTATATTTGGTTCATCCGTTATCCGTTTCGATTACAGCCACGGCGCGGTAGACATCGACGAGGTTTACTGACGATAATCAGACTATTGCTCTTGTTCTTTTTCTGTCAATTTCGTGATGCCCACAACAGATTAATGCAATAGAAGACGATCCGTTTGCGACCATCATCAGTCACCGCTATATATATATTTATATATATATACTAACTCTTTCTTTACTAATACTATTTAGATAGATACTGAATATATACTATACTCTATACACTATCATAACCAGTATAGCAGTAGCAACAGTAGAAGCATGATCTTGCCCTTCACGAAGATCTACACTTCACAACGATGTCGATGTCAACGACGGCGCTGACAACGAAAAACAGCCGCATCATAACAATCACACTGATCACATTAGGTAGCTGGTGGATAGAGGGACACATAGACGATACACACATGGATTACTACTACAGATGACACCACCGGCACGAGGGGTAGTGGTTATTGTGATGATGGTACTTCTTCTTCTTTAGCTGCTGCCGCCTACCATGGCTGCTAACCAACAGCAGACAGAGCAGCCGTAGGAGCAGTAGGCATCGGTGGCCCTGATCTACCACCACCACCACCTCCTCCTACCTAGCACCAGTAACAGAAGTAGTAATAGTTGTGATAAGCACCACGACGACGACGGCGACTACGTTGGGGAACAGATGATGACACCGATGGACGAACTAAGTTATAGTACTGAACGTACTGAAGTCACAACAGCAGCAGCAGTCGCCGCTACTGCCGCCGTAGTAAATTGTAGTTGTAGTAGTAGTAGTCAGCTAAACCAAAGAGTAAAAAGGAGCTAAGCTGCGCTCCATTCCACTCCGGTCGGCCAACCAACCAACCCAACGAGGCGGGCACGCAGACCAACCAACAACCACCCGACCGACCGAAAGCGAGGCAGACAGACAGACAGAGAGACAGAGAAGGCAAGCAGGTCCTGGGCCCTTGCTGCTGCTGCTGCTGCTGCCGCTACTGCTCTGCTTATACAGACAGCGTAACAACTTCTGCCTCAACTACACTGCACTCACTACAACCACTCCACTGATGATGGTGATGATGATGCTGGTGCAGCCACTCTTGTCGGTAGCACGGCACTGCTGTGCTTTGTTGCTGTCGCGGCTGCCGCTGCTGCTGGCGCTGCCGCAACGACTGTCGCCGATAGTCACTCCTAGCTGTAACCCATAGCGAGCGGGCCAGCAGCTAATCGTTGAGGTAGACCTGTAGCCTCTCTCTACAATGTTTATACTCGTTGCACTGTCGTATGTATTGAGAGTCAGTCGCCGCCAGTTGCCAGCGCAAGCACACACACGGACTGAACTAGTCAGTCAGCCAGTCAGCGAACGACCGAACGAACGAGCTAGCCGCCGACAAAGCCGAGCTGAGCCGACATCATCACCACCACCACCACCAACAACAACAACAACCACTACGATCGTTGCTGCCGATGCCGCGCTGACGGCGACGACGACGACGAAGAAAACGACGACGGTGAGCAGCCCGCAGAGGCCAACGAGTGTTGGTTGTACGGTTGCTGCTGCTACGGCCGTCGCCGCTGACGCAGTCATTCGCTTGCTGGCTGGGACAAACAGACAGACGGTGGTGGTGGTGCTTGGGTGGATGGACACACGACTTCACCTCATCTACAACGCACTCATATCACCGTCAGCTATAGACGATGGCTCCCCGAGCGAAGAAGAGCAGACGACACCCTGAATCTTTGGCGGAAATTATGAAGACAACTACAGCATACATTTCACTCACCTACTAATTGATAGCTGACGACAGAAAAATCACTACATCATCTATGTGTGCGTGTCGTCTGCTATATAGCTACTATGAGGGGTCCTTATTATGAAGCAATGCCGTAAGTTGTACCGTTGGCGTTAAATGTTGGCCATGAGTGGTCAGCCCGGAAAATTGGATTTAGTGATCATTGAGCAAGAAAATAATGGGACACACAAGAAGCATGAAACAGATGTCCGGGACCTATCGATT
The DNA here is from genome assembly GCA_019614645.1 of Stratiolaelaps scimitus. Taxonomy (NCBI): domain Eukaryota; kingdom Metazoa; phylum Arthropoda; class Arachnida; order Mesostigmata; family Laelapidae; genus Stratiolaelaps; species Stratiolaelaps scimitus. The sequence goes on from JABWDB010000053.1 coordinate 839,603, forward strand.
CAATATGGACAGTTAGTCACCACTGAACAAGCCCCTACGCCCCATAGGTCTTAATAATTAAAGCGGACTAATAAATGCCGAACACCTAACCTTCGTACATTCAGTGCTGAGAGCGAGAAAAGTAAAGTTTGGTTTTATGTAAGGTGATAACTTCCTAGCAAAATTATATAGATATCTACGCCATGTAATCATTTATTTGCTTATCAACTGTACTTTATAACTTTCGGAACGGTGCTTTCCATTGAAAAACGATAAGCCAACCCTAACGTCAGCGAGCCAGCTTTTTGTATCGTACTACTACCGTCTGGCCATCACGCGTTCATTATTAGTCGTACGCTCCTGGTGGATGTCAATGTCGCGGCAAACCTTCTTGAAACCATTCACGGCAATCAACAGCAGAAGACCATTTTGTCACAACAACAACAACAGTAAAACGAAAACACAGACGGAGGAGGAAGAGGAGGAGATTCGTTGGCTTGCCATCACACCCCTTCCCACTTCTGATCCACGTCAAAGCACCCGGCAGCGCCAACGCCTGGTTGTCGTGGTCTTCGGTTGTTCACAGACGTCATCAGAGGGCGCCGAGGAAGAAGTAGCAGCATCGCTCATCGTCGTTATCGTCGTCCTGTTGCTGTTCGTCTATGTTTTTGTTTTAGTGTCAACGCCGGCACAGCCTCGCTGTCTTTTGGTGGTGGTGGTGGTGTTGTTGTTGTCTTTGCGCCTACTGCTAACAGGAGCATCCGATGCCACTACCGCGATCACAGGTCGATGTCGTGGTGTTATTTGTGGGCAGCGCTTGAGTAGTCGACAACGTCGTAAGTTAGCCATGTTTTGGTTCGTCCGTTTGCTGTTGTGACGGACCGAGTCAGCACCGTGATTAACTGCAGACTGGCTGAGTGACTGTTTTTAAACGCGTACCACAGTTTGTACGCGACAAACGTCTCACGATACCTGCAATATATACAGACACAATTCAATTAAGCACTTTAGTTAATTGACTAGTTTAGATGAGTGGCTGGTTTCGATATGCAAAACTGATATAGCAAAAACGAAAGTACGAAAGAGTGATATTTGCAAGTTTATGTGGCAGGTTTCGTATAATGAGTAGGCTTGTGTGCTTGTGAACGTGTGTGTGTATTGCAAAACCGCTGGAATAACAGAGTACCCCTGAAGAAACAGCAGTATTTTACTCCAGAGGAAACATTCCCGCGGAAAAGTTTCAAGATGAGTTCGCAAGGCTCGTCGAGGGTAGCACGGCCTTCTCCGGCGTCTTACAATATCGGTGTCTACCTTCCTCTGGTACTGGTAGCACTGACGGCTACTTCAGCTCTGGCAGGAAAAGAAGCAGTTGAGGTGTCCGAAGACAACTGGAAGTGGCTTTTGGAAAACGAATGGATGGTCGCTTTGTAAGTATCAATACAATCTCTAAACATTCCCAAATTATAATAAAAGTTCCAACAACTCGGCTTCATTATACAATACAATAACACTTTATTTTTATTCGTTGAGTTGCTGGCTTTGCTGTTCTTATACGATGTTATGTGTTGAGTCATGCGAGTCTCGGGGTTGTCTCGGAGTCGTGAACAAAGTGTCTATGACAGAGCAGAATAAAAACAACAAGAACATCAAGGCTATTTTGAGATGGTCTGACGTGTACTGTTATTTTATAATTTAGTTTTTCAACTCTAACTAATCACAGGTAAATTTTATGCTTTAGGAGCGTAAAGTGGTGTTTACAATTGTATCTACTATAGGTTACTATTATTTGACATTGGCTACGATTTTCTGAAAACACACTCTGTGTTACTTGGACTGTTTATATTTACAAGTTTCTGTATTCCATATTCATATGTTATGATTCACTTGTATTGAGCTTCAGATCGTCTGAATATTTCGTATCACTCAGATGGTGAATGAAACAACATGATCTACTGAAACCTGCTCCTTAAATTACTTATGTTTGTTAGTAAATATGTTATTAGGCTTGCGGGATATTACAAGTGATTTAGATTTGGCAACCCACTTTATGAGCTAAATGCTGATGTGTAAATTCCATCTGCATTTTATCGACAGCATCGTCAAATCAAAAACCCTATACCGTCTATTGTACATCTAGGATGGAGTTTTCGATCGAGCGCGAGTTCATTTCATGGTATTTGGTGTTTTTTAATTGCATACTTTTTTTGGCTGGTTCTTCAATCACAACTTAAGAATTTCGTTCGCGATGAGAACCATAACCGTGTGTTTCGGGTGTACAAGACGCAAGAACAGGCTAGCCGTCCGAAAACAACACGGTTTATTTTAATAGGGCATGTATAATCGACCTCGCAATTAACAAACAAGCTAGCACAAAGATTGCCACGGTTATTTATGTATTTTAGTTACCCTTAGTTATAGTAGTTATATTTCATATTATTCATTAGTATAGTAGTTATATTTCATACATACCCTCCTCCAATTCTAAGAAGAACCGTTCAAGTCAAACGCGGGTCGCTTTTAAACCGGAAAACCTAGACCAATTCAACGTTGTCATTCACCGGACAGTTCCAACAGACTCTTCAAAAACAGTGTTAGAGGGTTTACCAAGCAAATGGTTGCCATATGGTTTAAAATGTGAAAAAATATCAGACCAACGAGCTCAAAGATATCTTTGAGCGGAGTTAGAGATGGTTTTTGCAAGCGCTTGTTCCAAGAAAGGCATGAATTAAGTAAACTTGGATGCTTCCAGGTAGTTTTTCCATGTTGCATCCTTTACATTGCTAACTGGTTTAGAGAACCACTTCTGAATAACGTTTGATCTTTGTAATATCTAAGCTCGTTTAGTTGCAAAGATCGGGTCTGTGCAAATATGCTGTGTGAGGCTCCCATTCTAATATGCGTCACATATTTATTATCTCAGGCGATCGGCTCTATCTCGCTGATGAGAAATGCTACTCAGACGTTAGACGGCCCATAAAGATCAGGTTGTGGTTGTTATATTCCAAAAGATTTACTGCGCAACTGATAATACGATTTCTACGAATGGGTAGACAATTTATAATTAATATGATAATGATCAGGTAATAAACCATTAGTATCCTTATCTGGAAATTAATGATAGATCTCAAACGGGTTCGTCTAAAACACATTGAGGTAAAGTCTTTTTTGTCAAATAGTCCGTTAATATCATTTATTGAGCATTCTCACAAAATGCTATACACCGCTAGAGCCTATTTCGTATTTTGACAAAAAATATAATTCCCCAAGCGGTTTCAATAAAACTACTATCGAGTGTTATCCCCAGGGGCCATGTATTTCACTTTCTGTGTATTGCAACGCATATTAAATATAATGTCTTATCTAGTAAGCTTTGTCCTAGTAAGACACAATGCATTATTTGAAATTAGTGAATTCTTGAATACTAAGTTTTCCTCTTTTTTTGCATCGACTCTTAACAAAAGTATATTTTGATTTGAAAACATATTTCAAGTACAAGCATTAAGTCCACTCGGCCATAAACGCCGGATATGTACGCAGTAGTCTGGCATAGCGGATCACAATCCTACGATTCGATGCCAAATTGATTGACGTTGTCTTCAGGGCGTATTTCACGTTCGGTAGCGCTTCTGACCTCTTCCCACGCTTCGGCGAGGCCCGCGATCTTGCCCTGGCCAGAGGACATTGACGCGTCTTATACTATTCGGATACGATTTTGCTCGGCGAGAGCTCTATTTGAAATTGAGAGCCAGACAGTAATTCATTTATTTTAAGCACTCTACGTAATCGGGGACTTCAAGAAGGAACCAAATAACCACCTCATATGTTCGTGCTGTATAATATAAAATTATTATCGTAGAATCAAATATTTAAAAAAAAAAAGTTAAATTGTTTAAGTTATTTTGTTGTTCCCTAAAGAAAAAATACGGAATGTACTCACGAACACCAGGGCTGCTTAAGAAGATACATGTGAGTTCTTTATAGGCGTTGCTTGAATTCTGCTAAATGATCACCTGTCGGAGCAAAATTATAATAAAAAGAAATTGAAATCGTATGATATACTTGGCCATATAGACATTGAGGTGTACAGATGCAAAGGCATGTGTTAGGGTCGAGGGAAATTCACAATTAGGGGACACACTGAAAAGTCCAACGTAGAAATGAATCTCTCCCATCACATTAAGCTGTCACACGAACCTCTGCTGAGGAAGTGGACAGACTACTAGCTTCCTTTCAAATGACGCCAATACTCTTATAGTAGTGTCACATGTAAAAATGTGCTCATATTTCGCATTTAAAAATCGAACGTTTTCCGTGTGGGAAAGGTGACCTGGCTTGCCGATGTTAGCATGCTATGCGCATATGTGTGAACCTTCGCCTTGATTTACGCTTGGTTATATCTGACGTATGTGAATGCAGTAAAGATGTAGACAATGTCAACATGGCTAATCATACACACTCAGTGTAGTCTGGCCAGCTCGTTCACTGTTGAATGACACTTCAACTAGGACACTCCCCACAGGGGCCTAGCTCTCTGGTCGAGCCCGTTGGTGGCATGGTGCATTCGTATACGCCTAGCAAGCGGGCGAGACGGACGTAGGTGTACGGGTTCGATCCCCGCCGTGGCACATTTACGTTCAGGGGATCCACGTTACGAAGCAATGCTAAAGCAATACTGTGGATTATTAAATGTTGGCTGAACCCGAAAACAAAACGTATAGATTGAATGACGGTCATGTCTTATCATAGAAGCAAGGGAAAACTTGTCATGGAATGGAACTGTGGTTGACACTGTAGCCCAATCTTATGTCAACCGATCCACGCAATTATTCAATGCGGAACAGAACAAACTATGGAAATAGCCAACACTTCAAGGCTCCGTAATTTTTAGTCCCTTGGTTGGAATATGAGACTCTAGTAGTCTTGGATTTCAAACCTGGGCTTTTTTCTGGGCCATGGAAAACCGCCTTATTAAGGCCTTTGGCGATCCCGGAGTAGGCGAATTTCTGTTTTAGCATTTACTGCTTCGCTGCCTGCCTCGGCAGCGAAGAATCGGACAAGTTCTGGCAGTGATTTATTTATAGTACAAATATTTGGTTGCATTCATTTCACAAAAGCAATAATAATAATAATAAATAACCGCTACCCTATTTGGCTTTGGGGGTGGTGTTAAGTGGGCAAAGTTTCGTTAGGAAATGAATAAACCAGACCGTTTCTTCCTCCTAGAAACCACTGGGCTCCCTTTACTTATACTGACATAGTAATTATTTAATAATAATAATAATAATTTATTATAATTATCTTGCCCTTTGCCTTATCAACAAATATATCCACAGCAAGCAATGGTAATATATAAGGATACTAACCTTATATAGTTTATTGTCAAATTATAGTCACTTACTATCGGGTGTTTAAAGGAAATTGGTGAATGTTCCCTGTACGGTGGCGGTGACAGCGCTCGTTGCTAAAGACCACGGTAGCGTCCCAGAAACTTCGCATCAATAACGAATGAGTATTTCCGGGACGGACTTCACTGGGAACAAATCATTCGCCTGATTTTCCTCTTATTCACGCAACCAACCGATTGGATGAGCTAAATATATTTCCGTTTCTATTAGAGTGTAGTCATGCCTCAGCAAAGCGAGCGAGGCTGAGAATCCTTATTTCCTGCTAGCCGCTATGGCGCAATAGGTGATAATAAATTTAGATGTAAATAAATATTATTATTATTATTATTATTATTATTATTATTATTATTATCATTCTTTACAAAATATTATTCTGTTGACACAATGCATACGATCGATGTTTTTTTTTCAACAGATGCTATTATATCTATAAGGCGTCGAAGAAAGACATTTAGAATATGATATTCCTTAGATCTTAAGAAAAAATTTCCAGCCCGACTCACAGCAAACGTTTCAAGTCCGCGGTACTGCTTACAGCATTGCCTCATAAGACGGACCCATTCTTAAATGCAAATATTCAACGGTGGGGATCGAACCCGTTTGGGCACCTGCGTGTTTCCTATTGCGAGGCGTACGCGAATGCACCATCACGCCACCGAAGGGCTCGACTATCACTCAGATCTAACTCAATTCAAAAGCACACTTGAATTTTGGATACAGTTATTTACGTAGTTATTTAGATGTTTGGGTTTTATTTTCTCTTTTCTTTAACGCAAACGACTAAGCATACTTGATCTATTCTATTGCTGTTGGATCTGTATGATGACGTTTCAGTGCCGCCCCGTGGTGTCCAGCTTGCAGACGAATGCATGAATCTTGGCAGGAATTCAGTGACTTCAGCGAGAACAAGGGATTCACGGTCGCCAATGTGGACATCACGAAAAATCCAGGTCTCTCCGGCCGTTTCATGGTAACGGCGCTGCCGACGATCTATCACGTCAAGGACGGCGTCTTTCGTCAGTACCGTGGAGCCAGAGACCTCGACTCATTGATATCTTTCGTTGAGCAGAAAAAATGGGAGCACATCAAGCCAATCTCAAAGTGGAAACATCCGAGCTCATACCAGATGACCATCGTTGCTAAATTCTTCGAATGGTCGTACCATATTCGAGCTATCCACACGTATCTTGTCGACCAGGGCATCCCGTATTGGGCCAGCTATTGTTTGTTTGCACTGGCCACTATCATCATTGGAGCGGTCTTGGGTCTCATTATTGTCGCCTGTCTTGATTACGTCTTTCCTGGCAGGCCACAGGAGTACCAGCAAGCACCCGATGTCACAGAACGGGAGGCTAGCGACCTCGAAGAAGAGGAGCCTAGCCAAGGAACAGCAAAACAGGATAACGGTGATATGAAGGATGATAAGGATAAGGAGAGCAAGTCAAACAGAAAGAAGTCAAAGAAGATCGACTAAATCAGAATTAGATAATTGTCTGCATAGGGAAGGCAATCAAGATTCAGATGGAGAGTAGGAACAGTAGCAGCTAAATGTGAGCAAGGTAATCTAGCCAGCGTGCATGCTTGTTCAGGTTTATCAGAAACACGTTGACGACGTGTGCTTCTTTGTGTGTATGTGTGTGAGAGATAGAGAACGCCGTAATGTGTATGTTGTTATGCGATTACTGTGAACACTATAACACGCGATCTAAAACGGATAGTACTTTCGTATGACAATGTACTTTTTAATTTTGCTCTGGTTGCATGTTTGATTTGACCGAGGTCTCGTTCCCTGTTGGCATCGTATAAAATCAGAGCAACAATAGATAGTTTTCATTTCACTGGGTGGACATGCTGATGTGCTCTCTTTGAACTAATATAAATAAAGAGACAAGCAAATATATAATCAAACCACTACAATGAGGTACTTGATAACGGAGGCGGAGATAGAGGACTAGATTCCCGTTTCCAAGAGAGTTAGACAGAGTTCCCAATAAATAACCAATTAGTGTCATAGAAGAACTATAGAGCCAGTTAACAGGCATTACGTTTAAACGCCTCTGAGTGCTTGGTGCGGTGCGGTGGTGTCGAACATTCTGACTCTACTGTATAACCAACTATCCTTGTGTATAAGGCTTCAATAAAATATTTAACTACGCCTATAATTAAACGTGTTAACTACTACGCTACATTATATAATATAATATATATATATATATATATATATTATAGAATGTCATAATATAACCTAAAGCTACTACGAATATATCTATATACAGAGCAGATTATACTTAAGCGCTGCTTACTATGAGTTGGTAACTTGCAGTGCTGCCTCATCATGATAAATATATGACCGAGCAGACTTTTTTATATTATATGCACTTCCCGGAAATAAATCGATCGTCAAGGGCTTATTTAATAATATTATAGTTAAATACCTTTATATACGATGTACCGTTTGATTAATGTCGCTATATAGATATAAGGTGGGTTAATGCTTTTACGAAAACCTTTTTGTACAACGGTAGAATATTATATACGATTATACAGAAAGACGCCGAATCGATCATTGATGTGAATGAGAAATGAATGGCAACTGTGTTCCAGGCATAAATGAAAAAAAAAAATAAATAAAAGAAATGACTTGCGTATGTAATATAGTGCTACGCCGATCCACAGATTGCTCCAGAGTCTTCCATCATATTAGTTTCACTCAATGTAATATGTATACGCCTATCTTTATGAAGTGACGGACAAATTGATGATTTTGATGATCCCGATGGTGATGATGAGTTCCGATGATGATGGTCTAGACCAACAAATGAGACCTATTTGGTGGTCTAGATATGCATATGTCACACATACATACATATGTATGTAACCGATGACGAAGAATCAGATAAGGGAAGAGATAGAGGCGGCTGTCTGTCAAATATATATATATAGTCACTCTGTTGTTGAAATAAAACAATGATGATGATGATGATTACAACAATGGTTTTGTTAAATGTGTCTTTATTTTTACATTTCCACATATAGTTGCTTCTTCTTTCTCTCTCTCTCTTCCGTTCTTTTTACACAATGGTATGCCTATGAATGAAAACGAAATTACATAGTAATTGTGCATCTGCATTAATTAGTTCCATCGTCGGAGTTGAACAGCACTCGTCGTGAACATAACAACCATCAGTATCTGCACCCGACTATTGTTGTACATAATGGGGCCAAACAGTCAATTCAGAAGCTTTCCCTTGCCGTCGTTCCTTTCAGTTCAATGTAATTGCCAATTGAGTTTGTGGTAGATCCAATTCAGATTCGTATTTTGTTGGATCGGCCGATGGTAGACATCGTGCAGGCATAAATGAACAACTCGGATCGGAGTAAAGCTAAGAAAGAAATGGTTTCGTTTTAAGATGACGATGGTTAATGCTTAGAGAACACGAAATGGCCGTCGTAAACCACACGATTTCACGAGCGAGGTTCCTTTTAATTAGTTGAGTGGTGTTCTTTTAATGATTTTCATACGAAGGTTGTTCGCTTCATCCCGAGTCCATTGGTTCGTGTTCATTACTGCACCTGTTGCTGTTGTTGTACTTGCTGCTGAAGGGCCACAGAACTTGTTCCCTGTTGCTGCTGCTGTTGCTGTTGTTCCAGCTGTTGAATTTGTTGTTCTTCTTTAATTGCCTGTTGTTGTTGCTGCAACTGTTTCTCCTTGAGATTTTGATAGAGCGTAGCTTTTTTCGTCTCTGGATTAAAGCCAAGCCACATGCTCGTCACTGGTCTACGGCGCTGATTGTCCTGTATCATATCATATCATAATCAAATGTTTATTCTCGTATCAAACACAGTACAGGTGAACATGGAATCCACTTTTAGAACTTGACCATTAAAACGTCGTGGATCAATAGTGCAACTCAACCAGCAAAGCTGAGTAGAGGTTATAAGTTATATCTATTAAGGGCCTAAGTTATATTTATTAAGGGCCTAAGTTATATTTACTAAGGGCTGCATGAGGTTAAACAGCACGCACGCCAACCCTCAACATCTCACTTCACTAGAAAACATAAAACATTTTGAGGTATAGTTCAGGAAAATGTACCCGCAGATTCAGTTACCTTAATAAGTCCGAGCAATGAAGTATTTCCAAGGAGATCCGGCGCGACTCGAAGTTTTTTTGGTCGCTGGTCTTCGGACGGTGATGACGGAAGACCTGAAGTGTCTCCGGAGTAAGATCCGCTAGATTTCGATTCGGACTTCACATTTAACCCATTTTTTGGAGGATCACCTCCACCTAAAACGAATTCAATTATTTACAATAGTCCATATGAAAGACAAATTAACGTTAAGTAAGACACAGCGTGAAGATCAAGAGTTCACGCTGTCTCGGGAGAACTCCCCGGGAGATCGACCTCTCCTTTTCCAGTTCCTCTTACATCAGACGTTTCTCAGCAATTACGCGTACGACATTACTGCGAGAATTGCCGTGAAGAAAACCAACATCTCCCTTCTGAGACTATGACAGGGTTTAAACCTGAGACATAATCCCACCACTGGTCTATTTATCCAAACTGTGTCCCCTGTGGCCAGGCTAGTTTGTTTGCCGAATAGGCAGCAGACAAAGGGCGCGCGTCCAGCAGCATTTGCGGTCTTGTCCTTGAACGCGGTCAATTGCCGACGCTATTCTCTGTGGCCGACAGACCACGGAAGGGTCCGGCAGTTTGTCCATGCGTCCGATCACTCGCTTCGGTCCGCACTCTGACAAAAAGCTACCAGAATCCGTTGGGTAATAGACGGGAGCGGCTCGCTCTGCCAAATGACGTTATGACTCACTACCACACGCGCAATGACAATTCCCTTTACCCGGTATACAGGGTGAAGCGTAAAAATGAGAGTATATATTATAATTTGCATTTGTATTCCCTTCTAATCGATGACCAAAATGTTGTAAAGGGCTCGGAAATTGCTGGCATTACTTCGAAAAAGAACGTTGATGCAACAAATGTTGACTTGCAGCTCGACCTCTGCGATCGAGCTGTAGTTCTTTAGCTTTCAACCTGTATCATACCAGCATGGCTGATTATGTCCAATCTGCCCCAATTATATTATTTACTATTGAATCTACGAGTTGTCCTGTTCAATCATGAGTAAACGACAAATTTCATAGGTTGACATTGGAATAGAAAGAGAGCCGCTTCTCTCGTGTATGTAATAAATATATAATATAAGCAGACGCTTTTTGCATAGCTTTTGAAAGCGTTTGGTAGTCTTCGCTGTTCTGTCTAATGGTTCATATTCGTTCGTTGTGATGCTACGATTTTAGCGATACTGGTTTAAGAAAGGTCGGAGGTGTAGGTCTGCAAATTTCGCAAATTTTGCGAAATCTAGCTACTTGTTGCCAATTCCTAACAGAAGTGTGCCTGAATCAATGAATATCACTTAATTTGGGCTGTGGTTATGCTACTTATATTCCAACCTGAAATCTCAGGCGATCATTGAGTTATTCCACAGCCAGATCTTATTATAAATCATTCAATTAACCATTTGAAACTACGATTTTAAGTCCCATTAACTTGCCCCGCTGCAATCAAACGAATACATATATATATATATATTCTTAATTGCGGCGGCTGCTGCTCACCAGGTTGCACGTTATCTTGGGTAAATAGACCGGCAGTGGCACATGTCCTAGATTGCAGGTTCAAATCCTGCCACGGTCTCAGAAGGAAGGTGTGTATTCACCTCTGGACAAGTTTCGTAGTAATGGCGTACCACTAAGTGATGAGAACAATCTGATAGGAGAAGGGCACAACGAAACTAATTTAAGTTGTCCCGAGGAATAAATTTACTTGTTCACCATTAATTGTTTTTTAACTATTAGATTATTAGTACAATCACATTGTTAGAAGTAGAATTTGCCGAACGTTCTTTGATATACGACACATACCGGCTTCATTTTTTTCTTGAAAGCCGATAGATTACCTCGCGGAACGCCTTAAAATTCACTTGCTGGATTGCATGAGCTAGCCCGCCCTTATTGAAGAAATGCGCTAAGCGATACCGGGGGTGCGGTTGTTATGCGGACGTGCCCACACATTGTCGGGACACAACTGACAACTAAATGGATTTCTGACAGACACACAAGCAACCTTGAAAGATAATTTTTTTTTAATCATTTCTGAGCCACTGAGAGATATGTATGTCCCGTCATCGCTCAGGGTAGCCATCATGCGTAAGTGACTGACTACACGCATTAGCGGGAACAGAAGTCACCGTCAGCACCATCAGCTCACGATAGTGTTTAGTATTTTTGAACATGAAAATTATTTTTCACAGGCATGTAATGTTTTGACGAAGTGATCATATACTTAAATAAGGCATTCTATGCGCATTCTAAAGTATCTCGTCTCGATATAAAACAAAATTAAACAAAAAATACATTTTACTGACACCAGAAGGATATATGCAATGATTTCCTTTTGATTTATGGCATCCCTCTGCAATATTTAGTGTATTCATCTAAAAACACGAACTAACACAAACCTGCTCCACCGGAGTTTGCAACCGTTTGACCCGGGGTTGATGCGCCTGGGATTCCTGCATTCTGTCCTTCCGTTCTTCTACACTCAAGTAAGCACTCCAACACCTGCTCATGTTCTGCTGTATTACAGTATAACCGTAACAATTGCTCAAGTTCGGTCCACAAGGCCCTAATCCACCAGAAATTAGGCGAGTGAAAAAAACACAACTAGTAAAAGACAGCAGCAACTGTCCTTTGTGCCTAATTCATGAGAACTGACAGCGCGATGAGTTTAAAAGCCTTTCTTTATCTACTCAGCCAAGAAGATTTCATGGATGCTGTACTATTATATGTATTACCTAAATCATGGACTTCATCTTGTGTCGAGTGTTACTCGAGGTCGTGCGGGTCACATAAATATCCACCTTATTATCCTTCTATTGATATCGCTTTCGTTACCTGTAATGTTCCTCCTTCCTCGGTCCGCCCTTGCCAAATCGGCCACCTCCGAGACCACCAGCAACGGCCGCAACCGAGGAGACGGCCAGTGCTGTACCTTTAGCTTCCATGCTCACCAGATTAAGGATCACCTATAATGACAATCATTAATAAAAGTTTTAATGTTGTATAACGCTATGGTCGCGTCGAGTCGTCCCAGTTCAATTCAACCACGTGTACCCGGCAACAATCCATAGATAAAGAAAAATAGAAAAATGTATACCCCAGCTATCCCTGAAGTAATTACCTAAATTCAGATTCGAGGCTTATCATATGAGGGAACAGATGAACATTAGCTCAAAGAATGATGTCTTCGATTCAACCGAGTTTACAAATTACTATAGTTAATGGACCTAAGTTGATATCAAGGGTGCCAGCTATAAACACAGCTGGACATCTCTTCCTATTGAATGTAGAAGAAATCTAATAGAAGGAGGTAATATACCCTGCTTTCGGAGTCATAAATATCAATTACGTGAGATAGCCGGTCAGATCAGCAGGAGATGTTATGGCATCTCTGAAGAGAATCCTTTCTAAAGGCGCAATAAATACTAAATTTGATTAGACAACAACCTTTAGGTTATTGTTAGCACCATTTGTAAACAACTGTACATAGTTAAAAACAACTACAATAGCTTTGCTCCACAAAGAGATTAATCGTTCTCCAGTGCGCTGGTTTCATCGACAGAACAGATCAGGTGAAAGTATAATGGTTGCTTATGCTACTTCGAAGTATTGCCAAAGTGCTTTTATTTATGCACTATGGTTATTTTATTATTACATTATTTTTTATCTACCTAACTATTCTAAAAACATGTAGAGTTTCCGAACGAACTATTAGAGTGATTACCTCGGGAGTTTGAGAGAGATAACTTGGTAAATGAAACGGACCACTAAAAGGTTACGAAGGATATACATAACTGAAAATTCGACATTGAGACTGATTTATCATAGTGAAGCTCCTCGTATGACTCTTTCCGTTGTCTAGACATTAGTAAATATGAAATTACTTGCCTTCATATGAATAGTAAATGCAAAGCCTACTATTGATGTGTTTTCTAAAGCCTAAAAACGCTGCTCAGATCCACTAAAATTTCGACCTTGGAAATATTCGACAACGCCAACATATTCCGTTTATTCAAGTACGACTGAGTAAGGTCTTTCTAGTCAGAAACGCCTAACACCCAAGTGTGATACTCTGCTTGGTTGTAATCATTTCAATTAGATGCTGCTACCTCCAGAGTAAGCTTTGTGTTATGGGAGCTGCCCAAACTGAATGTATCAGCCATCCGTCTGTATGGAGGACGGTCTGGTGTATAAATTTCACATAAAATTCATTCAGATAGATTTTACGATTTACCTTTTTACATTCGATCACTTGATCTGCGGTGATCTGAGGTTTCACAATGATACTCAGCAGAGGTTCGAGATGGCTCTGGACGTTGTATACAGCAGTGGCACTAATTACCAGAGGCCAATATAGCGTTGAGCGATCAATTGCAGCTTCCGTCAATGCAAGTGGAGTGGGAGTGTCATTATCTCCAATGCAACTACCGCTCGATAGCTAAACGTTCGAAATATAGCATGTTATTTATATATTTATAAGTGGGTTATTAGTATTATTATTATTTATAATTATATTAATCATAATCCGGATTCAAATCCTTATGACGTTTATTGTAACTGAATGAGATTCCGACTTCTCGGAGCTCATTGACAACAACAAAGAATTCGTTATTGCTGTTCTTGTCTGGCGGGCACTCACCTTGGTCCCATGAATTTGGCTCCCCCCTCGAGGTTGGGTGTTGTAGGGTACGAGAAGATGTTCCTTCATAAAAAGACCAAAATCCGTGATACGATAGTCGGTCACCCGTCCTCCGCTACCTTCACTAATACTCGGTGGATCTTCCAATGCCGAACGTCCTGTTCCTAAGGTGTGAATGTAGATCTCTCCGCCATGACTGGCCAGCATATGACTCAGCAATTTCTGTATCGTTCATAATCAGAGGGATAAACATACTGACAACTTAGAGCCGATGAACAAATAACGCAACTGAAATGTCAAGTTCTAGTCAAATCGATTTTGAACTTACTGTGTTTTGCGAAAGAATAGCATCATTATGACGTTAAGACGAATCCACCTTGATGATACAATATATATAAAAATTATAAAATCAGCAGTAATGTGTGTTTATGTGTGTATAATCGACCTGTCCAGATTTTCTGGGTAGTTCAAGCATAACGGCTCGTCCAGTAAGAAGAAAGTTCGTTAGGCACGAAGATGGTCGCGAGTTGATATCAACAGGAGTTATCCGATGAGCTGCAGTACAGTGTTGAAGTTCCTGTGTTGGCGCTGTCCGCGGGGTACACCACTTCAGCGTTACCTGCAGCGATTTCCAACCGATTACTTCACTCGATTCGATTCAAAATGTTCCCTTATTTCGTTTTAGGATGTCTAAAATTTCACGTCATACACGTTAATTCCAAAGGGATCATAAGTGCTGTCGACAGTGTACCAAAGGCTCAATTCTGCACAATCACGTCATATCCCTTCAACTTTCTCGTTGACTTATTTGATAACTAAAAATGTTGTTTAGTTCACATTAGAAACCCTAAGAATCCAACAGCTTATCGTGCGCCGGCTCGACATAAGGCTCACACCTGAGAGGCACAACCGAAGCACCCTCGCTGTGCCGTAAGTTGTCACGATACCTTTGGGTTTAGTTAAGTTAGTTCATTTCCTTTAACTACAATGTGTAGTTAGTTTCCGCACAATGGTGGTGGGGTAATTTGAGTAATGACAGGCGGTACAGCTATTTATATTACACAGATAGTCGTGGATGGTGGATATTGACAGTTGACAGTTGGTAGATGTAAGTTTGTTTCAGGTTTTAGATAATTTTTGCACCCAGGCAGCGCCTCAGCAATTCTCGAGAAATACTCAACAAATGGACGACAGATCTTTCCTTATCTATATCTACTAACTGCATATGCGGCATTTCTTCATATATGACGCAATAACACACCGTATTCTGAGGCAATCCAGATCGCTCGGCGTATTTGAATGTTAGCCAGAATATACGGAACATTAGAGTACTTAACTAGTTATATCTACAAGCAGCTAACGACGCCGATAAGTATGTTGATCCATAGGCGGTTGTTAAACATACAAAAATCGCAACGATACTACTGTTTACGGCACTGTAAAGAGGAGGGATTGGACAGAACGGTGCAACCTCTGCTATATATTTCTGGAAGCGTGACACCGTAACTCGTTTACTGTCAAACAACTATTACCCATTTGTTTTGATGTGTTGATAAATGAGCTAATAAATGTCAAAATCTAACCTTACTGTGGCCGTTAGTGTCGTGTTTGCTTCCGTCCTTATCTTTTAAAAAGTCAGCATGAGCTGTCAGAGGATGAAGGAGCTCCACGTCATAATTTGCTGATGAGTTCGCATTCTGTTCCTCTTTCATGGGAATGCCTGAAGTTCGAAATCACAGCCACGAACACTTAATGAGTATTCATTAAGCAGCATAGCGCAATCTAGCAGTAGAGCGCAACAATCAATATGTTTAATACAATTTTCTTCTCCATTACACGCATGCTAGTTCGTACACAAATTACGATCTTGATGGTACGCATATGACCAAGTGTTCTTTATGACCAGAAGCATGGTGCGTGGTGCTGTGACTTTATTTTAACTCAGAAATGTATCCATATCAAATTATATTTACCGCCTGTTCAAGATCACTTGTACGAGACATGCGAACCTAAGCGGTTTATACTTGCGAGTATTATTATCATTATTATTATTATTATCAAAAGCTTCTCTGGCGTTGCTTGGGTCAAGTGTTACTTAATACATTGTCTTTAAATTAACACAATTCCATATTGATTGAGTCGAAGATTCCATATTGATCGAAGATAAGCAGCCAATTACTAACCAGTTACGGTGGTGATAGCTAATTCGTAATGATTTTGCACGAGTTGGCAAAGTTTCTCCGAAAGAAAGTATCCCGACGTAACCTTGTGAGTTTCAATTGCAAGCAAGGGACTATTGTACAAACGGCGGGTTGGAGCGATAGAGATTTCCTTAGAGCCTGGCGATGCGTGTATTAGTACAATTTCCACTTCATCGAGAGGAATCTGTTTATCATCCTGAGAGGCCACCTTGTTCACGATATTAAGCGTCGTAGCGAGCTTTTTCTCCAACTTCAAGATCTGTAACAGTAACAATAAATATATCTTTACAATTAATAAAATAAAAAATAGAATCGTACTACTAGTGCCGCGCTGTCGTTCCAATTTTATTTGTATACACAGAACCAAGTAATAATAAAATAATAGCGTAATTCGAGAGGTTCTAGTCGATTAATAAATGGCACATGTACGCTCGAAATCGACTTGGTCGTCTTATTCACAAAAATCCCGTCACTAAAATCTTATTTCTGCGTCTCGTTTTAAATTATTCGTCACCATACAAACGGTGTTAGACTCACGTTGACAATTCAACCTTAACTTTATTTGTGTTTTCAAACACATGCCGGTAACAATACAAAGTTGTGTTGGAAGTGTTCAATAACACAAGTTATTATTATTACTTTTTAAAAGAAAGTATGCAATATTGGCATGGAGATGTTTCAATGGCTTGTGATCTATATAGAGGCATTTCTCATGTGACAGATTCTCCTTTAGTAAACAGTAGACGACCGGTGTATGTGTTTCGTTACACATACCGGTAATGTGCATGAAACATCCACTCTCTAAGTCAATTACTAATGCAAATTTGTGGCGTACCACGAATAAAATGAAATCTGCGTGTAGTTGTATAGATGTAACCTCAAATGGGCTACGTATGGATGTATATATTTAAATACAGTAGTGCAGAATGGGAAGACTTCACCTTGTGGACGACAAATGATGCCGGGGTCCTAGGACAAAAATGGTACTGACTACATTTGTTCAACAGAGCGTATGATATGCGATGGCCAGGTGCACTTTCGTGGGCCAGACATCGAAATTGTATCCAAGATTGTTGCCCAATGTAGTCGGGGATGCGTTTCGGTTGGGTAATGAGCCCCTCATCTTACACAAGAAACTGGCTTTTACTGGGTGGAAAAAAGCAGGAAGGTTCGGAAGCACTCTAATTCTGTCCACAGGGCCTAACAAATGCTCCCGACTAAACGCCAGCACTCCACCCTGCTCCGACCCTGTCCGTGGAATGGAGAGGTCCCTCCTTCTTTGATATCATATCCATATGTGCACCCTGTATTCTATATATTCTTAGGTAATTGGTGCTAGCTTAACCGCAAGCTTAATTTGTCAGGAATTGGAACCTAACTCGGACGACTTGAATTCGTAACAATAATGTACTAACTTACCTCGGACTCTCCCTGCAGTTGTGTAATAACTATAACTCTGCCTTTGTTCGAAACCTCCCGATCTGCTCTATCCAGATCTGTTCTACGGATGTGCTGTTCCTCCGACGGTTCACATAATGTTCCTAAAGCCATTTCCACTGCCCGCACAATGTCCAGCTTGTTTCGGGAGCTGGCGGAAGGCGGTGGGATCTAAAAGCAACGAACACATAATAAGAATTATACGTATTTTTTACATATACCGTGGTATATGTAACAAAATAGGACATGTGAGAATATTGGGCAAGTAACTTAGAGGTGCCGTGTTCGATCATTCAGGAAGATTAGTACATCGAGCATGGACACAGACCTGCAAATAGCCTCCACAATTTCGTGGAACCCATTTCATGGTGAAACCTGTGTATGGCTAAGCGAATAAACGCTTCCAGTTGTCTTATCTTCAGGCCGATACCTCAGAGAACTGTTGGGCGACGTTATTCCTCTATTTTGTCCCATTGATGAAAATTACTCCAGTACGGCTGGGTTCGAGGAAGATTGCATCTCCATAGCAAATAAGGAGCGCGAAGTTTGACGTGAAGTGGGCTTGACGTTTGCGAGAGGTCCGATCACCTCTCAGGCAACGTTTAAGGAATGACGGTCAAGCTCGACCAAATTCGATGTAGTGAGATGATCCCATATCATCTAATAGATTTTCCCGGCCCGACTCACAGCCAACATTTAAAGTCCACGGTACTGCTTTCCTCATTGTTTCATAAGACGAACCCCTTTGAATGCAAATCTGCAACGCTGGGGATCGAACCCGTGCCCCTACGTCCGTCTCCTCCGATTGTAAGGCGCACAAGAATGCACCACGCCACCGGGTTCGGCATCCCATAACATCTGAATTCTATATGACGTGAGGCCGATACAGATTAAATAAGCGTATTGCAGTCTTTACAAATAAGGAAAGGCGAGCCGCGGCCATATGCCGGTTGAAAAGTTTCCTTGTGTGGGCTGTCTTGACAAAAAACGTGTGCCGTTTGGGATATATAACGGAGTGGGATAAAAATCCCAAATACTCAAGCTCCACGATGCATGAACCATAGATGTACTGAAATGAGGTTAGCGTATTTCAAACTTATAAACCGAGCATTATCTAATATGCTGGACGTATTGTTGCGACTTCGTTCCATATTAATATCGTTAGTCTAAACACTTCCAATAAATAAATAATAAACTTTTTAATAATTCTGACCTTTGCAAACGCTGTCATTAGCTGTGCAACAGTTTGCTCCTGCCAAAGATTCAGAAACCGCGAATCTTCTTCAACGCCAATAACAAAACGTACCAAGCGACCTGCAAATTCAAATTAATATCGAACAATTAAAGGCATATTTATAATTTGAATATTTTACGAATCTAGACGACCTGATTAAATGCATAGGTAAGCACGACAGCAAAACGCGTACCTTGTTATCTTTACCAGAAGTTTCCTTAGCTTACGATTGCTCATAGGTCAATGCAACGGCAAATACATACCCGATGGATAGATATCCCAGACAATGCGGCAATACTCCACCGCGCTTTCTACAGCGCAGGTCCAGAGGCTCTTGGCGATGGGGGCTAGCGGAATTAGAGTTCGAGTCTTCGTAATCTGGTCGACGTCAATTGGCTGTTGGCAAGACACTGCTAAATCTCCACCGCGATCGAGTACGACAACGGTCTTATGAGACAGCGGGAACAGCTCATTTGATGATGCTGATGATGACGATGCCATTCTTGCCAACCGCAGAACAAGAAGATGAAGTCGAGAAGATACTCATACACAACCTGCTGCGCTTGTACAACAACAACAACATTCAAGGATGAACATCATATTTTATCATGTTCCATTGGCCGGATATTCAATTCAGAATCGATCAACGATATATATATGATCCCGTTTTTGCCGTTTGTTTACTGTTCTCACCATTTCCTTAGGCATATTGGTTAGTCTAACACAATTCCATGTGAATTAGTGATGAAGTATTATATATATGTATAAATTTGTACCTTCTATTTAAAAATTCCCTCTTCTATATTCTGTTTACTGCGATTGTGCTAAAGTCACGTCAATTATGTGTCAACACCACATATTCACCTCAATACATCAGTACTTGTAGTTTTTCTTTTGTATCAAACACTTACAGATCACATAAGTATGCCTCTTCTCAAATGTTGAACGATGTAGACAATCCACAACTATATAAGACATTTATGTAGTTCCATTAATAAGTAATACTATACGCTATTATAAATAATTATTTATTCCTTTCACAATTAGTGCTATCCACTCTTCTTCTTTCGCGAGAAGACACGTTTGCCGGTGTTACATGACGATGAACGTGTGCTAATGAAACTACGTGGGATATTCCCGCCAAAATTCTTACTGGCGAAAATGAACGTTGTAAGCGATTTAGATCGACGATTGAATGTCACAAATGGACCGTTGCTTTGGGTCGCTATACGCTTAAATTAACCAACAAACCCAATGACAATATTTATGATCAATCTCCTCCACAAATGTCAGAAGGAGTAGGTCTGTATGTAATCAGCTGGTTAGCGAAGCTTCGAAGTTCTGTTTCGATCCAATGTTTGTTTATAATGCCGACACCGAAAGCTTGAGCAGACCGCGAAAACCCACACACAAGCAATCACATACACGTTTGTAACTTTTATAGGTGATACCCCATCATTATAACATTTGGCATAGTGGGTTTAGAAAACTTACAGGATAATTAGCATGATGATCTCGTTAACTCTTTTAGTTAAACGAGCAATCGGATACATTTCGCTACGGTTTACTTATGTCTCGACTATAAAATGGTTACTGTTGAGGTACTGAAATAGAATACAAACATGCAAACTCTACAGATATATATATATATATATATATATATATATCATATATATATCATGAATCAATCAGTCTCCTGTTAAAACCGATCCAAATAATAAACTCCAATTGCTCCCACAGTCTTAGAATAAAGTATTTGTTTTCGTCTCATGCCACTTTTATTATTATACTGCTGTATTGCTTGGTAGCAGACGGGATCTTCAAGTTTGTTGATAAATAACACTGGTTGGATATCAGAAGCACGTGTGCGGCTGTGGCAAGTTGGTTGCGAGAACCTTAGCGAGTTGCTCTATTGTTAAACTCGTGCTCTCATTATTTGAATTTTAATTGTTCCTTGTCGTACACTAGTAGTACCAAAGGATTCTGAGTTCGCCGTCAGTCCTGCGGCGAAATAGACAATGACTCCAAAAGTCAAGAAAGCTGGTGTCAAGCGAAGAGCGTCAAATGTCGATATGTCACTGCATGAAGATGAGGCTGAACGTAAACGATTCGTAAGTTGAACAAAAATGAATGATTGACTGAGAATGTTTTTAAACACTTGCATAGTATGAAAGTCTTTCTATATCTATCCTATGAGACGGACTTTGTGGGAGACATCACGGGTAAAGCCTATTCGCAATGCACGCTAATGACTAATGTCGACAACCTGAAACCCGCCCTAGTACACGAGGCAGGGCAAATAGGTATAAATGACTTCGTCATATGACTTGAACACATTTAGTATAAATGAATAACCTACACATTCGAAAATGATATTTCTGTGATTTAAAGCATTCGCTCCACGCGTGTGTTCTTTTTGCTTCGTGCACGTCACAATTCTATAATTAGAAATTTGGTACTGAATCCTCATTCTTTAACCTTAGCTGTAAAAGAAATGTATCGATCTCTCGGCGCTCATTTTAGGTAATTTTCTGAGTAGTAGCAGCCCACTCTGAACGATTCCTACTACCTGGGCCCATGGAGACCACATTATTGTTGCTCCATCTCAGAGTTCAGTATTATTGTACAGAAGAAAAGTTTCACAGGCAGAGTTAGTTCGTAGTCACATTCTCAGTCCACTCATTAAGAGAAAATAGCGATATAATGAGTGTTCCAGAATAATTTTACAGTGGCGTCCATTGACTTGGATACTAAACTCGTTACCTATTATTATTTTATTCTTACGTGCGCAGAGTGAAGTTGTGGAAAAGCGATTGAAGCTGGATGATGCGATGTCCAGGCGGTCTGCCCGGATCGCAAGAGAACAGGAAGTGTCGAAACACCGCGGCGTAATTTACATCGGTCACATTCCACATGGGTTCTACGAGGATGAACTGAGGAAATACTTTTCACAGTTCGGAGAAGTTACTCGAGTTCGCGTATCCCGGAGTAGAAAAACTGGTGAGAAAGGCGACACCATTAACTTGAAATTCGCTCAATTCCTTCTCTCCCTATGTCGGTCTATATGTTTGTGTTCACCACTCCATACGGAGAAGTCACGAGTCAAGAGCGTTGGTTCGGCTTACTCCTATAAATGCAAAAACGAAGTTATATGCTTTACATTGTCAGCTAAATTAAAAATGTTGGTGACAGAAAGTAATTTGAATTTATTATCATCTTCCAGGTGGCTCACGTGGCTATGCCTTTGTTGAGTTCCTTCATGATTCTGTAGCCAAGGTAGCTGCCGACACAATGGATGGCTATTTGATGTTCGAGCGCTTGTTGAAGTGTAGTGTAGTTCCCAAGGAAAAGGTATGTTTCAGGTAGTAATGTTATGTGTTATTACTTGATTTCTAATTTTTTTAAATAGAAGAAGTGAATTTTCATTGGTAAGGTAATTTATAAGATATGTCCTTCGGCTCTTCTGGGGTACCCACTGAGTTTCAGGGCACTTAACTTAGATTTGTTGAATTGCAAGGGATTAGCTCGCTTAATATGTGTACAGTTTGGTACACATATTAAGCGTTAGTTTATCTTCGATAAACAAACTCGTTTATCACTGCAAATTTTATTCAAGTTGTATTGTTTTTGAGAGATCTAGAACGAGATAGACGATAGAGGGATATATATTTGTGAGATCTAGAGCGGAATATGTCAGTTTTGTGGTATTTATGTTTCATTTTCTACAGGTGCATCCTGATATGTTCTCTCCGCGATTCCCCTTCCCATTGAATCGTGAGATTACCCGCACATTCATCAATATGGAAAGGACAGAAACTCGAGTAGATCGAAACAAGGAACTTCGCTTATCGCGTCTCCAACAACAAATGGATTCGCTTAAGGTGAGGAATCGTGTCTGCACATAGATGACAGGATGAAGCGTTATATATTGAACAGATGGGCCATGATATATTTAATAATAATTAACGCTTTATTTCAAAGGTCGGTTTAACAAAGTGTAAGTTGGCTGCCATGTGTTTGCAAAATAGTCTCCATATATGGAGAAGAAACAAGCAATTTGAACGTACAACGCTTTCAAATAATGAAAAACTACGGCTTGTAAAGTTGGCAGGTTTATTCCCATGATGGTAATTGACAGTACATATCTATGACTGCTGTTGAACGATGATTAATCTATCGAATGATGGGCCTTCGATAATTTGCGAGATACACCTGTGATTTATGAGCAGCTGTTCCCCCCTCAGCTGTTACCCTATCTGACAGGCCTCAGCCCCTCAGGTTCGATTTCGTTTGTGCAGCTAACGAAATCGAACCATGACTCATTCATTCATTTGGTCATTTTATTTCAGGATCTCGGAATCGCGTACAACGTAACACCAATCGGCTCGGAAGTTTCTCCTAAGGCTGTTAGGCCTGAAAAGCCGGTGATAGTCGAATCTGAAAGTAGGAAGGAAAAACCGAGGGCTAGTCGGGGTTCACCCTCTGCTGCTTCTGCTGCTGTTCTTGTGAAAAAGAAGAAGAAGATAAAGAGGACAGTCTCTGACGAGGACAGTGAACAACACATCCTGCTCGTAGATTCAGAGGATGATGAGATTGAGTTCAAAACTCCACCTCACTCAATCCGGAAATTGAAACCGCACCCGAAGACTGCCCCGGTCAGCAAGTCACTAGAAAAAAGTATCACCAATCGAGTACCTAAAAAACGAATGAGCGGAACACCGAAACGATTCAAGAATGTCAACAAATAAATGGGCTTGTTTATATTCAGTTAGCCATAATGGTTGTCTTCATTGCGCTGTTTGAGGAAACACTTTATCAGGAATCTCCTTTAGGTGGTCGTTACGAGTCCGTCCTGGTATGGCGGCATAGCATTTCTCTTCAATACGTCTCGTATAAACCAGCTCCGCGATGTCGCGTCTTCATTCCACGTTGGTTTCTCTTAACAAAATTAAAGTACTTTATAATCGTACTCAAGAATGACAAGGTTTTGGCATCATTCCCCCTCGGGCCAGCGTCATTACAT
Organism: Stratiolaelaps scimitus; assembly: GCA_019614645.1. NCBI lineage: Eukaryota > Metazoa > Arthropoda > Arachnida > Mesostigmata > Laelapidae > Stratiolaelaps > Stratiolaelaps scimitus. The sequence continues at coordinate 863,659 of JABWDB010000053.1, forward strand.
GAAGTGGGATGAGTGTCGACGACAAAGGTGTGACTTTGCTTTTTATTTGTTGATAAACGCATCTTAATCATAGTTTGAGCATTGTAAAGATGCGAAATACGTACTTGAAATGTGGGCAATGTTTTTTCGAGATTTAACGTATTTTTACCCTTTTACTAAAATTTATTCAGCTGACTCTCCGCTTTATCTTCACGTTTTTTGATGTTGATACAAAGTCATTTTGTATCCACAAACAGTTACATTTTTTTATATAATTTCGGCAACAAGATCTAGGTAGTAGCCTTGTCTAAACTCTGTGAATTAGTCATTTGGACTTCTGAAGAGGTGTAAGATGTTTGATTAGCTGTGTGCTCTATTGCCACAGCAGATACCATTTAGCACGGATGATCATATTGGCGCGCTAACATTAGACAACTGTGTTAGCGAGCCGGTTTGCGGCTCTAAGACAATATCAAACCGGTGTTCGCCTTAAGTCTCTAAGAGTATAATTAATCTGACCAAAGCGCATATCAGGTGACATTTAATAATTTCTACAAATTTCGGCTAGGAACTAGAATATTTTCTTGTTGCGAAGTACTTCCTGTTATCGTGTCATAAAAATGATTTCACTAATTATGCACATTGTCCTTGTTAAAAACCTATTACTGTATGTTCCGCAGCTATGAGCGTCATCAAATATACGGATAATCTAAAGGAATTTTCTCGGGCAGATTTTCAGCCAACATTCATCGTCCGTCCGTTTGCTTTCGGCATTGTTTCATAAGACAGACCCCCTTAAATGTTAATGTGCAACGGTGGTGATTGAACCCGTATAGCTACGTGTCTCGTTCGGTTGCAAGGCGCACACGAATGCAAGATAAACAAATTTCGATATACAGTACACGACAGCACACATTTTTCAGAAGCGTAGTTCATTCGTATCTGACTAATGGGCATCTTGTAATGTGAAGGTTAATTGCTGAGGCCTGCCACATGGGGGAGAAGATAAGGTCAGCTCACAAAAGCCTTGTATAAAATCGAATCTCGTTAACCCACACAATTTTCGTCTTTTATTAATGTCCCAATTAGCGTGACGAATTTATTCACTTGATCCTCCTTTCTGTATCTCGAGCCTTCAGGTCCTCTGATCTTCGAAGATCATTGGTACATTATACATCATGTTTCCCGTATTGTCGGCCAAAGCGCTGAGCAACCAGAACAGGTCTGATTAAGAGTATTTTTTTGCCAATCAATTATAGAGCGACGTTTGCTAAATTAATTCGTGTCGACAACATTCGACGAGCAAAGCAGATTAGCTCGACTTTGAAGAAATACTCCATCGTACTTCGAAATTAATTGCACATTTTCCCATATGGTATCACTAGGTAGGCTCGATATAGATTATAACAAACCAACCTGCTTGTCTAGTAACCCTGAGTGAACACACTGTAGTTTTTGCCTCGACTACTCGCCGACGATTTGGGAGAACTGAACAGGACAGGCGGCTTAGGCGACAAGTTCAAGAGGAGTAACCCCGCAGGGTGGTCTTGAAAGGGAGACCTGATCTCTTGAAGTGTTGTGTTCTCCTGATATCCTTTTTATTTAAGCAACGAGGAACTTGCCTGCTAATAGGGGGTGCTACCTCTCCTGAAGTCCACATGTTTATTTGAAGAGGATTGAAAAATACATTACAAGGTTGCTCAGGAGCATCGAAACTTGCCGCCCCGACCAAGCTGAACTGCTCTGCCAACTCCAGGTGAAGCTCACAGGGAAGCACCGGGTGAAGCAGTACCGTGGACGTTAAATATTGGCTGAGAGTCAGCCCCAAAACCTAGGTGAAGCTCACGAATGCATTAGATAGGCAGATATGTCTACTTGAGAAAAGTATTTCTTAGCCAATTGACTCCGCCTGATTCTTCTTCCATGCTTCCTCCAGGCTAAAAATCACGAGCGACCTATCTGTCATCACCACTACGGAGGGCACCATAATTGTAAGTGGTCTCGATAAAGCTAACCTGCTTTTGGAAACTGTTCGAGAAGAGGTACATGGACGCAGCTTCGATCTCAACGCTCACAATTGCAGTCGTCTGCCCAAAAATTGTTCTCCCCTTTTCAATTAGTTTATCGTAAAGGCCATCCTACCGTAGACTGCCTCCTTAGACTCCTAAACAGCACCGAGTTGGCGTTAAAAGAAAATTTGTGATCGATACACACTAATTGCAAAAGCGCGTGCGACACCATGCCACACTAGACCATACTCTCTGTACAGCACCTTCACGGGAGGCGGTCCCATCATGTCTCCTTGATCTCCAATTTCTTGCAAGGAATGTCAGCTTTTCTGCCTCGCTATTCTTCAGTGAACAGGCTGAGTTTCTTGTTCGCAAATGTCGTCGCTATGGTGCTGGATACTCAAGTCATTCTCTCTCACATACGTATTTACCGCATGGTACGAATATCTTTTCTCCTTTGTTGCGTATCAATAAACTGTTATTTCATTGCTGCCGTGAAACGGACAAGGATAAATTACTACGAAGATGGCCATTTTTGGTACTTTTCCATTTTGGTTTTTGTGAGCTATGGCATGCATCTACGCCAAAATATTACTCTTCCTTTGAATGCTAGATTAAAGATATAAATATGCTATTATCTTATATAAATATGTTATTATCCTAATACCATTCGTCATCGTTAAGAGAGACTTTCAAATTAGTTGAATTCGCATTTTAATACGATGTACCATGCATAGGTATTGGGTAGATTAGCTGCACGATACTAACTAATGGAAGCTTAGTAATTCTACATAATATACAGCAAGTTTTGGCAAGTTCCGCACTGTTTGCTCACATGATCGCCTTGGCAGGAAACGATATTAGTGATCTGACGTTTCTAATACTCAGTGTATCGTAAACTAAATGTATCGTAAGTCTTGAGGCCGCCAATAACATGAGAACGTTAATGGGTTCGGCTAATTCTATTTGCATCAAGTGCTGTAAACGCAGGGGTCTTGAAGCTTATTTTTTTTCACTTTACGTCATTTACAATGTGGAATATTACATAGACGTGAAAGTGCATTGACTAATTAGCATGTGACACAATGAGCACCGAATAAATGACATTGTCCGTTGAGTTGTCCTTGTAAACAGGTCACTATGATTTATTCATTGTTTGAGTGACAGTGGTCCACAGTATTATTATTATTATCTGTGGATTTAGTTGCAAAGTTTCTCTTGCATCGGATGTGGATGAATGTAGAAGAAATGTACTATTATGGTGAGGGGTATGTGGAGGGATCCGGGATATTTTTATTTGCTTTAAAGCTTTATGTATATCTAATGTATCACTATCCTTTAGTCTTATGATCATATTCGATATCCAATGATCTAATAAATCATACAGCACAATTACGAGATGTTGTTGTACGGGGAAGTGGTATACGCCCGTACACATCATGTCATGCATACATGGTAGTATATAGTCATGATATATAATAATAATAATAATAGTAGTTATTATTATTGATGCAGGCACATTATAGAGGTCACTTTTTTGCATGCGGTCATTTAAAAGAAATGCTCAGACACATCACATGTAATAACAAAATACACGGAAGGGTTAAGACAACCAGGTCATTAGTTATCACATCCACGATCAATCTCGGAGTCAGATCTGGTCTGCGATCCAGTGATTGCATTGTTGGGCAATATTCGATGATACAACAATGCCATTTTTAAAACATTGTTAAATGACTTGTTTACCTTAATATGCTACGGGAAGCACTTGTGGTAAGACTTGTAGGCACATTATTTTTAGTGTGGGTTGTAATATATATATATATATATATATATATATATACGAGGAGGATGGTGCACTTCGCAGGAAGGTAGGAGACGCGAGGGATGTTAAAATGCACTGTATTATGTTTTGAATTAACGGTTATACCGATCCACCTTCCGTATTGCCGTCTTGGAAGCCCAACACGGGTCTGTGTAGCACCGGTACATCTACCTATTAGGTCCATCTCCATTCGATTTGGCCACTTGACATCGGAATGGTTAATCGCGGCACAACACTTCCATTGCAGTTCAATTTATATATACGGAAGCCCTCTGATAAGCTTGGACTCACCTGTCTCGACGGGTTAATGGGTTCTCCATCGAGTTGAATGCGTAATGACGAAACCGATCGATAAAATGATTCAACAACTCGTTGCCGCTTCTGTTCAACCTCAGGTCTGGAGGTGTCAATCATTGACAGTCACACTAGAATAATTGCTGGAATTAGAGTTCCATTATATAATAGCATTTGAGCAGAGCTTCCTTTTTTCTTCTCAGCGAGTACGTTACATTCAAAATGTCATGTAATCTCAATCAACTACATGGATCACTTAGTTTGCATACGAATAGTAAGATACTATCGACCAGCTTATAGACAGATCAAATGGAATAGTGGCTCTAGTGGTGATCCTCGAAAGTGAATTCGAGTGAAAATGCCAAGTGTGTGTGTGTTCTGTTATCAGTTATATCAGCAGTAGCAGAACTAATGCTATTATTCCTGCCTCCATGTGTAGCAGCCTGTTTGTGGTCCATGGGCCCAGCTCGTTCGGGGTCTGGCAGCTGGCGACATCCAGGGACTGCTTGTATTCGAGTCTGTTCCCCTGCTGTTGATGGTGTAGTGCCATCCTGATCCATAAGATGTGGTCGCCACCGGCCTATCCGCCATGGTTGGGATGTCTTTCGAATCCTACACCTGGCGCAGCTCATTAATAGCTCTCTGTTCAAGCGCAGCCAGTACGGTGTGACTCATGGCTTGTGCGTTTGTTCGAAGCCGTTCCGCCTCTGCGCGAATCTTGTCACGTGTTGTTTCGTCGACCAGGTCTTCACAGTTGGTTATCACATTATAGTATGCACCGAACGTAGCTGCCTCTAGGACCTTGGCTCCCACCTGAATTTGTTTGAATGAATGGATGACAACGGTGGTGGTGAAAAAAACGAGAAGAATCGTAAGGCAATAATTAGTATTGGGCAACACATGCTGAATTTGCCCTTTTACCAGTTATCCATCAATCGATTAATGGAGCCCACTGTACGATTAAAAATCGGCACACTCAAGATAATTAGCACCAATGTCTTGGGTTAAATGCAACTCAATTCAACTGCCACAAAAAGTGTAAAATGGTCATATCACTTTATCCTACTAGTACAACTCAATGAACAGCAATAACTTGGTTAGTAACAGGAAAATACTATTAAGCTGTGCGTGCACTGTTTGCATTCAGACATTTATTGTTTCATTGTGTACCTGTAAATCAGCTCTGGAGGCGATATTGCAGATCGAAGCCAGTTCCTTGAGGGTGGGCCATAATCGATCAATGAGACGACACACAGATAACGGTACGTGAATCGCGTGTTTTACTGCTGCCTGCACAGATTCTTCTTTCACCTGGAGAAAGAATATAACCACAAAGCGAATTGAGGAAACTTGACTACGGAAGTTATAAACATTTCTCTACTTTTGAATATATTCAAAATAATGTGCCTATTTGACTACCTGAAATCTTATGGACCCTGTGACAGTCCTCAATGTATGTGTTTGCGAAGTGATGTAAGCACAATATCATGCCAATATCAGTCCCGAAATGTGGCGTTGTCTCATCTTCATATCATAATTCTCCCTCGTAATGGAGACCTTACCCCGAGCTCTCCGTGGGTTTTCTTGTTAGTTCTCTTTTAGACTTCAAGTTATACATTAATAAAGCTTCGAAAGGTAGCGAACTATGTATCTAATACAGCCCTCCGATGCTGGGTTGCCCAATAAAAACTAATTTCTCCATGATGCTACGTAACAATCACGTAATTCCCAAATACGTGTACTGGTCAGGCGATACGGCGCCTTTGTCCAAAGAAGCACAGTAATACCGTTGATAAGGTCCAAAATATCTTTACGTCAAAGTTCAGTGCTAATTATGGTGTCCCTTGAAAACCTGTTCTGCTCAAGCCCATAAATATATTGAATCAACGCCTCGACAAGAATTTGAACAGGGTCCTTTAGATGTTAAGACAACAACCTCATAAGGCACCGGACATTAGAACGGTTCATAAGCAAGGTCTACACATGACAGATCAATTTGTAGTTATTCGTAACAACAATCGACTTAGGGGCAAAACCTTAACACTAGTTGATGCTTGCTCAACTCCAGTCGCTCTCATTGATAATTTAAATGATGTTTTTAGAAGGTTTGTGTGGCTTATTAAGGTAAATAATGATGTTACAATTATAACACCGGATGGCAGCCAGAACACTCTAGGATTAACGAGGTGCACTGGTCTTGGCGGGCAAATTTACGATCACGCCACTGGCCTCCAAGACCTCAGGACCTTTGGCAGATGCCACGTATGGATTCTCACCGGCGCGCCCGTGAAGGGCTCGACGTAACAAGTTCCGGGGAATACTTTCACCAAAGATGGGCGACAATACGGGAGGCTGATTATTGGCATTGGTCACCAGTAGTTGGCCTCGCGCTGACTTACGTCAAGCGGGATGGTGTGAGGACGGCACCTAGGACTTGGAACGTTTGGTCTCCGGTTCGAGACCAAGTGTTCCAAGTCCTAGTCCACCAATCCCGCCGGACACATATGGTTCGAAATAACACGAAAGTAGTGCTGAATATTACCCCAATGAATAATACTTCTGGGTTCAAAAAGAGCAAGCATGGACATGACAACCTCAAACAGATGCGTCCTAATATATTAATCTTACGATGAGGCACATGGATATTTGAGCCGATTTTTTACCCACAAGATCGCTGAATAAAGATACGGAAAAAATCTGTAACAGAAATCTTTCTAAACATGTTGCGTTATATGATTATATAATGAATGTCCCCCCCCCCGTATTGTGTTATGTTGTATTAAATAAATGCTGGGATCGCTTCGTTAAAGAATATCAAGCAGACCTTATCATTCTGTCTCCTGCTGTTAGACAGTCTTCTTTAGTATCGTCATTAATTTTGGTGATCATTCTACAGAGTGAAATACCTGCGCTTCCTCGGGGGTGGCTGAGCCGAGTCGATTTGCGGCCACAATTGCCATATATGCGTCAGTATCTGCGTCTACGAGGGGTAATAGCTCCTCAGCAGCTCGATGGACAACGGGAATGAGACGACGCATAGGCTCATCGAGATGTTCCCACGCTTTACGTCCAAAAGATAGTTTTCCCACCATAGCAGCTAGAGCAGCGCCAATGCTTGCACAGAGAGCCGCCACTGATCCTCCACCAGGAGCCACTGTCCGAGAGCCCACTCGACGCACAAAGTCCCGCACAGGCTGATGCACCAGAAGCTTGGACGTATCCTCCTAACAGACAAATGGAGAAGGTTTGTATTGCTGTTAGGTTTACTATTCTAGAATTTCTTTTATTTTTTTATCAAGTATACGCCTTTAGCTAAATTTGAGTCATATTATGTTCTTCTGCCCGAGCCATGCTTGCTACCACGAATTTGGCAATTACAATTTATGTCGGTATTATTCCCAATTGTATCTTTATAACCAACCAGTCGATCAATCAATCAATCAATCTATAAGCTGTACTATCAATTATCCAGTATGGCAATTGACAGGTCCTCATAATAATACCTAAAGGTTACGTGCTCAGGCTTTGCAGATAAGGGATGAGGTAAGGGTGAGCTCGAAAAAATTATAAAATAAAATTCATCGTATGGCAATTGAAGCCGATTTCTCATACCTTAAGCATGTACTCGATGATTCGTTCCTCAGGCACGAAGGGTGAAATCGAACTGAGGCCAAGGCGATTGATAACAAGATGAAGTTTTTGGTCTTCCTCAAGAATGAACAGCTTCTCCTTCTCGATATAAAAGTCAGCAGCGTCTAGCATAGCTTTTAGTGGAACCAGACCAACAATCTCTGAGCCGGTAACAGGAAGTCGCATGTCTGCCGCCTGCCGAGTTAATTCCTCGAAAACCTATGCACAAGACAGAATCATATTTTCCTTAAATAATGCTATAAAATACATCAGCTGTTGCACATATTTGAGCTTCATTGAATATCACATTGTAACAGGCACACATTAACAGTTAATATAACATGAAAATGCGGGGTTCTTAAGAATTCTGTATGAGCTTACTGCCTCTTTGAGAGAGTCGACTGCGCCCAAGAGGATCATTCTCATCGGGGACTTCAACTCGAAGTCTGAGGTTTGATGATAGGCTCTTACGGACAACAAGGGGGAGATGGTGTTACGCTGGTTTGCAGCTAACAATCTCGTTGTCATGAATGACGGCCGGGAACAAAACGTTGTCGTGAATCAGAGGCGAGGAAACCCAGGACTCACATGTCGACCTGACAATATGCAGTGAAGAGATGTCAGGCTGGAAGGTCTTCAGGGACGAGGCCAATCTTAGTGACCATCACTGTATTGAGTTTTCGATCACGAAGGACGCACCATATTCGTATGCTGTCCCATCGGAACGCACGGGCTTCAGGACCAAGGATGCAGAGATGATGAAGAAAGCACCCGAAAAGGCATTTAAGGCACGTGGCGTGACACAGTTGACAGTAGAGCTACAAAGCATGTGCGATTGCCTCTGATTCGCCGATGCATCCAAAGCGGACGCGGTCCGTGCAGCCGAAGTAGCATGAGAGACCCACAGGAGATCTTCTTTACAGGAAATGTACGGCGGCGCTGAAGCAAGCAATCGCAACAAGCAAATGGGAATGTTGGAAGAGCTTCCTTGCGCAGACCGACAGCAATCCCTGGGACCGCCCACTTCAAGATGGCGCAAGACAAGACTAAATAGACGCCTAGATGAGATATTCCTGAATAAGAAAGGCAAAAAACATCCTGAGAACGGGATCGTCGCTGCCGTGGCTACCGAGATTTTACAGAACGGGAATCTGTTGTCTTCCTAGAAGACTAAGGAGGTAGTACAGATTCCGGAGGGGGACGGTGGCTGCAGGCCAATATACCTCATCAGCACGCTCGCGAAAGGTTCCTTTGCTGAGGATTTCGGACTGGTATCTCCGACTCAGCACGGGTTTCGGAAGCATAGATCGGTTCATACAGCGATGCACAGGGTGGTGGTCAAGGCGGAACGACGACGGACATGAACGCCGGTGTTCCTCAGGGCTCCATTCTTGGGCCACTCTTGTGGAACATTGCCTACGACGACGTCTTCCGAATCGAAGCCTTCCAAGCGGGGTCGAAACGCTAGTAGAAGCGTACGACCTAGCTGTCCTAGTCCAGGCCAAGGCTAGCGACCAGCTAGAGCTCTGCACTAACCGGGCCCTCCAGTCGATCCACGGGTGGATGAGAAGCGCTAACCTGTAACTGGCACCCGAGAAAAGCGAGGCGGCCCTGCTGACCGGTCGGGTAGCAATTGATGCTGTTAACTTTGTACTGGCAAGTAAGGGTATCAAAATAGTAGGCCACGCGACGTACCTGGGGGTCCATCTGGATCGCGGACTCAGGGGTAGCGTGCACTTGAGAATTGCCACAGCAAAGGCAAAAAAGGTAGCGAACGACATCGCAAAGATTCTTCCAAAACGTTCCAGACGAGCTGAGTGCAGAAGACTCATGATGTCCGCTGCAGAATCTATACCTCTCTTCCGATGCGTTTGGTTCTCCTCGGCAACGGCCACAGCATAGAACAGAAAGCTGCTCAGCGAAACACATCGAACGACCGCACTTAGGATCATCCAGACGCGTCGTAGAGTCAGTACAGCCGCGGCCTTGGTCCTCGTCGGTACCCCTCATGGAACCTGCTTATCGACGAGGGGTGGAGACTTCCAACGTGTCTCGACAACTTCAACGTGGTCCCCCAATCGGGGAGCTGCATTCACGGCGCGGAAGGTGCAAAGGACGATGCTTTCTATAGGCTGCTCGTCTGTCTTCCATTGGAGCCCGCAAGAACTCTAGCTCTGAACAAAGTCTCTCACCGTCGGCAGCGAAACCGCGATTCACGGGCGAGAAACCCCCCTCCGAGCATGCCACGCACAAGCATGAAGGATTTCGTCCATTTCATCTTCCAAACGACCAGCTGATGGAAAATCGGCGCCGAGACTGCTAAAGAGGTGCTCGAAGAAAGGGGAAGGGGCCCGAATTCGCCTACGAAGATCCCTTTCATTGCAGAAACCGCCCAGGGGGAAAGACGAGAAGACACAGGACCCGACGTGAGTTATGGCTCAGTGGGCACCTTCCCCACAGAAAGTCACGCCGAGGACAATGCCACAATTGTGTTGGTTCGCAGGTTGATAGGAACGGCTTGTCTGAATAAAGGTGGTGTCCTTTTAAGCGTAATGCACTTCTCCCCTCGTTAGAAGAAGTTGATACAACATGAATCAGGGCAGCCAGTTGGCACTGTCGATTATTTACAAAATATGTTAACCTTTTATTTGAAAGGATAAAGAGATACCTTCTCCATAATAGACTTCTCATCTCTATAGCTAAAATAAGTACTGTTAATGAGCGTCGAAATCATTGCAATATATGAGCTTTTAGTAATTATGTATACAGGCACACAGACGTAGCCAAACGTTTTATTATAACGCACCACTACTTTACGCTTGACACGAACGTTGTCTTTATCCACACATTTTTGCTGTTAACCTGGAAAATTTATCTTATTAATTAACTGTACTCATTGTTAGAAACTTATGACTGGTCCAGACTGAACATTCATTAAGACTTTACACTAGCTATATTGCGACAACGAAACTTACCCAAGTGTTTGCAACATACATTTGCAATTTCCCATAATGTGAGGTTGTATACCTTGCCCTTGAGTGTTACTCTCCTGGTAGAGATTAAGATCCTTTAAAGAGCTGTGTAAATTAAGCTTAGGCATTAAATGTCTCTTTTAGTCAACCGATGTAACACACCTGGTGGAATGCAGTGACATCGTTGTCCAAAACGTTACAAGAAACCTGCGCAAGGTTTCTTTCACCCAACCACCAGCCAACGGCCTGGAGCCGCTTAAACAATCCGGGTTGTTGAGGTCCGCGACCTTCTTCCCGAACGTTAAGGGCCAACTTGTGGGCCTGCTCCTTCGTTGAAATAAGGTTGACATTATACGCGATGAGAAATTTTCGCGCCCCTGTCATCGTCGCACCCCATTGAGGCACAAACTCTGCAGGGCCAAAATCGGGCCGCCACTCCGGCCTTTCCAATTTTGTCGATAGACCCTGCAATAGAAGAAGATATTTTTGAATAAAATCACTGATGGGAACCAGCTTAATTGAATACACCATTCAAATATAGCTTAAGTATTCAAACATGTGCAAGACGTCCGTAGAGTTACACAACCCTACACACTGGAAGTTTAATGATCTTAAAGATGCCAGTATGTGTATATTTCCCCTCATTCTTTTCTATGTGTTAACATCCTAAACAGAAACACAGGACGGTCCCTACAGATGACCAAGCAAATATATTGAAACCGTGAATACAAATTTAGATAAAAAAGAATTTAGACGAATCTATATGGTACGTGATAGCGTGTGTTGTAAAATAACAAGACAACAAAATCAAAGTGACGGCGAATTTTGCTTAAAATTGTACCACCGCTTCAAGATTTTAGAAAACGTTTGACGATCTCTTACATCACTATTTGTGTTTTTATGTCACTTCATTTGCTCTTTGTAAGTATACGGTACCATATATATATATATATATATATATGGGTCTACCTAAAAATTAAAGACACTGTACGGAGAAACCGCGCATCTTTGACTCGATCAGATGGGGTTACTTAACTCTACGGACGCCCCGTATACTATGATAATCGCGACAGAATGAAATGTACTAATAATAATGCGCCACCATAAATTCTAAAAGCACATCTAAGAGCTAAAAATGTGTCTTAAAGAACCACAATATAGGCGAATGAATTTACGTACTTCATACTCTCCTGCGCGTATTTGCGCCACCATTCGTCGATACTCTTGACGTGCTGCGTAGCCGTAGAGATATACCGGAACCTGAAATGTCGCTTAATTGTTAATGTTATAATGTTATGTTAGCAACAAAAATTCACGACGGTGTAGGCTTGATTTTCAAGATTATATATTTACTTCAACCAAACGTAATATTATTAGTGTATTTGAGTATTTACCAGACTATGAGTATTTACCAGCTGACCGTTCCTTAGCTCAAGACTAGAATGTATGAAACTGCATGTTTTTATATAATGAATTTTTTTGTTTCACAGAAAAACGAGAATATACCACGACCTTTCGCTGAATTTGAAAATGTAGAGTTTTAATTTTTGCTCGTTCATACAAAAGTATCAATCTTTAATCGATCGTACAAGAGTATATCTCTGTTCTGAATCTATATTATTCCACATTTCATAATATCTTTTAAAATCATAATTTTATACAAGAGTATATGCATCACCAAAGTCTATTTCGACAAGGATATAACGTGCGCCAGGTATCCGTCCAGACAAATGACTCCACATTTGTTTGTTATTAATTAATATATGATGCGGAGTCATTATTTAATATTATATATTGATATAATATAGATTAACATTACGAGAAAGTACCTTAAGCTCGGCGGAGAGTTTTTCACCAAACTTTCGAGCGCAATATACACATTCCTCCATTTCGACGCCTCGAACAGGAATGAATGGACATACATCGAGTGCTCCGAGTCGGGCATGCTCTCCTTTATGACGAGTCATATCAATCAGTGAGTAGGCAACCTTCGACGCCGCCAATGCACCTAGGATACATATACACAAAGAGACAGATAGATGTATATACATATTCAAGATAAGTAGAAATCGATTGATATAGTAACGTCCGCTATCACTATAATAATATCTAATTAATTTTGACTCAGAAGGTATTGCTACTTCGCTCCATGGTTTGTAACTTCTTTGGTGTTACTTGAAACTACGTTCGTCCTATGGGACTCGGACGGGAAACCCTACTATTAGTACTAAAGGTACTATTACTAATCAAGAAAAATGACTGTTGACTGTGGGTCAGCCCTGAAAATTTATATATTACTAATCAAGATGTTATCAGCCTACAACTGACCCCCTCCGTTTTTGACGGCTACACTGTTCTCTGACCTGGGCCACTACCCTGCCGTACAAGGTAGACAGCTGAGGGTCAGCTTTGGAAAGACAATACTCAATTACAATTGCATTCGATGCCGAAATTCTGCACTGCTATTATTTTGCTTACACTAACCTAGCGGTCTCATTGCATAGGGTATATATATATATATATATATATATATATATATATATATATATATAGTAGGCGTAAATACGTCGCAAAACGTATGATAAATAGTGGTTAGGCAATAGTGAAATATTCTCTATGAGGTGTGCCATTTGATATTTACTCTCCTTGCGTCTATTTCGTCTAACGATAATAATAATAATACTAACTACCAGTTGGGTTAGAAAAGGTGAATAATACGGATAGTGTGTGATCTTGCGTTTGAACACGTTCGTTTTCGATTCAAATCCTATATTATCATTCATACCATTTGTTGCATTTGTTTTCATTTTTTAGATCAGCCAACTGAATAAGACTCAGGATAAATCGCAACTTTTAAGTGAAATCGAGAGCATAGATTACTTGTTACTTTATTACAGAGGATCAAGTGTTGCGTGACTGTCAACTACACAACCAAAATATAAGAACATGACAACGTCTATTCTTGTCCTGAAGGAAACTCTAGCTACCTACCCTCAATGACGGCATCCGGAGATCCCACGAATGTGTATACAGTTCTATTGGTAGAGGCGCCAGGATCAACGTTTAGAAGAGAGCATCCTTGCGTGGAGCGAATTGCGGCCGAAATCGCTTCGATCACATCAGGGCGTTGGCCTTCGCTGAAGTTTGGCACACACTCAACGATCTTCTGACGACTGGCCATAACGATTGGCTGAATTAATACGATATAATAAATACGTTGTATTTATTACCACCACTTGTTAACTGAAGGCTGCTTTCAGCAACAACTGCGTGGATATACGAACGTAGATATTTTCTAAATATTAGCTTGGCAATAAAGTGGAACTAATGAAATGGAGGCACTGATTGCGAACAGCTCAAATGATGGTAAACGGCCGTAGATTTATATGTTGTCAGGGGATATTAGTTATTATACAGGTGGGCTTGCGCAAGAGTCAGGATGGAATCTGTCCTTTCCCGAAAGTGATCTCGGTGAGTTTCTGGCCGCCAGACCATTGCGGAGATTACAGTAAAGGTGACCGAAAGAAGAATCGACATTATCAGTTATAGCTCCTCGTGGAGAGGGGGGGCACCATTGTAAGGGAAAACAAGCAGATAGATAACATCGTATCTTCATCTTTCGGAGTCTCCTCTAATCTTTTTCTTCTAGACAGAGAAAAAAAAAGATTCTGTAAAAACAGTTCCGTGCGTGCGATAGCAGAGGGGTCTGTCTGGAGTGTACTAATGCTTCATGCGATAAGCAGCTGGTGCCGCCGTTCACTCCAGTGAAAAAGAAACCGCATTGAACTGGAGCAGTGAACGTAACACGGTCTATCTAGCTGGACACGTAAATACATTTGTATGCTCGGATATATTTTGATGTTGAGCTAACCAGCCCGACAACCATATTGCCACCAGGCAGCCATAATAATATGTGCTTTTTTTATTGCAGTCCTCAAAATATTGACGTTCCTCGACGAAGTCTCAGGGAACGTAACTCAACAGATGTTCGGTATGACACATGATAACCATGTCTCTGATACTACACATTTGATCATAATATATTGAGCACTAATTGACATATTTCCAAGACGAACGCAAATTCTGAATTGTCAACAATTGGGCTCGGTTGACGTACACAAAGAAATCGAGCCGGCCAGCGGCACTTCTATTGTTCATGAGGTCAACGAACGGAAAATCTCTCCGGCACCGACGACACAGACGGAGCACTTCTATGGAGCAAAACGGCCATTGCCAAAATCGAACTCCACCTACCGGAGCTTGTCATCAGCTGTCAGAATGAAGCTTCTATCTCTGGCAATGTTTATCTTCACGCGGGCCGTTTCAAGCAAATCCTTCTCTGCTTTGGAAGAACGGACAACAGTTACGGTTAACAAAGCCACTAAACGGACTTTACGTTTCGAATCGTAATCAGTTGCTACATGAAATAGATATAATCATCAACGATGAATGAGGAATATTTCCCACCTTTATACGTTATAATAGGATTCCTCTGCCATAGATTCCTCTTGCCGAAGCTGGCCACCGGGAGAGTCAGCTGATCGCGTTGTGTTCGATTGTGCACAGTTTGATGC
Organism: Stratiolaelaps scimitus; assembly: GCA_019614645.1. Classification (NCBI taxonomy): domain Eukaryota; kingdom Metazoa; phylum Arthropoda; class Arachnida; order Mesostigmata; family Laelapidae; genus Stratiolaelaps; species Stratiolaelaps scimitus. The sequence continues at coordinate 878,942 of JABWDB010000053.1, forward strand.
GCGCATAAAACAATGTTCGATTGTAGACCAGCGTCTGTAAAACAGACGTAACAACGGTATTACGCAAACACTTGTTTATTCGTTCTCACAAATCCTATGATTCACAGTCGGGGCGATGTATCTAATTAGTGTAGTAGAAGATCGTTGAAGCCACTTGTAACTCTTGCTTCAGTGGGGGGGAGTATGGTGATATCGTATTTCTGTTTTCATATTGGGACGGCTTATCTAAACATAGGGTTTAGTCAAATGTTGTGTATGTGAGTGGAAAGAGATTAGAGTACTCCAAGTGTTATTCGATCAGATTAACTACGACAATGTGAACAACAAGCCTTGAAACAACACGTGTGCATTGTGCGGAATATTCTTATCTTTATTCATGCCACCTAGTTGATGCTCTGGATTATAATAAAGGATAATCATTAATGTGTACATCGTTCTATGATCTATCAACAATTGTATGCAAAGCGTTGTTGTTCTACGGCACACTGTGTGTTCTCTGTGACCTTCAAGATGGTCATGTCCTTCGTCATGAATCCGATTGCCATACTCATAGATAGTAAACCTTTATATCTCTGTCATTGACACTCGGTTACAACGAGAGGTTATCGAGGGATATCTGTCATTTGTTTTCTGAAGTGTTTGGCGTTGACCACTGGCATACTATGTTCCAATCCGCTCTCTGCAAAAAAAACAAGTAGAAGAGGATGGAGAGCGATGTTTAAATGCGTATTTTGATTTAATCATTCAGTCGTTAGTAATTAAGCGTCCTAAAATGAGGTTGGACCCCACGGACCATTTTCTCTTTTCGGCACATTAAGATAGTTATAGAAGAAAGAAATACATTTTCACATTATTTTTTTTTAAACTACGGTGTGTCTTCTCCACGGGCAGTGAGAGAGAGGGCCCGACTTCGTTAGTAGATCTATGAAATGTAGTAGATCTTGCAAAAAAGAACAATATGGAGATCTTTTGCTTGCGTTTAATTTGAGCTTTAATGGATCGTACGAATCTATAATAAAATACAGGGTTCATTTATGTGTACTTTTGACATTGTATGTTTATGACAGTGAAGGTTGAGCGTGTACCACAAAGGTGACGGAAATGTGGCTACGAGCTTCAGGCTTCCGGTGTCTCCGGGAGAGGGCTGTCACGCATTGGCGTGCTCAGCGTGTATCCTGTTGGGCGTGCAGCCAGCCTGTACACGAAGTATTGTGCCAATCTTGCGGGAAGGTACGAATCTAGGAGAGCATAATCTTTACCGCACACTCTTGATGGTATCAACTACGTACTAACTAGTATCACACGCAATGTGAATGACACTTGTAGAGTTCTTGGCAGAACCATAATGAATGAAACGATACGTTCAACCATTGGTATCAATCAAACGTCCACATATTCTGGCTGGGAGGGGGAAAATATAAAAATTAACATCCTACCGATTTCCCAACTCGCACAAAGGTTCTCTCTCAGGAGTCGTCTATTAAATAGTAATTATACGTTGCAAAAAAATAGATAAAAAAATAATGTCAATATTGTTTTTTATTATATGATGACGGTCGACTTAGTTGAAGAACTGTGCTTAATATTGTCCCCCTCAAGGTGGTTTGTAATATATTTTGTAGGTTTCACGAGAAATTCAAAATTGCACAAGAAATACTCGAAATGTGCGCGCTTCGAAAAACTAAGCAACATTTGTATTGAATTGTTAAAAATATTTCTACGGTTGCCCTGAAAATCATTAGTAGATCAAGTTGTATCCATATTACATTTTACCGCGCAGCCTGCAGCAGCTTGGGCGGCAGTCTCCAGCTGGTCAAAATCTGCGAGTATATAGATTTCAGCCCCGGCTCGGACGGCTTAGCCTTAAACAGTGTCCATTACTTAATCGAATTTATTTGGAAGTGGACAATGTTTGGATGATGGAAGAGAACCGTAATAAAGGCATAATTCAAAAACTGGAGAAAAATATCAAAATATGAATTATGACAGAACGCAAAAACAAGGAATTCGTCGGGAGCTTTTTGTATGTCTAATTACTGGCCAACTGATTTCTGTCATTAAATGCGCACGACTTAAGATATAGACAACGCAGAATGATAGTAGAAACTGAGTTACATGACTACATCGAAAACCCCCTCTGTTACATGACTACATCTCATCTCCTGGGGTTTGGAGCTATATCATCGTGGTTCTATTTCTTGAGCTGGCTCACGCAGCACAGCATACAACCTCACATGTTTCCTCCTCGTGCTATCTGTTTATTTTGATGTTTGCTCTGATAAAATGGCGTAAACGTGTCTACGTTGCTTCAGGTTCAACCAGCCGTGAGTGACTCGAACTACTTTAAGGTCTTGGGTCAAGAGGAAGGATTTTCGCTTAATCGCGCTGAACTGCAGAGAAAATTTAGAGAATTGCAGAAAGTCTTACACCCGGATAAGTTTGCCAGCTCTTCAGATGTGAGTTTCCCTGTGAGGTTTTTGGTTAGGGACTGTTTTGTTGTCATTCGATGCTAAGTCTCCGTTCTAACTTGCCATTTACCATTAAAATCTGTTTAACTATCATGTATTTAAACTATTAATATCAAAAACTTTGCCTTTTCTTGAACAATAACTATATATTAGTTACATACCTGAACAGCCGCCTTCAAATAGCTCTCTGCTAAAGCTAGGTTGTGGGATGAGCACTATATAGTTCTTAAAGTTGCACTGAATGTGTGCAAGGTTGTGTATATATGTATATTTTTTTTATTAAACGGAATTTTGCTTAAAATTGTACCACCGCTTCAAGATTTTAGAAAACGTTTGACGATTTCTGACATCACTACTTGTGTTTTTATGTCACTCCATTTGCTCTTTGTAAGTATACGGTACTAGCTATATATATATATATATATATATATATATATAATTAAAGGTCATCGTGTATTTCAGGAAGAGAAGTCTTATTCGGCTGACCAATCTGCTTTGGTCAATCAAGCATACCAAGTGCTCTTAAAACCCATCCAGAGAGCTACGTATTTACTTAAGGTAACTATATGTGAACTTTTTTTGTAACATTTATTAAAAGATCGTTTTACCGCTCTAGAACTATGCTAAATCTTGCTCATTAGTGAAAAATGATGATCGATGCCGCCTGGCGGCGAGAGAAGGACACAAAGTCAGAATTAGTGGATTAATAATAATGCAATGAATTATTGTGTTAGGTTGTATATAAGTTCATGTAATAATCGCGACGCCCCATAAAGCGTGGCAATCAATGAACATTGTGTGATAAAATTGACTGTGCTATGCCTTTATCGATATTGTGCCACTCGGTCACTGAGTTGTCGACTGCATGAATGTGCCGGGTGGTATCGCGAATTTGAGAGAACAAGAGAGAATAAAACTGAAATGACACAACACACTCGTCCGTGTGACAAGAAGCATCGCAGTGTCGTCCCTCTATATGTGTCGTGCTCAAACTTAATATCCATACGATTACAATTATCCTCGTTCGCTGCGCCCCGTGCGCCGATTCTTTCGTTTGGACTAAATCGCATTTTTTTGTTAATCCCCGTTTTTTACACTATAAGGAGAACTCTGAATGCGAAAGAAGAGGCTTAAATGATCACTCAAAGCGCGTCAAATTCGAGATATTATTAAAACATGGTTTGAGTATCTTATTCATCTATTTTACCTATTCGTAACTGACATTGTTGACCATCGGTGTCACTTACTGTAAAAGCTTGTATTTAGCATTTCTTCTGATGATGATGATTCAAGATAATTTACATACAATTTAAATATAATTAAGCTCTGTTCATCAATTTATCAATCGTATTATTTAAAATGTATCGTTTTATTTAATATCTATTGCAGCTAAATGGAGTAACGCTCGATGAAGTGATTTTACCCCAGAAGTTCTTGCTCGAGATGATGGACCTCAATGAGCAAGTTGATGAAGCCAATAATGAGGTATTTAATGTTCGGCCTTCCATGTAACAGGTTATCCACACCCAGACACATCCTAGTTCAAATTCGCTTAGAAATAACTTCAGAGCAGACCGGATGTACACTCTACACAGTGTTCAAGCACACTTCGTGTGCTTGAGCCTAATTGAGCCATCAACTTGAGCCTAATTACCGAACCATTTTCGAATGAATACTTAGATATACAGATAAGCGACGGCCCAACCGAATTTTCAATATTTGCCTGTTTGGGACTGTGATTCGACAGGAAAAAGAAAAGCTCCTACAAAATATCATAAATTTACAAGAGGATGCCATGGCTGAGCTCCAGAAGAGTTTCGCTGCGAGGAATAACACAGAAGCCTCGGAGATTCTCGCTAAGATCAAGTATCTCGAAAATCTTGTTAACAGACTCAAATAAACTCAGAGATGTCTATGTATAGATGAAAAACACAGTTATGTTAAGGTGTAGACTAAAATATGATGAGGCCTCATTTTGAAGCGTATATCGACTGTTGTTGCACAGAATTAACCCATTTCATATTATAGATAGAATATATGTACCCAAAAGCAATAGATTATATATATTTAAAAAAAAGTTAAGCATCGTGATTTCATTTTTAGGTAGATAGATGTGGGTAAAGAACATAATTAGTTAATATTGCTGTTGGCTGATCAATGGGCTAGTTTGAATGTGAATGCTATGCTGTGTTACAATGGAAAGTATTCTTTATTACAGATACAGTTTTTTAATGGGCGTTGATATTTCTACTAGTCTATTACAAGAATTACTACTTGAGGATGTTCGGCTATTCGCAAAAGCAACACAATGTACAAATTATGAATGATCGTAGAAGAACAAAAGGGGTAGCAATGAACAGTTTTAACAACAGAATCGCTACAAGGGAACATAGACTCTGATGAATCAGAATGAGTGTTCTCGTTTTACTCTTCATTATATTTTATTGTTTTATTGAGGCCTATGGTTGAGCTTAGATGTCTAATAGTTGACCCAAACGCGAAGATGCCGCTGCTGCTGCTGCTCGCAGCCGAACTTATTGTTCATGCATTCGATTAGAAATGAACGACTGTAGGAACAATTAGTTCTTTCCTTCTCCCATCAGACAGTTGTCGGTACTCATCTGAGAAAATCGACAACTCCTTGAGGCCACGGCAGAATTTCCACATGCGACCTGGAACATGTCCAGTCTAGTTATCGGGTTAATTAAAAACACAATGTCAACAGAAGTGATTTCGTCGTCACCCTACTCTTGTTTAATTTATGCAAATTGATTGCACATTGATCTTTTAGAATTGCAGTCGCTACTTTTTTGTAATATATATATATATATATATAAGAGCGCAGATGTTCCATAATAATGTCTTTCTGGTGCTGCTAGCTGAGTGGTATGCATAGCATTTTGCTGTTACATTTTAAGGTCCCTAACAGACATCGGCTGTTCTTGGTTTCATGATTGGTCCTATGATGCTTCCTAGTGGGGCCTCTTACTAACGCGTCTAATTCACACGTCTTATCCGTCTCGAGCGCTTACTCAACCTGGCTTTGATGTAGGAACTTTGCTTTTTAGTGACGAAGATCAATACGATGTTTTTTTTTCTTTAATACAATTATCTTTGTTCTTTGAAGGGGCCATCAATTTACTTTATTGAGGAATATGAATGACACAAACCAAATTTGCCAGCTGAAACGTTAATTAAGTTCGCCATTAGAACTTAAATAAGGCAATATTACGAGACGGCCTAGGCTATAACGTCCGTAGTACTTAAGGGTACGACTTTTATGAATAAGCCGGATATCGAACGTTCAAAACCGTCGGCGCACAGAGATGTGGACATTTTCGCTTGATATTTCTCGTAGTAATACATTCATACCGATAAGTGTCTTATGATGGGCGAAGGTCTTGGGGTCCTTCAGCCGTCAAAATAGATAAATAACGTCATATAAATGAGTAGACAAATAATACAATCAATAGTGAAGAGTACTAACCAGCCAAAGCGAATGTCAACTATTTGGTGGTCAGATTATTTGCTGTACGGTAGACAACGACTCCTTCAAAAGAAGCCGATGCGAGCTACATGTTGCAACGTCGCGTGAGCAAGATAGATTTCAAGGGAAAATCTCTCTTATGTAACCACAATATATGTGTATGTTATATAAACAAAAGCACGAGACGAACTCTTTACATCACTAGCTGTCCCATCATATGAACTATGTAATGTACAAACATCTATATTGAAGGAAAACACATACACATTATTCCTCTATAGAAATAATAACCAGTTTTATTTTTTACTTAAACCTGGTGGCTCCTACCTCTTTATATTTGATAGCCTAATGTTTATGTTCCCTTATGGTCAACTACAGACAAGACAGTTTCAGTTGACTTTTCGAGCGGCGATATCGTTGGGAACAATCCAACCTCAAGTTATATGAGCTATTATCTGTTTAACAATATACATCAAGAAGAACTCTAAATAAACGACTATTTCGACTATTTTCCGCGGTTATTTTCACTCTGCTTCCATCGCACTGGAACATGTTCCAGTGCGAAGATGATTTACCACTTATGTTCATGATTTCATCATTCACTATCCATAACATGATGGGCCGGGTGTTAGAGTAGGCTACTTATCCACGGGACTACACCAGATTATAACCTACAGGACAACATCATCTTCAACTACCATTACTGCTGCTACTACTACTACTATAATTATAATACTACATGGAGTATGATACTCTCAAATACTAACTTCGTGAGCGATTGACAAATGCTAATGGATTCGACTGTTGTATGCTCTGCAGAATGCCACAATAATATAATTTGTGTTCTACTCCCAGCTCTTAGGTCAGCCTACGCTACATCAGACGTACCCTATCAGGGAGGCACCTTGACCGATGCTAAAATGTATTCTCCACTATCTTTTAACGTTCTACAATACGGATTTCACATAACTTACGTAAAGTTCTTAGTTATAAGAGAGTCATAGGAGTCTTTGGAAGACTTGTGAGAAAGAAAAAAATAATTACAGGGATAGATACAGTAGGTTAGTTAGAACTTTATAATGACGTTAAATGTTTAAAATAATTTAAGTTACAGATAAACCCATCGGTAACTTGTCATACGTCCGTGTGATCATTATCGTATATCCAGTTCTGTGCAACGGGGCCGCTGAAATCTCTCTGCATCATCAATATTTCCGCGAAAAACCTAAACTGTGCCGTGGCGAAATCTTCTCCAATAAGTTGCGGGTAGCAACTGTAGTGATGTTCACTCTGGTCAAACGTAACAAACACACGGTAATAATAATGCTCCTCTAATAATAGTATATTTATTATTATCAATATCCGACATAGAAAAATATTTTACTCTTTAAACACAAGGTTCTAACCGTTTGTATATATATATATATATATATATATATATATATATATTTGGTCTCGTAAGGCCCGTAGCGTGTTGAAGTGTCAATGAAGTCGTTAAAATCAGTTATTTCTATTAATGCGTCATCGCGATATGATTCCAAGCAAACTAGAGCTTTGGCTAGGGCCCGCACGATTGAGTTGTATGTATCATGGTACTATATTTAGTGATCACCCGGAAAATGGTTACAAATGTCAATTTTAAAGTTGTTTTAAGCTGAAATTTTGACCGTAACCGTCGAAATTTAGGGGGTTTTCAGTGTGCCTGCAGGTTTGAATCTGATCAAGCGCAAGGGCAACGTGAGCATCCTACCGAGAATGCCTCAGTTCTGCTCGGAACCGGAACTCAAAAATAGGATTAAGGAAGAAATATAAAACACTCTTAATTTATGTGCTTTATGTTCTACCAGTTAACCAAGCGCTACAGCTACAGGGCAGAATGTAACATTAAAAATGACTAGAAAACGTAAGATTAAACAATAGTGACACGTGTTTTTAAACCCCCCTGGACATGTTCCCTCAAACGTCAGGGAGTTTTTTTTATGAAAAAACACACCGCACGCTTGGAAAAGTTTGCATTGCTGGTCAATTACTCGATCATTAAGCAGTCATGACATCCAAGTGTTTTGCACTTGACTAGTATCATTCGATTCTCACTTCCACGTTATCGTGTTGCGCGCTGCTCCAGGTGGGCCAAGCGGGTTCCCCAATGAAAACACCCTTAAGTCAACACTGTGCCCGCTGTTTCAAAGTGTGTGCTTGATCTGAGTGGTTGAAATAATTTGTCTAAACATCTAAAAGCGAAGCAGTTACTGCCAGTTGAAAATAGAGGTCTAGCCAATTTGAGACGTTTCACGACTCAACTTCGACTCCATGTGGTAAAAACAACAATAGGCTATGATTTATTGGGTGATGCTGCGTCGATATGATGGAAAACCCGCGTTCATACGCTCCTGTCTGCCTGCGGCAGTATGTGGTCGCTGTTGAGATATTAACTATGGTGCCTCTTCGTATCCTCTTCTACACATTTTAATTGTACAAGCTGACATACCTCACCAACAATACTCCCGCATGATCTCATTTATATTTAACTGTATTCTGCAGACTCATGGGGACTAATCCTTCGTGGTTACCTTCCAACCTTGCGCAGACTACAAGATGGTCAATTTTATTATAAAATAGAATATAGATGCAAGTGTTTTTTGGTAAGATTGTAACGATTGTAGCGAGTTTATTTTGAGTGTGATTGTTGTTGTATAATGGCCAGAACAGTTCAAGAACTATACTAGTTCGTCAGAGACTGCCCATGACCCATCATCATTTTACAATAATAATAATAATAGTGGCGATGCTTGCTTTTCGCGAGTGGTCCAATTGCACATTCACACAGTGAATAACTACACGACTCACACCATGACCGCCCACCCTACGGTCAGCTGCTGTTCATTGTTTAAATACAGAAGTCCACTGTCAACGCGGGGACAGAGACAAACGCTGAGTTACCAGGCCAATAGAGGACGCCTCATGTCCGCGCGATACCGGTAGTGAACTAGTCTAATACGAAGTTAACAAGGAGGACACCGGCATGCAGTGTTACGGAGTTATAATCACGGGATAACTTAGTGTTGCACAAACTGAGCACCACGATAATATATAAGCAATTTGAAAGTAATTAAATATGATACGATATACATAGCAATTTGAAACTAATTAAATATGATACGATATACAAAGCAATTTGAAAGTAATTAAATATGGTGGAATATATGTGACGTAATTAAGTTTGATAACAACACACCGGATAATGACATGATCGAGTTCCGTATTGAGGGTACCATTGTTTCGCCGTTGTAACGAAGCAGATAGGTAGATTTGCATCTTAACTTTCGCATCCCTGATGTGACATTCTCACGGTGTCTATCAGATAGACAGACGTAAGTGGACTGCTTACAATACAACCTTCGATGTTCGCTCCTTGTTAGAAAAATACGATGGCACTGTCCAGTCAAGTTCATTGGGTCGACATCATCAGCTATATGGGTCATTGTTACCGCCCAGGTGAGAACACCACAGCGTTAACTAACATCTTCCTTATCAATATATCGAATAAGGAGTAAAATTACTTACACCGAGATTCTGTACAAAGAAAAAGGAAGCTCGCTTTACGAAGGAGTCAGGAGACGGTGGAGGGGTCTAATGAGGAGTATGATAGAGTGAGTTCAAATGACGATACGATATCGACTGGCCTTGAGTGGCAGGTTAATTATGATAATAATAACAATAATACTTTCTACATCACAAATTATCATTTGTCACACACTCGGACTATTGAACATCTAAGAATGACACAACACTCATTCGTCAATGTTGTCATTCCATTTCCCTGGTCAGATGTCCTTTTATGGATACGTGTGTTTCATTTAATAAGAATAATAATTAGAAGAAAGTACACAGATCATCATTGTCATCTTCTTATCGGAGTTCTCAGGGTCACATCTGCACCAGAGCATCAATTATTCACGAGTCCGATTTTTTGCTGTTTTCCAACATCTTATCATCAACATCGTCACGTAGGTTTGACATGCAACCCATTTAAATATAATAACATTGTCTCTGACCCGTAAGGAGATTTTCTAGCTGCTATATTCTTCAACCGGGCCATCGACAATATGGCATGCTAAAATAATGTGTTTGAAAAACCACACATACATATATCATTCAGTGGGTTATGAATGATGAAATATCATAACGTGAATCTTCGCATCACTTAGTTCTCTTGCACAGGCGTAGTTTTTTCTCTCAATTTACAGTAACGGATGATACATTCGCCAACAGTTGACATACACGAAATATAATGGTAAATGTACTACTATTTCTACCAATGAACTCACTCAACATATATATATATCCAGTTCGATAACAATATCACCACTGCATGATATAATATTAATACAAAACGATCATATTATCTGTGAGCAGTTGTCCATTCTTCGATACTATCTACGGAAGCTAACAAATCAAGGAGAGCGTCTGCCAGTTTGTAGACGAGAGCCCGATTGAATCTCTCCTGGCTGAGAGCTTCCAGCGTACTATCAATTAGCTGGTCTATCACCGGAAGATATGCCAACGCCCAGGGAGGCATAAGTGAACGTAATGCCTCACGTGCGTCTTCTTGGCATCTTTCGCTGGGGGATATGTCACCTCCTGCCGAATCGTCAATAGCCCGAAAGAATTACCAAGAGAACGAAACGAATGAAGAATTAAAAAATCTGTGAGAAACTATCCACTTGCAAAAATTATACTGTACTTCAACTAGTTGGCTGGTTAGTTGCTATAGTTCGTTGTAGACAAATACAGGATAACGTGAAAAATGGAAGCAAAAAAAAACGCTTGTTTCGACCTTCTTACATGATATTACATTGTCTGACCTCTGAAGAAATCGCTGCGATTTCTCTTGTATAGCCTAATGAATGAGAGATCGCACCTTGAGCTAGTCCGCTGATGATAAGATGCAGCTTATGTAGAAGTGTGGCACAATTGTGAGGCGAAAGTGCTTCTTCTAGTTTGTCGGACAGCCATTCCTCCGCCAAAGAGCCAACCACGCCTTCGAACCGGGATAATAGAGCTGGTACCCGCGATGCACTATGTCCGCCTCCTGTACACACGAAACAGTTTCATATATATATATATATATATATAGAGGGTGGTGGAAAACATACATAAGCCAACTGGCGACTTGGGCGATTTCAAAGTTAGCCTTTGGTAAATAGCCGTTCTTTTCTTTTGCCGTCAACCCACATTTTGATTACAACGTGCATTTTGAAACAAAAACAATCAAGAGAAAAATCACGCAAAAAAAGCCTCAAAGGACGCTAATTATGTCTAAAATCTCGCCAGTGTTTCAAGATTTTCACTAAAGGTTGATACTAACTGAAATAGTTGTTAGCGAATTTATTATCTTCCTTGTTTTCTTTAGCATATACGGTACTATCCAACTATGTTTCCGAACACGCGAGAGAAATATCAAAATTGCCGAAATGGTTACACCTTCGGAACAATCAAATTTAGATTACTCTCCCACAAGGTTGAGTAACTTACCGGACACTCTGTCTATGTTCCTATTAAGCGATACATGTACTAGCACTATGTATAGACAAAATAATAATAATCCCAAATGAAACAGTAAGTTCATACGAAGCAAAAGCAGTTACTGTCCGGAACTGACTTCGTTGTCTTTGTTAAATTTCACTCAATCACTTAAGTGTCAAATCTGACCTTCTAGTACGACTGTGATGAGATCAAGCAGTGCCCCGACCAGTGGATTGGAAGGCGGGGTTGGACGAGCAGGTGACGTCGTCCGGGGTCTGTTAGATGATCCGGCACCGCTGACAGACGATGACCCCTGACTCAAAGCCAGACGAAGCTGCAGCTGATCCGATAACTGCTGAAGTCCTCCCGGTAAGGGTGACTGAGAGGCACCAACGGTGGCAGCTGCATTAGTGAAAGTATCCATAAAATAGCGGCCCTCATCAAATTCGGACTTGCTTGATGTTGACGGCGGGACGGGTGTCATCGGACTGGCGCCCCCGCAGTGAACTGGTGAAAACTCCGGAGAGGATGCCAAATCGAAGCTGTAGTGGACGACACGAGAGGCAGTCAAGGAAGAATTCAAACGTAAGCCAAAACCTCATTCGTTTCCTCCATTGTGAAGGGAATTAATTCGATGACTTTGTTCAACAGCAAACATATTACAACACGTAACAGCAAACATAATGAGTGTCTCCCCCCCAGCTATATATATATATATCATATCATAATCAAATGTTTATTCTCGGAACTGCAATATACATACATATGCTTAAGTTCTCGGTAAAAAAAAAGTGAAAAGGTTGATTGCATATATATATATATATAAATCTGCCTTAACCCATCAACTATACATATTACAATAGTAATAATAATGTAAATAATAAGTTATCGTACCTGTCGATATAGTTAAGTACGGCTTGTCTTAAGCGCCGACCATTGCCATCGTTATCATATTTAAGCTCCACAGAGCAACTTGGAGGCGCATGCTGCTGCGTTGGTGATGACTGCGGTTCCCAGGTGTTATTATCACGATAAGTGGTACCCAGCAAATGAGGATCATCGCTTACTTCTTTGCTGGGGGAAATATCTCCTGGAAGGGCCGTTTTAATAAGGTCCAAGGCTCCGCGAACGCCTTCTGCCAGCATTCGGTCAATTCTTAGTGAACCGCCGGTTGCGGTCACACCCCCAGTGAAGTAGTTGTCCGCATCACCTAACACCCCCATAAATAGCTGGAACTGCACCGTTCGAACCACTTCGGGGATACCTGACAACTGAAGATTGACAAAGAATTATTGATAAATAATTGAGAAATAGTATTTCATTTCCTAAAATAATTGTGACGTGACCAATTAAGCAATGCAGACAAATGCTACCGTCATCATTATGGTTTTTATTATTATCTTACTTTGTTATCACGCTCATTATCTAAACAAAAAACGATTTCGTATTTAAATCTTATTATTATTTATATTATTTTCACGCATACATTTATGGGAATATTCGCGAGCTATTCACGATTTCACTTCATCTGTTTCAATTGGGAACATGTATAATATGTTTCGAATACTCCGCCTACCTGACTGAGATAATTCTGAAGGTAAATTCTTCGATTGGAAACGTTCTTCTTGTCATTCACAAATGGGTTCGCCAGCCACCTTGAAGGGCCCTTAACACCTCTAAGTGACAACTCGAACCTGCCCAATTTGCTAAGGGATGTCTGCAAATTGATGAACTCGTTGAAACGACGTCTTGCTCGGTACAATGGGCCCCTCAGCTGAGGTTGGTATTCGATGCAGTATACTGTATACACACCCTTACCGTGCTCACTACGAGACTCCGTCTTTGTAATTTGTACCTGGAAGAGAGTATGCCGATATACTCATTTACACTTAAACATTTACCCGGGTTAGATATGCATGTCAGCTTCCTTGCTTAAGGTGTCAAGTCTTTCATCGTTATTTTTGTATTATCAAAAATTATTTCATTCCATCAATCCGACGTCTTTTAAAGCTACATTGGAAGATTGTTTACAGCGATATCTAAACAATTGCAAATCGTCTATCGGAAACCCAAGACAGGGTTGGGTTCTTTAATAACGTTAGAGTTGATATTTCTCCTGGTGTCTCCAGCACTAGCTGGTACGAACATATGAACGAATTATTTAAGCAAATGACGAATCGTTTAAGCATAATAGGCCCACATTCCTTCCAGCAGGGGACACTATTGCTGAGACTTTGTTAAAATACAAATTAAAGACACACTTTTCCGATTTATTTTTATTTACAAATTTGACACTTTTGTTCATGTTCTGCTTTGCTTTTGAGATACCTTATGTAGAGCTGAACCATCCGAAAAATTATCCGCTTCCACTGCGCGTTCAATGTCGACAGAGGCACGAACTCGAAATGGGCTGTGACGTGATGAGTTTGCAGCGGGTAGGGAGAATGAGTGTCGCGCATTTAGACCAGTTGGAACGATCACATTAAGAACATCGTTGACTGATGCCTCGTAGATGCCTTCAAAAGCTTCCCCATCAGCAACCCTCGTGTCGGCAGTGGTGGCGCTCGATGAAGTTATACCAGCATTTTCTTCTTCTTCTTCTTCTTGTTTCTCGACTGACGGAGTCGGTGTGCAGATGGCCACAACAATATAGTAAATTATGCCAGGCTTCGAGATCAAATCAACCAGTGGAAGTAGGACGTCACGGCAGATAATATGAAGCACCTGAGGTAAACGAACACAGTTTTTAAATACAAGTACTTAATAACATTTAATAACATAGTTGTGTTTGAGAGCCGCAACGGACAACTCAACTTGTTCTTGAGCCACAAAAAAATTGTCAAACAACGTAATCAGCTGATAGTCGTCTCGCGAGCAGTTCATCTAGAAGGAGTCTACCGGGGATAACCGCGAAGGATCCTTCCTCCTACAGCGCTTTTCCCCGTTCGCTGTGAGGCAGAGGCAGAGAGGCAATGACACCCCTCGCCTTCCTCGGGGGTGACCATGACGGCCTCGGCTTGACACCCTGTCCCCAATAGCAACTTCCCTAATTATTTTATATGTTAGACGCACAATCATGGTCAATATTCGAAGTAGAATAAATAAATAGCCGATAGTTGATTTGTAGGATACTTTGATAGGCAATTCGTCATGCATGTCTTTGTTCACCGGGATAGCGTAAGGCCAACGCCGGGAACTGAAAACCGGGTCTCCGGTAAGAATCCCACACGTACTTGCAGATTTGTCAGCACAACTTTTATTATTGTTTCTTGACCGGTCCATACATAATTGCCATGGATTTGAGGCTACTGTGGTAGGTATTGTAAATGCAACAGCCCCCATAGTTGATCGGGTTATTGTACTTCGGCACCATTCGGCTGAACTTGTTGTCCTCCAACCACGGTCAGCGTAGCAGTACGACTCCCTGGAGTATTCATTTTCGAACCTTTGGAACGACGCACGCCCACAATCTATTTCAAGCACTAAGCTGGCTTATGCGCAACTTAATCGCGATCTCATTTGTTGGGATCAAGCTCCCAGTGTGGAGCGTAACTTATGCTGCTTGTGCGGATTAGACAATTGAGAGAAGTGGGCCATATAATTCAGTGGCAAACGCCGATTAGAAGCCTATCTTACTGCAGATTTCCTTCGACCTTGAATCATGAACCGCCAGGGAGCAAGGAGTTAGGTTGACTAAAGAATTACGAAGAACGCTTGTTGAAGTAATTGTAACCTCAGAGCCATCGATAGCTCCCTTACAACAAGGTGTAGGTTTCGTTAAAACAACGCCGTCATATTTGTGCGATCACATATAAATGACACTGGATGGTCAATGCGCTGCAAATTGTGATATTATTATCATACAATACAAATACACCTTTACCAACCAAAAGGAGTGGTAGAGATTATTAAAATAAATTATATAAATTGGTAGAAGCGAAGGCAATTTTTGAAACTGTGGTAATGGCAAATGGCCACTTCCTAAGTCTCGTATGCTACGTGCGACTCTCCAAGAGAACAAATTATTTAGCTTTTCGGTGCTCGCAACTAACGCAGTGCGCACTGTGGTCCACTGTGCAGAGGGTTTGGACGAAGTACGATGAAATGTTTGACAGAGCTATTTGGTCTTAGTCGCTGAAACAAGCGGAGGTCCGCAGTATCTAATAGGGTCCATGGGGGGGGGGGGGGGGACTTCACAAGTTCCCTCGAAACCTCACAACGTAGACTGACTCTTCGGATAAACCTCCATTGCACCATCTCAAGCGCTAGGATATGTTTTTTGAGGTAAGGCCTCCAAACTGGAGAGCGGTAAAGAAATTTTGGAATGACAAGGCTCTTATAGAGCGCAGGATAGAAGTAGACGTTTTTGATAATAAAACATCTAAAAATGGCAGACCGAACTACCTCTATGACATGCAGATCAAAAACTAGGGAGGAAGTCACTATGGCACCCTGATCCCGTATGGAGCTTTCACATTTGATAACGTCACCATTGATTGTGTATTCATTTTTAATCATTTATTATCAATAATGTAATAAATATATTAATACCTTATTTGAAGCAGTGGTATTCAATATTATTTAATTATTACTATCCTTATGTAGTTCCATTTTATAAGTGATCTCCATGCAAAACGCGCCTTTCGCATTGTTTCGAAGGCGACTAATATATGTATATATATATAGGTGGAATGCAAGAAAATCGTTTCCTTCAACGCGTAGAAAAAGAAAATGCAAGAAAACCTACCAGCAAATGAGTCGCCTTGGCGGTGAGAATGTCACCGGGTTCGGCGAGCCTGAGAGCGAGTGTTGCTAGACTTTGCAAGTAAAGCCATTCACTTCGACGATCCACAACGGCCGGGTGGTCCGCACCGAACGAGTCGGAAGACTGCTGAGAGCGAGGCAGCTGTTGAACATGACAGCAAACGGTGTCGACACACACCTGCAGTGGAACATGTGAAGGCAAACATTTTTCGAGAAGCGCCATCATCGGACGCACACATACAAAGTGCCTCGCTAATATATCACCATCTCCACGAATATTATAAAGAGCAAATACATTTACATTTCGTTCTCATATAATATAAAATATTAAAAATTGATATATGTTTTGCATTTTATTAATTCTTGATCGGTGATCGCTATGACCGCAAGTGGGAAGATTAGCAACAACGAAGCACTGACACTGACTGACCTGTAGAGCGCGTGACGGATGAATGAGGGCGAGTTTGTGGGACAGCTCGAGAAGGGTGTCCTCAAGAATTCCCTCGACGTGGCGGGGAAACTCCTCGGAGGTAGACAAAGGCGAGAACCAAGGTCGAATAAAGCCCTGAAGAATGCTATCTACAACACTAGCCACCTATATTCAACAATGAGAAAGAAGTACAGAATAGAGAAATTGTGAGCTCGTAAAAAAGCAGGTGAATTTCCCATGGCGCTCTTTTTAGAGCCGTAACGAACCAACGAATACGGAAAGGTTGTCGTATGGATATGAACCTCCTACCCCTAAATATCTGTTTCTACGTAACCCCTTCGTTTTTTCCAGCTGACCCTCAGCTCTTCCCTCAGCTGAGGGTCAGCTGGAAAAAACAAAAAAAAAGTGTTGCTTTAGTTGTTCTTGTTTAAGACACTCTATGACCATTTTTTACTTTGAAAATCGTTAGTGGGATTGATAAATTCATATAGAGCAAACGTCATAATGTAATAAACAGTGCTGAGCATAGTTGCGCCTAATATTAGTATGAACTTAAAAAAATTGCTAGGCATATATTTATATATATATATATTAAATATATGAACGCGTACGTATGATATTAATTCAATTACGCCTTTATTCAAAGCAATATATAAGGTAGCATATCGAACCTGCATTATATATATATGTATATATATATATATTTATAATAATAAGGGAGATGTTCACCTCTGAGTGAAGTTCAGGCGTAAGGAGGAGCATATGTGGCTCGGCGTTGTGGTACATAGTAGCGACAGGACAAAGTTCAGCTGGTGAGAAGGATTCATTGGCACAGCGAGGTCGAGCGGCTCGCAGGAGACGAGTGACGGCACCCGTTAGCCGCTCGTGTGGGGGCCTTGCAGCAAAACGGCGTGCGAGTACATAGCACGCTAAGCCCACGCACGCCGCGCATGCGAACGGCACAAGTCGGTGCATCACGTATAATGGCACTAAGCACGCCAGTAGCTCCATTGCAGTTTAAATTCGCGACACTCAGGAACAAACAGGAACTGTAATCTAAATGACGGCAGCGGAAGCGACCCCAGCAGCAGATGGGGTATCCAATAGCCGCGCGGTCTGATGCGCGAACAATGGAGCGAACCCTGCAGACACCGGCCACGAAGGGACCGGAACGAGTTGGAGCTCGCTCCAATCGCTACGGGAGGCGCTGGTGGCGATAACTGAACTCCTGGCATCGATCTACTCAATGCTCCTGCTTGTGTCTCATAGAAGAAATATTCTGCAAACCCGCTTCGTGCAACGGGTGACTCAAATCAAAACAACACAGTCCCCACAATGACAAGCATTACAGCACATTTTTGTGTTGTTGCTCGTATGGAACAAAGAACAACCAGTTGCTTGGTTGTTGTTCATTTCTACTCGACGCAATAGCGTTGAGTGTTATCCAATTGCAGCGAAATCACGTCGTGGAGATCACAATTCGACGAGTTGAAACATTAAACGCCCCCGTGAAACATTCTCAACCACGGGACATCCACCAATGATAATAGTTCGTCTAGCCGTCATGCGAAATGTCAAGCCGTAGTTGTTTCTCGTAGTCCGGCCCATTTACGAAATCGTCTGTGTACTGCACATAGAAAACATGATCCGTTTCTGATGAATGAACAACTAAGGGAAATATTCCGGACGAAACGAGAAAAAATACAATATTTAACACAATGTCAATTTATATCTATTTATCATTATCATTATTAGTGTGGTTTAAGTATTGGCGACTGAAGCATTCGTATGTCTGACAGCTGTGTTCCTAAATAGCAGCTGTCGTGCGCGCCGCCATTTTGGCGGTGGTTCGGCGGTTATCAGTGAGCGTTTGAAAACACGCGGGCCCGCGCGCAAACCACCAGGTTAGTTCTACAGGTGGTTGGAAAATCAGCAGTCACTATCGCCAACAAGCAGATGCTAGTGAACGCTGTACAGCTGTCTGATTTACAGGTTGTGTACACTTCAAGGTTTTTTTTCTATCTGATTCACTCACATAACAAGTGACTCTTCCCGAATGTAATGAAGGCTTTAAAGTCGATCGGGTTGCCGTGACGTCACTGAACCGATTGCGCGCAGAGTCGCCCAGGCAACGGCGCCGACGGCGGAGCACAACGACGACAAAGACGAAGAAGTTCGTGCGTGAGTGAATTGATGAATAGAACCGGATAACTGACGGACTGACGGATGAATGAATCGTGTTGAACTTATGGAGCCTACGGCTGATTGACGGACGGACGGACTGACTGACTCGCTCACTCACTGACTGACTGAGCCGTGCGTCTGAGAGAAGTGGCTGGGCCACTTTGCTCGAAGCCGATCTCCTTCCTACCCAGTAAGTAACAAGCGGCGCTCCGAGCAGACTGTTCCCATCAGCTGGAGCACTGAATAGTCCTCGAGGTTGAAGTGATGGTGGCAGTGGTGGCTGACGTTCGCTGATAGCCGTTTATACTGTTGATACTTTGTACTATTGATGTTTAGTGTTACTTTGGTTTTCCGCTGCTGTGGGCCATCAGTTAACTTGTATGAGGTCAGTGTATTGCCGAAGTAGTTGTTTGTTTTTGCTGTTATTGTTGCACTGTAAGAACTGTCACACTGTCACTACGTACGGCGTGTACATGTGTATGTATGTATGTACATGTATATTGAGTTTAGGGGGTTGGCACTGGTTGGTGCTGCAGCCGCTCTAGACATTGTCATTGCAGCCGTCGATTGTACCGCTTAGTAAGTCAGCCATTCAGCCAGTGAGTCTTTGGTTAAAGTAACGTGCCTATGTGGATCCGTGTGTTTGTGTGTGGGTAGTCACGACAGAAGAGAAGATGGAACGGTGACAGTGAATTCGTACTGTCGGGTATCACAGTAAGATACATACACCAGCGATACAATCGCACATGAACGCACATACATACACTATTATACAGTGTATTATTATGATTATCCTAGTGGTGGCGCACAGTGTATTAGCAGGCGAACGAACGGCGGACTCTGAACAAGAACAAATAACTCACTCGTACGAATCAGCTCGTTCCACCGCATGGAACAAACAACAACAACAACAACACTGGTAATAATGTAGTAGTGATAGCTCCAGCACAAACTATTACAACCAAGTCAAAGTGGCACAGATTGTTCACTGTTCGCTAAATCACCATCCGTTTCGCCGTGGTGACCGGTTGTCCCTCTGTAATCCTTTGTAACCCCCTCCCCCCGCCTCATTCGAGAAACAGCAGCGACATCCGCCAACGTGATTAGAAACAGCAGAAACGGCGAGGAGTTTTATTAGAGCTCATTGTATGTGGTATCTAATTCATCGTAGGTTGCACTAGTGTCTGTCAGTGCTTGTGTGTGATTGTGATTATGATGATTTGGCTTTGCGTGAGCTGAGTGACGATAAATGTTCGCCGTGCGTGTGGCGAGAGGATTAACTAGACACCCAAGAGGTAGAGAATACGAGATAGGTAACGAGTTCACGGCCATCATTTCACCACTACCCAATACACTACGATCATTACTACCCCCCCCTTGAAAATGGAGAAGTTTAGAAGCCAAAGGGGGAGAGAGAAAGCGAACGTGAAAAAAATATACAACAAAAAGGCCGAGAACATTAGAGAATCACCGGAGATCATGTACAAACAGCAGTTACAACCAACTCAGAAACAACAAGAGCAACAGCAACGACAATAACAACAATAATTACAAAGAAACAAATATGGGGCTATCAAGAACTTTGATTGAATTTCCATATAACGAGGGTAAGTCTTAAGATAAGGGGGTTCCAGTTAGCGGTGTTGATCTATGTGAGACATTAGCTGCTGCCGTAAGTACCATATTACAACGTCGTACAATCACCAATATCATCAATTGTTCGATTGTGCGTTGAGTGTTCAGGGTTAAACTCACACAATTACTGGTGGTATCCATATTGGAAGTTTACCGATCTTCCATTTCGAGTTCTGTTATTGAAGAGACATCACACATTGAGTCAACTGTGTACTGGGCTAGCCGCATCCGTATAACCCATATTTTGCTCTGTTTTGATCATTACAATCAATGGAGAGGATTACTTTATTGATACTTATCTTAATCGATTGATTCTCGGTTATCGACCGATAATCTTGAAGAATTTGAAAGAACCAGGTCGAATTCGGCTCGGAAACATACACAATATTTCCAAGAAGCCAAAATGAGTTTGTCTGACTCACTGTTTAGTGGAATAAAATTTCAAAAACGAAATTGGGCAACGAATGGGGGCGAGAGATACAGAGAGTTGTGGGCCGGGTATCAGAAAGGTGCATTTGATGTTAGAATTATCTTCCTATGTTGGCCTTGACTTTTGACTCGTCGAATCGCTGCTGAAATCATATTTTTGCTGCTCATCGTGAGCAGTGCAACAGTTCCTTTTATCAGAACTAGAGCATTGCTTCTCGTCATTAACGTTACACGTATGGGGACACATGTTATAATGTTGTGTTTTATGTCGGCCAACGATTACTTCTCTAATTGGAAAAATAAATCAAAATTTTTCGAGCTGATTTGATATTCTGTATACGGAGAAGGTTCGGTGTCAATTTTGGTAGATTTTTAGCAACAATGGCGAAAGTGTCAACATATCTGTTTCTTGTCATTTTTGTATAAGACAATAATTTGCTGCCATTGATCTCTCTCTCGCTCTCTCTCATTGTATAATATTATGTGTAGTATCCTCAAGAATCCTCGACATTCTCGATACAACCCAATATACAGAATGTCAACCAAGGGACAGTGGTGCCAACGTATGCTATACTACGGAGTTATTTTTTCTATTATACTAGTTCTATTGCAACAGTGACACGGTTATTGGGGTGCTGATTCCGCTGGTGTCTTCTGGCTATCGTAATATATTAAACAGAAAGGCACACTCCGCTGGCACAAATTGCGCAAACACGCAATAGGAATAATGCTAGAGATTGTCAGATGGCAGATCAACCCATGAGGGCGTTGTTGCTGTTGTTGTTGTTGTTGTTGTTGTTGCTGCTGCTGCCGCGAGCGACATCAATCGTTAGAAACCGAAGATTAGCGATGGGAAGAGGATGAAGACGAGGACAAGTGCGACAGCCGATAACAGCTGTCCGTCGTCAGACGATAGCAGCTGCCGTTCGACGACTTTGACGGCGCTTGTGATGCTGGATGGCACCGATGGCGATAGAACGTGGGCGGGCTGGCGTACAGTGAATATTCCCGCATTCGGCGTTCGGCCGTTTGTCCATCGCCGTGAAGACGTCTGCCATTGAAGATTGCAACTGTAATCGTGATGCAGCCACAATGAATGATCAAAAGTGAACGAATATATATATACATATATATATATATATATCTGTTGCAAGGGGTGTGTCTGTATGAGTACGAGCATGGGCTGGCCGACTGTGAACACGAGATGCACCTTTGGAAAAGCTTACAAGATCAACATCCTCGCTTTCGGGAATAAGTTTCGCAAGTATCAAGAACGGGTCGTTGAAATTGGGTTATGTACCGAAATAGGTGGACCTGATTCCGTTACGTTGAAATACAGCTCTGCTCATAGCGGCACTGATGACATAGCTATATTAGATGTCTAATGTGCCCTTAAAGATATCGAATATTGACGGGAAGAAAGCCTTCTATGGAGAAGCAGTCGATTTTGATTCCATTTCAGCGATCTGCCGGAGGGCGTGTGCCTCCGTGGATGACCGATGTCTCATTTGCTGATCGCCTAATATTCACACTCTGTGTATGAAGTCTAATATGAGCAAGTGCTTATGTTGCTGGTGAAGTCAAGATGAGCTACTTTGACTATCGAGCTCACGAAAGGTCTCGACTCGAGGAATTATTCCACTGTAACGTGCATCATTCCTGACGAAACCATTCAAAGCGATGATAGCACGTCGATCAACATACCATTTGGGTACTCCAGTTGTATGACTGAACTTGTGTTTTTTTTAAGGTAAAGGTTTATTGCTGTATTAAAGGAGCTACTATTTTACAATGCTTAAGCTTTCTTATATGTCACGCAACGGAGCTCGAACCTGCGGCCTCTGGATTCCGATAGCCAGAGACTTAGCCGTCCAAGTTGTGTCAATATCTTCAGTGCGGTTAACAGAAAAAGGGGATTTTGCCATGCGGACATGCCCACACACCTGGAAACACCCCCTGTAAATAAAGGGGGCAAGTTTCAGTCCTCAGCATAGCGTTTGTAGCAGACGCCATTGGGTATAATCGGTACCAGGTCAATACCAGAGACGTGACAGGACAGCGGACTACGGCGAGAGCCCAGCGGTATCCCGGATGTCCAAGGGGAGGGATCACTGGGAAAATCACCCATTTGTACTCGAAACTGCCGGTTCGCCACATCGACGTCAGTCCAACTAACTTGGCTCCTATCAAAGCCAACTGAGAAAGTTTTTGTATTAGCAGCGTATGGTGGACCCGTTCAAAGATATCAGAGAAGTCGTCATAGATGCACTGAAACATTATAGACGGTTGGGAAAGTTGTAGACCAGTTATAAATTATAGTCAAAGCAGTTGAGTGGATGTTGAAGGATCTCCGTAAGCCACATGAGTCGAAACCTTTCATAAGGTAATCTACAAGACGTTTGTATAAATGGAGAAGACCGATTACCTAATGCTTTCGAGTTCGAAAACAATATGAGAGAACTCCTACAAAGGGGCTTTACTGGACTTTTAGTGAATGAATTCGATGATGATAGTGACAAATGGCAGATCTCGATTATACCTACGTAGGGCACCTATGACTCTCCATCGATGGTCGTCCTCTGCGTTTATAACTGATACCGTTTTCGGGTATGGTAATGAATCGACGTGGATTCCGTGGACACACAGCAATCGTCGGCTCTGGTGTAGATTCATCTTTTTCAGTCTCCATTGGGACTAATGCCAGGCATGTACGTGCCGCGATGCTTGCTATGTTGCTCTACGGCCGCCACCAGAAGTCTCCTTCTCCTATTGATAGCCATAAAAATGGCGACACTATTGTGGGGAATGGGCAGGGCTAAGGAGAGTTTAGAGACGGGGCGGCTTGTCCTGCTAGCCACGAATTGCCGTGGTTAACCATCAAAAAGCTTTTCAGCTCGCTCGACCACATCTCTTTTCTGTTGTTGCTGTTGTGACGATGGCGACAACGGCAGTTTTCGTTGTCTCATCCTCGGTCGTCGCCGGCGTCTTCCCCAACTTCCGTTTTGTATCAGACAGCGCCCGTGGACTATCCAGCCCTGTCTCCTGATAAAACTGTTTGGCGTCTCGCAATTGTCTGCTGGGATGGCCACTTTTGTACCGTTTACATTCGGGCCAACTTTTAGGTTGTTGATGGCAGTGTTCGGTAGACGACATCTTTATAGAGGACAGAGCTCGGATGGTTCCGTGTGCAGGACGAAATAGGCTGACTGACGCTTATAGGCGTGACTGGAAGAAACTGGTGTTAGGCCGGTCGTGGTGGCGGGGGCTAACGTCATGTCCCTTCTCTTCGCCATTATCATCTCAAAAGTTGCCAATGGGCCAAAGCTGTGCAGCTGGCTCATTCGGTTTTCTCCGAACGTCCAATGTTCGTTCACTGGTCGTCTTCACTTTCTTTCTCTTTCTTTACGCGAGTCCTCTAACCTCAATATCCTTGCTTGTAAATGCTACTTCAAAGCACGACGAGCTTCCACAATGTGTTCTATCTACCAGGACGATGTCGGAAGTGGGCTATAGGTTACGCCTGGATCAGTAACTATTTATTCGATGGAACCATTGATTTGTTTAGAGAACAATCCATTTCCTTGTGTGACTTCGGCAAGAGCTCGATACTGCTGTTGTGGATGCTAGATCTCGAGAGATGTGTTTCAAAACACAATTTATGCATAATTCCCGAATAGGGAAGACGCATTCTCATCCATCAGCTGTAATGTACTTCTGATCGTCACCCTGCCTAATTATCATTATGTTTGTGATTCGAAATTACTAAGGTTTTTTTTCGTTGTTTTTACTGATTTAGCTTTTGTTTGCCTATTTATTGCGATTTTTTTCATTTTATCCTCATTGTTCGTTTAGTCCTCATTGTTCGTTTGTACTGCACATGTTATACACACGTTATTTAAACTATTTATCGGCTCCACATGACATATACATATTTAGTATTTTCGTCTGACATATCCCAGCCTCTAGTGATCATATTGTTCTATGGGTTTTTTTTGTACGAAATAGACAACAGACCACTGTCTCGCGGGATGCACGATGGTTTGCCTAAGACACATGGCTTAAACCCATTAGTATACACCTGTCAACTTATTCGCTTTCTCCTCGAGCTTCTGCAACATGTAAAGGTGGAGGAGTATTCCCATCATCGGGACCGTGTCGGTCCCATATTTACAAGAATCCATCGCATGACACATTGTGACACTTAGTCAAGTCAGGTCAAGTGGGACTTTGCTACTTCTCTAGGGTTATTGTGCACCAGGATAATGATGAGAGCTACCACAATATCAACTCAAAATACACACAGCGGAGAGGTGTAAACTTTCTTATAATAACCTGGCTGGTCCTACACATTCTCCCTCTCTCACTCTCTCTCTCTTTCTCTGTTCGAACCCGTCGGGTCGATCAGCGAAAGCCCAATGAGTATAGGGTACATCTGTACGTGTCGTACGAGGGGGTATTGTGTCGACTACATGTAGGTCTACAGCTTGGCTATCTGTTTCGACAGCCAGGAAAAGGATGTGTATTATTACTCTGATATGTGTACATAGTGGAAATAGCAGTTTCAACACCAAGAGCTTGCAACTGATTGAAACACCATGAACTTTCCATGTGAACTTCGAGTCATTGGTCTGTAGGGAACGACTGAGCGCGGCAACTTGCTTGAAGTTTTGTTGGTGGACAAACTTAAGAAACTTGCGCCACTTATTAAAAAACTTACTCGATTTATTATCTGGGAAAAAATAAATATCAAAAGCTCACGGAACCTTCCTCTATCATTTTTCTTATCAAACACCTGCCGATTGGGGTGGGTAAGTGAACACTGTTCTGTGTGCATATCGCCTTCAATTTTATTGTATTTTTTTATTGTGGGTCATATGGTTTGACTGTGTTTGCTTTCTACCGTTTTGGTACTGAGAATCGGCTATCATTCATGTAGGCATCTGCTTAGCTCCCGGGATATATATATATATATATATATATATATATGTGTGTATATAGCGGCGTGTGTTGCTTCGATTAAATTGGTGTATTTGTCAAACTTCTTGATACGACAGGACAAATAACAGCCAATGAGACCATTGCCAATTTGTATGGTACGTTCTTCAACTAGCTTTAAGCAGAGACAACCTTGCACATATGTCCTCACATTTGTCTACATCCAAACAATGGCATTTCAGTTTTGAGTAAGTTAGATAAACATTTTTCATAATATATGTAAAGGATGTACCCACTACCTCCCGCCTTGTGAGGAAATTTCATAATTTTGCAAGATAAATTAGTCTAACGATGCTTCCGCTATCAGGCGTATCCACCAAAAGCGATATTGACAGCTATAATGCACCTCGTATCGATCACAGACGTTGGTAGGGAGAAAAACGATGTAGTCTCTATGTGTGTGTGATATACTCAAGATAGGGCGGATGGTGTCGGCGGCGGCGGTGGTGGTGGTTCGTGGTAGCTGTGTTGTATGCTTTGTACACGTCCGATAATCGCAACAGCGTAGCGCCAGCGAGCAACCATTGTACCGGATGTTCAATAATGAATAAGGAAAGAAGAAAAGAAAGAAGGAAGGAGGTAGGGGGTGGTTGAGGGAGTCACAGGGTCAAGTTCAGCTAAATAAGCGAAGCAACCTTTTTGCCTCTTCTCGGTGGTGGCGGCGGCGTCTGTCATATGGTTGACATGATGCATTAAGGCCTTGAGTGAAGGTATAAAGTGTTCAATAAATCTGCATGTTCATTACTCATAGGGATACACAGCATATTAGCCCGCACTATATATATATATATATATATATATATATATATATAGTGGGAGAGGGGTTGAACTCCTTTCGTTTTTCGCATTTTATTTGAGCTCATATCCGAACTTCAGGTATGCTCAGCAACAAGCCACTAATAGACGTATCGGAATAGTGGCATTGAATACTTTTGTTCTGTTCAAGAGTGGTGGAATTAAATGTGCAGGTCAGTCGTAGTCCGCCTGGTGTCACGACCTTCAGTCCTTATTTCTTGGAAAGGATCACATGAGTGATACGATGGTGCCAATGAGTGATTTGATTGCTTTGTCCAGTGCCTTTCTCCGGATCATATCCTGCGGCTGAGCCCGCACCGAGCTATTTACTCTGTTTGATTCTCAAGCTCGATGATCTATTGCGAACGGCCAGCGCGTGTGTGAAGCTCTCGTAAACGAAAGCGAGATGTCTTATTGAATTTGCTACTGGTGGGTTGGTATAAATCCTGTGTGGTCATCCTGTTTGACAATATGAAGAAAAATAATAGAAAAATATGTACGTACGGTTGGCTGCAAATATGTGAGGTTAAGGTTGGTGGTGCACAATACGGTGGAGGAGAAAGAATGAGTTCACGCAACCTGAGCGTTCTTCGAAGCATCCCAGTATCTAGATGATTACGGTTATACGACCAGCACAAATTATGGCATCGGACATTGTTCGTAAATTGTTCAACAATTTTTAAAGAGCAGACGTCGTCCTCGAGTATGAAACTTCTTTGTAAAATATTGTTATTACAATAAAGATCAAGGAGGAAGCCTTTACAAGTGCCTATCCTTTGTCAGACCTGCTGCAGAGGTTAGAGCTATCCACGTTAACCACTTTGCACAGAACATAACGGAAGCTCTGGTAAAACGGTCTTTAAAATGTCTCCCCAAAATCGGTACAGAGATCTAAATTTAAAACAAATGTTTGTCAATTTGTGATTCCACTAACTGTCATGTCAAAAGGAAAAATTCGGCCACTAATTTGTGCTACTAAATTATTAGGCTCTCCACTTCGATCATAAGTTCTGTTTGCGGACGTACATGAATTTCACTTGTGTACAACATAATATGATTGGCTCCATCGGAGACTATGCAGTTAAAGCTGGCCTCATGTGAACGCATTTTAGTTTCATTAATGAATGTATTGTTATAGTGTTTATTAAAACGGTCATATTAAAGGCGGTCAGAGCAGTCTATAAGTTTGAGATTTCCCTTCCGCCCGATTAGTATTGAATTACGCCACTTGAATTCGACAGAAAAATATCATTGGCAACATATGTGAGCCACAGGAAATGTTTTAATAATAACAGGGAATTTCGATGTCTGACTTCATTATAGTTAAGGCATTGTCATAGCTATATGTGTCGAGTCGTGGAGCACTAAGCTGAAACTCGGGCAGGAGCCATTGCGCGGAAATATATTATAGACAGCCGATTGGAGCAACAAGGTGGAACAAGTGGCTTAATTACTCGGTCAACTAAAACACACGTTCCGGCCGGTTTCATTTGCTCGGGATCAACCTTAGTGACAATCGCAATTGTGTGGAGACAATCGCAATGCTCATTGTCTTCTCTTTAGGTCAAACCATTAGGTCAATCCCTATTATTTCATATGAATTGGTGAACCTGGTGGTTATAATTTCTAGTTTGGTTTGGCTTACTTGTATCTTGTCAACAGGCCAAGGAAGACCGGCTTTTATTGATTTTAAATTTTTATGATTGATGCTTCCCTAAACAAAAAGAAAAAGATGTCTTGAAGAGTTTCTTATGTAATTTACCTTGAATTGCGTTGGAGCAAAGAACATTGGCACATCAGATAACCGAAAATGAAACATAGTTGTAAAACATTTTATTGACTTCGAAGCCCATTATTTGCTATTTATGATACATTTTAAGTTTCAGGTAATCAAAAGTGAGGCTCGGCGAATTAACTTTACTAATTTTGGTAAGGGTTGTGTACTCACTAAGCTCGTCGGCTTCACGACTGGGACTGGTTGTCAATAAAACTAGGCTGTACAATAGCCGAGTTGGTTGGCTGCAGCCTCTCAGACGTCTCAGCGAGTCGGAACATTGCAAGTTGTCGTCAACTGTATTGCTTAATCGTGCTCATCATCTGCGAAGTAAGGCTTTCGATATAAAACAAATCACGGTGGGTGTCGCAGTACAAATTCGTATCGTGCTGTGTTTTGTGCTAAGTGAGGTGAACTCCGTTTATCGTTTGCGCGTTGTGCGGGCGGAGGCTGCAATGCTGGAGAGGATGACGCCAAATTTCTCGTCAATCGTCGAGAATGTCCAAATGGCCCGTGAACTAGCGCTATTGGGAAACTATGAGAGCGCTGTGGTCTATTATGAAGGGGTCATGCAAAGCGTACAAGGAGTGTTACGTGGCATACCACAGGACAACGTCAATGAGGGACACCGCCTTGAGGCATGGAAAACGGTTCGTAATAATCGAGTGAATGTGTATGTGCGTGTGCTACCTCCACCGATCAGGTTCTAAATGCCTGTATTGCATTATACTGCTATAATATATATATATATATATTGAAGTAAATTGTTACAAATATAAAATCGTGATGTTTTCTTCTTTCTTTACATCCACACTTTGCTATAAATGATAAATAGTGTTCGATTCTTCTACGTGTTATTACTTATCTATTAATTTTCTAGATGCTAAGGGGATCTAATCATACTGCCACCTAAAGTTTGAATTAACTAATTTATTAAACGGGACTCATTTTTAATGCGCTCAGTTAACATGACTTTTGTACATTCTCTAAACTCAGATCCTTCAGCAGATGAGTACGGAGTATAACCAATTGAAGGAAGTGGTTTCCACGCTATCGGGCTTCAAAAACGAGCCTGACCTTCGCGTGGCCGTTGCCGGAATGAATAAAATGAATAACGGTAAATTGGATGCTTGCCATTTAGGTTTTACATATGTTAATCAAATACTTTTCATATAATTCATATTTCATTTCCTCAAAGGACATCATAAGGTGATCGTATCTCGTTGCCTCACGGTATATATATTGGAAAACCGTTTTCTTCTTAAGAAATATAGTTTACGTTGGTCACAATATTCAATGGAGCTAATTTTTTTTAATTATTAGTATGTGTGTCAGTTAGGGGAACAGCTGAGGGTCAGCTCGAAAAACAATGTCATTATTAGTATATGTGGCATGTTTACCTTTAGATATATAGTAACTGTATATATTTTAAAATCTCTATTGCAGGAGCTGGTGGCGTTGTAACCCATCAAGCTCATGCTTGGTCCCTTGGTCCCTCGGGAGATATGCATTCAATAACGATGGGGGGTCATGATTCGATGATGCAACAGCAACCTCACGATCCTGATGTTTGGGGACCGCCCCCGGAGGATAGGTCAGCCACTATTTATTATATCTATCCATTCCTATTGCCATTGACTAGTACTAATGTCGAATTTGAATGTTGTGCCGTGTTTTTGCGCATGAATCTAACATTATATATATATATATATATATATATATGTTAACCATGATGATCTCCGTTGTGAGTATATTAGGTGTAAGAAACTCCAATCAGCCTTATCCGAGTTTCATATAATTCAAGCACATAGTTTTCGTATATATAATTTCTTCATTACTCTCGTCACTCTATAGAGGAGTATGATCTCGATGTTATGATTCGAGATTAGAGTAAACAAAATGAAGTCGACGAATGACATATATTCACCTGCACCTACAATCCTTATCGTTTCGTATAGTTGTCGCACCCGTTGACGATGTTTTAACATTCGTTACGATGCATGGATGGATGGATGAAGATTTCATTTTCTCGATGTTTCGTCTTCCTCTTAGCTGTCTCAGAGCATTAGCAGATCGACAGAGCCGCCTCCGTCGCCGCCGCCTGCTACTGCGATCGCGTGGCGGCCGCATTTCACCTTTTCCCACAAATCTTCAGCCAGTTTCAGCTCCATCATTTCCTGATAGCAATTCCACTCGGCTCAATTCCACTTCCTGGACCCCTCATCTTTTTCAACCTCTACTTGAATGTCCTCATTCGCCTTCACCCCCGTTTTAATCCCCCCTCTCCCCAGTAGCAGCAGCAGCAGCTGTCGATGCTCGTGTCTCTCTGTCTGTCTAGCCACAATCGATTGATCGAAATTAAAATAATTTTCCTATCCCTCTGCTGTTCGGTGTCCACCCAATTCCATTTGATTCCGCCTCTGTGTTGCCACGGCCACTCCCTTTCGGGCTGGCCCGTGTTGTTGTTGCTGTTGTTTTTTTTATTAGTATCCCGCTAGTTTGCATCTCTCAATGTGCATGCGTATGTTCGTACATACGTCACGCATGCATTCCAGTGTCGGTTTCAAATCATTCGAGTGAAGGCATCCGCTTGTCTTCGCTCTTCTTTCGCTAAATAGATTAATTTGTTCATTAATTTGCTGAGTAAATGAAAGGCCACATGAAATACAAATAAGTTGCATCGGTGTTGCGACAAACAGCGGACAAACATTCGTTCACTCATACAATATCTGTGATTTGATTTCGATCCGTAAATAGTGATTACCATATGAATGAGTTGAGCGGATTAGTGACAGAATAATGAATATCCTGATAAGTTCTGGGCATAGGAGTCGCTTCCTGTCATAGACTTGCTCTTTGTGGCGGGTTGTTTACGCTTCGACTTTTTCTCGGTCGCACATATGTTTTCATCGATTTAAATGTATGCTGTTCTTAATGTATTGTTTCAAATTCTCTAGTGGATTAGATGTTTGTGAAAGTGAGCCACCTGCACCTTATCCAACTTCTTAGCCTCCTCCTTCAGAAGTTAAATCAAGCGATACCTCGCTTGATTTAACTGACATCCGCTGGAAGCTACGTGGGTTGTCACTTTGGTCGAGTTGTAAAACTCGATGAAAATGTTCGTAGTTCGCAAACGTGTATATACGCTTGGAGTAAGAACGCGTGGCAAGTCTTGCTTGACTTTATCTGGCAGCAACGGCAGTTGAACTTTCCGAAATGCTTGTCAACCTCTTACTCTTGGGAATGGAGAAATCTCGTCTCCGGAGTATGAATATGTGATATACCCTTGCCACAGTGTGATGGCGAGAGTTTGATCGTTCGCAGCGTTTTCCATACTGAAAACAGCGTGTTCAAGAAAAGAGCATAATAGTTGATTCAAAAACGCGTGCATTTGAATACAGCCTTCTTCTCGTACCGTTTCTGATTAGCTATTTAGTGAGACAGTCCTTGACAACCTCTTCTTTTGTTGTGACAGCGGTTGACAGCTGTACATGTCAGCCCTGCCGCATGTGAGCTGCAGCTGAGCAACCGACAGACACGGCCCCCGATGCTCTTAACACAGTTCATTTAGACATTCTGGCTCTTGGGGTCTCCGTGATATTCGAGGCAGGAGCTTCGCAGTATCTACAGACACACGACTTGGCTACGGGCATTTTTAAAACTGAGATTATTAGGGTTAATATCCTACCCATAAACAAGTGGTTGATTTTTTTCGTGTTGGGATTTAGGCGGCATTGCTGTTCAACCTCTGGCCCTCGCGACCCAATAACATCACATGGAGCATATTTTAACAATCTCGTTAATATATTCGCTAGACATCTAGGATTCAGAGAACCTTATGCCCAGGTCTTTGCTTTACTTAATTTACCGAATTTGAGCTGTGATGACTAATTTAAACGAACGGTTTGAGCGGATCAGTGAAAACATTTTTGAGAGGGTCGATTACGAGCATAAATAGAACACTGGCCAGGACTGTTCCTTGTCGGCATTCGATGGTAGTATATCCGGTTTTGGAGAGCGAGGCCCCCACTTTTACGTTGAAGAAACGTTTTCTGAGGAATCTCGAGATACACGCAATCAATTGCTTACCAACTCTTCTCGATGGCAAAATGGATAGGATTGATTCATGCGGCATTATTTCGAACGCGCTCTTGAGATCAGTATACACCACCGGGTTGCGGCCGCGTTTTGGCCTCGAGAACCACGCAACCATCTCGATGCACTTTCACCGATAAGTCATCTCTTTGTTTTAGTATGCTGGACGCTGAGTGTAAAAAACGTACTGGGTCTTCGGCTTGGCACAAACCTCCTTTCCAGTATATATAATCTTCTTAATGGTCAGGTTTTAATTGCAACACCTCAACACCGTCCACTTGATTAGAGTTGCACTGCTAAATTTGTAGACCAAGGCTTCGAACTTGATATTCAATACTTTTCGCTTTCCGAAGGGTTCGTCTGGAACCGTGATTGCCGCCGATGTCCATAGTACAACTATGAAGACAATCATGCATTTCTTCAACCGACTGAACGTTACTGAATAGTTAATCGCAATTCGTATTCATGAGGGCATAGGAGATACCGTACTGAACTTCGTATCTCCTCCACGTCGCTGTCAGCAATCGAATCATCTGAACTCAAATTTAGGGATGTTTCCAGTGCTCGGACTAGTAGGCTCACTTTCACATTGTTTGAGACCATTTAGTAGAGCGAAGTCACGACATTGGTTTTCTCTGGCCGATGGCTCTCTTGAATTGGCAGTTACAACCGCCGTCTACTTTAGGTGAGGGTGACTGTTGGAATCACTCTGTACCAGTACCACTGAATATTCAATGTCACACAGCCTGTCCAACGTCTTTGTAAGCTTAACTATACAGGCAAGATCACGACCTACTCGTTCGGTTTGTGATGAATAGGCAACTACTGGTCCTCTTTTTCCAGATATCATAATCATGTCGACGATATGATTTATGATCTGTTATCAAATTTCTCAACAGAAGAGAGCAGATCAAACATTTCTTTACAAGGACAAAATTTACTGCCTCTGGATGTCCTATCTTTTCTAAGTACAGTACATTGCACGACAGTCCGCCATCGGTAATCCGATCAGTTTTCGAACGCGCACAGAATGTCTTCAGTAGCTGGTTCAAATCCAGCCTTGGCTCCAGGAAGGTGTGGATATTTCCTCCCGACATTCCTTGTAGTAATTCTATACTCATAAGTCCCGAGACTCATCTGAATGGGAAGGACTAGGAGCTAGCGACAAACAAAAATCTAACTCTGGAAGCCTTCGATGGATCTTTAGTAATGCCTCGCCCTGCTCCTCGGTGAAAAGCACTGATAGCTCACAGCTGCGTATCCATAGGCTGGGTTAACTGCATAGATGTCAATGGTCAAACTCAACAGACGCACATTAACTCAAAAAATATATATATTTATATATATATTAGGGGTGGAAATATGTTTTGTCGCTATTCTCAGGGAAAAGAAATGTTCGTATCTTTACTTCTACAACACTTTGCCTGATTTTCCTCTAATTCGCACTCCACCCTGTCATTGTCAATCGCAGTGGGTCTTCCCGACCTGGGAGCGTCTTTGAGGTCAAAATCACCGGCACGAAGTTTTTCCAACCTCCTCTCAACTGTCCTAAGTGAGACACATGGTGGTCCAAAAGCCTCACACAAGTCGGCAGCAGTATTTGCAGCCGTGTCTCCAATTTTGAACTTGAATAGGAAAACAAAAAAAAATTTTCCTATTCAAGTTCAAAATTGGAGACACGGCTGCAAATACTGCTGCCGACTTGTGTGAGGCTTTTGGACCACCATGTGTCTCACTTAGGACAGTTGAGAGGAGGTTGGAAAAACTTCGTGCCGGATTGTCACGGGACAGTTCCATTTTATCTCTTCAAGAAAAAGTATTTAAATCACTTTGTGGGTCCATTTTACGATGAATGTGTTCGAAAAATGTGTTCGAAAACTATCCAATAAAAATAAACAATTATTTTGCCTGCTGCTCTCCCCAGAGCGGCAAAGTTTGAATGACCAAAAATGCGACAAAACATATTTCCGCCCCTAATATATTGATCTCTGGCATACTATTGGGTATGTCCATTTCGTTCCATGCTGGCCTGGGGAAACTCTAGTCGCCCTCTACGGCAAACACCTCGTTCGACAAATCGTCGCTCGGAGGCGCGGAGCAACCGCCAGCAAACTTCGCGACGGGGGTCGGTAAGTAAAGATGGGGCCGGTGCTGCCGGGGGTGCAGGTGGCAGCCGCGGTGGTGGTGGTGCAACTGCGAATCGGGGAGCTGGCCAAAGTGGTGCTCTACGAGGACGGGGCGGAACAGCTGGACAGCAGCAGGACAACTCGCGGAGGTCGAAGGATGACAAGGTTCGCGAACTAATGATAAGTATCTTGTTCTTTATTGCAGGCATCAAGGCAATAAACCCTCGGATCTTTATTTCATTATTATTATTATTATTATTCTTTTCACTAGCTCATTATTTTCACCTCATTTTTTAGAATTTCTCGTTATTTTCATTATTTTAAGTATGATGGCACCTGGTATTATTCACGACAAGTGTTGCTGTTTTGTGATCTTTCTATTGAAGCGGAGTCGAGTTCATATATATATATATATATATATATATATATAGGAATAGTAGTAGTATTAGTAATACAAGTGTATTTCGTATAATACATTGATGGAGCTCCTGGACCTAGAGCTCGCCAATAATTATCAACATATAATGATAACTTCTGGTTATGTTTAACGGGATTTTTTCGATTACGCTTGGTTTTTATCGTTTATATTGCTCCGATGGTGGGTTATATCAGTAAAGAATTGCTCTTTACATTGCTTGTCAGCTGTATCTAGTCGGAGAGAGGTATATGTTAGAATGCGAAACTAGGTGGAATAAGAATAAGAGAGCCGCCTCAGTTTAGGTGATCTTGCCCCCTCCGAGGGCCACGTCGGACGAATGCAACGAGCAGCTTGTTCGTTCACGTGAGCAGGCACACCTATTATAATTGCATTCTCATAGCAGATGGGCTTGCAGTATAATCTACCGGGATGTTCTATCTATAGAAGCAGCTCCATCGTCTACGTAATCGACTTCTATGATAATAATGCTACATTGCTTGCACAAATCACACACACACACACACACACACAAGTGTGTTTTTGTTTGAAGAGAGTGGAGTTTTTGATAATATCGTTTATAAAATCATGATTTTCCTGATCTTGTGTTTTTTTTTATAGATTGGTCGAGTTTTTGCCTTATGTTTAGAACCTAGAATCACGTAACTCTGACGGATATATCATTACTGGTGTCATCGTTGAGACGAATCCTCCATAATGCCAAATGTTGATATATTCTATTATAGATTGAAACCACTAAATCCTATTTACGCTACGTGTCTTCCAGTCGATACAAATGGCTGCGGCTAGGGGTTATCAAGCAAAAGACTCGGCAAATAGTAATTAGTCCCAGTATCGTTAATAAGATTATCTTCTAAGCTCATTATATAGTTGAATAAAGCTTATGGCGTTCAACAGGGCGGTAGCGGTGCTAAGGAGAGCGGCGCTGGAAGCGGCGTAGAGGAGGATAAACGATTCGAATGTGCCAATATGGACCAGGAGCTCGTGGACATGCTTGAGCGTGACATTCTATTGAAGAATCTCAATGTACGATGGGCTGATATAGCCGATCTTGAGGAGGCTAAAAAGTGAGTATCTTATGCACTGGAGGTAAAGCGAAGATCGTTAGAAGAAGAATATTCCCTGGGTAACTGTGCTGGATAGGCGTTTAAAGTAGTTCTCTTGATCGTTCTCATAACACTTGAGTTGTATATTGAAAATATCTGGCCTATGGTCTATTTACCTACATTTTCTATGAGTTTAATGCTTTAAGACTGGAGTGTTCAACCTTGAGCTACCAGCATCGAATTCTTCTAACTTAACCACAGCTTGTAACTGTAGGAGATTAACTTATTAAGCAGGTAGTTCATTAAAGCTAGTTTTTGTAGCATCATAAATATGAACTTAAAAATGGATATATGGCCTTGCGGATATTGATTCAAAAATAAGATGGAAACGGGTATTAGTAATTGTTTGTAAAAATGCTGCAGTTCCGCTAATAAACCAGACTTTGTATTATATTATTGTATTGTGTGTCTTGGTGAACAAAGACGAGGAAGTTTCAAGAAATTTGTCGTGTTGAGGATAACATAACATAACATTTGCGGTTTATTTCCGGAACTGCAATTTTAACAATGCTTAAGTTCTCGATTAAAAAATAGTAAAAGTAAGAGTTTATTATTACCAAATTGGTCATCCAATTATTCTGTTAACATATGTATACATTCACATATTCACATTATTTACAATTCACATAAGATTCAGGTTATTTGATTCAAAAAAATTATATACCATTATCACTGCAATCTTTTCTTTATCTTATTAGCAAACTTTCTGGTAGAGGTGAGCTCCCTAACCTCCTTCGGGAGTGAGCTCCAACCCAACGGCATCCGATAAGCTAGAGACTGGCAGGTAGTTACTTTGATGGCTGTAGGTAGTACAAACTCTGTTGCCCGACGAGAAGTTTTTCTGTCGACGACCACAATGGGGAACGCGACATCCGGCGGGATAATACCCATGATCATTTTGAAAGCCAGAATCGCCGTAATGGACAGATGCACCTACTAATCCGGCAAAAAAAGGTCTAATTGTTCGATCCCCCCGGGCCTCGTGCATCCATCGTTTTCTGCCACGATTTTGTAAAATATTGTCATCTAATTAACCATTTGAAATGTCCCTGTAATGCCAAAGCCCTAGGTCTTTAAAATATGCAGTTGAGCCATTGCTATAAGTTACTGCAACAACATTTGTATTATTCTATCTTGTTATCGATCTGGTCTATAAAATAATAATTAAAACTCGTTTTTTTTTGTTTGTGTGTTTGTAGCACGT
Source organism: Stratiolaelaps scimitus (assembly GCA_019614645.1). NCBI lineage: Eukaryota > Metazoa > Arthropoda > Arachnida > Mesostigmata > Laelapidae > Stratiolaelaps > Stratiolaelaps scimitus. The sequence continues at coordinate 916,396 of JABWDB010000053.1, forward strand.
ATACCGTTTATGTTAGATATTTTTTATCTCATTTTTATTTCGGCTGATGGTGTCTAATTCAGGTGTGCGTTTTAATGAGTTCTCGACGGTTGGTTGAGTACTTTTTACTGTGTTTATTGTCCTTCTCTATTTTCGATAAATTTTCCTTTTATTTAGATTAAATCGTGAATTAGTGAAGTGTTGTCTTCCGTATTTCTGTGTCTCACACCCGACGACATGCATCAGTCAGCTCCGTACAGGGTTACTTACAAGCAGACAACGATAAAACTATGCAAATGTGATGGGATTACTGTAATATTCGAGTGAGAGAACTGGATTCGTTTACCTGCATAAAATATACGACGAATTATGTTCAACATGTCCACTTCTAAACTCAGACGAGAATTCAAAATTAGAAGATTAGATAGAGCCAACAACAAATCGGTCGTCGCGAGACAAGATCCGCATCTCTCTCTCCTTCTTTGTCTCGTGGCCATCCTATCTACTTTAACTGTAATGAAACTGTGGTATGCAAATGGTGTTTTCGCGTAGAGTTGCAAATGGTTGTGGATTGATTAAATAATAATAATATTGTGTCGGTGCGGTGTACGTTTTATAGAGGAAGAATGGATGATGAAGATGAAGAAAACAGCGAATTCTAGGTAATGGGATTATTACTGTAGTATGATATTTCAGTGGGACAACTAAATGTGTACAGCAGAGACCCCCCCCCCCCCCCCGAATTTAATATGGGCAACTGAGCACAATGTTACGTTATCGATGTTATCCAGTTCAACAGTGTTACAACTTTTTGTACCCATCCTATTAAGTGTGAACAATTTCGAATACTACAAACTCAAGAGGGGCGCCGTGAGCCAAAGCTCGCGGATAACTGTTGAAAACTCAAGGAACCTGTGGGAAGGGAATGTGATTACTGTAGTGTTCCAGCAAAAGAGAACTGGATTCGTACAACAGGCTCACGGGATAACTTCAATACAACGCGTTACGGAGAATTGAGCAGCAACTCGACTTCAATATCCCACATAGTTGAAGTTGGAATCGGTGCAACCGTCTTCATTCTCATAGCTGACACTCAGCTCACTTTCTATGGCAGGTCACTGTACCACGGTGTAGCAGCATTGCTTCAAGAACCTATCATATACTGGACTGGACTAATCGGTTGTACTGGACTCATCTGGGTTTCCTTGAACACACCTATTTGACGGCAGGGCAATGTTAACTATATCTCTCCAAAATCACGATTTCTGGGATCACAATAGCGATTCTAAATCGCGATGCTCCTGCTCGTGGTGTCCATAACAGCCGCACTCAAAGAGATGTGCATTCGCCACCCAGGCCAGGCGTCCATACTTAACTCGAATCTCAATCAATATTATAATACTAATGGAAATAGTTTGTTGCTGGCCAAATGTCGCGGGTCACATTTTAACAGAGTATGTTAACAATAATTAAATTACGTTCGGTTAAATGCGTGTGAGCTGTATCACAGTCCGGTATCTGATTCACCGTGGCATCTTTTGGAACAGTTGTTATTTCTGTTAGCAGATCGTGTTATCAATCGTTCTTATCTTTCACAGTTGTGCGGGACTGTTTGTTGATACGATTGTTAAATGCAATTGCAAGTCATTTACCTTTGTATTATGTGTTGTGAAAAACAATGTCTACGTTAAAGCCGCGGGCGATAGTTAGAGAACTTCGGCCACTACACCCAGAGGTATAATGAGCTTCGCTTGGTGTTCTGAGGGCATCGTATTTAGTGGAGCGTGGTGTTTCTCGGAATGACTTCACTCGGTTTCGCTTGGTGGTGGCCTTGGCAATGCATGATTCTTCCACTTGGCATGAAACGTTGTTGCATACTTCGTTGTCTTTGCTCCCTACTTTCCGTCATTGGGGCTGATGGCCGCGTTGCTTAGTGGGCTAGGTGCGATCATCCAACTACCACCGCGAAGCCGTAAAAAAACGGGGAGGACTGGATACTAAGGTCGGTCGGTCGTTCGTTCGTTCGGTCGCTCCGCGAACGAGGGTTGCTTAAGGCCGGGATCCGGGGACGTTCAGAGGTGCTGGATGCTGCATACATTTAGCAGCCAGGTAGATAGGCAGGATAGAAAGAAGTAAGGTGTAATGTTGGTCAGGGCAGTGGGCAAGGAAACGGTTTGGAGGTAAGTACTCCAGTAGGATAATGATCAAGTAATATTATTATTACGCCATAAGGAAGCACTTAAGACCATATAGTGAGTTGCTGTTGTGTGGTTGTTGTTGTCGTCGTCTTCGGGAGTGAGTGCTTTGGATGGGTGGCCAAGTGAGCCTATGCGTGGAGGTCGTTTACTAAAGGACGACACCCCGTCCTGCCGTCCTAGCTGGACCGGCCACTGGCGTTATGTGGCTGAATTCATGCCACACATAGGAAGGGAATAGTCCGAGGCAGCTGGTTGTCCCTTCATAGAGAAGATATGGTAGTCTGTATTAGTCCGTTTCTGCCAATATATACATAGTATATTAGGTATAGTGGGGCTATATTTCGCGTTTTATAGAGTGATTACGTAGTCCTTTCTTCTAATTACGGTATGCCCGTTGACTGTTGCATTGATTAGCTTTATCAATCAAATGTACAAAGAGAAAACGAAAAACCTAACTAACGGCGTACGCGTAACATCGGTAGTACCCATAGGCATCGCTTGGATGAACAGGCAGTAAATCACAATTTTTGTTTGGGGCCAGTGCCAACAAAAAAAACTTTCGTTTCGTAACCAAGTGCAGTTTCGTAACTTTATGTGGCATACAAATCCATGCACTGGAAGTTCCATACACAAAATCATTACTCAGAAGGTTGTATGTGGCACTGCTGAGTCTGGCTGTAAAACTCCTGTTGAAACTTCACCAAATAGCATGTCTCTTTGGATAAAACGCTCGTGTACTGTAATACATAGCCATTCTTGATGGGCTGCTCTGTCCTTGGTGTTGTCCAGGCATAATGGACTCGAGTGCAACAACAACAGCGATGACCTAAGCAAGGTTTGCTTAAATCTTATATCGTTATAGATTGTTGTTGCTAGATCAAAGAAACATAACAGAATAATGAATGTGTAAGTCTCACAAATTCTAACTGTAACTTAATCGTTTTTTCCTACAGACTACTTGAAGAGGCAGTGGTGCTTCCTTTATTGGTCCCGCATTTCTTTACGGGTATTCGGCGACCCTGGAAGGGTGTTCTTATGGTCGGACCTCCAGGAACTGGAAAAACTATGCTCGCCAAGGCGGTGGCCACTGAGTGTAAGACGACTTTCTTCAACGTATCCAGCTCAACTCTCACTTCGAAATATCGGTACGTCATTTTGACCTAATATCCTTGCACGTCCAGAAGGGATGTTCTATTATAAGAAGATTTAAGAACCGCATCGTTACAACGAAGAAATAAGAAGAACAAGCTGGAATGGCATAATAGTGAATCACAACGACCCGATTTCCACCGCTATTTTATCCTCATATTGTTCCTTTCTCATTTGTTACTTCGGCAAAAAAACTGTCGAACTAAGTTGTACTGTAGCGTGCGGCAGGTGGAGCTCTAATCAGAGGTTGCCTGCACAATACGTTCACCTTTCTTCGAAGAACACCTCTTGATTATTAAGCATGTAACAGTTATGGGGCCATGTAATAGCCCTGAGAGCGTGTTACCACGAAGCTTAACAACAGGAACAACAACAACAATAACAACAACAACGTTTATAGCACCATTTGCCACATCGAGAACATTATTTCTTATATATAACTAGGATTGATAAAATAATGTAGAATAGTTTATTATTTCTATCAATTCCATCCAGGATTGTTCGGAATGGCTCAGATTAAGTAAAAATTAGACAAATTATTGCTATTATAGAGATATCAAACATATTTCCTAAACTAAGGTTTTCGGGCTGACTCTCAGCCAACATTTAACGTCCACGGTACAGCTGCTTTTAGCATTGCTTCGTAAGACTAACCCCTAAATGCAAATGTGCAAAGGTGGGGATCGAACTGACGTTGGCTTATTTTTAGAGAAGTTGTTCAGTAATTCTAGTCTTGACACACGGATCCTTCATTGCGTTTCGTTATTTTAGCGGTGAAAGTGAGAAGCTCGTTCGACTGTTGTTCGAAATGGCCCGCTTTTATGCGCCGTCAACGATCTTCATCGATGAGATCGACTCGCTCTGTTCTCGTCGAGGAAGTGAAAGCGAACACGAGGCCTCCCGCAGAGTTAAAAGTGAATTACTAATACAGATGGACGGAGTCACAAACGGCGATGATCCAACCAAGGTAGTGCCAAGATATGAACTAAGCCACACTGAAATATGATGCTTATTTAGTTTTCAATTTAGTTAATGCCTATTAGGTGGCCTCTTTAGAGAATTTGTACGGTAACATCTTAGTTATATACCCATACAGTGTGTGTGTATAGTGTGTTATATATATATATATATATATATATATAAAATAGAAGAGAAATTTCAGTCAAAGGTTATTAATTCGCCACACAGCATGTAACACATGATATGACAACTAGATATAGTATACTATATAACTTGTCTAAAGTGTCTAGTTGGCATCATTTGTCATCGGTGCTTGCAGTCCTTATGGAGACTACCTACACCGTGACTATTTCAACATACTCTACCACGTCATGATCGTTATTTTTGTTCGTTGCCCTATCAGTATCGAAGTACGCGATTATGTTTTGTTGATGACAATGGTGTGCACTTGTACTTTTCTTTTATAACGTACATACTGTATATACCATAGTAAGCCTAATATTAAGTTTACTATTATTATTAATTTATTTGGGGTTGTAAACTTAGGTGGTCATGGTTCTAGCAGCTACAAACTTTCCTTGGGACATTGACGAGGCCCTCCGCAGAAGGTTGGAGAAAAGGATCTACATCCCATTACCGAATGAAACTGGTAGACAAGCACTGCTTGAGATCAATCTCCGTGGTAAGTGATCATCTGTTTTCTTTTCTTGGAGATTACGGGAATGCCTGATGCACATGCTCGCTGAGGGTGATCGTCTATCCAACTGAATTGTTATCGAAAATTATTGAAAGCTTACAGGAATGGTATAAACGTAAAATAACTCAAGCATCCTCCATTGGAAGCCACTCGTACCCCTCCGCCACTATGTCATATATAGATTGATGTAGAAGCACAGAAACAAGGTTGGGCGTCCTTAGGCTCACGGCCTTTTCACAGATATCGACGGAACCGACCTGAACCTATCTCAGTAGAAGGGCTTCTTCTGTTGGCTTTTCAGGAGTGGAGCAGGCTCCCGACTTGGACCTTGGTTGGGTGGCAAGTCGTCTAAATGGGTACTCAGGTGCAGATATCACTAACGTATGCAGAGACGCCTCAATGATGTCAATGCGAAGGAGGATTTCTGGGCTCACTCCCGATGAGATTAGGTGGGTGACCACACTTTGCACATTACTGATATCCAAAGAAAAGGCATGCTACCTGACAGGATAATTAACTTTTACCTTAATACAGTTGTTTCGGTTCCCTCTATAATTTGGAAAGTGTCGGAACGGCTATAATGCTAAGTACATTTCCTAGAAATGGTGGCGTCCGGTCCAACTTAAAGATACGTCCAATTCTCTTCCACAGAGCTCTATCTAAAGAGGAACTGGAAATGCCGGTGAGTCTAAACGACTTTGAGGAGGCGATTCGAAAGGTGAACAAGTCCGTCTCGAAAGAAGATCTTGAAAAATATGAGAAATGGATGAACGAGTTTGGGTCAATGTAATCGGTGGTAGTAACGCAAAATAGTCATTTTCTGGATAATTTATGGACAATTTCCCATAATGTGTTTCCCTGAGACGAGCCGAAGACTAAAAACTAAGACTGTGACGGACTCTGCGATTTGGGACAATATCCAAGCATAGTGTTGAGGATTCTCCAAGGCCAAGTGAGTTGGACGGCTGTAATCGAGAGGTAATTTATTATAGTTTCGAAACACGCTCTCACGTCCTGAAAGAAGCAACTCCAACACTCCAGTTTTCAAACGCTGAATAGCCATTCATGATAAGCCAACTGGTGTGGTTATATATATATATATATATATATGCATATATATATTAAACACCTATTATATTTTATAGTTATGTATGATTATTGATGGATCGATTTATGATGATATCCTCGCTTGTTAACATGTATTGCCACAGATGCTTGAATATGAAACGATATGTATGTTCTTCGATTGGCTCGGCAAATTGTAGTGCATAGACGCAATGCATAGAGTAAATGCAGAGTGCAACTAACCAATTGTTGCGCCCCACGGTTTCGCGGCAACGATGAACTAGAATTATTGAATTAATTTAGAGCAAATGAACTGTATATCTTTCGTCTACCTGGGACTTCTGGTGAAAATTAGTGCTTTGCGAGATTCTCGTGAATTAACGAAAGCAAGAATTTGATCAATATTGTATACAGATACTCGAATAGACTCAACATTGTTTGTCTAGTGAACATTAATTCGTCGTCTAGCTATTCAAGTTCAACTGTAACGCAGTCATACAACTAATGACAACCGCTAATTAGCTGCAAACAATAAATTGATGACCATATAACGAGGTCCACGCGAGTTGAATGTGGTTTTTTTTTATTGATCTGACTACTCTTCTTTGTATTGTTCATCGGTATTGTATTTTACACTAAGTCGGTGGTTTTCGAAATTGATTTTGAGCAATCTTCAGTTTTTGTGAGCGACAAAAAATGTATAATAAAGTTTTATACTAGGCAATATCTCGGGCACCTTGACCAGGTCCGAAAGCGTCACATAAATTGCAGTCGTGACCTAAATTCTTCTTATTAGGTGTACGATTATTTTCGTATTTCTTCTATAATGCCTTGTGTTTCAATTATTTCACTCTCAATAACTATCTGATCCAACTGAAGAGTCCATTCAAACTACAACGATGTCTAGTTTAGCTCTTTCCATTTAGAATCTGAGTAATTATGCAAACTAACAGGATTTGATGCAACCACCTCGAGGACAGGTTATTACACAAGTTCAGTTTTCAACACGGTTTTTGGACCGAACTTAAAACCTGCCCTTGAGGTAATTGCATCCAAGAAAACAATTCGGAGAAGGTTTCTTCTTCCGCCTTCAGCAGCTTTCTATGATATTTTAGGTCGGCTTTCTAGGTGAACAGGATCAGGACTTCGTGATGTATTGTTTCAAGTGCGCTCTTGAAACCGTTCCGATAAGCAAAGTGCCTATCTGAAATTAAACTCCCTTTTTCAGCATTGCGAAGGATGACTTCATATTTGATCTATTCCGTTCCTTCGATGGTCGTCTTGTGTTGAGTGAGCTACATCGGACTGCTACTAGATATGAGGGACATACGTCTACGGACCGCTGGAAGACGCTTTGGAGATCTTCATGATCTTTTTATCTGTGGATTGTTGCTAGGCGCGACCGGTTGAAAAAAATAAGGCAAAGGCGGTTCCTGGACTCGTCGTCATAGTATTAGGGAACTCCGTTCGAACTTGCCGCTCTTTAAATTCCAATAACTTTTGAACTAAATGAGCTAGAACAAAGATCTTGTGGTATGAGTCTGAGGTACTCCCCAGCTTTCAGCGCTCTGGGAGTTTTGAAATAGCCAAATATTTACCATTTGCATTTCCATTTATAATTTCGTTATCTATTGCTTCTTTGAGTAAGTCGACGTTTGCATATGAATCTATCTGGCACTGCCACAGACGCTGCTGCTTCACCTTGTCGGAGCCACTGTTTTGCTTGGTCTTTCTCAGGAGGTCTATGCAGGCTAACCCATGTCTCGTCTATCGACACCGTGTGTTCCAAGCGACTGGTTTGTTGCGTATAAGTCTTCAAATTAAATGTCGAACACTCCACACGCATTTTGATCTGCTCAGCACTCAGTTTATGGGGAACCCATTTTGCATCAATTTTCCTCTTCAATATATTGGTGATAATTCTATAACACGTAGTCCGAGCAGTCCCAGTTTCAGTCGACAAGAACTTCGTCGACCAAGCTTTAGTTTGCTCAAAAGCTGCCTCTGTTCTGTCAATTCCTTCGTCCCTTGTCGCACCTGATTTCTGGTCTCCACCTCGGTGGTTATCGGTGTCCAAATTTCCACTGTTAACGCATTGTATCGCGTAGTTCCGATTGTGCACCATTTGAAAGGCGCGCAAATTCGAACGGAAATCCCTAATAGTATCAAAAAGGCTAAGTGCTGAAGCCTCTCACATAGCTGATAGACAGCTCAGAACGTGTTTATGCAATCTGTTCCATCACCTTATAGGATACGGCGGTTAAATAGATCGGTCTTTTATTCGCAGGAACGGATCTGCTGCCAACTTTGGCACCAAGAGCGATCCACGCTCTCGTATATATTTCCAGAATCCGACCCTGAGGCAGTGAACGCTGGAAGATCATGCTCTACGTCATTAGCGGTCTGTTTGAGGGAGTTGGCTTCCTCTGAGAGATCTCTACCGTCCACAACGCCGACGTTTGACAGCCGTAGATACGCAGACGAGTATGGTTGGGGAGGGGCAGAGGATCCCGTTCCATACGTTGACTCAAACGGGCTGAACAGAAGATCAGCTTTCTCGCAGTTGTCAGTAATGTTTCGGCGCTCACTATCGACAAGTTCTGTCAGGTCGTCCTTCAGGTTGAGCCTCGACGACGCGTAACCAAAGAACCTTGCGTGATCCGGAGTGGTAGCAATCGATTGTTCAAGTACGAACTGGTTTCCAGTTGAAAGAAGCAGGAAAGAAGGTCCAGAACATTGTTTACAACTGTCCAACTGACGTCGCACTACGGGAATAGACAATCCAATTTGTGATCAGTAATGACTGCACGATCGACCCGTAGTCTGCTTTGGCGAAGTCCAAACAGTCGGAGTAGACTTTTTGCCAGTTCGGGCTAACATTATGCCCATATGATCAGACTGACCTGGGCTGGACACCACTTTAACATCGTGTTTATTTACAAAGTCATTAGTGCACAGGACCTTATCTAAGAGAAAGGCGCTCGCTAGTCTTCTAACCCAGACACTAGTTGAGTGAGACCATTTACTAAGCAGAAGTCAACGAAACGTTTTTCTCTCGGAGTCGCCCATCAGGGTGCGTTTCACTTCTCTACAGCAGACGTGAGGGCAATTTAGATACGCTGTGATCATTACGGTCTACTCGGCTTCATAGCATTCCTCCAGATTCGGAGTGAAGCAGTCCATTGGAGTTAGGTCTTGCTGGACTCCTTCCGTTCCCGGAGAGTACGCCACTGCTAACCATAACCAGTGGGGACTTCCTGGAATATCAATACACAACAACTCACCTGTCTCGTTATTGAGAGTTAAGGCAGTGCCGCTTACGTCTCTGTTAACCAGTAGTAGAACACACATCGCCTCCGCGACTGACCCTGAAAGCTATAGATTGATTTCAATTTGAGAGGTCAGCATCGGTAGTCCCTTCACTGACCTACGGTGATTCGGTGATGCACACAATCTCGATATTTCTTCAACTGGCCTTTGATTGCAGGCACTCGATTAAATGGAGAAATATATCCGGAGCTGATCGGCCGGGACAGTAGCACAGAGGTAAGTTCTTTGTACCTCCCGCTTAGTGATCGCTCATTGGTGATGTCAGATGTTCCAAAAGTCTATGGGACACAAAAGGTAATATTTTATACAATGATTAAATAATGGAAATATACACATAAACAAGTTAAAGAATACGACGAAATAAGCCTAAGAGGGACGAGGGAAGTTAAAGGTGGAACTTGCTGATGTCACAAGAATTCTTATTGAAGACTGGGTGTATCATCCTGTTTTTTCAGCTCTAGTCCAGTTCGACGCCAGTCGAGTATATATTGATAGCGTTTTCGTTATTTTTAGCACTCAGTATGAGTAGTAACTTTATTTCCGTCTCTATTCCTGTTCTTGTCGTTGGGTAGCCATGAATCATATATGACACTTTCTGTTTTCTGATTTACCTTAGTCTAGCTACCTCTGCAAAGGGCCTCTCCCAATGGAATCGAAATGACATCACGCAAATGACTTACTCAGCATACGATACAAGAACAACGAGCAAACGAGTTGTTGTCGTTGGATCACATAGAATACGAAGATGACTGTGCATTCAGTAGCCGTATTCATCTGCTACTTCATACGTATTCCGCAGTCAGTCATCCATTCATTCATTGATTCAATACTCCTCCCCCCATTCTGTATTCGGTGTCGTGCATTTTATGTTCCTTGTTTCTGGTTTAATGGTCCCCTGAATGGTCTAGTGGTAAGCGTCTTGGATTGCTAGACCGGAGGGACGTGTGTGTTGGGTTCAAATCCTGTCAGACGCGGGGAATCTTTGGAGTTCTCTATAATCTTTCTTTATCTGAAGATTCTTGCCAGGTACGAGTAAGGAAGGGAATAAGCAAAGGTGGCCCCCGACAGGTCCTCATAGTAATACCTAAAAGGTTATGAGCTGAGGCCTATCCGGTAGGGGAACAGCTGAGGGCCAGCTCGAAGAACAGTTTCTGGTTTAACAGAACGATATGGGAATCTGATGAGTAAAATCGTATGAACAATGAGCACATCGTAGCGAAAGTAGAATGGAAAGGGGAATGTGGCTGACTTACTCGAGGGCTCTTAACCAAAATGCTCCGTGCTTCCTTTGTATTTCAATATGAGCTAGTACATAACAGTTAGTTGATCATTTAAATTAATGTTTTTCGAGCTGACCCTCAGCTGTTCCCCTATCAGACAGGCCTCAGCTCTTAACCTTTAGGTATTACTTTAGTTGATCATTTGGCATGCTGCATGTGGCTATATATTAGGGTGTATCAAGCAAACTTTCGCCTCTTTAAATGCCAATAACTTTTGAACTAAATGAGTTAGAACAAAGATCTTTTAGTATGAGTTAGAGGTACTCTCCAGCTTTATTGACACACCGAGTTTTGAAATAGCCAAATATTTACCATTTGCATTTCCATATATAATTTCGTTATCTATTGCTTCTTTGAGTAAGTCGACCTTTGTATATGGAACCCCACCTATTGCCCTTTTTAATGCATGGAAACAACCATAATCACATGGGCTTAAATCAGGAGAATATGGGGGTTGATGCCATCGCTCAATATTGTTCCCCTCCATCCAGGCCATAATTTCAACAGTGCGGTGAGGTCTTGCGTTGTCGTCGAGTAACCACACTCGGTGCTGTCTATCCCCACGCCATTTGTTCATCAATCCTTTCATTTGCACTCAGAGCATTGAGTTTTTCGTTTGCCGCTAATATTTCGTAATAGCAAACACCTTTGACATAAAGAGCGAGTATCATCAACACGTTTCGTCCGAATCTATCTGGCACTGCCACAGACGCTGCCATTTCACCTTGTCGGAGCCACTGTTTTGCTTGGTCCTTCTCAGGGGGTCTATGCAGGCTAACCCATGTCTCGTCTATCGACACGGTGTGCTCTAAGCGACTGGTTTGTTGCGTATAAGTCTTCAAATTAGATGTCGAGCACTCCACACGCATTTTCATCTGCTCAGCACTCAGTATATAGGGAACCCATTTTGCATTGATTTTCTTCATCTTCAGTATATTGGTGATAATTCAATGACATGTCGCCTGAGGAATCCCAGTTTCAGCCGACAAAGATCTTATGGACCAAGCTCTAGTTTCCTCAAAAGCTGCCTTGATCCTGTCAATCCGTTCGTCCCTTGTCGCACCTGATTGCCGGTCCCCGCCTCGGTGGTCATCGGTGTCCAAATTTCCACTGTTAAATCGCTTGCACCAATTTTGCACCGCTCGCAGGCATAAGGCAGAACTGCAGTACGCGTTCACTAATTGTCGATGGATTTCAGGTGGAGGTTGTCCTTTTAGAAACAAAAACTTGATGATTTCCCGTTGATTTTTGGGGGAATTTGAACTTTTTGCTGCAGCGTCCATCTTTCTGATCGTATCGAAACCACTTAGTGTTCGAAAGGAAGCCGCGTTCCTGCCGCGTGCCCACTCCAGAAATGAGAATCAGATCAAATAATCCAGAGGGTCATATCCATCGAATGAATAATCTACATTAATTATACTCGTATATACGATTCATATGGATTCTGGAAGTTGAGATTCTTGGGTGCTGGCAGTGGAACTAGGCCGCCGAAAGAAAGTTATATCGAAACTTAGGATTCGTCGCAGCCACAATGGCAATTGCACGTTCAGTGAGATTAGAATGGACTTTCTGAGCGTATGTTAAGCGAACACTGCTTTGAACACCTTCAAAGAGTAGCGAAATACTTTGGCACGCCGTTGGGCCACGGGGCATCCTGAACATGGTGTCTTATATTTAAGCGTGAATTTCGACAAGGTTAAATGGAAAGCTGAATCGAGCCCTTTGGTGGTCTAAATGGTTCCTTCGTGTGCGACTGCCTATCAATCGAAGAAAACGGACGAGGGCGAGCGGGTTCGATCCCCACCGTTGCACATTTGCATTTAAAGGGTCCCGAAAGTAGTACAGTGGACGTTAAATGTTGGCTGACAATCAGCTCACTTTTACCTTAAGGAGTGAAGCTGAATGTATTTGAGCGGGCTCGGCTTACGTGTTCGAAACTGTCTGGTTACGAAATTATTCTTCGTATTTTTGTTATTGCTCATATTTCTCTCGTATCAGAAACGCTTTCAGCATAAACTAATGCCATATAATTAACAGACTGGATGTTCCATAGTCTTCTTTAGGCGTTTTAATAATATTCCCATAGGCTGTGAGAAAAAAATATGCTCTAAACCTAAAGATAACACTTTATTAAAAGAACTAATAAATAAAATATAGCTAATGAACTAACTGCGTATTCAGAAGAGTAGCATCGCCGATTCTATCGTTCAGTTCATTTTTAACGTTTTTCCTGTCCTTGAGCAAGCATCAAAGCTTCATTAGATTTATCTCCGGCGAAGTATTGATTTCGGAATTAGGACAACAATCAAATTGGCGAAAAACTGTCGGCACACACTTAACGCTTATTTATTCAGCTTGTTCTGTTCAGTCATGAATAGTGAAGTAGTCGTTTAACTCGAACTTAATGATGACGATGTCTGTGGCTGCGTGTCTGCTCGTGTTACATCCAATAAAATTGAACGCTTGCCTCTTTCGACACCTGGACATTGTCGGATTGGCTACACTTTATATGCTTGACTGCGTCGAGCCCGGTGGCCTAGTGGTGCATTCATGTTCGCCTCGCAATCGGAGGGTGACACGTAGGTGCGCGGGTTCGATCCCCACCGTTGCTCATTTGCATTTAGGGGTCCGTATTACGAAGCAATGCTAAAAGCAGTACCGTGGACGTTAAATGTTGGCTGAGAGTCAGCGCCGAAAACCTTGTATGTTTAACTGCATAGTAGAACTGATGTGTGGTTAACGGGCGCTCTCGCCTCAAATGATTACAGTGTGCGGACGACTAAAAGATAGTCGGGAGTTCGTACTTCATTCGTTTACGCCATCCTGACGTAATTTTTTAGTCAACGTGGGTGATGCGAGCTGCAATGTCATCATGCAGAACAGTGGATGAATTTCGTATCGATATCAAATTGCCCGGAAAACGACTGTTGTGTATAGAGGGGAGACAATTGACTCCGCCATAAGAATTGAAGAAGTATTTCTAGTGCAATTTCGAGGTGCATTTCCTGACTTTGATAGAATATTTCGAGGAATTTAGGCGGTCAGATATCCTATGCTTTTCCGGCTGACCCAGAAAGGTGAGGAATTACTAGAATTCGTAAGTCCAAAACGTTCTTCTACCAGACGTTCCGATGTAGATGTTTTTCTTAATCCGGTAATATATTCTTCCCCAAAAGACCTTTCAATGTGTGTATTATATAATAATAATGATAATAACACAGCGTCTATTGTCGGCACTATAGACTAACAACTGACATGATTTAATGCAAATGTACAAGGCATGCGCATTATGTGTATAATATATATACATAATGTTACGTTTTAAGGATCGTAGAGTTTAATGCAGCTGCCGTCTATAATCATACATTAAATAAATCTGGTAACGTGATTCAGTCCATAAAAACTAAAATAATAATAATAATAATAATAATAACAGTATTAATAAAAAGAAACTAGAAATAAGTAGCCCCATACTACAGTTTGACGATAACGAATTGTGGCTGGATAATCCTTTGCCCGAATGGTGAATTAAAGCCGTTAGCTTTCATTGGCGCACATCAGCAGCCCTGAATGCTTGGACGACACAAGGTCCTATTGTATTATTCTGAGTGAAGTTGATTAGTGTAATATGCATATACAAAATGTAAATGAGAAAATAAGGCTTTATTGGTTTATCAAAGGAACTGCAACTTAACAATGCAGTTTAAGTTCTCCTATAAGTCTTCATCACGGCGCGGGACCCGAACCTGCTGCCTGTGGCTTTTTACAGCCAGACCGCCAGACTTAGCCGTTCAATCCACCGCGCTGACGGTAAATCTAAACTATCCATTTACATTGTGAAATTGCAGCCCTTTAATAGAACGATAAAATTTTATCCTTTAATAGATTTACCCTTTAATAGATTGCCCTTTAATAGAACGATAAAACTTTACCTTTACATATTGTGGGGAGAAGTATATGGAACGTATGTATCCTTCTACCTAGATTTAATACATTTAATTTTTAAGTTATCGATATTTTGTATGAAAGCATTTAGTTGTCAATGAAAGTATATGCTACAATCATGGGAAATATTTTGACTAACATTCAATTGTGCTAGTTATTATGTATCTCTCGCAATTCCAATGGCAAGATGGCTCATTTGCTTGTTTGTTTTGTAAGACTCTTTTATCACATGATTTTCATCACCTTTTATATATTATATATTCAAACGATGTTAAGACGGTGTTTTCTTAAAGGCGATTAAACAATTGAGGATAACTAGAACGCAAAAAAAGTTTAAAAAACGAGTCCCAGAATAAAGGTCCTTGTGTGAATCGGATTAGAATGAATCGCGATGTTCTGTTGTTGGTTCCGTTATTCTTTGTCTTTTATGACAGGTCCTCTTAACTATAATCTTAAATAGATCTACTGTAAATATTAGTCACGAACTACATAGATTGAACATATGAAATTCTCTGCAGCCTCTCAGTGATCCAATACATGATGGTGACTTCGTTCGCCATTCGGATACTGCTGTTTTCGTACCCCACCAGCATTTTATAACCGTGTAGAATTTTGATTTGTTTCTTAAATTATGTCTATATAAATAAAAATAAATATATATTACTGAAGAGCATCAAAAACATAGAAATTGTTCAAGTGATTTAGTTTTAACTAATTTATGAAGGCGGTATGGGTGCAGATTCTGAGAAAATAAATGGATTGAAAATACGCTTATGAGCCATTTCAATTTAGTTTCGATTTTGTTGATTCTTGTGGATACGTATACCGCAAGTCTCCATTCTTCCGATCAGACGGTGTAGATAATTTTCAAAGCGCATTGAGGCTAGTTTGCTGGATACCGACCAGATGGAGCGTATCAACACCAATAGCTGATATCATTAGGGGTCGAGTGCCAACGTTACCTTTGCAGTCATCGGCACAATTGAGCTGATTTTGCTGGGGGATTGGCAACGTCTCGGGGATGTTCGTTCCGATTTCGCCGCGATAATTTCATTGATTAAAGACGGATGGGTGCATTTAACTATCTACCTACATGTCTACATGAGTAGCTCATTATTTCGCGTCGTCCACGCTGCAGCAATCTCGACGGTCGGGTGTTATGTTCTGCTGAGGCGGCACCACCACCACCATCATTGTTTGTAACTATTGTTGTTGTTGTTGTTGTTGTTGTTGTTGACGTCACCATTCTCATTGAGTTGCCAAGGGTAGGAGGAGGAGTCGAAGAAGACACGAAGGTAGTGGTAAAGGAAAGCGATTTGGCTTCTGAGCACGTCGCTTCATCTATGTGTTCTTTTCCATCCTCTTCATGGCTCAGGCTGGGGCTACTCGATGCAATCAGAAAGCAAAACGAACGGCTCCTTTCAGCAGCAAATCCAACCGAAGTGCGAATCATGATAGAACAACAACATACGAAGCAACCAGACAGACGAGAAGGCAGCCACCACAACCTAGCCGCCGGTAGGGGCACAGAACGACCGCGTCCATCATCATCGTCATCATAAAATCGAGACGGTCGATTGAGACGGTCTCACGAACCACTCGTCGTATTTGGGTTAAGAGTTTCCACATTCGATATCGTGGATCGTCCTCCTGCAGCGACTAACCAGCGAATGTATATTTACACCTCTTTAATATTGCTTTAATAATGCTACATTTTGAATTAGATAAATGGGAAGGAAGTTTTTGTCGGCATGCTGTCGACATGCTCCTTAATATTTTTACGCTGGAGCCAGTTTTCTAGGAGCTTCTTAATGGGTAAATTTTTTGCAATTAATGCCCCATTGTCGGTCGGTAATTCGCATATTGGGTTCAGTCATCCAAAACTGCATTACTCAGTAAAAAAGAGAAATGCACATCTGTGCTTTGTATATATATATATATATATATAATGACGACATATACGAATCTCACTGGTAACACGATATAGCAAGCTATGTATATATATATATATATATATCAGGCGCCTGCCACTCGTTGTTGGTTCGTAGTACTGTTAATTCTGAAGATCCGGACCCACTCAGAGTGAAGTTTAAGTGGGGCGTGAGTTTAGTGGGTAGGTATGCCACTCTCACCAGGCAGGAGTCCCACAGTACCATGGCAAATACCTTAGTTGTAAGGCCTGGTCTGCATGAGCATTCTCCGTCATAAAAAAAAAACATATATATATATAGCTTGCTATATCGTGTTACCAGTGAAATTCGTATATGTCGTCATTATCGGACACTTCTATTTACTTTAATGTAAAAATCTCTACCTTCTTCAAAAATACCTTCATTTTTCTACGAATGTAATGTCAACTGCTTTCCTTCACTTAGGATTTGCTAGCTGAAGTAAATCGCATCCACATTTAGTACGGCGAGCTTACGATGCGTGTTCACATAAATAGTAAAAGTTTTGAACAGCTATAACAAAGCTAGAATTAGATTCCCCACCAGTTCTCCAACCTGCTTCATTCGCATTATGTTACGCATAAGAGTTTTTACACGGCTCCAATTGCTGTTACAGAATGATGTCGACCGTTTGGCCATCGTTAGAGAGGCGTCCAATGTTCAATATTGTCCTCAGCAAGCCATTAATAGTCGCTGGCAATCCCTGATTCATTTTCCGAAAGCCAATAAATCTCAGCTAGCCCTATGTCACAGGCTGATTGGGAATGCCGTGTTGCTTCAGAGAGCAACTGTCTGCCTGTCTAGCTCCAGCAACAGGGCTAATGGCTGGCTTACGGAGACAGAAAAGCGGCACAAGCCCTAAAACGAGGTCGAACACAATGGGCGAATATTGTACAACAGGCGAGAAGAATCGATTGCCTTTGTGATCAGTGTTAGAATAGTGGTAGTGAACAATTGAACAAGTTGTTTTGTTTGTTGATGTAATTCTTCTGGTCAGTATGGACATGGTCAAAAATGTGCATAGGTCTAACAAAAACGTTTGAGCTACGAACTCGATGACCAACAAGTAACTTTGATATACTAATAACTGTGTGGCTATTTGCGACCAGGTCAGAACTTCTTGGACATCCAAGGAGTGTATTTCGGTATGTAATTTCATAAATATGAAAGGGTGCCATGAAATATCCCGGAACAATCGTGAAGTAATAAGCAATCGTCTTGATGTATTGGCTCCAACACTGTGGTGTATTATCGAAAAAAAGTTGATCAAGGCTGGTCGCTCATACCCAGGAGGTTGCACCACTTGAGATAAGCACGGTGGAGTTTAAGGGAAACATACTTGTTTTGAATTAGTATTGTGCATGGGCGTCATCGTGGTGACCTTTAAGTCTCTGGCTGTAAAGAGTCAGAGGCCGGAAATTCGTGTCCCGCGCCCTGGTGATGATGACATATAGTGGAACTTAAGCGTTCTGAAAAACTCCAGTTCCGTTTGTAAACCAAAAACGCTGTGTTGTATTGTATATAGGAAGCTTGTACGTAAGGATTATAATTTATAGCACATATATATATTTGCCTTGTGGCAATTAAAAGGGTTTATAATTCATAGACGTACGATACGGGTGACCTCTCTATCGTAGATACCGAGGATCCTATGCAGAGGGCCTTGTAACGAAGATTTTAAGACTTATTCACAACAGCAGAACCAAATTGGTGTAGATAATTATAAACCAGTTTTCCAATAGTCTATTATATATGAAAAACTAACTTCTATTGGCAGGAGAGTGGTTATTAGATGAGCCAGAGGTCGCTTGTATGAAAGGGAAGTCTACAGACATCAACCAGTCGAATGGCCAAAGACTGGGCCATTCACATAAACGAGAACAAAATATAACAAATTAATTTATATTTAGAAACTAAAGCTTTACCTTTAATGTATTTACTTCGTTTTTTGAAAAGCATTTATACAATCTAATCATTGTTTTTCTTTAGCGGATCTGAGGATTTGAAGATTTCATCAACTGTCCCTTAACTTGGAAATCGGCTATCTTCGCGAGCATTCTGCTCTATACCTGGTAAAGATCAGCTTTAGTATATGCACTCGAGAAAGCTATTTAGGCCGGACCATATATAATATATATATATATTAATTCCCAAATGTGCAATATTGTGTCTAGAGGGCATTCATATATAGTATGCACTGTATGATACTGTATCATATAATATCTACTCATAAGAGTAAACCCATACCTATTGAGAACTTTATCAGGCACCCCGAAGTCACGATCTCACTGGATGGAATATCGCGGCGTAGTTGACACACTATTCCATAACTTATTATTTTTTTGTAATTTGTTCCCAGGGGCTTCCGTACTGTACGCTTGACGGCATTGCTTCACCGGGGTGTGGTACTTCCTTGTGAGAAGCAGGCACCCGTCCGAATGTGATGACTTAATTGCTTTAGTCATATTGCAAATTAAAAGTAGACAAGTGTTTTACTGGAAATATTCAGCTCCCTCCACTCGCTTCTCGCTGCTTTGTTGTGAAGGCTACCGGAATTTAAAGAGCACTATTTTAAAGAGATTAGTCGCCTTCAAGTTCATGTACTCTTGTAAAGTCGGGTGGCAACATCTTAAAAAGCAATTTGAAGCAATTGAGTCTTTCAAACGTATATTTCTTGAACT
Organism: Stratiolaelaps scimitus; assembly: GCA_019614645.1. Taxonomy (NCBI): domain Eukaryota; kingdom Metazoa; phylum Arthropoda; class Arachnida; order Mesostigmata; family Laelapidae; genus Stratiolaelaps; species Stratiolaelaps scimitus. Next base: position 935,629 of record JABWDB010000053.1, read on the forward strand.
AATATTTCGTGTAAAAACGAAATACTCGTAACCTACTTGCTGTTATAATCTCACTCATTCAACCCAGTAATAACTGATGGAGCGAGCAAGCAGCAGCAGTATAATGGGTAAATAAGTGACAGAACGAAGCGATCAACAAAATGCATTTTTTTTTAATGAACACCTTGTACACAAGCTCTCGCCATTATTGTAACTAAACTGAATCCCAAATAATTAACATACTAAACATAAAATAATTATATTCTTTATATGAAATAGTAAAACATTCATATTAGGGGTGGAAATATGTTTTGTCGCATTTTTGGTTATTCAAACTTTGCCGCTCTGGGGGAGAGAGATGCGATGTGTAGCAGATGAAGAATCGTTATTTATTGTTCCTATTCGATGTTTTTCGAACACATTCATTGCAAAAAGGATCCACATTGGTCGTTTAAAAACGATTTCTTGAAGAGATAAATGGAGATGTCACGTGACAATTTTCGCGTTCTTTTCTTATCCAAGTTCAAACTTGGAGACCGCTGTAAATACTGCTGCCGACTTTTGTAAGGCTTTTGGACCATCTTGTGTCTCAGTTAGGACGGCTGAGAGGTGATTGAGGCGCTCCCAAGTCGGGAAGACCTACTGAGATTGACAATGATAGAATGGAGTGCTAATTAGAGGAAATTCCGGCAATTAACAGCGTCATGCTCGCCGAGGAACTGGGGCGAATTTACAAGCTCGGAAAGTGGATCCCGCATGCTCTCACTATTCCACAAGGAAACCTCCGCATACCGCCTTGCTTCCCCTCCGCCAGCGTCACTCCCAGTGCGATTTTTTAAATCGTGTTATAATAGGTGACGAGAAGTGGGTCTAGTACGACGTTGCGATCCGGCAACATTACTGGGTTTCCAAATGAAAGGCATAGAGAAGCGGAAAAACAATTTTAAAAAAAGCTTCTTTTGTATGTCTGGTGGTCTACAACATGACAACGCAAGATCTCATATCGCTGTCGTGACCCAGCATACCATTTCCCAGTTCAATTGGGAAGTTTCACCCGCCGTACTCGCCTGTCGACGCCCCTTCAGATTGCCACCTTTTTCTGAACTTACAAAACAGCCTTAATGGCAAAATGTTCAGTTCAGCAGAACAGGTCGAAAATGTCGTCTCGTCGTTTTCGAGGCCCGGCAAGCTAGCTTTTACAGAAAGGGAATTTGCTAGGTCTCTGAAGAACGTGTATCGTGCAAATTCAACATTACATGTTTTCTTCAACGTTACATAGGATATCAGCTAAATGTAAAATTTGTATATCTTTTAGAAAGAGAAACACTACAGTTCTGGGACCCGACGTGGCACAGACAGCTGCAATTTATAGAACTCGCTCATTCACTCTTAGCTATTTATGCTCTTCTATCTTGGTTAAACTATACTTTTTCAATACTGTCAAGTCCTTACGTCGTGACTTGGTATTGACAGCGGTGAGGGATTATGCACCCGAAATTTTCCATTTATCTTACCACGCCTATCACGAACCATCTTTGTTATTTCATAAAGAATGTATACTATCCTCTTCAACTCATATTCCACAAGGTCTTATTCGGTCCACCGTTAAAAGAGTGACTGATTCCTCATCACCTCCTTTAACACTTTGGTACCTTTTTAACCGCATTATTGGTGGGGATTTTAAGACAGTTTCAGAAGATCGTAGTTGAGTCTTAGCATTTCAATCTCAACCTATTTATAACTACAGCCAAGGGTGATGCCTTGCCCCATCATTTTATGGAATATCCTCTCATCAATTTATGCATCCGTTGTCTTCTTTGTTAAACATTCAACTTTCTCCGACAGCACAAAAACAAGCAGTCATTCCTACGGGTGGACTTGGTTTGACAGCTGCTGCGTCTTTAGCTCGGATATGCCGCCAAGCACTATTACCGGTAAAAGGAGGCTACTCAGTACACGGGTTGCTGAAAAATCAGGAGGGGTAGTGCACTTTACTTGAATTCCTAGTGAAATTGTATTGCAAATAATGATCTCGACACTAATCCTTGTCGTGCGACTGGGTGAGTGTGTTGAAAACCTCTTGGTAGAAATATCTGGGCATTTTGATAGAACAAAATGTCTAGTAGGTAATATATTATATTATCTATAGGCAGCCCTGTGGTTCTGTCAATGATTTCCGTACTAGTTTAGAAATGTGTTGTAAGTATGGACCCCATGGGTTCTTTATGTTAGTATGCCTACCCGAGTTACTGCTGAACAGTTGAATCGATCATATATGGACCAATCTTCTAGAACACATAATTAATCATTCTCTGGTGTTCTTACTTCCACGTTAAAAAATTCAAACGGAGCACCTCGGATATTCATAATAATATGCCTCATTCGCCGTAGGCTACCCTCGGATTTCCTGACCCGACTCGCTTTGCGAGATCGTGCGCGTGGTTCTTAGAGAGTGCCTCCTACCACTTATATATCACTGGACTGCATATATTAGACTCCGCAATGATGTTACCAAAGTGCTACGACCTCTAAAACTCGACTATTATTCGAAACTTGTTAATAACAAATTTCAAGCCTGTACTTCCCCATGGAAGGTAATTACTACGATAATTAATTTGTGCAAGTCCCCGGCATGTTCCACTCTGAAGGTCGAAGGTGTTAAAGTATCTAGTCCCGAATTGATTGCAAATTCACTAAATAAACATTGTATAACGCGATGCAAGCAAAATTAATGATTATGTAACACCAAATGCGTTCAATCACCTCAGAGGCTGTTACGTAATTATTGTTACTCAACCAGAGAGCGTAGGATACCTATTATTAGAGCCTTATCCGATAACGCTTGCAATTTCCTTTTTAGCTTTATGTCCGAACGTGTTCAATGTGTGGATGTGAATTGTACCATTGAATATTGATTTGCAAATTACAAATTGAAAATATGCACTTGGTGTCCCGCAAGGCAGCCCGCTAGATCCCCCACTTTTCTCATTGCTTGCTAACGATATCACTCACGTTTGTAGTCACAGTGGATGGTGACATTTTGAAGATTACAGAAGTACCCACCTCCAGAGTCCCTCCGGTAATTTAGTATCTTCTATCTGGACGAGCACCTGTCTGGTGACGCGCACTTGCGCCAACTCCACCCTAAGTTAGCTGTCGCCATAGCAGGAGGTATTTCAATAGTTTAGAAATTCCTCGGTACAAATGAATGCCTTTCTTTATATTACGCTTTTTCAGCTCATGCGTGGTCATGTCTATAATTATAGAGTTCTACCCATCATCAAATTGCAAAGAAAGACCATTACGGCATTTGCTCCACCTCCTTTCGTCCAAGGCGTGTGGTCCCTTGTTTAAAATTCTTAACATCTTGCCGTTTCCCTCGTATGTCGAATATGTTTATCACCCTTCAGTTCCTTTAATAAACCAGTAAAGCTTTACCTTTATCTTACCCACACACGTAAATAACTTGCATGGTATTTTTCGCAATATTCGTTATTTAAGATTTTCAAGAAATAATACTCGTAGTTGTTGCTCTGAGTTTCTCTGGCCTGTGCCCTGCTCTGGTAATATTGGTCGTCAACGCTTTTTTTCTCAAGGTTCTGTTATTTGGAACACTTTTCCAGGCTAGATCCGTCGATTACAATGTCCATTACAACACTTAAAGAACTAAACCCTGCTGCGTGACATATAAGAGAGCTTAAGCATTGTAAAAGTGCAGCTCCTTTAATAAACCAATAAACCTTAACCTCATTTCTAATTTTAAATGCGCTTTATATTCGTATATGTTAGCCAGGAGGTCACGACGGGGTCTTGACGAGAGGTCTCACTTCGTTGTCAATCACACATACGTACCCCTCAAATGTATCGTTGGAGACAATTCATAATAATAAAAATATTAATAATTGCAGTAGGTTTACGTAGGTCATAGTAGTTTTACCCCACATCCGGTTGCTGTGGATAATCGGTTGATTTGCTTGGTCGTCAGGGACCCATTTCTATAAATTGTGCTGGTCGTGGCCTCAGATACTCTTTAATAAACGATTGTTTGGGTAGAGCTCTTCGTTCCACATCCACTCCTTGTATTCGTGAACGAACGGTTATTTGTCGCTCCGGTCGGAGACGTCCTGATTGTATGTCGTTACTCACCTATTTCCGAGGCATTGGAATCGCACTGCAACTGACACTTTAGCACCTTGTTATGTCAGCCGAGGAGCATCAAAGCCTGACCAGGCACCCAACGTAACCGAACAAACCAAAATAGAAAATACGCCTGATGGGCGAGTACTACGTCAGAGTTGTGGCTTTCGAAACACAGGAGGACCAGGGACAGGTCCTCCTCACAAAACTTTCTTTAAAGGTATATTAGCAGAAGGATTATCACCCGTTGCCGGAAAACAGAACCACGCGTAAGCACATTCTTCATTCAAGCGCAGTGATTTCCTTGGGACATCAATCGCGGCAATGCAATTCCTATTTTAGGGACCCTTAGCGACCGAGGAAGTACAACCTTCTTATTATAAATATTGATTTAAGGCCATTTGGGAAAGATCGTCCTTAAAGGGAGTAACCTGCGCTTTCGATTAATATTTCTACACGTTTGTAGGGTACAATTGTCACCCAACTCTAACCATAAAGTAAAATGTAAAATTAAAACGCAAATTCAATATATGAAAATGCTGTGTACTAGACTATTTATACATCTGACGTATTTTTGTTTCGTAAAGGCATATTTAACTTGTCTTGATGGTCAATATGAGATCATACAGGGGCGCACTGGAGATAGGCATCCCCGGTGCTTCTTGTTGTTAGGAAGTGGAGCTCCCAAAGCTTCGTAACATCGGCCCGCTGTAATAGTATTCACCACTTAATAGTACCTGGTCCGAATGGATCACAACCTCTGTGATACCACAACTATTCTATGTACATACATACATTTAGACATATGTATTATATATGTAGACGGCCGGATTTACGTACAATGAACGAACCATGACTATATTTTTTCATAATGAAATAATGGGAGAGATTATTGTACGATTGGTCCAAATGTCGGCTCAAGCGAATGGTATCACTCGCATGAGACTATTTCTAATATATTGGCGTCCCGATGACATTCCAGTACCGCATAAACAAACATGGCTATATATCGTTGCTCTCCTGTCGGTCTGAATGTAATTAGTGGGCTCCTTTCCAACAACCTTAAATCATAGTTTTCCATCCGAGTTGATTCTGTCACTCAGTCGTCGAAAGCCAAATTCGAGTTATGTGAATCATGTCACCCACATATAATACTTTGCAGTATTCCAATGAGCTCCAGCTTGAACTGAAAAACTCTTCTGTTCAACCTTCTGCCGTGACAAGAAATGCATAATGTCACTGCATCTATCACTCGCTTTGATTTTCATAATAGCAATATTATGTGGAGACACGTAGGTGATGTCCATGTCCACCACGAGGCTACGCGAAATATTGAAGTGGATTATATCGAGGCCCGTTTACTTTTTGTGTAGATAATATTTAGATACGTCGAATCAATCTGTTTGGATTAGACGTACGGCGAATAAAAGTACAGGCACACGTTACAATAGATATAGATGTGCGTGTATTATTATTATTATTATAGATGAATATAGGTGTTACATCACCCCCCCCCAACCGAATTTATTAAATTTTTTTTTTCAAACATCTGTTCTCACGAGTTGGTTGCTGTATAAATCATGAATATGTATCTTTCAATTTGAAAATAAGTTATAGTTAAGGAATATATAGTGAGGCGAATAGTAAAACGCCCCTTTCTATAATAATAGGGCATAAAACTATCACAGAACTCACATGAGCCTTTTCGTAATAAAGTATGGCAAATACTTAGTTATTATAATTAATCTACAAGCATTTACAATAGCCGCTTCGATTCGCAAGTGTTCTCGAGAATTTGAACCAGAGCGCCAACGGCTCAAGGAATACATCTTAATATTGCGACTTAGGCTCTTGTAGAGCAGCTCTATGTATCCGAAAAATATCAAATCAGAGTACATGTCTAAACTTGAGAAAGCTACAAATTTAATTATTTGGAGGGCTTCAGGCACGTTTGTTTTCGATCTTGGGTATTGTTGCCACACGTGTTTACAAGAGGATAATCCATAAGAGCTCGCTGGCAAGAAGCACCACCACCAGTGTACCGGTATGGTTATGTTTTCGGGAATATTTTTTGTCTCTATACTAAATGCGTTATAAAATAGCGAAATTGGCGTGGATAGCTCGTATAGTAAATAACAAAATCTGAGTACAAATAGAACAATAGAGTGGATGGGCCGGATTTCTTGCTAAATAATAGCCCTATAAAACTATAAGCGGCAGTCTAAAACGACAGCACCAGATTACTTCGAGGACCTCACATCCTAAACTATGCCATTCATTATAGTACGGTCAGAGTAGAGCTTTAACTCGCCCACAACGAGGCAAATAAATAATAGATAAATGAGACGGTAGTCATACTATGCTTACACACCGTTTACTCCTCTTTATGAATTACTCATTTTTTTGATTGGAGGTTTGGGCAAATTAATCTTGCAGGCCTTCATGAATATTCGTTTGAATATGGGCTCTTCTACCTCTTCAGTTGCCCGCCTGCATCCTTTGTATATTTCTTCAATTAGTTGGGTGCGGTTAATTTTTTTTCATTTGCCAGTTCTTTTTAGGCATAGCCGTCAGGGAGTGGTCCTGCGGTCATTCATCACCGCGAGTCTGAGGAGCACGTACTAGGTCGCTCCTGCTCAGTTCCTCTTCAGTTACTCTGCACTTCTCGATTACGTGCAGGGCATCCGGGCAGGCAATCGTCAAGTCAATGAGAGACTCGTGTCCTCTTCGAGAAAAGATGGGCACCCTACCATCATTGACGACCACTAGGTCAGTCTCCAGCTTTGTAAGATCCGGCTTCTAGCGAGCGCATATCCTGCCCCACTCTGTTGAAGCTGCATTGCAGCAGTCTCCTCTTACGATGATTCTTCTGCGTATCCTTTGTGCTTCTACGCTCTCTGCAAGTTCATTTAGCAGCTGTGCAAACTTCTCCTCTTCTCGATTTGGCGAAAATAGCAGCTGTAGATCACCGCCACTTCATCGACTTCTATCTATAAGAATCCTTCTCCAATCCCCGATCTTCTATTACCAGCGTCCATACAGCCCTGTCCACTTTCCATCCGTCTGACCCCATGACTCTGGCCACGTTTGGCTCACTCAACAGGCGCAGGTCTATAATTAGCCTCTGTGCTGCCTTAAGGCATGCCATGGGCATCCCCACAGCAATTCAGGTAAGCCTGTAAAACCTTAAACATTTGTTTTTTCATTGCTCGGCATGGCAAACCGTTCAGTGTTCGTTGTCGACATCTTTGCTTCTTCCTCTCTTGCTCTCTTCTCTTCTTTTGCCTCCGCGAAGGCCGCAGCACCCGCAGAGTCGGTTCCGATGCGGTCGGTCACTACCCTTGAGTCGGGGCTTTTTTGAGCGCTTTCCTCATCTCCTACACGGCCTTGCGGTACGCCAGGCATGCCATGGGGATCGCTAGCTGGCTATTTGTTTCACACGTTATAGAAGGTCGGTAGCTGTTTTCGGTTTTGATTTTAACACCCTCCGGCAGCTTGATGGCCTTTTTCAGGCCCTATTCGATCTGAGTTGCCTCAAGGAACGAGTCGAAATCTCGGAGAAGGTCCTATATTTCTGACGTTAACTTTCGCCCCAGCCCCCCGTCGGATAATCCCAAAGGATTTGGATGCTCCCCTTCGCGTACCTTGATTATAAGACCGTCCTCCCTTGTTGTGCTGATTTGGTCCATCTTGACTCGTGTACTCCTTTATTTTCATCCAGGAGAAGGCATTAAGAACGCGGGTGTAGTTTACACATGCACGGGTGTGCAATTTTTTTCGGATTACATTCTATATTTATACTGTCCGCATGTTATATATATTTTTTCTTATTGTCTGCGACCGGAGAATATCATATGAAAGACCGCCCATGGTTAACAGGCTGAGTACGTGCAACTTCAATCCGAAGATTTTCCTTTTTGAGAGGAGGAAGCTTTCTTCAAACGCACGGACACCACCAACGACATTCCAATTTTCATAAAAGTGGGCCGATCCAGTGCAGAGTTGACGTGGATGACAAAACGCCTCTACCTGGTAAAAGCAAACCTCTGTTAAGAGTCTATCTCTTCCCCAGATTCGGCACACTTGGCATTACTTCGATCTCTAGGGAAGGTGTGTAGCTGTTCTGGCTTGTATTCTATAGCCGGCTACCTTAGTCTCCTACGACTAGTTTGTCCGGAGACGCTCGGTCACCCAATCCCAGGCACATGTTAGCGGGAATGCGCGGGAATCCGGAATAGTCTCCGTAGATTATTACTTATAAAGATGAGGAATTTATTCTGCACAGAGTTAAGGGGAGCTATGTGTTTATCCCTCGCCTGATTTCACGTGCGCCCTGACAGTTCTAAAAGTTTCCTCCAGAGTCTTGCCTTCCGCCACCTTCGCACTGACAGAGCCTTAAGGCCATGGTGATGTCTCTGCCTTTCTAGAGAACCTTGGGCTACCGTCTTGCTGCGGTATCTTTCCGCTTTATCCTCGACTAGCTCAAAGTCGCAGCAAGCTCATCGGTATCAAGCCTTAAGGGCGCTTCGGCGGAAACCGCCTTCCCAGTCCTCAGAAAGGTGGACGCTGGTACCTCTTCTCACTTAAGTTCTTTGAATTTTGTGAGAACATTTTGAAGTACCTTCAGGATATTCCCGAGGGAATCTTCTGGACACACCACGACAGTCACCACGGTCCTGATAGAGCTCATTGGGCTCAGGTCCTCCTGTTCTTCCACTGCACCGTCCATCAGCTCAAGGGCGTCATTGTTATTTAACACTGCTACCCTGCCGGAGGGAAGGCCTATCGCCACGAGGGCAGACGGGAATTAATTCGCGAGCCGTTACAGCAGGCCGCTGTCCTTGGCTTACCCCCTTCAGGCATTCCCTGACAGTTGCATATTCGGCGATCTAGGCGTCTGCTGGGGTTCTCTCATTGTCGACTATCTGTGTTGTATCTTGCTCCGTTCTCTATTGCGTCTATTCTTGATCTCCGTCAATCTTTAGCACCGTACGCATAACATCCCTTCGATCGCTGGTGGCATTGTTTCATGTAGGCATAATTTGAGTCCCTCAATTTTAGCCTCTAGTGTTTCTTTATGTTCTCTAAGGTTTTTATCTTGCCTTGGTTTTTTCCTCCTTATCCCATCTTCTGAGCCTCTCGTTGTGTTACAATGCCTCTTGACCTTTGAGATAGCCAGAACTAGATCCAAACTAATAATTGTTTTTCGAGCTAATCCTCAGCTGTTCCCCTATCTGACAGGCATCAGCTCTTAACCTTTAGGTATTACTATGAGGACCTATCCAAACTAGATCCAAACAGCCTCCTTTATACTGCTCTTCGTGTCTCCATTTTTTTGATGAGTCCAATTGTATTTACACTTGGTTTACTTCTCTGCAGTTAGTAGCCTCATAAAGCATATTTATAAATCGTTACCTGCTGTTGGTGTCAGTGACTTTGAAAGTAAACTGGCGTTGCTAAGAATGCTTTGACATTAGTATTATATGTAATTGACCTTGCTGCGAACATTTCCAACACGTGCTTTTTTTATCAAAATATCTCAGTGCTCTATCGATTTTTTTTATATCTCTATCACACTTAGATGGATCACACAATTTAGTCCCTTCATCTGGAAGGTATCTTGCACTGATATTTGGACAAACACCTCATACAAATCTATGCTTCCCTCAAAGATCAATTCTTCTCATACCACCATTGATTCAACTTTCGCGATAGTTTCTCAGAAGTGACCACGCAATATTGCCAGCTTAATTAACTGAAGGCAGAAATTATGTAGCAAATTTTTCGTGATATTAACACAGTTGAACTTATAGCCACCTTCAGCCCGTTACATCTAGACCACAAAGTACTCCGCTCGTGTTTACAAAATTAAAAAATACATATTACACAAGTTGGTCTGTGATTTCATCTTGTATGGTGCAAGCACTACAGTGCTGTGCATAAGCTTAACGGACTCCCTATATTTTAACAAATCGTTACACAGAATACACATTTGAGACATTTACTCTGTATCAGATTAATGTACGTGTCAAATAACATACACACCACAAAGAACAGCGCTTATGACGGTGCACACAGCTTGCTACAATGAAATGTGTCATATTTCGGTTCTGCAAAAGGATAACGTACCCTCAGTTATCGAGTGCTCTCGCTCAATTAATTCCCGTTTTCTTGTGCTAATCAGTACCGTGAGGCCCATTCTTGCTAATTATAACGTCAACAACTCGGTTTGGCATACTATCAACAAGATTTAGCAGGATCTGGTCGCCGACACCTCCCCAGGTCTCCAACAACGCCTCTCGTAATGCTTCCACGGATGTATACTGTCGATTCGACGCATATACTCATCGGACAAGAATGCCCCAGAGGTTCTCCATCGGGTTGACATAAGGAGGACATGGTGGCTACTCTAGGATTTCAATGTCATGCCATCCGAACCACGCACGTCTACTAGCGCTGACATGAATTGAAGCGTTATCTTATTAGAAAACAATTGGCAGTCGGTAAAATCTACTACTAAATGGGAGTAGGTTGTTGGTCAACATCTGCTGATAGTCCTCGCTATTCATTCGAGATGAGATGAAAGCGAATCCAAGTTTGCAAAGCTCCCCAACCCATAAAGCACGCTCCGCCGAACATGTGCTTCGAGAAGTACCGCGATTCTCTACGTACATCATCGTTAAATCCACCTAGCCCATCCAAATTTAACTTCTTCTCGTCACTGAAGACGATTTGAAACAACATAATACATTTTAGATAGATGTGCACCCTTAGGATACTATGTAAAAAATGTTGCCCCAACATTCATCAATGTCCAGTCTCCGTCTATATTGTTGCGGGCGAAGTTTAGTTGGGCAGTCATGTGACGTTGTTGAAGACGAGGTCTTGTTTTCATTTGCGCCCGTATGATATGCGGATAACGCTTAATTGTCTTTAAAACTGTTGACCTATGAACCTGAATGTATAACCCTTGCCCGATTGCTTTACAACTTATGGCCGAATTCGAGGCCAATCGACAGATATGCATGGTAGTTCGCTGTCTGTACTTTCGTGCACGTCCTTTAGACTTATTAGTACCATACATCGACAGACTGCGTAAATAATTTTGCACTACGTGACGATTTCTGCCAATTTCTCTAGCAATTGCAGCCCGGGTCTTTCCTGCTCGGTATAAAGCAGTAATATCTGCTTTCTCTGCATCAGTAAGGCTCGAGGCGTGTCCCATGACTGCAGTACAGCTTGAATCTCAACACAAACTGGATGAATTCAGCGAGAACACTCGATAACTGAGGATGCGTTATCCTTTCGCACAGCCGAAAAATGACACATTTCATTGTAGCAAGCTGTTTGCGCCTTCATATGCGCTGTTCTTTGTGGTGTGTATGTTATTTGACACGTACATTAATCTGATACAGAATAAATGCCTCAAATGTATATTCTTTGTATAGATTTGTTGAAATATAGGGGTGCGTTAAGCTTATGCACAGCACTGTATTACCATTTTACCACTTTAGTTCCTATATGGGACTGTATTGTATGGCCTTTACATACACCAAACGAAACTTGTTTGTACTGATCCGACTACCGGAACATGTAATACTTACAACTGTAGACCCGCTACTTGATTGCTAATATTGGTGATTGATGTCCTTCGAATGACTTTATTGAAGTTTTCCCCTTTATCGGGATCGCCCAACCTGACGAATTCCAAATAAGATGTCGACGTTATTCTAAATCAATTCGAAAGAAACGAATATCCTTTCAGATTTCAATATCTCCGAGTAGAAGCTGCACATGCGGATTCAATAGGTAAACCAACATCAGCAAAACATCTCTGTAGCAAAATAGCTCCTACTGATTCTGTTTTCTTCCTCCTGGTGGATGTTCCGTCGACAAGCGTTAGACGAGGGCCAAGCCATCTATGGCAGTACATGCGTCCTCCTCGGTCAAAATGATTCGTTGGAAACTTTCCCATATTTAGGAGTCCCCTCCACAGCAGTCCATCAGCTGATTACCATCGGTTTCCTGTGTTAGCTTTCTCTTGCTTTCGGGGAGATTCTACAGAAATGACGGGTGCAGCTGAGAGGTCAGGCGGCAAAGCAGGAACAAGCACATACACCAGAGACATATTTTTTCGTTATATATATATATATGAGCACATACGCTGACATAGGCATACTGATTGGAACACACAAAATATGGAGATTGCGCATTGGTGGCTGTGCAGTTGTAAAGTGAATCTTTGGTCATCAAGAATAATGATCTGATTATGAGAAAGAAGGTGAATAGAGCACAATAATTAAAAATTTTTGTTCGAATTGAAAATCAAGCGGTTGGTGGCCATCCCTTCTCGTTGCTTTTACAAACATAATAATTTTAGATTACACTTTCCACATAACAGTTCGTGTTACAACGATTTCGGTTGTACAAAGGAACATTTTACATAATAGCTTCAAGGACCAGATTACAGGCAAGTGGCAGACTGCTTCATCTATGTTCTGTACAGTTTTACAGGTAACCGTGTGTCACTTCACATTATCTTGCTCTCCATTTGCTGTACTTTATATTATTAGGGTGTCCGGTTTAAACTGTCGCCTCTTTAAATGCCAACAACTTTTGAACTAAATGAGTTAGAACAAAGACCTTTTGGTACGAGTTAGAGGTACTCTCCAGCTTTATTGACACACCGATTTCAGGGAGTTTTGAGATAGCCAAATATTTACCATTCGCATTTCCATCTATAATTTCCTTATCTATTGCTTTTTTGAGTAAGTCGGCATATGGAACCCCACCTATTGTCCTTTTTAATGCATGGAAACAACCATAATCACATGGGCTTAAATCAGGAGAATATGGGGGTTCATGCCATGCTCAATATTGTTCCCCTCCATCGAGGCCGTAATTTCAGCAGTGCGGTGAGGTCTCGCATTGTCGTCGAGTAACGACATTCGGTGCTGTCGATCCCCACGCCATTTGTTCATCAATCCCTTCAAGAAGTCGAGATATTGGGAAGCATTGAGTTTTTCGTTTGCGGCTAATATTTCGTAATGGCAAACGCCCTTGATATCCAGAGCGAGTATCATCAACACCTTTCGTCCGAATCTATCTGGCACTGCCACAGACGTTGCCGCTTTACCTTGTCGGAGCCACTGTTTTGCTTGGTCCTTCTCAGGAGGTCTATTCAGGCTAACTCACGTCTCGTCTATCGACACCGTGTGTTCCAAGCGACTGGTTTGTTGCGTATAAGTCTTCAAATTAAATGTCGAACACTCCACACGCAATTTCATCTGCTCAGCACTCAGTATATAGGGAACCCATTTTGTATTGATTTTCTTGTTCTTCATTATATTGGTGGTAATTCTATGACACGTCGCCCGAGGAATCCCAGTTTCGGCCGACAAAGACCTCATGGACCAAGCTCTAGTTTACTCAAAAGCTGCCTTGATTCTGTCAATCCGTTCGTCCTTTGTCGCACCTGATTGCCGGTTCCCGCCTCGATGGTCATCGGTGTCCAAATTTCGACAATTCAGTCGCTTGCACCGTTCCTTTTTGCTGCAGTGTCCATCTTTCTGATCGCATCGAAACCACTCAGTGTTCGAAAGGAAGCCACGTTCCTGCCGCGTGCTCACTCTAAGAATGAACGGATTGTACGGATTGTGCGCCATTCCAAAGGCGCGGCAGTCTGAATCAGACACCCTAATAGATTGACCCAAAAATAATGAGACTCCTATGGTTTTACGCCGAATTCTTATTCTTGATCGGTTTGAACTCAAATTTGGCGGGTAATGAGACACAACAATTAGCAAGCAGTCGGCACGAAAGCCGCTAGCATCCAGCTTTCGTTGCGCGTTCGAAATGGCAGCCGCCAGAGCATAACATCGAGTGTGCCTACCCCGAATCTTTTTTTTTATGTGGGGTTTCGGGAACGCGTAATGCAGTGACAGATCAGTCTCTTGTCACCTAGTGTGAGACTCTTAAACTCAGTAAAACCCGTTTTCCCCCCCCACCCCTAGTTGGTGGCTGTCTCTCCCCTTATCCCTCCCCTTTGTGATCCGGGTACCGAGTTGTGGCTCTTTCCCCCGTGGTCAGCGCCGAAGCGCGCCCGTCGAACCTTTTCGAGCTCCTCCTTGGCCCTCATGATGTCCCCAAACCATCCGGTGACCTCTTCATCATATGAAGAGGAAGTCATCATATGACTCACCATCTGCCCAATCGTCGTGCCTGTGATCGCAGTAGGGCGCCTGCTCCTCGGTTCCGCCAGCGCTGTGCATTCGAGAAGGGTGTGTTCGACCCCGTCGGTCCTGCCGCTGTCGCAGAGAACGCGTGTATCCATGTGCGCTTTGCCGATCTTGACCATATAGGTCTGGAACTGGCCATGTCCGGTCAGTATCTGCGCTGTCCAGTAGGTCATCTTCCCTCCCGGCCGGTCGTACCAATCTCGCAATACAGGGATAAGCTCCTTGGTCCATCGGCCTTTCCCGTTGTCGGGCCGTCTACTCCACTCATTCTGCCACTTTTGCAGTGTTGTCCGGCAAGCCTCCGTGAGATCTAGATCGCCGTCCATAAATCGCTCTCTACGCTCCCCAGCAAGGAGGTCCCACGGCAGGACGCTAGCCAGGACCAACAGGGCCTCAGTTGACACCGTGCGATAGGCCCGGGCAGCCCTAATCGCCAGCACTCGCCGAGCTGACCTCAAAGCCCTCGTGTTGGCGCCGAACCTCAGTGCCACCCCACCCCAGACCGGGGCGGCGTAGAGAGCCATGGACTCCGCGACAGCCGCCATCAGTCGGCGTTTCTCCTCGGACGCACCTCCTACCCTAGGTAGAATCATAGCCAGATTGGCCGATACGCGCGCCACTTTTTTTGTGACCAGGGCGATGTGAGGCCGACCAGAAAGGCCTTGGTCCAGTTGGACTTCTAGATATCTAGCATCCCTTTTGACCCGTATAGGGTGGCCCTCTACATGGAGCACCAAGTCTCCCACTCTCTTCCTTCCTGTCAGGAAGACCGCCTCAGTCTTCGCCGGCGCGAGGTTCAGGTGGTGGTCTGCCATCCACTCCGCCACTCTGGCCTACCCCGGATCTGAATTCGACGAACAGATCGAAGTGATCGAAGACGCTTTCGAGGAAACTAGAGCTTGGTCATTGATGACTTTGTCGGCTAAAATTGGCGTGCCTCGTGAAACATGTTGTTGAATTATTAAAAATAATCTGAAGATGCAGAAAACGGGTCCCTCATTAACTCGGTCCTGGCTAACTGAAAATGCGTGAGGTGTGTTCGCTAGATAATTTGAAGATATATAGGCAGCAAAAGGGTCTTTTAGAGCCAGCCAGTACCGTGGACTTTAAATGTTAGCTGAGAGTCAGCCCGAAAACCCAGCCTGTAGGTCAGCCTGTATAGGGGACCGGAAAAAGATAAAGTTAAACAGTGGCTACGCCCAGGGGAACAGGCAATGGCGGAAGCAGTACCAAATAGATTCAAGCCTAAAGTATTGGTAGCACTTGCTATGGATTTCAACCGAATTTGCTACTACGAGAGTCGGCTCGATATCTCGAGTTCTTTAAGGGATTCATGAATAACTGGCATGGCGATAGGAAGCACCGAGTGTGGCTGCTCGATGACATTGCTAGGGCATATCGTACCAATAAAATTACATCCTGGCTTAAGATTGGCCAACAAGATTGAGCGATGTTCCCCCCCATTTAAGCCCGTGTGACTAAGGTTGCTTCCACCAATTAAAGCGGGCTATAGATAGCAAAAGGTATGCAAACATCGATTTACTCCGAGGGGTCTTAAATAACGAAGTTCTAAATGGGAATAGATATGGTGCATAGCCGTCATAGCCGTTAAAAGGCTGGCAGAACCCTAGGACCAGTGTAAAAGATAAGAGGTGCATACCTCTAGCTCATACTAATAAAAAATCTTTGTTGTAACTTACTTAATTTAGCCGATATTGAAATTTTTATGTGTCTCGTTATTTTTGGGTCAATGTTTCGTTTCATCTCTCGTCAGTCGACACGATAACGGCCGTTCGAGTCGCTATGTTAGAGCATGTAATATATCCTAGTATAAAGCTATCCGGTAACGAACCACTTTCCGAGATGCCAATACACGTTATAGAATACATTATTTTTGTCTTCAAAAAACAAGATTATAATTTACCTAACCTTGCCAATAGCTTAATTGTACGTATCTTGCACCACAAATGTGACTTACACGAATATCAGGAGTTTAGATTATGGTGATAATCGGTGCAATACTGCTTCGTCTTCTTCGTTGACCCCTCGTTCACCTCGTCTCACAGAAAATGCAGCTATTCTCGCCTGGAGTTTTTTTTTGCCATCACCACGAGCAGCTCTCTGTTTGCTTTCTTTATCTCGATTGTCTCTTGAACTCGAACTATTTTCAGTGAATCCCCCTGACGGCCGTCTAGACTGAGATAATTCTTTCCAATCTTACCAAAACATGTATTTGTTTAATTTAGTTCACTGTGGAACGTGACAAATGATCAAAGCACGCGCCATACAATTCTATCGGAAGATGTAGAACATCAGGTTTTGAGAAAACAATAGTATTATTGCCATCTTCCGATTTCGTTATTTGGCAGATGTGTGTTTTCAACGAACGCAACCCAGAATGTAACTCCGGGGCCTCGTCCTATTCATAACCATTCAAGGCGATAAAACCTTGAAAAAAATTAGAGGCGAAGAAAATAATGTGATGTAAATAGTAATGTGAAAAATAAAATAGGCGGCAATGTATAATGGTACTAGGTAAAATAACGATTTTCATCGAGTAGTAGTTATTTAATGATGTAAATTGCTTAACGAAGTCTAAGTTATTAATCGCATGTCTTCTCCGTTAAGGATTGACTTCATACCGTATTTATTTTATTAACTTAGTTAATTCAGACCACATAAGGAAAGTATTCCTTGATATTTTCCCAGCTCATTGCAGATCTCGGTACCCCAGCGTGGTACTGCTTCAAAGATCTATCATGTCGGTCATGCTAGACCAATCTGGGCGTTCTCCCATAGACCTTCTGTGTGATGGCAAGGCAATGTTAACCATTTCCAGCCAAACCGCAATTATATGGGCATCGAACCGGTGATCACAAATCGCGGTTTTGTTCGTGGTTTCATTGTAACCCCACTTAAAGAGATGCGCATTAGCCATCCAGGTCACACCGCTACAATTTTAATTGCCTTGGTATGAAAAACCTGACCCAAAGAAATGTGTTCCTTTTTTTAATTCTCGCACTCATGCCGAATTAATAATAACCATCTACCTCCCGCTAAACACAAGCTGTAAAGCCTTTAACGCTGCCCCTCTTCTTGACTAGTGCTACCGTGTTCCTCTACAAAGAACCTCGTAGATTTAAACATAACATCATATGCATAGCATATAGTATATATATCCACCTGCCACCTGGAAGCAAAAACAACCAGTCGATCCAGTCATCCACGATATAGGGGTTGATGTCAAATAATCGGTGTAAGCGACCCCATATTGCACTCACGGAGGCCCATAATCACCGCGTCACTGATGACGTATAGACCCCTTAGTGGGCTGGCCTGTGTAGAAAACCATTGCAATGACAACTCCGGCTACGCATCAGGTCAGAATCATCAGACAAGCCTACGATACGAGATCAAAAGCTCTGTTGCTGCGTCGGCACGGGCGACACAAGCACAGCCAGCGACAGCAACAACAGCAGCAGCAGCCGCAAGGTTGACACGATGGCCCCGACCGTAGATGCAGACCAACAGCAAGATTCGGAGGCCAAGAGTGCACACCGACTGAGTCCTTTAGTCGTTCGGTAGACCGCCACGAGTACAGAGCAACCAACTACTTGTTAAATATTTGGCCGTCTATAGCGTAGACTACATTAGTCAATAGGTGGACAGAAGCAGAAAACAGCTAAGCGTGCTGTACTCAAACTACACGTGAAAGCTTTTATGGTGTCTGGGTCAGCTGTGAACTGTTGGATAAGAAAGGTACGCACTTTTCAAATTGTTCATCTAACTAATAGTTGAACACATACGTAATAACACATGCATTATAGTTGTTTGGGATGGCCTAATTTCGCGGTTGAGAAAATTAAGAACAACTTCTCATTTGAGTCATTGGAGTCATTGAACCTACAGAACCAATATAAGATAAAATTAAATGTTCTCTTACAGGGTGTACATTAAAACAGACCCCCCACCCCCCACACTTCCAATTCGTAGCACTTCTAATGAAACAGGAAGATGGGGTCGACTTTATAAGCAAGCATATCTTGAGAGATCAGTCACGTTTATTTAAGTCAGATGAGAAGCACATATTTTAATCTAATATTTTCTCTCTATATCTTATGATATGTTTGACAATAATGTACTGGGTGTTTCTACTAATAATGGGTGGACACCAGGAGGATCCCATATCCAAGTTTCCATCACGTTCGACATTCGAGAGTATATATAATAGCTCTTCTATCTATATCGAAGGAAGGCGTCGGCAAATAGTGTCGCAAAATGATTTTAGCGAGACAAACCGCTTAAGCATTGCAATCTCTTGAAACCTTCACAATCTCTCGGGTTGATTTCGATCGCTTTTTTTAATGCATTCTTTTTCCATTGAATTTCTCACTGCTACTTGTGGACCACCATCAGGACCCGCTGTGCCTACAAGACGTTGGTGTCTTTGCCGGTCGAAAACTAAGCGTGTAACACAGTAGTAGCCTTTGGAAGATTAATGGGATATATTTTTCTCGAAGGGGGATCACATATCGAATAGGTTGGTTTCTCGAAAATCTTTGTACTGAGCTGATTGGTTGGAGTGTGTATTATCTGGTGAGAAGCAGGCGGCAGAAGTTCAAGGCTACCTGGGGTCGCATCGGCTTTGCTCAACGATACAGGGCACTAGAGGATCCTGTGGACACGCTTTGATAAAATTATGAAAGATTGTGAAATATGAGAAACTAAAAGCAGCAGTTAGATCCTCCTGGAAATCGCGCCATGGCTATATCTGCTGCCGTAGATAGAGTAATCAATGACCATAGGTACAGTGAATAACCGTATGTCGTACGTAATGCATGTACAATGAGACATAAACATCGCCGAATGATAAGCTGCCCTATCGACCGTAGGCCACAATCGAACACTAAATCAGTGAACATAAATAGGTAGGTTACATTGAAATAGGTTACATTGTTTCTTATTTCAAGGCTACCTGGGGTCGTATTATTATCACCCTCCAACTAATTGGTTATATTATATTTCAATTTAAGCAGTGTGCATTTTTCAAAACACCGTATCTGGCTTCGATGCATGTATTCATAGCTGCTAGTTTGCGTCCTCTATTTAACAGTTTTTGTTGTGAATTATATTCCTAACCAAATATTTTCCGCGTTGATTAAAAATTGTCTCAAGCGCCGGGATGCATCGCTTGCCTCAGTAGGCAAGTAGATACCGTTAAGGAACTCTGAAGAGAACTTTACAATTGTTATTTCTAGACTCGTCACATTGCAATTTAACTATCGTCCGGGGCGCTGTCTTTTGATCCGCTACGAGACAGCAATGAAATGCCATCATGCTGTTGTCTGCGTTAATATGGAACCTTCATAAGGATCTGTTTAATTATCTCGATTAAGAAGCGTAGCTTTGGATTTTTGAAGCCTACTTTTCTTTTCCTCGTTAAAGAACGAGTTGGGCTACATGGCCAGCCATTGCGTTGAGATAGCTCTATTGACACTTTCAATGAGAGAAGTGTGCACGTTCGCCTCTCGAAAAAACTCACTTTTTGAAATTTCCGATGAAGACACATGCGTGTGCGCGATACTTCAACACTAGTATGGTACTCACAAACACACTTAATCCTATTTCCGCCCCTCCCCAGAAAACCAGACGCATTACCTTCGAGGGTACCTCCTGGGGGTACGCCCACATTTTCTTTACATCTTCGAGAGCGTCAGTGCGACTGAAGCCAAGCCGATCCTGTGTTCCGCCCGGCTCTCTCCCTTAACTCAAGCTCCTGGTCGCCCAGGTGGGGGTCCCGTCTGAATCGATTCCTTCTTCGCTCCTCCAGCCTAGTTTCCCATTCATGAGTGCATCCAACATCGTAGCATTAAATACGACCAATCTCCATAAGATGCGTACTAAACTGACGTTCAGGTTTCTTGAAATGAACTTCGGTTTCAGCGATATCTGAGCTAGGTGATATGCCCTAAATTGTTTAGGATACGGTAGCTATTACTTGTATTCGTTTTCGATGAATGTATGCGCTATGATTTCCAGAATGTACAGTGGATATTATTTGGACGACTTCGAAATAATCCCAAATAATAATTTGTATTCCACAGAATACAAAATTGTCGCTTCTAAGCGAATGGCCCGCTATGGCGAAGATAATAGTTACTGCACGACTATAAATTAGCTTACACATGACTAGAAAGAATATTCCGTCGCATCGAACCAAAACGAGAGATTCGATCAAATTGCTTCATATAAATATTGTCCGAACCCTCCAATGTTGAGAATTGTTAGCAAGGTATACATAGCATCATAGAATGTAACCCAGCGCTGAAGACAGCTTTAAGCCTAATCTCCACTACGTAGTTACACCCGACAGGTGACATATACATAGTTATTATCTAACTTAACAAGGGGACATTACAAAATTCGAGTGTCACAACACATCACCCTTATTTTCACTTTTGTAGCTTGAAAATTCCAACATATACCTTGCGCACATGGTCGACTGAGCCGTTCCACAAATCCAGCAGCAGAATTTAAGCATTACAAAATCTACAGTAATGTATGTTCCTTCAAAACCATTTGATATAGGCCAACTTGGAAAGTCAAGTCATTTTTAATAATGAGGCGAGAACTGGTTTCATGTTAACAAAATCGACCAGAAATTGATTGGCACAAACCACAGAATTGAATGTACGATATTGAACTCATTTATGGCACTAACTGAATGCAAATAACCAGCACCGACAAATAGAAATATCGTCAGACACAAAGACATCATCGATCTGTTGATTGGAAATTATTTCCTTGTCCTCCTCAAATTTTAGCGCTTTATTCGTAAAAGCTGCTGCTATGGGAGATGACAGTGTCACATTACTTTGTAATAGAAAGCCGGTCTGAGCCTTTTTATTACAAAAATTGTTAATCTCACGTATCTTCTGCCGATGATCGTGATTAGAATATTCGTATGATGTTATTATTACAATCGCAATTCTCAAAACAGTTATCGTGCGTTCACCAAGAAGGTGTCGACGACTATTTCTCTTATGAGAGTGCCAGTATGCTTTGAGACCATTTTTTTTATATCAAGATGAACTACTGTCCTTGCCTGGATGATGATATCTTCCCTCGTAGCTAATCTTAGTATTAATCTAGTAATAATAATGAGGCAAAGTTCATCGGGGCGTAAGGTTCAAGGGAAAAACAGCTGGTCCTTCCGGTGGCGATTACGTATCCGGTAACGAACTCACGCCACCCACTGTTTGGGGTCGTTGTTTTTTAAGACCTTGTCAACTACTCACCAGCTCTGATTTTAGCATTACACAGATCACGTCACGCTACTGGGCTGTTAGTAAAAGCGTAAGTCTTATTTCTCATTCTCCTTTGATATCAGATATCTCTACATTGTTAATTTAATATAGACCGACCCTAACTCCGTACGAAAACGGATTCTCCAATTCTTGCGAAAGTGACACTTATACTCGATTGAGATCAAAGAACACAAGGACTCAGTACTCTGTACCTCGCCTCTTTCTAAATGTTGTCTTATTCTTAGACGCCCGCGATAGTTGAGTAATGGGAGGTTCTTAAGAGGCGCCGCTTCTAAATTTGGCTTCGTCCAACGGTTAAGAGCAAAGGTTCGAGACCAAAGAGTCACATACTCGGCTCCGATATTACGTTATGGTACAATTAAGGTTTATCACACATGATAGTGCTTTGCAATGATTCGGTATTGTTACATACTGCCGTTCATGTCCCAGCTTTGGCTATCCATTTCCGCTATAGAGTGAAGCATCTTAAGCAACTCTATTAGTGGCACAACGAAATATCCTGAGCACAATGTACGTGGTCTTAATATCCAGCTTACTTCGAATTATATTCATACAACAACCTACAGACAATAACGGTTTTTTTAGCCATTTTTAACGATCTGTATGGTCCTTCTTTCTTCCTGTTATTTCCGCTGGCTTGGGTTGCAGTACTGCACCAGTCTCCCGCAAAATATTAGTCTTTCTTGTTATAGAAATATTTAATTCTCTATCTTATACTTCCATACGAATGATGTAGTGAGCATTATTTGTAAATGGCTCTTGTTGATGCCATCATCAAAAAAAACCTTCTGTAGTCAACTTCTCTGCTCCCACTGAATCTCTGGCTCAGGGGCATACTCGCCAATAAATCCCAATGTTGTTTACATATGTGGTCCGTGCACACTTGTTAGCCTTTTGTTTCAATAATAAACAATAATAATAATAATAATAATAGTAATATTAAAAAAGGAGGCATGAGTCCACTATAAGAATTTCATACGAACATACTATATATTATTTTTCCCTATAAAACGTTAAATATTAGAAATACTAGATCGAAAACGACCGAAAGGAGATAATTAGCAGATGTATAATATTAATTTATTGCTAATTACGATAGAGAGACATAACTAGCTCCAATTTGGTCCCACGTTCGCCAACTCGCCCCATTGGTTTTATATTCTCTAGACACTATTCTGCGCGCGTATAGTTGAACAGACCGTTAGTATTTGTACCTGAACTAGTAGAAGGTTGGGACTTAATTTAGAAACATACCGTGATCGTTCAAAATTCATCAATGAATGATGCGATAACATAAGGCCACATAACTTGTACAGAGACAGATATATGATTTAAAGGGATGAAGCAATAATTTATAATAATAGTTCGGACTCTCATCATAGTCCATAAGTGCAGAAGGAATAATGATGCAATCTGGTTACACTTTTTCGGTTAATGTCATCACTACCACCAAATTTTGAATATTCCTCATAAACTAAATAGAAGAACTAAAATACTGCACAGAGTTAGCAACACTCTAGCCAAAATGCATATCAAACTTTATCTATCTCAGACAATTACGTGCAGGTATATATCGCATCATGAGGTTTTATCCAGCGAAAGGCTTGAGCATATATCCATTGGGGGAAGAGCAGTGGAAATCGTGAGCGCCATTTCACTTGGCTCCAATATCCTGTCAGTCTGGTTACGAGCTCTAATGATCGAACTCGAGCGCTTCGCTTAGTTGAAAGGGAAGCTTATTACCATTATTATCGGGCCGCGTTTTTCGTTTTTACATATTGATATCCCTCAGAGCTCAGACCACATTTAATGGGACGAACTATATATAATATATGGATGCGCGAACCATCTTTCGACACAGTCAGCACTAACTGTTACGTAGCCTTACCTAATATCACTACTGGATTAAAATTGCTATTAATTCTTTTGTTACGTTTCTATTTCGTTTAGCTCCATCGCCATCCGTCCCATCCTTCATGTGTTGATGAGAATGTTTTTTGAAATTATTACCAACTCTTTACTACAATTGACCCACCCAAAGATCCCTTAGCAGAATATTATGATTTTGAGATGACATTGACGTATAACTATTGTTGACCTCTCATGATCTCAAGAGACAATAATAATAATACCCAGTCATCATCGTCGTCATGTAAACCTCATTCTTTGTTCTTTGGTGATCTCTCCTCTTAGTAACTAAGCGTTCTAGTATTGAAATGATCTCGCAATCTAAAAGTGATTAAAGACATAAAGGTCTTGCTATTTGTTTGTTAAACCGTTACGATATTCATACCATTACATTGAAATTTCAACAAATGACCTAACTTTGGGCTAACAAAGTCGGAAGGGGCACAGCGAGGTGCTGGGAGGATTAAGGGCTGCCATTCAAACGAGGCTACGTAATAACTCACGAGTCAGCTCAATAAACGAACTACGTGAGACGCTGTTGCTGCTTGTTATACGTGGGAACAATCTCATTGGCAAGTTAAGGTGAAGTCGTCTCCGATTGGAACATGGAGCATTAATAATATAAGTCCTACTAGACACTGCTATTTTTGTATCGCCAACATCGTTTCTAGTATGTCAATAGTAGAAATAGGGGCATTATTTTGCATAGGAATTATTTCCGCTGAGCTTCTGTCACTCCAAATTGGTCGCTGTTTCTTTAGTATTGATGTTGTCATCCTACGCAATTGTCATTGCATGCGTTGTTTAGTCTATGTTTCACATGTTCGATACACACGTATCATCTCTCTTTCTCTCTCCATGCAATCTATCTCTCCCATTCTCGTACTATTTCACCGTTTCCATCGTTAAGAGCGACGCCATTTGCCCTGATCAAGGTTCAACGTTGCTACGAGAGGCCCTTCCCTTGCCGCTCGCGCACTTTCGCCTCTTCCCAGTCTTCTTCTTCTAGTGGTTAGCTACCTTTTCGACCGGGACCTGGCGGCATGGCCTTCCACGACGGTTGTTTTAGCCGCGCGTGCGTGCCTCTTTTAGCTGCGTGCGCCTCGGCAGTTGTTTCTATTGTTAACAAACGACACCACGTTGTTGTTCTATATTTAGAACAGTGGAACTCTCGGCCTTCGGACGCACCGGGCGGCAGACGAAATCATTTCAACCAACCTGATATGATGTCGATGATAAGTTGGCCTTCTCTAAGCCGTATTCAGATTGATGATTAGAATCGGTCTAGAAGCAAAGACACACCAAAACACTCGGGCTCACTCTCAGGTCTCAAGCAGAGCAGGTATTCGTAGTCCTTACGCATCTGTTTATGAACCGCAAACCTTAGCACACATAGACAAAACTTGAGTGGAGCTCTCAGACTGTTGTGCCTTCTTCAAGTGGATCTAATAGCGTCTATTCTATATGACTTGTATATTTCATTTTCCTTTTGTTCCGTTTACAAGCAAAGAGTAATAGTACACTATCTCCCGAGAAATGACGACACCAACTTAGAAAGGAAAAAAAAGAAACAGCAGCTTATTATTGGTATCACCCGAATGAAAGTTTTTTGTTTTTCGACACATCCTGTCTGGAAATGAGTCGTGTCTGTGATAAAAACTGATAGAGAGGTATCTGGGAAAAGGACAAGTTTGTCGTCGCCTTGTTTGAAAAGCTTCGCTGGACATTACCTCCTCTCTGCAAGGGAACAGATTTCTCTCAATGCGCCTAGAAGCGCGGCAACGGACGGGGTTATATAGGCAGGTCATTAGGAAATCCACAAGACAATCATCATTGAGCGAGTCGAACAAATGACAGGCTAGAAATAATTGTCTCTCTATTCACTAACGGATACAAGTATTAGTTATACTAAGCCGTCTAAAATACTAAAATATTCACCCTGTGACAGAAATTGTGAATTTTTGTTCATTTTTTGCTGGTGATCATCACTTGCTGATCAGTGGTCGATGCTTGGTTAATTACCCAATCGTTGAGATCTGCGCAAGGTCGGTAGTAACACTGTGTATATAGCAATGTGTCTTCGTGTTTGTATATATGTATATGTCAGAATGATGCTGGAAATGTGAAATTAACTACTACTTCTATGCCAGTCCAAATAGGCGTATTTGTTTCTCATCTTTACTCTCCCTTAACCCTATGTCATTATTTTCATTAATGAAAAGGTACTTATATCGATACAGATATGTTAAATAACACAGTAATACTAGAGCAGAAATAGAAATCAAATATTACTAGCTTGGCTGCAGCGGCGATTGTGATTTTGAGCTTTGTGTGGCATTAAATTGTTGAAGTTCTTAAACGTGTGTATGCCCAGCTCAAATATGTCTGCGAATCATTGACATTGCGATGCTTGTATCGTGTATATAGTTCACGGACACCTTCTTCACTACAGTATTCAAATATTGCCCGTAAAGCATCGTTCTGAGGGATCTGATGTTTGTTAATCTCTTTTCGTGGTGGTTTCAAATAACACATAGTGCAATGTATAATAATTATGTGATCTTCGGAAAAAAAATGTCACTTTTTGGGTGGAAGGTGTCCCTTTCAATTGAAGGAATACTTGTTTTGGCATTAAAAAGTTAATGTTTCTTATTTATTCAATTTTATACTCCCCTGAGTCTTTCTAAAACTATTTATATCTTATAAGCGTTGCATTCCGGGCCGTGTGCAACTTTTAGCCTAAAGTACCAAACCTCTCAACGGCTCTGGTCTGCATTGGAAGTCCTCCTCGGTGATTTTCACTGCCCATCGTAGTATAACTCATCTTGTTTAGCTGCAAGCGGTCAATGTATTACCATGCAGTGTTCTAGACAGGGACATCTACTCCCGCAGTCTTTCTAAGAAACTATTTTTTACTTTCGCCTTTCAATAACCTTCATTTTCCATAGCACAGAATGTTGGCGTAAGAGAATCATTTGACGTCCGTCCGGAAAGGGAAGAATAGAGAGGGATATATAGTGAAGTCTGTGAGGGTTGATGCTGCTGCTGCCAACACGTGGTGTGCGTCTCGCGGTCTTCAGAAGGGCGGACGCTTCTATACTCTATATATATATATATATATATATATATATATATATATATATATATATATATATATATGACATTCATCTATCTCGCTGTGATCTGGTCTGCCTGTGTCTAAGATGGCTATTTCCAGCTGAACAAATTAATATATACGTTTAGAGAGCCCCGTAATATTGTATGCAATCCAGGAGGTACCTTTGCTGGAATACCTAGAGTCAGCGATGAGCACCGAACTCTTACTCCTCCGCTCTTTCATCTAGGTAGGGCAGACCTTCTTTAACTACTTCAGAATCAAGCGAGGTACAAGCAACCGTCATACATGTATACCAGAGCTGATAGATGCCCATATCATTTCGGAAAGCGCTGAGCCTCGCTGAATGCCCCCTCATCACATTCTGCCATTTGTCGCTATAGCTAGCTACAAACGTGGCCGGATCTCCGCGATCTGATATTTTCAATAGATCGGATAACAGATTTGAATTCCTACATTGAGTATTCATCACATGGCTCTTTGCTTGATAGTGACATTGCGGAAATGTTTGGTGTACGACAGTCTCGCTTATACATATTATTATACATATTATCTGTAGCTTATCAGATGCCGTTGGTTTGGAGCTCGCTCCCGAAGGAGGTTAGGGAGCTCACCTCTACCAGGAAGTTTGACAATGAGATAAAGAAAAGATTGCAGTTATAATGTTATATAATTGTGTGAATTAAATAATCTGAATATTGTGAATTGTAAATAATTTGAATATGTGAATGTATATATCTGTTGACAGAATAATCTATCATAATTGTGAAATCGTAATTGCATGAACAATTTGGTGATAATACACTCTTACTTTTACCCTATTTTTTAATCGAGATCTTAAGCATTGTAAAATTGCAGTTCCGGAAATAAACCGCAAATGTTATGTTATTTCACATGATCGCCCCGTGGTGACTGTCCTTTGTTTTTTTTGTTTTGTTACAATATATTAGTTATAATTATGGCTACCTTATGGTAATGATCCCGTGAAGCTTGCCATCAAGTTAGCTTCTGTGTGCCTTACTTCAAATTAGCCATTCGTTGTGTAGGCTTCACGCACTAGCTAGATAGATATCATAGACCTTTCAAGAGGGTTAATAGGTCTGTCAAGACGGGTCATTTGTAGAACAACAGTTTCTTTACTATAACAACAAGTTCACATCCTTTGAAATGTTTGTGGAATATACTATATATGTATATATATATATATATATATATATATATATATATATATATATATATATATATATATATATATATATATATAAATCTTTCCATTACATTACGTTTAATATGCAGTTGTTACGTTGAGCAGCAACCGATTTGGTTGGGCAATCAGACAATCATCATAACACTCGTCCAGTTACTGAAATTAAAACGATTGCAAATTGCACTACCAAGTCAGACTACTGATTTGCTCAGATGACGTACCGAGTGGTCTGTTCATATTATTTTTCATGCCTCTGCAAGCAAGTGTATATATATATATATAAACCCCTTGAACTTTGTTTCAAAAATTTTCAGAGGACCGTTACGCTGCCGTCGTATTTGTGATAGGTAACGGCATCATACAGAGACATACATCAGGACAGTACACGAGTGCGGTGTTACCAAGCAGGACAACTCTGAAAGCATCCAGAAGGCGATGTCTGCCGATTCATCAAAGTCGTCAGGCCCTGGCCTAGGAGCTCATTTGGCTGTGGGTTTAATCCGAACATTGAACCTTGCTTACGACATAATCACACTACCTCTCTACACAATTCTACAGCGGCCCTGGAGACAGCATTTCGCAAGGTACGTTGCAACTCCAGATGTATAGAATGTATTTCCTAAGATCGTATGAGAGGTCGTCTGAGAAATAAATGAGATCGTATGAAAACGATTCTATATATATTGTACTATTGTATATTAAGCACAAAAATATATTGTAATGTTAGCCGACTTGATGAGCTTAATGCGAAACTTAACCTACTTAACAATATACCGTTAGTAGATATGGGGATTCAACCCAAATTAATGCAGCTTTTCCATGAGTCTTTCCTTGAGTAGACATCGAACGATGTGGAACGACCCAGGTTGAGGGCCATCACAAGGCCTTGGGTAGGACATGGCTTAATACTGTTCCTTCCTTTCATATGGAAACTTTACTTGATAATCAATGTTGCCGTCGTGTAGTAGGTTTGCTAGGGATGTAACCTATTATCCCCACACATCCTGTTGCTGTGGAGAACCAGTTGATTCGCTGGATAGTCATGGTTCCTTTTCTATAAAAAGTACGGGTTGTGGCCCCAGATACTCTTTAATTAACGAGATTTTGGCTCTTCGTTCCACATCTAGGTTATTCCTTTAATTCGTAAACCAGCGGTTATTTGTCGCTCTGATGGGAAACGTTCTGATGGTATATCGTTGTTCTCCTTCTCCGGGGGTAAAATTCTACTTTGGGATTGCACGGTGACGAACACTTTAGCACCTTCAGTCGTCTGATAGGTGATCGCCCGCTACAGGAGAACCATGTGCGACCGAATGTTTATTGCGAAGATTTGCTTTAGGTATCCAAAGGGGCACCACAAGTACTATTTTGAGCAGGCTTAGAGGCTGGGGAAGTGGGTCTCTATGCTGGATATTCTATTAAGAGTATGTAAAGGAGGCAGTTATTAGATGTGTTTCACGTTCGCCGGGTACAGTTGTTGCCCACTTTTATAATCAAACAGCCGACATTGTCTGGTTTATTCTCTCTGTATTGATTCGGATCATGGGTTCGAAACATTAGTATCTTGTTAGATTTTCATTTTTAATTTCTCAAAATTGTGGGAATCATACGAATATTAGCTTATGTCTGATATCATATTAACCATAACAGCGCCATGCACGAGAATGAAATATGCCGATAAGTAAATGTGTTATTTATTATCGTCATCCTCACGCGATGACTGTAGGTCGATTGTGTACGCCGCTCCTTTGGAGCCTGATGACACTCACTCGCCTTGGGCACCAGTTACAGTGGCAGAGTACGAAATCTTCAACGGGGTCACGACAGTCGATCAGCTAATTCGCCGAGCGATCGCCTCGTACGGCGATAATGATTGCATTGGAACACGCACGGTACGCTACACACTGGATCGCATGACTTTTGGAATATCTAATACCTGAATGATTGACATGCATGAAAATTGTTGTCTTTTTTAGCGGAACTATCATTATTATTATAACCGCGTGTTAATGAGTTGTTGCTTTAGACGTGAGAATAAAGCGTCATACCTATTTTATTCAAACATTGCGTTGTAGATACTGGCGGAGCATGACGAGGTTCAGCCTAATGGGAAGGTCTTCAAAAAGCTTCATCTCGCAGACAAGTACAAATTTATCACGTACACACAATTTGATGAACTACTCGATTTAACCGGAAGGTAAGCGTCGCGAATTCATTTCGAATGGCTATTCATTTGTGTGATGTTAGAAATTATCATGTGGAAAATTATAACCAAATAATTAAGCCAACAACAACGTAATAGCCGTTTGATTTCAGAGTACACGCACTGGAATCATACGCTGAAGTTTTTTTTTAATAAGGACCCTTTTTTTATTATATTTTCCAGAGGTTTTCTTGCATTGGGCGTTCGGCCGCGTCAGAATGTGGCGATCTTCGCGGATACCAGAATTGAATGGATGATCGCAGCCCAAGCTCTTCTAAGACTCAATGTGACCGTTGTTACGATCTATGCTACTCTCGGAGAGGAGGGAATTGTGCATGGTGCGTAAATGTAAACTTAAAATGTTCCCTGTTGATACGCGTATGATATAATACAATCCTATTATTGAGTAACCTAAGTAACAGAAGATTTTAGCCTGAGTACCGCCTACTATGTTGAGGTATCAAACCCACAAGCCGCTAGCCTAAACATATATGAATATGTTTGCTGCATTCAAGAGGTGATTCAAACAAGATCTTATAACGCCGCAATAATTTTACAAATACGAGTGATTAATGATATATACTCTACGCCTCGATTACCACTATATATTGTACTTATTTTCGATTTGTTTAATTCTGTATATTTCTGCATTAATTTCTTGCATATGACGTTTGTGTCATTTCAAGATTTTATTACGTCCTATGCACTGTACCTTGTGAATATGTGAAACATTCAAGTTTCATGAATCACATAAAATCTTCGCGACCAACCACGTATGGTTTACTTATCTTAATGTTACCGAATAGAGGTTTCACTTCGTGCTTCGTGCGTTTTTTCAGGGATCAACCAGGCGGAATCAACCCATATTGTTACTTCGCAAGAACTTCTACCAAAACTTGTAAACGCTCTCTCAAAGATGCAAGCTATTACACATATTATCTATATGGAAAATCCTGCCGCGAAGGATGGACCCGAACCAGTACAGGGCATTAACCTGGTTAGTTGGACACAACTTCAAGATGCTGGCCAGAAGGCTGATCCCGAACTTGTGGTAAGACATATTCTATTATTATTATTTCAATTAGGTAGTATAAGTCAGAATGACAGAAATGCATAAGTAAATCTTATTTATTAATAGAAGCTAACCCTAAACTAAAGCATTGCATACAGACAAATATTGTTTGACCCCTTACAACCCGATCGGGCAAATCTTGTCTTTCTGATTAGAATACGCCCTATGGAATACACGAACTGATATTTGAAAACTAATAAAATCCCACTAGAAAGACTGGGGCAAACGTAACACAAGATTTAGCTGAACACATCTTACTAAGCCTTTTCTGAAATGAACTGAAATTGATTCAGGGCGAGGCCCCCACAGGTGAGGATACGGCCATCTTGATGTATACCTCCGGTTCGACAGGAGTACCTAAAGGAGTAATGATCTCCCATAAAAACATTGTTGCCACTGTTAAAGGAATGACGGCAGTCCTGGTATCTCCGGTGAGTATCTACACTATTAACACAACACTTATATATATTGACTATATTTGAATTATCTGTGTACGGCTCGAGAGTGCCGTTGCTTACTATTGTTCTTTATTCTTTGAGTGGCTCAACTCAAAGATTCTATAGATCAATTCTTAGTGGATCTGAATCAAACCCGAACGGTGTGAATCATGAACACGAAATCCGAAACTTTTTCTGGGGCAGACTCCCGGCCAGCATTTGACGTCCACGGAACAACCCACAGATAGCGGGCCTCACGACGGAAACTCACAACTGTGGTAAAGATTCACCTGCGTGGCACAATAATAGCAATAGTGATTTTTCATGTTCTTCTTTTCTTTTCACAGGGCCAGGATACTTCGAACGAAAGGTACATCGCCTACCTTCCACTGGCTCACGTTCTTGAACTCGCTGCTGAGTCTGTTGCTCTTTCCTTCGGCAGCGCTATTGGTTACTCCTCCCCTCTAACTCTGACTGATCGAAGCACTGCGATTAAGGTATGAGCATTGCATAGTTATATATCCTAGAGTTACAACGTCATATATATATATATATGTACTTTACTGTATACGAGCAGTACTTCACAAGACAAAATATCCAGGCATTCATGTCGGATGATCGATGAACGTGAATTCAAATAATAGCTGAGCTTGCCTCTATCCTATTCTTCGATTCTTGTTTACAAGTCGTCATTACAATACAACACGATATCCGTCTAATAATGTGCATCCTGTTCGCTTTGGTTTAATGAATTGGGTCACAACGTAGACTGGCCAACGTGGTGACGCATCCCTGCTGCGTCCAACCTACCTCGTAGCAGTTCCTCTCGTTTTAGACCGAATCAAAAAAGGAATCATTGAGGGCGCACGTGCCCGTGGAGGCTTTGCTGGTGCTTTCTTCGACTGGGCGGTCTCTTACAAGATGGGTTGGCAGAGATGGGGTTATGATACACCTCTGCTCAACCGACTCGTTTTTAAGAAGGTACGCGATTATCATGGAGACTCTAGGTATGGTATACAACAAGCAATGTGTCTTAGACAAGACAGCAATATAGTGGTAATAATATGTGAAGGATCTTCCATCTACTCTTCTGTGAGACTAACCTTCAAAAGTTCATTAGCATCACTGTGAGTTGCGAGTGTACACGAGAGATATCCAGGTAACTGAGTGTTTAAGATGGAAGTTCAACTGCTATAATACTTAATGTCAACAACCACTCGTGGGAATTTCCGGGTATTTATTCTGTCGTTATTTGCTAGCCACGTTATTCACCTTGGCATATCCGTTTGTGTCCCTTCTGGGGGTTGTATAGCTTGCCGACGTTTTGGGTGGCCAGGTTCGTACAATTGGCACGGGATCTGCGCCGCTATCGGAAGACACACATCGTTTCGTTCAGGCTGCATTTAGCTGTGTCGTCCTTCAGGGCTATGGACTGACAGAGACAGCAGCGGGTGCTACCGCCATGTTGAAGACGGACGTATCAAAGGTATACTCAAAGTTGGCTATGCTACTCAACTAATCAGCTGTGACGATTTGTACGGGCACTTGTAAATAAATGTGGAAGGCACTTCGTTTAATTTCACGTTCATCGCATTCACCTGGCTGACTAGGGGCTATATATGCCATTGGCGTTCTAGACCCCCGCAGCCATAGCTAAACTAGACAAAATACTTTTTAGCATAAACATAAATAGTACATAACGAAACGGCATATTTTTCTTTCATAATATTATACTTATGAAATGGCGTATACATATGATATTTCAATACACTTTTCAATGTCAGGGTCGCGTGGGCCCTCCCTTGGCTGGGAGTATGATCAAGCTCGTGGACTGGGATGAAGCCGGATATCATGTGACGGACAAGCCACGACCTCGTGGTGAAATCGTCGTCGGAGGTGACTGCGTCAGTAAAGGATACTACAAGAACGAGGTACTTTATAGCAGCTACTTGATCCGGACCAAGCACAAGACTTAAGAAGAAAGAGATTTAACAAACGGACTAACTACCTTGTTGAAACGAAGCCTATGCAGAGAGAGAGAGAGATAGAGATATTAGAAAATTAATTATTAATTGATAAATTGTTGAAATAACTATATTTTTTATCGATGTATAGGAATTGACCCTCGAGGCTTTCCGTGACGAAGGAGGAGTACGGTGGTTCTATACGGGAGATGTCGGAGAGTTGTACCCCAACGGGACAGTCAAAATTATTGACCGAAAGAAGGACTTGGTCAAGCTCCAATTCGGAGAATACATCTCCTTAGGAAAAGTAAGCACTAAACTTTGCTTTTAAAAAAACTCGGGTATATATGAATAATACATCAATTTACCCTTCCCCCTTTCAATTTTTTCCAAAACTTTGTTTATTGACGGAACTTCTGTATAGTTAACGCTGAAGTTCACATTAATAAGTAGGATGATAAAGGAGAGACACAATGTACTGGACAATTAGAACATTAGCGATTCCTTGTTGAATTTTCGTAAATAAGTTAGCAGTTTAGCAGTTAAATTTCGTTGTTGGGGTTGTGAACTATCTACGCCAATTCAAGCCTGTGGCTGGAATAGTGGAGACCCATTTCATGTAGGACCTCATGAATATTAGAAAGGGAGCGCACCATAGTACTTTTGAGCTGATACTCAGAAGCCTGTATACATTGATCTTGCTACCGTAATAACTGAGAATAGGTTGTGATAGTCTCTTACCTTAAATTCGCTGATGTAGTGCTGCACTATTTATTAAAAGTACTTAGCTAAACACCGATCCGCAGTGCTTATATCAGTAGCCGGCACTCAATGTTACAACATTGAGGTTTGCTAACATTATTAAATATCTATAAAAATACAGGTCGAAATGGAGCTGAAAGTTCTTGCATTCGTGGACAACGTCTGCGTGGTCGGCAGCTCGTTCCATACTTACCTAATCGCGCTCGTCTGTCCCAACGTTCAGGTATAAAAACAGATGCTATTTCTAACTATCTATTGATGAATTAATGTGAAATAGGGCCATCATCTCTATTCTCTGTGGCTATCCACGCATCACTATCTCCTATGTATTTTTTACTTGTTACTTTTCAATAAGTGGTGAAATATCAAGATTTTTCGGGTCCTCGGATAACCAAACGTTAAGCTACGTTGGTGATAACACGCGACAAGAGAGTTGATTAGTATAATCACTTCTTTTCATGTTCTTTGCTTAGGCACTGGCCAAGATTGCTAGCCAGCTCGGTAAGACGTCATTAACGCACGAGCAGGTGTGTCGGGACCCTGCAGTAGTAGAATATGTCACAAAGGTTATCGCAGAGCACGGAAAAAGGGTTGGCTTGCACAAGATGGAGATTCCTACTAAGGTAACAAATAATAAAAAAACACACTTTATATTCTATCGTGAAAAAGCAAACAATTCAAACATAATAATATTTAGGCAGTACCGTACGACAATGCGGCATTCTACCCGTTGAGTAGACCTCTACTCAACGGAAGGTTTGCTGTATTTTATGCTATATAGTAAAAAGCTACTTGCAGACACGGTAACACGTCTACTATAGCTGTGTATATTAAGCATGTCAACCATTTAATGTACGCACTAATGGTTGTTTTTAGATCAGTTACTACTAGCTTAACAATGAGACAATTTTTTGGTTAAAAGAAAATAATTAGCACTTGTTAAACGTGTTCCAGGTAAAACTCTGCGTAGAAGAATGGCTCCCGGACTCCGGTTTGGTCACTGCTGCCCTAAAGATCCGTCGGAAGCAAATTCAGCAATTTTACCAAACTGACATTGATGCATTTTACGCTACAACTATCGGAAAAAGCGCCTGAGCTCACTGGGAGGAAGACGGAGACGCACACGTGTGTGTTCATGTGTATGACTTTGCTATTCGATCTGCTCGAGGACCAACCAATGAGATATTGGGTAGAGGAGAGAGAGGGAGGCGAATCATATCAAGCTCTTAACATCAAGTCAAACGTGAATTACTTCATTCTTGCGTAGTCCATATGACACGTACGGCGCTTGTCCGTTTCTGGAAGAGTCGATGATAGACGCAGTTTACTCTTTAAAGTAAACCCTGACTGAATATCCTCACTCAATAGTTACAATCCTATCACAACCCTCCTCTCTAAGCTCGAGGCTCAAATTGTATATAATACCTGTAATATAGCACCAATGAGGTCAATAACTTCGTGTACACAACAGACAGCAACTCGTAAATTAATATGTGATATTAATAATCTTAGAATCCTAGTTGCTGGTAATTAATACATCAGTAGGTGGCATGAAATGATATACATATATACATAGAGAGAGAGAGAGAGATTTAATAGTAGTGCGTTCGTGTAAGAACTTGGCGGTAGTAGCATAAATTAATAAACAGTTAAGAAATTGTCATATTATACAAATTTGGGTTCGTCTTCTCTGGTTTCACATCGTTATGAGTGGATCATCGTACGACGGCGGGCAGAGGATACTCCGCAGGTCTAACCATCCATTATGGAGTGTTAATGTGAAGATGAAGTCATTTAAATGTAATTCAACTCAACATAAATCAACATCGGAAATTCTTTTCCAATTAAGTGGAGTGGAAAAAGCACCAAGTCTGTATCCATGTTGTAAGCAACATGGATAGCAACATGGACGGAAGAGTGTGCTGCAATTGGTCGGGTAGACAGTCCGAAGTGACACAACAGGGGTCCACTCGAGCTATCCGTGGACAAGTATTACTACATATTGGCTCCAGGGCGTGCTATCTCCGTCTAGATAAGCCACTGTAGGCATATCGTTGGTCCCGAATGTATTCAAATCTGTAGTTTGGTAACATGTGTTGGTTTGTCCGAAATTCCGTCTGCCCTTAGCTCTTCACGTTTCTCGCTGTGTTTCGGCAGAGGTGAACTGACTTCATGACACCTTGCTCCATCTGCTTGAGACTTTTGGCGGAACCCACCGATGCTTTCCTGCTCAAGCTTTTGAAGTCTCCGACGTAAATAGTTCCAGTGAAATACTGATGGTGTACAGATATATGCCTTAAGCGGAGCAACTACAGGAGGTCAACAAGTAACTGCCGATTTTTAGTGGCAGCAACAGGAGATCAAAGATGTAAAGATCGGGGGAAGTCAATTTAAGGGAAACGAGATTGAGGGTCAGTCGTGAGTTGAAGAATGTTTAAAGGGTAAGAAAAAACTTTAAAAGTAAGTCAATAAATAAAGTTAAAAATATTAACCTCGGATTGAAGTTCTGTTAAAGGTTTTGCATATTACCCTCTTGTAACTAACACTAGTATATATTATAGAAGTCCATCTGCGTAATCACGCTTCCTGGTCCAACAATTCTCGCAATCCTCTTAAATGAACGGATGCTCTTCGAAATATCGTAATCTTTACCTAAGTAATATGACTAACACAATAATTGTCTGGCATTCGAGACTCATATGCTACAATGATCCTATAGAGCAAACCTCGAAACGGAGAAAGCTGGAAGTCAAATGCCTGCGCCAACACTGACGACCTGGAAACGGACATTACCAAACACACATAGCAGTATATCACGCCCACCCAGATGGATTAGGTATCGTTATCTCCATTTAGTGCTACAAGGAGACCATCAGGCAATTAGAGTTCAGATTGCCTAATTTTTTTTCTTCTGTTCAGGCCTTTTCCCTTGTTTCCTATTCTCCGTTGAGGTACTGCGCGACTGTACATTTTTATATCAATGTATGGACTGGCTGATCGAGAGGGCAGATCGAGATGACACCACCAATACTCAAAGAGGAGTACAAAGAAAGGTTTAATGTATCTGCCTGAAAATGACGGGTCTTGCAGACAGAATGCCAGATTCCATCAATCAAATACACTATAATGACACCCTCTACTTGATACTATTGTGGGAAGGCTAAGAGACAGCAAAATTGTAGAAACGATTGTAACAGGCAATTACTACCCAGAAAAACTAGAAACCAGAACATGTCTTCTCTCAGGTGGCTAATCTCGACAAAACAAAGGCATCCAGCTTAGTTGTGCTGCGAGAACATCTACAATATTCCTATGGCATATACTGAAGAAATATTAGCGATGCAGTTAGAGTTAAACAAGCTTGATAGGTTCAATGCGACCATCTGGGTTTAAGGAGGCGTTCGACACCATACGATAATTATTTAGTCCTTTAGAGAGCAGTGGACAGGCAAGAATACAGTAGACACCAGCATAGAAAGGAAATTCTACTCTCATCTAAAGAAGGTGCACTTCGCGAAGCAACAGTCTCGTCCACACTAGCCCGATTCGGGGTCTGTTCCAGAAAAGGGTGAGCATCTCTTGAAAACGCAAGCGGTGTTCACAACGCCTGTTGGAAATCGTCAGATTACCGAGTTGCAAAGTGCGGAATACAGCGAAATCAAATTGCAAAACTGAATGAATGCATTTGCACCGCGTACAACAGCCCCCTTCACTGTTGAGTTTTTATTGCATTTCATAATGAGTCAGTTTACGAAGCAATGCAAAAAGCAATTCCGTGCGAAAACACGGCTGAGCTTCCGAGATCCGGGGTTTTATTGTCTTAGTCTTTGGTTAGATATTTAGCCCCTAACCCCATTATAAAATGAGCCGCGTAGTAAGACCGTCATTGATTGCGGTGACTCGAGTCTTTGTAAGGTCTTCGTGCACAGCAGACTGTGGCTTCCGAAAATAAACTAATCCTGACGACAAGGGGCGATATGTGAATTGAGCAAGCAATAGAAAGTGCCGAAGTACATCTCAGCTCCGCGAACGACATGGACGTTGACGCTATACTTCGCATAAAGTAACGCTTTGTGCAAGATCAACGTAATTCTCCTCCCCTGCCATAAATGTGGCTATAAAGCAGCGGAATATAAAAAGACAACTACTCTTACCAGATGTTCACGCCTGGGCGACCAAATGTGGGAGTGCACTGAGAGAGCACGCTGTGCTAACAGTGATAGCATCGAGACGGCTACCAATGACCGATGCGTCGCAACTCCTGATGACATTCTGGTTAGGAGCGTTCCCAACGATGACTGGAGCAACTGGCACTCAGCCCTAATACCTACCAGAGGAGAGACAAAAGCCATATGCCAAAGCTTGGAAGCTGTGGATCCGATCAAAGCGCAGACGTTTTGCCAACGGATAGGGTGGGATAGTGATGTGCCAGCTCGGTTCTCCGATGCCGGCTAAAAATAAAAGGCTTGCACCATTAAGCCGAATTAAACCAGCTGCTGACCGCCAGCTGATCCTGACAAAAGAACATCAACCAGCCCCAAATTTGGTAGATGTCGTAATGAAAACTCTTAAACGGAGAAGACTGAGCATCACCTTTCTTTGGCTCTTTCGTTGTCGCTGAAAGTCAACTCCTCAAGTTGCACAACTTATGAACTTCTTGGAGTCCGAAAGAAGAAATTTTTTCTTCATGTCTCTTCATGACGGATTCACTCCTGCCTCTCTCCCGGGGACTAGGAGACATAGACGAGATGACAATATTAAGATCTTTCCTGCAGTGACACACTGACGATGATGAGGATCAATCCCCAATACTCGAAAGCTCTCTTGTCTAAATTTTTCAAAATTATTTTACTATCACAAAAACCATTTATTTTTACTGTTACGTATTTTTTAACAATACCTTTCACATACGTTCTTATAGGTGACTCAGTGTTACCTTTTTTACTGGTATATGAATTATTTTTTACGCATTTAACCCATTTATTAACTTAGAAGAAAATCTTATTTATAAACCGTGTTGCATTTCATTGTTATTTAGTTTCTTTCTATATTATTCTGATGTTGTAATTCCACATATATATTTACATTATACTTCCTCAGAATCGAAACTCCTTTACTTTCACGTGTCCGTATTCTCGTTTGTTGCTTGGAAACTACAAATAGCTTGAAAAACAGTGATTTATTTGAACGTACGACGATTTGGGGGTGGCGTAAGCCTACAGGAAAATCTACAGCGCAAGCCCGTGAACGTCACTCGCTTCAAAGTGGTGATCTTGAGCGTATGCTTTCTAAACGTACAGAAGTCAGAGGAAGGAGATACGCTTCGTTTGTTTGTCGACATCGTTGGGCACCCAAAAAGAGCTCGATGAAGACACAATGAACGACCGCATGAACAAACACCCTGCGATGCTCTCTAGACTTAATTTACTCCCGCACCTACCATCAGCAGCGGACAACGATAGAATTCGGGTATGCCCCAAAGAGATCACGGAGGCCATCCGAGCGTTACCGCCTTCACCGGCTGACCGCCTTGATGGGCTTCGACCGGGCCATCTACGCGACGTGTTGAACACTCTACAAGCAGGGAAACACCACTTCATACGTCGCTGGGTCTTTTTTGTGAGTCTGTGATCAATGGGGAACTGCCTGGGTACAGCCTTGGACCGTATAACAGTAGCTCCAGTCAGGAAAGCTGACCCCGCTGCCTGCGGAACTAACACTGAGACGTCTCTCAGCTGCGGTAGCCTGCGACGACTTCCGAAATGTCTTCACTGTAGTACGTATGGACTGGATTGTTCAGCCTGTGCCGCGTACCGTATCAGGCTTAGGGTAAGGAAATTGTCCTTGACATGAAATCGGCAGTGAATTGTAAATGGTCTAATGAATTCCGAATTTTTCGATATCTCCCATATACGTTAATGTTAAGTTTAGAGATACCACGTTATGCGTAGATTATTTTCGATTTGGCAGTGATATAGGGCTCGCAAAAATAAGTAACTCTCACATTTACATGTTGCAGGAATTTCTTACCATGATGCAGATCATCGCCAAAAATTATTTCCGACATTCCCTCTGTGTAAATGAGTTATTAATCAAGTTCTCGTTTTATATATATATATATATATATATATATATATATATATATGATGTAATGGGGCTAATATGCAGAAAAAGTTGCTTCACGAGTTGTTGCATCGTAATAATATAGTGGTGTACATAAACTCAACGCACCCCTATATTTCAACAAATCGTTACAAAGAATACCATGTGAAGCATTAATTCTGTATCAGATTAATATGCGTGTCAAATAACATACACACCACACAGAACAGCGCATATGACATCGCATGCAGCGTGCTACAATATCATGTGTCATATTTCGGCTGTGCAAAATGATAACGCACCCTCAGTTACCGAGTGTTCTAGCTGAATTAATCCAGTTTGTGTTGAGCATTCAAGCTGTACTGTAGTCATGGGATACGCTTCGAGCCTTACTGATGCAGAGAAAGCAGTTATTACGGCTTTACACCAAACAGGAAAGACCCAGGCTGCAATTGCCGCAGAAATTGGCAGAAGTCGTCGCGTAGTGCAAAATTATTTATGCAGTCCGTCGACGTATGGTACTAATTAGTCTAAAGGACGTCCACGAAAGATCAGCCAGCGAACTGCTATGCACATCTGTCGATTGGCCTCGAATTCGGTCATAAGTTGTGGAGCAATCAGGCGAGAGTTAAGCCTTCAGGTTCATAGATCAACAATTTTAAAGATAATTAAGCGTTATCCGCATATCATACGGACGCAAATGAAAACAAGATCGCGTCTTCAACAACGCCACATGACTGTCCGACTAAACGTCACCCGCAACAATATGGCCAGAGACTGCAAATGGGTGAGTATTGGGGCAACGTTTTTTAAAGAGTATCTTGTGGATGCACATCTACCTAAAAGGTATTATGTTCTTTCTGATCATCTCCAGTGACGAAAAGAAGTTCAATTTGGGCGGGCCAGATGGATGTAACGGTTATTTGCGTGATGTACGGAAAGAGCTGCGGTACTTCTCAATGAGCAACTTCGTTGGCGGGACCGTTGTGATTTGGGGAGCTTTCACCTCTGCTGGCAGACGCCCACTCTCTTTCATCTCATTTCGAATGCTTAGCGAGGACTATCAGCAGATGTTGACCAACAACCTACTGTCGTTTAAGAGCAGATTTCATCGACCGTCAATTGTTTTCCAACACGATAACGCTTCAATTCACGTCAGCGCTAGTACATTTGCGTGGTTAGGACGGCATGACATTGAAACCCAAGTACTAAAAGAGGCGTTGTTGGAAGCCTGGGGAGGTGTCAGCGACCAGGTCCTGCTAAATCTCGTTGATAGTATGCCAAACCGAGTCTTTGACGTTATAATTAGTAAGGGTGGGGCCACACTGTACTGATTAACACAAGAAACGAGAATTAATTCAGCGAGAACATTCGAAAACTGAGGGTGTGTTATCATTTTGCACAATCGAAATATGACACATTTGATTCTGGCAGGCTGCATGCGACGTCATATGCGCTGTTCTTTGTGGTGTGCATGTTATTTGATACGTACATTAATCTGATACAGAATAAATGCCTCAAATGTGTATTCTTTGTAACGATTTGTTGAAATATAGGGGTGCGTTAAGTTTATGCACACCACTATATAAGGACAGATTGAGAAATCAAGTTTACTTAGAGCGTTAGCCCTTGGAACGACCTTAGCAAAGCTAATTGAATGAATAACATAACAGGTGCTGCTTATTAATGTCTGACAATGCGGCTACATTGTCCAAAACCTCATTAAAACTAAATTCGGTAGCCATGACATTGTTGATGTGGATTGACATTTACTACATATGTAGATATAAAAAGTAAGCAGTTCTCCGCAAGGACTCAGTGGCGTACCTTTCTTTAACCTTTAAAGTAAAAACCAACGTCAAGGATTAGGTATTCCAAACATTGAGTAAAGAAACGAACCTTCTCCAAAAATCTCATAATGAGAATACTCCCAGATAGAAATACGTCCTAAGAGTATCTGTCAAAGG
The DNA here is from genome assembly GCA_019614645.1 of Stratiolaelaps scimitus. Classification (NCBI taxonomy): domain Eukaryota; kingdom Metazoa; phylum Arthropoda; class Arachnida; order Mesostigmata; family Laelapidae; genus Stratiolaelaps; species Stratiolaelaps scimitus. Next base: position 978,048 of record JABWDB010000053.1, read on the forward strand.
ATGAACGCTGCATAAAATCGTGTCTGGCCGTAGATGCAATGCTAGCCACCATTGTAAGTGATGTGCTCTCCAGCGCTGTCTGAGTTGATACTGCGATATTGAAACGTTCTTCCAGATTATTCTGTGTTTGGTTAGGGATGAAGTGAGACCTTTGTTGAGTCATTAGTAAGCAAGATGAACTTATTGAATAGTCATCAAGTCACTACGAGTACTAAGTACCTGTTGTTTGGGGATACAGGCTACTCAATTCGAGGCTGACTTCTATACGACAGCCGTTCATAGATGAAATGAGCATTTTATCCAGCTTGGAGCTCTTCGGCGAAGGCAGCACGAAATCAAGTAAATGGCTCTCCCTTAATCAATTCACTTCATATATTTGTTAATTCATTACATATATTTGATCATGTTCTGCCTACATTTTATTTATTAATATTGACCAAAGCGGTGCTTAATATATATGTGGTCCGTGTCTGCGTACTTTTGTTTTCGGGGGAGTCCATGCGATCGCCTACAAGACGCAGATCAAATCTATGCACAGATTTCATAAACGAGCAGAAGAAAGAATGGTTGTTCTTGTTGTTGTTGTCTTTCATCGTTGTCGTCATCTTTTTCTTCTTCGGTTGCGCCTTGCCCCAGTTGTGTGCAGGGATAACTGAGGGGACCCAAAATATAGTGGGCTGAGACTCCCTCTTTGTATAAGCAGCAGCAGCAACAGAAGCAGCGGCAAACGCACTCCAGTAGAACGAGAAGAAGTCCAGTCCTTGTCCTTGGAACGAAATTTGCTTAGAAATCACGTCCAGCACGGAACGAACGGCGCGAATCGTGCCCTGATTAGATTGAGCACGTAGCTAGACCGACCGCCCGCCCGCCAGTTCCTACTTCGCACAGTCACTTCCGACGACGACGATGTCGACGACAGCTGCTGCTGCTGCTGATGTTACTGCTGGTCTTCCTGCTCAATGAAGAAACTGACTTAAAAATCGTGACGCTTATCTTTCGGAGATGTTATATTGAGCAAATTCTACAACGGTAATTATTCTGTTCGACCTCCGGCGAGGTAATTTTTGTGCGTTGCCTTCGCTGACAACAATAATCTGCTGTAATTGACTACTACGTAACAGCGATAATTGTGCGACTCGGAAGTATGCATGTGTGTGCAGTTAGCTGTACATTTTTCTCGCAGGTGCTATGGACCGATGATTGCATAATTAAGTTAAACATCGATGTTCAAATAGAAGATTGACGAAGAACATATAAGCTCACAATTGAGCATGGGACTCTGCGACATGCAAAGGCCGGCTTGAGTACTAACAACTGCGATAAAAATGGGCACACGCACCGACAGAGAGCACAGAATTTCTGAGAGCGTAGGTATTGTGTGGTGGCTTTGTCCGACCATATGCACAAGTGTTACTAGAAGACCCTTTCTCCAAATGTAGCATTTTGTATTCGACTAACCTGTTTTTTTACCGCCTCGCGGAATCTACAGATATTATGTAGATCATGTCTCACAGACGTACGACAATCGGTCTAACTGGAAAATCTATTAGTTAGAACTATTAACAATGAATGGAAACCATTTCAACAGCACTATCATAATTTATGATAGAACGAGGGATCCGACCGTCTGAATTTTCTTTCGCTTTCTTTGTTTTTCCCATCGTTTTTAGTATTTTTTTCCACGTTTTTTTAAGAACAAGACTAAACTATACCACACACAGAGAGACACATGGGGGAATTTACTTCTCGAAGAGGTAGTTGATTCAATAAGTCAACATTATAGCCGAGGCAGTAATGTTGCAAACAGTTTGAATAAATCGACCGTTTATGGGATATGTCCCCAAGTGTCAGGTTTAATTTCCGCAGTGGCCTCAGGTAGATGTGAATTTTCCTCCGACATTTTCTCGTGGTAATGCTCAAGTGTCTAGTGCTGAGTGCCGAAAACTGTCTTCGGATTTGAGAAGATCTGGGGTCAGCCACAAATATAAGTTGAGTGAATGAATGAATAATGTGCATAAAATATTTTATGCTAAATAATGGACATGGGAGGTGGCCACACGCACAACTCTTAATGTCTTCTTTCAGTATGCTTTCATCGTTAATTATTTATTGTTAACCATTTTTTTAAATTGGATTTTTAATTTTAAATTGTTCTTGCATTCTGCGTCAGTTTATTTGAGCTAGTTAGCTAAACAACATCCCGGTGCAAATGTATTATACCTATGTGTTGCTAATAGATCTCCTAGGGAGACTTTTGCAGATTAGTTGCCGGCCAAACCACGGGTTACGAAAATTCGCGTTAAATTAATTCAGGTACCATATGCAACAGGTTATCTTATTTATCGGGAGCCTTGTCAATCTGTAGCATGTGGACCAAACTTCAGTCTGACGTTTTTATTTCGTTTTGAGTCATAAAGGAAGCGAAAACGACATTTGTCTAGGTTCTAACAAAATCACGTCAAAATCGCTCGTTGGTTCTTTGACAGACAGTGATAGACCTCCGGCGGGGGGCTGCTTTAAATAAAATTAATTTGCATGATTAAATAAATAGCTTTCGTTATACCGAAAACGAGTTCGATCATATTTCAGATCTCAAATATGGTGACGGGCAATGTTGTTTCTTACTCTAAAATGAACCGGTTCTTGGCCTTACATATCCGTAAGCACCAAGTAATTAGACCGTTGCATAATATGAAACAAACAGCCACTATTATTTCGAAAGAATCAAACCCGACTCTGCTCAAATCACATCTGAGCATTATTAATGGGGATCCTTCTTCTTTAAAAACAATTAACAATTAACCGAAATTGGATCAGAAATTTCATGAAAAAGCCTACACCAACGACGGATTCCGAAAAAAAACACTACTGATAATGAAACTATATCAGCATGGCTAGACATCAACAAAAAGTGCTAAAAATTAATAAAATAGTCCTCACAGACATTATAATAAAACCTATTAAGTCGTGGAAAGTCAAGTGATCATTAAGACCTTTACGCTATTAGTTTAATAGTGATTATTTAAAATGAGGAAGCTGAATGCGCAGACAGTTGGACTCTGAAGAAACACTTAGGCAGGAAGGCTGCTTTGCACTGTCCTCTGTGAAGACGATGGGACTATTGCCAACTATCGGTGGGGGAAAGTCCCATTGGAGAAGCGGCTTCCGTACTGAGACTATGCAGAAATGCCTGACGAGAATCTCTGGACCAAATACATAGACTCTCTCGAAGAATATGTCGCAGAGTTGGTCGACTTCGTCGAGTGAATTAAATTAAGGATAACGAGGCGAAGACAATAGTTAAAACCTCATCGTATTTTTTCCACATCCCGTTCCATAGAGCGTCTTGGCTGTACCTAAGCTAAAGCCAAGGCGCTGTAGCTCCACGGGTGACGTAAGTTACTCTCATTCAGTGTTGCCGGTGATTCAGATCCACATGTCTATTTACTCCGAACTTGTCACCAGTATGTGAATCACTTGTGTCCTCAAATTCAGGGCTTGCGAGGTCACCTAGTGGTTCTTGAAAAGGAAGCCTCGGTTTCCTCTTGTTGTCCTTGATTACTCTTAGGTGATGGTTCCCTTGCGTCGAGTAAACTATGGCGATACCTTTTTCCCAACGTTTCAGTTGATTTGCGTGCCTTTCCTACACAAGATTTTGCACTTCAACCCTGTTTTGGACACGCCAAATGTCATATATATATATATATATATATATATATATATATATATATATGTAAGAAGAGTGGCCAGAATGGGACGTGGCGTAACGTAGCACGCTTAGGTAGAATGTACCATGCATGTGCACGCACGTGGAGACATGGGGGGGGGAACGCGTTCTCTCTCTCTCGAAGAGCTTGACGAGGTTGCGTAGAGCCGAATAATACACTTCGGGTCATCACGCAGCGAGTAGGCACCAAAGACGCGTAAATGGGTTCGCCACCACCAAAATAAATGACAAGTGTTCAATCAACTCCAAGTCAACCTGCGTCCTCACTTGCAATCCCCGACAGCCCTGGCCATCTCTGACACATATATATATATATATATATATATATACCGCGTCAAAAGGATAGCCAATGTTTCTGATTTTTTGCTCAACCGTGAATCTCTCTGATGTCTGAAGATAAATTTGTACGTTTTGGACGTTCATTTCGACTCTAGCCTCGGCTGCAATAACGCGACAAGTCAAAAGACTATTAGAGACTTTTCGGAGGAGAGAGCGTTTTTCACGCGCACTTACTGCCTCGAGTCGTCTTGGCGCCTTCTTAGTCCCGTACTGTTCAGGATCTTTAAGAAAATTCGAAATCACCTTCCTGCTTCTTCGCAAAATTTGCGCGATTTCCGATTTCGACTTGTTTTCTTCATTGAGGTTGAAAATAATTTTTTTCTCATCTTCACTAAGGGGGTGGGCTATCCTTTTGACCGGATGTGTATATATATAATATATATTGGAAAGATTACCTAGTATATACCAACAGTAGCAGGTATTCTTTTCCTTATCCGGCCTCCGGTGGTCTTCTGCAACAACCATCGGAGGCGATAAACAAGTTTGCGGCAAATGGAGACCGATCGCGATATCCTCCCCAATGGGGAAAAAAGTCGAAAGAGTTCCCCTTGAGTTCATTTTTAGCTGAAGACAACACCCTCAACCAAACCAGTTCGGCTTTCGCAAGCATTCTAGCACCACCCTCTAGATAGTACGACCTTTGCCGTGCGGTATATTTCTACGCGCAGTAAAGGACTCCGATTATTCTCGACAATTAACATACAAGAGTAAGTTATCTCTGTAGTCACAGAAAAAAATTGGCAGGTGCCATGGTTGGCACTAATCGAGTTTGAAAAATTCTAGAATCCAGTTAGTGGCCTACTCATGTATAATGCTATTTTTACCTTTGGTGATCTTGAATATTTCGGTCTCACCTATACCAATCACATCACGCCTATTCTCGTTCTCTAGGAACGCTCCACACGGTCTCTCCACAACAATTTTAATCTCCAACAACATTGTACCTCGTTTTATTCACATTACTTTTGCCTGCTGCTGTCCTATTTTCAAAATTCACCATCGGTTCATCGGGGATGTTGAAGAGCTGGAAGTCTCCTCAAATAACGCCGTAGGCAGTGTCCTTAACCTATTAGTCTTCAGTTATAGAAATGTTCTATCCTCTATTTGCAAGTTTCGTGGTCAGAATTTTTTGTATTTGGGCTCGTGGGCATACTTACTAATATACCTAAACGTTGTTTACACACATAGCCCAGGCACAATTCGTTGGCCCTTTATTACAATAATATACAAGGATAATAAAAACAAACAGTGGATACCTTGTGTTTTATTTGCTAAGGTACTATATATTACATTTATGTAATAAATGGGTAAATTTATGAGTAAACAATTGATCTAACTGTTTCTGTGCTTCATAACAGATGCACTTAGCCTGACAAGGTTATCGCTCGGGCGCGAAGTCTTGCGGTCAACAATCGATAGGGCAGGGTAGATAATAGTTCAGCTTCGGGGTGCTACGGGTGCGAAGCGGGCAGGCGTTGGAGATAGGTTGGCAGGGCAATCACCGGGCAGGCCTCGAGCGGCCTAAGTCTCCCTAGCAGTAGTACTCAAGCGCTGTAGACAAGAAGGACACACGTCTGATCTCGTGGGAGACTCCTGCCGAAGTGATTCAGCTAACTTCGATTTATTTACAATACGATAATTCGTCTGCACGAGTCCGCTAACGTGGATACACGATTAGTAATTGATTATTTGCCCGGTGGGCATTTCGGTCAATTGGTTATAATTATCCTGGTCACAATATATACAATTTCGATTATAGTTCATAGTATTGTCTCCTGTTCTCCTAATATACACTCAACCAAGAGACTTTCGACTACGGTCCTTGTGGGCAATTTGCCTCCAGCCGTCAATATTGCGCCGTACATTTCGAACAAATGATGATCCGCTACGCGGCTCTCTGCCGCCAGCGGGCGTTGCGTACTTAACTAATGGCGCGATAATATAAGAATTCGATTATTTAGAGCACTTCAAGGTAGCGCTCACAGAAAGATTCGACACTGCGCCCCTGGAACGTTTTACGTTCCAGGTCGTCGAATCGTCTATTCTCGCTCTTGTATGGGGGGTCCGGCTGCAGTCTCCAGGGGTATTAGGAGCTGCGCTACTCTGCGGATCTCCTTGACACTGTTGCACAAGAACTGTCGCACGGTTTTACACCGGGAAGGCTCCTCCGCTGTGCACCAGTAGTAGGTGACCGCCGAGTCCGTGTAGTGCACGATGCGATCGAAAATCATGCGAAGCCGGCGCACAATGAAATCTCGGAGGCGTGCAGACAACAGAGCGGCCATGAGTTCGAGCCGTGGAAGGGAGAGCTTCTCGCGCGGGGCGAGCCTTGACTTCGCCATCAGAAGCGTGCAGTGACTGGAACCATCGTCGTACAATATCTGGCAAAGGCTTTTTCACTCGCGTCGCCGAAAACGTGGAGCTGCTGTGTGATCAGTGACTTGCCTGGTGTGCCATACCATCGAGGGACGCGAAGCATCGATAGCGATTTGATCTCGTCGGCCCATGCGCGGAAGTCGGCGAGTAACTGACCCTCGACCGGCTCGTCCCATTTTAGTGCCTGCGACCATAGCTGCTGTATAAGTAGCTTACCACGCAGAGTGAACGGAACCAACCAACCGATCGGATCGAAGATTGTCGCGACTACTCGAAGGACCATACGTTTCGTCACGCGTTGCATCTGGGCGACCGAGTCCACGAGCCCAGCAAGCTGGAAGCGGAAGTCGTCGCCAGCCGGCGTCCACGCAATACCGAGGACCTTCAGCAGTGTTCCTTCGGCGAGTTCGGTGACAGACGTAGTCTGCCCTGACTGCTCGAGGTACTTGAGGACCGTGGGGCGTTCGATTTCCACTTTACGAAATTCATACCGGCGGAGCCCGTCCACCGGGTGATGCGGTAGACGAAGGCGATGGCTTCGCTCTCAGACGAAAAACCGATGAGCAAGTCGTCGAAGTAGGTTGACTCGCCGAGCCGGAAGACGTCTTCAGGGTCGACAAGCCTGAAGTGCTCGCGCAATACCGCAGCTAGAAGGAAACCGCTTGGTGTAGCGCCCCAGGGGACTCGCTGCATCTCGAATACGCGCGGTGAGTCGTCATCGGGACCCTGCCAGAGGAAGCGGAACAGTCGGCGGTCGGCCGCGGCCAATCGGAGGGTCATGTACGCTTTGGCGATGTCGGTCGACAGTGCTATTTGGTGGTCGCGGAAATTGAGTAGCAGAGCGACAATGTCCGGGTTTAGGTTTGGGCCTGGCAACAGGTGAGCGTTGAGTGATTTCGTGCCGGGAGCAGACGCAGAACAATCAAAAACGATGCGCCACTTTTGTCCGAGTTCACTTGCTGTAACGACACTCTGATGCGGCATGTAGTACGAGCCGTCCTGGGAGCTGTTTGCTGTGACGTCGATGCCGAACACCCTTCGCGCAAACCCGTTTTTGACCAACGCCATCAGTTCAGAGTCGTATTGTCGGAAAGCCTCAGGGTTCTTTAGCAAGCAGCGTCGTTTACTCGCTAGCCGATTGCGGGCTGACGTCAGGTTGTTGAGAAGCGTTGCGATCGACTCTCTTTTCGGTACAGCTACCTGGTAGCACGAGCCATCGTACCGAACCGACTGCCTAAACTGATCGAGCGCGTTGTTTTCGTCCACGGAACCAGAGGTGGGAGCAGCGGAATCGCTGACGCTGAACGACTCGAGAGACCATAGTCGCTCGATGTCCCTAGCTGGCTTCGGGAGTGAAGCGACAACATGACCGGTACTAAGCGACGAACGTCGCCGCGGGTCGATCGTGCGCTCTACGTGCCCCCGATCAGCCATCCAAATCGTGAGTTCTTAGCCACCAGCCCCTTGGCAACCTTTTTCTCCTGGTTAACGAACACCAACTTGTAGAATTGGTCGATGCCGACGAGCAACGTGACTTCGGGCGTCGGTCCGCCATTTACCACGGACGGGTCAGCTAGTGGGTGGCTGCCGACAAAAACGTCGAATGGCGTATCGCATGGCAGCGGGCCCATCAGCCGGTGGGTCGACTTGGAAATCGTGGGCGTAAGCAAGCAAGCTAACCTTGGTCGACGGGTTGTGAACGCTCTCCAGCCGCAGCTCGTAACGATTTGACGACACTGTGAACTTGTTGGCGAAGGCTTACAGATCGAGCTCTGCGCGTTCTCTGGGACGGATGCCGTTAAGCCGACCGATCAACTGGGGCTTGACGAACGTAAGCATCGAGCCGGTGTCTAGGAAAACCCTCGCTGCGATACGTTGAGACCCATGAACTATCGTCACGGAGGCCGTCATCACTACGGCCTGACTAGGCGAGCTCGGAACTACGGCGTGTACGCCTTGAGCGGGGGGCTGAAGTGATGGCCCAACAGCCGACTGGGGGGGATGCATCGAGGTATAGTGCGCCTTGGAGCTGCAAATAGTACAAGCCACCTTCGTTCCCTCACAGTCTTTGGTCGACCCGTGTTTGTGCTTGAAACACACCGCACATCTGTTGAACTTCGCCAGTATTTCGCCGCGTTGCTTGTATGTCAGGTCCGCCGTACATCGAGACGGTCGGTGATCACTGCTCCGGCAGAAGAGACACTGCGTTTGCTTCGTTTTGTATGCACGCTGTCGCTCCCCAAGCACCGCAGGGGCCATGGTGTAGTTCGCACGCTGTCGTGGTGGATACCGTTTTTCGTTGCGTCCTCGTTCTGTACCAGCCGCATCCTGCTTGCGAAGCCCAATCTGCTCGATCGACTGCGGTTGTTGACCACGCAGACAACTGCTCGCGGAGACACACTAATCGGCGCAAGCTATCCAGCAGCGCAGTTAACCGTTTAGCAGCCGCTTGAGCGGGGCGCTGGGAGCCATCTGAAGTGGGCGATTTGCCATCTGCGGGGACCAAATGTCGCTGCCGTTCCTCTAAATCGAACAGTATGGACGCGGGGAGAGCCGACCGAACACGTAACTCGAATGTGACTGCGAAATCCTCGAGCGGATAACCAGCTGACTGCATTGACAGTATGGTACGTTGAGTCGTGTTGACCAGCTCGCGCAGAGCCGTTACGTCACCCGGCTGCTTGACTGTAGGGACTACCAAGGTGCCGGCTACGATAGCTTTTTCCTCGACACCTGACGCTGCGTGGTTCTGGTCGAGCAAGTCTAACGCCACCCTGTAATTTTCGTCCGCGAGCGGTAATGCAGAGATCAGCTGTTTCGGTGGGCCGCGCAGAAACTTCGAGAGCGCTACGAGCTTATCGGTGCCCGTTGCTGCAGTCCGTCGGTCGAGATAGTTCTTGAGCTGAGCGCGCCAAATTCGGTAGCCGCTAACCTTGCCGTCGAACACCTCTGGGGACACATCGAGTGGCGAGGGCGTAGCCGAGCAGTAGAGAGGGGCAGCGCCGGCACATGGCAGCTGCGAATTGCTGCTGGTAGAGAGTGGAGGTGATCCATCATGGCCGCCGTTGGCGCCGACCGACAACGTCGCACCGGGGACGGTTTGAGTTGGCCGAGCCTCGTCCAACAGCGCTGCGATGCGGTGCTTAGCATTTAGCGCTACACTCGTTGCCTCTTCGCTCTCGGTGGCCTCGCGCTCGGCCTCGCGCTCGGCCTCGTCGTCGGACAGTAGAGGATGCGCTGAGATCTGCGCGTCCAATTGGCGCAGGAAAGCGTAACGGTCTTCGATGATGCCAGCAGCTCTAACGAGCTCGCGCCGCTCTGTCTCGGTCGTCGCGCTGTAGTTCTGCACACTCTGCCATTCTCGTTGTACCGCGTTCCGATGTCTCGTCCGCTGAGCGCGAAGAACAGCTAGCTTAGGTATGGCGCCGTTGCTGGTGTGGCTGGGCGGTACAGGCGAATCGCTGGCGGTGCGTTCTTGCACGGCCGAATGCTGGATCGACATTGTGCTGTTGTTGCTGCGTAGAATTATGAGCCGGGGGGAGGGGAAAAATTGATGTCTACGGACGGCACACCAGCTAGCCCAATCACTAGGGTTCGCCGCAGTACCGCCGAGATCCTCGCACGGGCGAAATGCTGGATGGACACAGAATCCCACACCGCACACACAGTCGCCAGTTCGCACGACACACGGGACAGTTCCGATCGCACTTTGAGACCTATGAGTAGTCCAGTCGTAGACGTCTCCTCGCGTACTAGCCCTAACGGCCCAGTTGCCTGTCGTCGGTCGCTGACGCACGGGATAAGCTCACCAGAGTGCCGCCTTATAGCTGCCGGAAACTCCACATCGGAGAGTGAGTCGGCCCGCCGGTCCCAGACCGTGGCAGGCTGCGAGACGCTTCTGACTTGTTTTTCCCCACTGTGTGGTGGGGCTCTGGCTGCGAGACGCTTGATGCTTCACCACCACCACCAGCGTGCAGACACTCCGTCCGGTTTCGATGGGCTTACCCGGATTGCCACGTGGGGGCCACGGTGATGCGTACCTATCGGCTACGACGCACCACGTAGACTTACGGAACCCCGTCGCTGGGACCCTGTATCCTGGTCACGGCACCACTGACAAGATTATCGCTCGGGCGCGAAGTCTTGCGGTCGACAATCGATAGGGCAGCTTCGGGATGCTACGGGTGCGAGGCAGGCGTTGGAGATAGGTTGGCAGGGCAATCACCGGGCAGGCCTCGAGCGGCCTAAGTCTCCCTAGCGGTAGTACTCTAGCGCTGTAGACAAGAAGTACACACGTCTGATCTCGTGGGAGACTCCTATCCGAAGTGATTGGCTAACTTCGATTTATTTACAATACGATAATTCGTCTGCACAAGTCCGCTAACGCGGATACACGATTAGTAATTGATATTTGCCCGGTGGGCATTTCGGTTAGTTGGTTATAATTATCCTGGTCACAATATGTACTATCTACCGGCAGTACCGTGGACGTTAAATGTTCGCTGTGCATCAGCCCGAAAAGTTTATTTAATATATACAATCTCGATTATAGTTCATAGTATGTATGTCCTGTTCTCTTAATATACACTCAACCAAGAGACTTTCGACTACGGTCCTGGTGGGCAATTTGCCCCCAGCCGTCAATATTGCGCCGTACATTTCGAACAAATGATGATCCGCTACGCGGCTCTCTGCCGCCAGCGGGCGTTGCGTACTTAACTAATGGCGCGATAATATAAGAATTCGATTATTTAGAGCACTTCAAGGTAGCGCTCGCAGAAAGATTCGACATAGCCTTTACCCTTACTTTCTACTGCCTTCAGTATAAGACAAATTTCGGCTTATTAACGGAACCGCAGTCTTGATAAGCCCTCAAGTTCACGTGATAAGAATGGTTAAAAGGAGTAGCACATCGTCATTGAGTTTTTACACCGTGATTATTGAAATTATATTAAGGGCAGGTGAGAGCATTTCCACTCGACTCATTAGCAACGAAAAGGTATAAAAATAGTGGCAGCGCGGCTGGCGACGGCGGTGAGCGGGAAGGCAATCTTTTGTGGAATTATGCGTTTTGCTACCTGAAAGCCAAGCAGAACGATGCGCATAGAGTTTATCGACGGAGAGCAGTTAGTTGGAGGTATATAAATTGGTGACAGAAGCTCGGTGGCTTTCGTCAAACATTGCTCTTGAGGCATCATTCTGTATGATTTGCGTCCCACGAGTTACTTATTGATAGCTACGTCCGCACCCCGGGACGGCACAACCTAACACCGGCAAAAGCCGAGCCTTACGGACTATTAGAAGAGTCCCTGGGGATACCAATTTCTTCAAGGTTTGAAAGCCGACTGCTTTGAAGCATCAGGTTAGGAAGTCCATATTCTCCATTCAGTCATTGTGTCCGCAATGGCAACGGCACTTCCTCATTGTACGCCCAACAGAATACCCTGTCTGAGTTCTGTACCTGCGCGTAGGTCTCGAGACACCTTTTCAAGCCCTGCACATACTCCCAATAACAAATTAGCAGTTAGGGGCCAGCTCCACCTGAAGTTTCAAATGAAAAAGATCAAAATATGTACATTTCCTAAATACTTGAGTATTTCCGAATTTTGATTTACTCGGCTGATGTCCTAGTTCATCTACCGGGTCTCCGAAACAGCAGTTGTGAGGAGTCACTGAACGAGATCAAGGGAAAGAACATTGCAAATACGAATTGACTTATCATCTAACAAAGCATTGCATTTAGCCGCGCACTCGCATCCGATCGTCGTACTACAGTGAGCCGGGCACATTTTGTGTAATTTCAAACCGACCCAAAAAGGCAATTGCATTTTCTCTCATGGATCGATTCACTCCTGGCACGTTGTGTCATTCAATGTCAATGTCATTGTCTTCAGGAATTTGATCCCCGATCAACCTGTACCAGCTGTTCCTTGGTCCTCATAGAATCTAGGGCATCTCAAGAGAGCAAATTATGTTTGAAATCATACAAAGCATGTATGAAGGCAAGCGTGTACACCGTAGAAATTTCTCTCAATTTATATGATCTGAGGCCGCCTGAGGTAAGAGGAGGTGCCTGTTTTTTGACTCGGCCTTAAGGAGGAATTAAGAAGTTCTGATGAAGAAGTTCTAAGGAGGAATTAAGAAGTTCTGATGAAGAAGTTCTAAGGAGGAATTAAGAAGTTCTGATGAAGAAGTTCTAAGGAGGAATTAAGAAGTTCTGATGAAGAAGTTCTAAGGAGGAATTAAGAAGTTCTGATGAAGAAGTTCTAAGGAGGAATTAAAAAGTTCTGATCCATAACAAGTTCGTTAAATGTCTTTAAAAGGTCAAACGCAGATGCGTTATCGCATCCTTATCCAAAGGTGTTCAATTTTCGCTGCTGCTGTCGAAAAGCGTAACGGAAAAGGTTGAGCATCAATCGTTGGGCTTCCCCAAGAAGTAGTACACCTATGAGTATCAACGAGCCAGACTTTATCCAGAAACATCGGGATAAGGCAGATCGCACTAGATCTACTCCAATCCGGCCCTCAAATGGATAAGAGATACTACAGGAGTATATCTCACATTTGGTAAGGTTCGAATTCAACCCGTTTCGGGCTGCAAATTCTAAAATCCTATAAATGTCCTGCATTAGTGTCCCTAGATCTTTGCCGATAGTACGATAATTCATGTGCATCATTCAAGTTCAGCGGAAATTCAAGTGATGCCACTAGGTCTCTCATGGACAGGCAGAAGAGCATCGGGCCAAGAGGATCTCATTGTTGAACGCCTCATGCTGCTTGAATAAAATATTTACCAAGGAGCGCATTAGACGAGTCGCCGTATGTTTGTTTGACTAGATGAAACAGTTCAGGGGTGTGTTCTTTTGTCGCACTTAACATTCCGGAAAACCAACTTAACTAGAACAGTGGATGTTGTTCGGCTAAGAAGACGTAAGTGACAATACTGGAGCCTCACGCCCCCAGGACGACCACAGCCCAGTTGTGTTTGACCTAGTACTCTAACTACGTTTTCCCTAATCTCACTATCGGCCATTTTTTCAAAATAATCCTCCGCAAAGTTGGGGAACACGTGATAGGGCGGAACGACACGTTTTTTACGAAGGGCAAAGAGGAGCGCCCCAAATATATTATCACATTCCCTGAGTCAATCACATTTCCTCATCCTAGATATTCACATATCCTAGCCAAATCTGAGGCCAAAGCTCAAAGAAGCATCCGGGTCTGACTGTGCGAGGCACGTCTTCGTCTGTCGTGGCTTTCGGGGAACTGGATATTGGTAAGTCATGTGATGCTTCTACAGGTTTATCACGTAAGGCAGAAACGGAATCGGAATTCTCTGTGAAAGAGTCTGTGAAGCAAAGGAACTGAACCAGTGCTAACCTCACTCGGTTCAGCTCTTCGTGGTGTCCCCTGGCGTTTCCCCTGGCGGTACTCCAGCCAAGGACCAGATGCACCCACCCTTTTTGTAAAATAACGTGAGCGAAAGCGAATAACGGAGTCCAATAATCTACATTAATTGTGGAAGCTACATTTAGCAGAGTAGCGGTGAGGGTTCTGCAACATTGGGATAATTTAAACACCACAGTTTCTCCCAAACATGCTTGCAACCTGGATTTTACACTAACTTGATCAACAGGAACTGACGATCCTCGATGTCTTTATGGACAGCAATTATATGTATACGAGGACCTCTACGTTTTAACAAAACATCGCACTAAGGATATGGCGTGTCACGTGCAATTGATTCCCCTGAATTATCGAAGCGGGGGAGGAATTCTAGTGTAAATTTTAATTTCGTCTTTGTTCATGTTTGGGTTAACATTTAGTGGTTCCTCCTGGAACCCCTGCCAGAACTAGTAGCGGCTCGAGTGTATCAAGCAACTGACTGTTTAAGATAGCTACTGAAGACTCAGCGGACGTGATCTTACGCGAAGCTAAATTTAGTTTTTCAGCGGGTGTCGAAATGACGATACAGTTCCTGCTCCAACGACTAGTGCTGTATACGATAATTTCTTATTGAGGCGAGGCAAAGGCATCAGAAATCAGGAGTCTGTTGCAGAGAGTCTTTTGTAGCTGGGCCGGTTAATCTATCATGCTAAGTACTCGAACATTGTAAAGTCATTTAGTTCGTTCGTTCGCAACAGTTATTCGAGGACGTCTGCAGCTAAGTGGTCGCAGCGATCACACCGCCGCCAATGAGTCTCATCTTTACAGTTAGCTGCAATGTGACCAGGGTTTGACATATATGTATAACGGACAAAGGGTGTTCTAACAGATCTCTTGAATCTCCCCTTCTGAATACGACACGTCAACACCTGCAATACTACCCTAAAATGAATCGAGATCCCTCCGAGTGAGTCGATGTCAAGCATAGTTCTCGCCATTGCAATATCAACTGCAGAAGCTTGAATTGTATGGTACTGCCATCACCGTGTGGAACTTCTGATACGAATCCATATAGAAAGTCAACATAAACAGGTGTTTCGGTACAACCCCATGTCTTGCTTCATTTTCTAGGAGGACTTCCTTGAAAGGAACTCCATAAAGACCCTTGAAATTTGCTTCTAGGTCAGCACGCAACTCTCCTCCTCCTTTGTCCACTTATTTTTCATATTTTATGTATGTGTAACGGAAATCTAGGCTTACGTCATGCGCCATTTCAGTACATAGTTAATAATAATCTTTATCGAATATAAGGGGTAATTCCGTTGTGGCACCTGATCGTTTCGAATGCCCGCTCCCTTCGCTAGCTAATTGAAAAGGGCAAATTTTTGCGCGAGCTGCAGCAATAATGCTACTGATCTCCGTGGCGGTCTGCAAAGTACTTCTCCGCCGAAGGCCGTCTGCATTACCTATTTTTAACTACAGTTCAATTGGCGGAGACAAGGAGAAACATTCGAGGGTACGTATTTAAATGTAACGTGATTCGGGTCGTTTCACAGTGAGCTCATGGTCCATAGCGGTAAGGTATTGTTTGGGAAAATTTCGATTATTGTTTACAGATATAATTATCGACATTCTTTATTTCATCCACGCGAACAGCTTTGTTCTTGTACGTCAAGGGATTACCTCCCGTGAATCACTCAGTCGTCCGAATGTTCACCGTTCGCCTGCAATCCATTTACCCGATCAGAACCTTTGGGTAACATTCCGACACCTATCACTATTGCAGAGGACACATCAGATGACACTATCACACCGCTGTTTGGTGCCAAATGCTATTTCTCCCTAATGTTGGAAATGTCCTGAGTATAACGTGCAATCAGTGTCTAGGCGATTTGCCGAATGGCATGGAAAAATTATCCATGCCAGCATAACACGATTGGACTCTCTTCACGGCACAGTGGGCATATTTATTAACTCACCAGCATTTAGAGAAACAAATTGAACACAGCGGGGTTTTTATCACTACCAAAATCAGATACAAAAAGGTGCATAAATTAGCAGCGGATCTTACGGAGCTGCCTATGTGGTCCCACACAGCTTTTTAAAGTGCGCAATTCATGGAATTTGATCAAGGAGCTTTGTTAATAATCTTCTGCGACAGGAAGATCTATTATTGCTCAGCGGGTAATAGACGCCCTTGAATTGGGGGTAGCGAACGCGATAGCCTAAAATTCGTGGAAAGAGCAGATGTAATGATCGGTTTATTCGAGGTTCCTTCTCTCTCCTTTTCTAGGCTTGGCGATGCGCAGAGGGGCTTTGGTTCTAGTTTGTACAGTCAGTCCCACACCACTGCGGCGAATACCTTTGTCATGAAGTCTTGTGTGCATATATATATATATATATATATATATATATATATATGGTCATGCAAGGGGTTTCGGATTCCTTGAGAGATAGCACTTTTAGTGTTCGAGTAAGTGACACATTCTCAAGACAAACGAGTGTCGACAGGATGTCCACCATGTACCGTTTTCTATATAAATACATACACATTCGTGTCTTGAAAATGTGTCACCAACTTTGACACTAAAGATGCTATCTCTCAACGAATACGGAACCCCTTGAATAACCTTTCTACAGACCGCTTTAGCATGTCGCACCTATAACAACAGGTCATGGTGTAAAAGGCCATCTACGATATCTGTAGCCACGCCTGAATTTGTCAACAATGTAATATCATTAAAGAAAACCAGGACGCACTCAGTTATACCTCCCTTCCTATACGCAAATTGATGCCCTGTTCTAAGCATTAATTTAGTTAGGAAGAGAACAGCTGTTCTCTCTTTCGGCCTTCCCTAGCATCTCCCTCGCGATCAATCTTTCCAGTGTGTTGTACGAGGAAAGCGTAGAAGAGTCGCGTCTCTTGTTCTTCGGACCCGTCTCCTGGTTTTGGCGTCGGATATAGCCACGCTATTGTATATGTCCGGTACCAGTTTGTGTTAAAGAACCTTCTGTAGATAAAGCTCCGTGAACAAGCTATACCAAGTGCAGCTCTTTTGCAGAGCATTACAGGCAGTTCTTCCGGGTTGAGATCGCGCTTCGAATCGATTTTCTATATTTGTTGATACCTATCTAAGTCGTTAACGTATGTATGCGTAGACGCATCGAGATCAGCACAGACGTTAGCGAAGGATATATTATATGTTGAATATCAAGTGTTGTCTCGGCCCGCACTTGGCGACATAGAGCCGTGTTAGATAGATGCGCGCATAGGTAGAACACATTCTAAGTTTGAGTAATATTCCAACTCAATGTTAAGGTCTTAAGGAGAGTTAAGAACGACACCAGAAAAGAGACCAGGTACCCTACAGCATTATAGAGAGAGAAGCGGACGATAGTACAGGGAGAGACGGGGGGCCCTAGACTACCCCTCGCACCTAGGTCATGTCTGGTTAATAAAAGCAAGCTCGAGCCTGATAGAGTTACTTCAAACCTAGCGTCCAAAGTGAGCAGGTGAAGTCCCGCTGCCGGCTCCGAGTAACAAACAGCACATCAAGTCGTGTATTCACTGTACTAGTTAAGCAAGTAGAAGTACTGAGCTAGTGTCAAGAAACTGTCAAGGTCAACATTATATATTAATGTATTTTTTTTATGACTATTTGCAGATATTCCTATTCGTTATTGCATACGATTTCTGCTTAGTGTTATATTAGTTTCATATCTGTTCACTGTTTTATAGACTTTTTTATTTTATTCATTTCAAGTCTTGTATTGTATTTTCCATATTTCACTTATCAAATCATATTTATAAATTATGTTGCATTTTCGTTGTTACTTAATTGTTTTGCTTATTGTTCCGAATTTGCAATGAGCTCGGAAGCGATGTACAAAGTTTTTCATCCTTATAATTTAAAGTTACATCTTGACAAATTGACAGAGCTCGAACAAACAGCAGAGTTCGAATATCATACAATGCGTGTAATCTATATAAGTGATTTTGAAGAGTAGAAGACTTCTTTTCTCAACACGCACACAATGGGTGCTGTCGAAGGGGTATTTATTCTCTCCGTGAAGTGCCAGGTTATGGAGCCGACAAGCAGTAACCAATAATTTACCACTAATTCCATAATATAACCATTGCCCTACTGCCCACTTGTTTGAGCAAACTTATCGCGTGGCTGGTTTGTGACCGCTACAATTTAAGCATAGATTGGGTTTCGTGGCAGCTTTTGCTGCGGGCATCAAGTAATCTGGTATCCCAGTAGCAGGGTCGGTTTCCGAGGATGAACTTTCTTTGAGAAGCTTTATTATTTTACTCAAAGATAATGACTTATGCTTCGACATGTTCGCTCGAGCGTTCTCTGTACTACATACGCTCATTCCACACGCAGGACTCGCTCCATGTGGGAGGCTGTAAATGCCAGCCATATGCTCAAGCACTTCCGGAGGCATCTCACGACGAATCTGGAGCTTTTCTTGTACAGCCTTACGCGTTTCATCCGTCTCCTTCATATATTGAAATAACAGTCAAAGTCACGCCCATTTAGACATCCTCGCACAACTATGATCATATATATGTTTATAATTTAATTGGCTAAGATTTAGCATATGCTAAATCTTAGTCAATTAGATTTAAGGAAAAAATGCCTTGTTTAGAATGACAACTTCATACCAAGCAGATTTTATCGAATATTTTTATGGTAATGTGTTGACAGATTGAAAAAAATGCAATCTCAAATATTGGCCAATCCTCTAGGTGCGATAAAACCATGAATAGTCACCACTGGCTGTACGGAAGCCTACACTACACACGGAAGTGAACATATCCACGAGCCCGATATAATGTACTCTTAAATATCTTGGTCACAGTAAAGCTACTATAGTGTTCTAATTGGTAAACTTCTGCATTTATTTACAAGCGGTTTAGTAGGACGAACAAACAATCTTTCAATCGGTATCAGCTAAATATTCCTTATATATAAATATACCCTAAATATATCCTCCGGCAAAGTCGAAATACTTGGTAGGAGAAATGTTGATTTATTCTCTTACTTATGCACCAATTGAGTTGCATACAGCCCTTTTATACCTTTAATCGTAACCGCACACTGCAAACTGCTGTATATATCGTAAATCTACAAATATAATGCATTAGGAAAGACCAAGAAATAAATGTTAGGTCTCTGTGAAACCCGCACAATTTAAAAGCCAAAAGTGAGCTACTAGAATAGTGAACGTGGGGAGCTTTTAGATGAACAGGTTTCACATTGTACTTCGGTTGACTACGACAATTACAATAATATCATATGAACCAGCCTCAGGGAGGTGTGGAATTTTCCTCCCGACCGTTTTCGTAGTAATGTCATTATATGGATATGTGTAGAAAAGTGTTTGGTGGGAGAGTGGTTTGGGGTCAACCGCCAACGAGAAAACTTGTAAGATCATATGGGATAGTCATTCATACTTACACTTTCCGATTCACGTGACCTTCCGGCCCAGA
Organism: Stratiolaelaps scimitus; assembly: GCA_019614645.1. Classification (NCBI taxonomy): domain Eukaryota; kingdom Metazoa; phylum Arthropoda; class Arachnida; order Mesostigmata; family Laelapidae; genus Stratiolaelaps; species Stratiolaelaps scimitus. The sequence continues at coordinate 997,376 of JABWDB010000053.1, forward strand.
GACAGTCCTCTAAACGTGACGGTTTGCTGCAGCATACACTCGCCAACAAAACAGCCGAGAAACAACATAGAAATACGGCTAGAACTCCTAGCCACAGGGACATCGTTCTCTCGTCCAATAACAATACTGTGCTTGCTTCATAGAACAAATAGATTTTACTCTTGAGTTTCGATTCCACTCAGCTTGTCGATGTCACACAGTTTGTCGTATACTGGATTCAAATCCTGTTGCCAGATGTGGAGATTCGTTGGACTTCTTTATCATCTTTCTTTATCTGTGGATTTTATCCAGTTGTGACAAGGTTGAAAAATAAAGCAACGATGGTCCCACCATGTCCTTACAGAAATACCAACAGGTTCAGAGCCGAGCCCTCTCACATCGGGGAACAGCTGAGAGTCAGCTCGAAGAATGTTTTTTTAGTTCACCGTAAACTAATTAGTGTTGATTTCCTTGTCGATGTCGATTGAGGCCACAAAGTGCGACCGTGGGTGGCAAATAAGCCTTGAAGTCTATTCCTGAGTCCGATTTCATCCAGCATGGGCACCATCAGGTTAATCGGCAGGGGTACCTACACTTCATCACGCTTGTGAGTAGGTGACGAGGGGTTACCACCATATATAATATATAATACGAATACCATATATAATACGAATCTTTGAGGGAATAGGGATAGAGTTTATAAAATAATTGTCTCAGAACCGTAACTTAATACATTATAACACTAATGTATTAACAAAAGACGAACTTGACTGATTATTCTATTATTGAAAGCATCGTATATAAGTATTTTTATCTGTCTTTGTTAATCGATACGAAGCTTCAAAATAGCCCAGATTAACCCGTTAAACGTCACCTTAACACCGTCTAGATTATTAAATGAGGTTATGAATGATGCATGAATGGACATATTTTTTCATACAAACAACAAACATTAGGTTAAGTCTCGTCTGCGGCTGTGGTACATTGATGACGGAACGTTGGCCGGTGATCCGGCGACCGTCGCCTCCGATGTTCAGCGAGTACTCGACTACGAGGGGCCCAGCGGCCTTGCCCTCAACCCCACGAAGTGCGAGATCTTCTCTTTAGACGTGCAGCCCGACCTCCAGCGGTCGCTCCCAGGATGCCGTCTCACTCAGAGGTTGTCCCTCGAGCTCGTCGGCTCCCCTCTTACGGACGAGGCCATCCGGCCGCTATTGAACCGTTGCCTCGAGAGGTCTGCCGAGATGCTCGACCGACTGCCCCTGTTATCGGCTCACCAGGGGCTGTTCCTCCTTCGGTCCTGTTTCTCGGCGGCACGCATGCAGCACTTGCTTAGGACAAGCCCGGCCGGCACTGAGGCTTCAGCCCTTCACGAGTATGACGACTTGGTGTTGGACGCCCTGACCACGATCCTGAACCTCCAGCTTCCTCCGGAAGCGGCGTCGTAGGCTACCCTTCCGGTTCGCTTCGGTGGCCTCGGCATCCTCAGTGTACGCCGCTTGGCTGACGTTTGCTACGCCGCGTCGCTTACGGCGGTCGCCGACATGGTTGCTACAGTCCTCCCCCCCGAAGCTCTCGCCCACTTCTCCGCTTGCCGTGAAGCTGCCCTTGACCAGACGGGCGTCCGCGCCCGGGTCCCTCAGGACAAACAGAGCAAGCAGCGGGTATGGTCCGATGCCCTGCACAAGGAGCTGCGGGACTCCCTCCTGGCCTCAGCGCCACACGTTGCTGACCAAGCTCGCCTCCGGGCTGTCGACAGGTGCGGGGGCGTGGCTCCACGCGCTGCCCTCCTCGTCCCTTGGCACTGCTCTCGACGATCGCTCCCTTCGCTTCTGTGTGGGCCTCCACCGCGGGGCCCCTGTAGTTGCGGCCCACAGCTGCGAGCGTTGCGGGGACCCTGTCGCAACGAATGGCCACCACGGACTCTCGTGCGAACGCAGCGCCGGTCGCCATCCGCGGCACACGATGCTTAATGACACGCTCGTGAGGGCCCTCCACTCCGCCGGTATCCCTTGTCCCCCCCCTCCCGACAGCACAAGGGAGCCACAGGGCCTCGACACCTCTGAAGGGCGCCGCCCTGACGGCCTCACCCTTATCCCCTTCCACCGAGGCCAGCACCTTGTTTGGGACGGCACGGTGGTTGACACTCTAGCACCTTCTTATGTCAATCACTGTGCAACCACCCCCGGGTACGCGGTTGCGCGTGCGGAGCGGGCCAAGCTAAGGAAGTACGCCACACTCCAAGCAACCCACCTTTTTTTCCCCCCTTGCTTTTGAGACCTTGGGCGGGCACGGCCCTCTCACTGCGAACTTCCTCGAAGGGGTCTACCATAGGTTGATCCGGTGCCACCGGGGACAAGCGCGCAGGTTCTCTCCCTCTGCAGCGCCTGTCCCACGCTGTGCAGAGGCGCAATGCCATCGCCTTCCTCGGGACATTGTCGACCTCAGCCCCCCCCCCCCCCAATCCCTAGAAATAATTCCTAACTACTGTATGTTTGTACTGAATAAATCTTTAGATCTAGGTTAGGTTAAGTTTAAAGGTTTACTTGAGGTGAACTTTATAATATGAAGAAAGTGATAAATAGGCACATACTGTATTATTCTAACGACTCAAAAATAGAAATTATAAATGGATGACAATTGAACTTTTCTCTCTCTCATATATATATATACATATATACATATACACCGGGTACAATTGTCGCCCATTTATAAGTTCTATTTCTAAATCGTTATAAGAAATACAGCATGTGCCTTTTTATCACTTTCCTTTACGAAAACGATTAACATTCTATTTTCCAATGGTGAAGATGGTTAATAAAATATCTAGCTCTAAGACTACTGGTGCGGGAACGACGCTGGGTTCCGGAATCTTCGTTGTTCGCGGCGATGAAGCAGGAATGAAATGAGTACATCCGGACCTCGAAGACCATAGGCCGATGGGGTGCCGGGACACCGTGCGAGAACTAGAGACAAGCGGAGACATAACTGACAAGAACGCTGTGTAGTTAAGACACGCAGCCGTGTGGAAAAAGAAAGTTGCATGGACGCAGCTGTCTGGTAGAGATGGTCGAAGGTAACGGCCAAGAAGTATAAACAATAATAATTTCTTATATATTGGTTTATAAATATAAATTTAGCTTACATTATAAGTATATATATATATCCGACTGCGTGTCCTAAAATATATATATATATAAAATAAAATTGACTATTTATTATTCGAACATATATATATATATATATATACATATATATATATATGTTTGAATAATAAATAGTCAATTTTATTTGTATTGATAAAAATAATTTAAAATTTCAAGAGAGAGCTGACTCGGCAAGACTGCCAAAAGACGGTCAGACCACGCACGCTGCAGCATGGTACTTAGGGCACGGTTCGCCGCATCTCATAGAGAGGCAACTGTGTAGAACCCTGTTTTTTGGCACAGTATATGTTAAAATCCATGTACTTCAAACCGCGTGAGCACAAGTCCTGTAGAAATCTGGATCCATTCCCGCCATCTTCCTCTCCCATATGCTGAGGAACTCCAGATACGCTGGAGTGGAGGGAAGCTTAAATCTACACTTCAAGTCCTCTCGAATAAAGGTGTGCCACCCAGCGGTACACATATCTATTCAGAGATGAGCGATGATTTCCCAGAAATCACCTCAGAAAGGCAGGTTTTATTCGGTCGAGTTTTTCGAGCTGTGCCTGTGATAAGGGTTCCCAGGTGATCTGGGTACCATCGAATGCAACCGGTGCCACCCTGATTTCGAACAAGGCTAACGCCGCTCGTAGCGAAAGTCTCGTCAGCGTTCGGATTCCCAGAGTAGCGACCATAGCCCGTCGTCCTCTGTCCGAGAAGTGCTTTACGAAGGAGCGGCCATTTGCCACTTGAAGCTGTTGACGTATTTCAGGCTTGTTCCTTCTATATGAAGTGGATCTGAGGCAACGAGCCTACCTCCACGACCGAGGTCGTGAATGACACCTACATTACACCTGTTGACTGGTCAGTGTGGCGGGTTTGAGGACATGGTGATCTTGAGTGGCAGCAGATGTAGTGTCACAGCAGCAAACGTTCGTCCCCCGATCAGTGAGTGATCGACAAGATCGTGCAATGGCCCCTTCCTCTCTCGCCAACCCGCTCATTCTGACTGGGAATTTGAACACAAGGATCACACGCACGCTGTTGGCCCTGCTCAATGATTTTGGATGTCGCGCTCTCTCCGATAGCAATAGCCCAACGTTTGAAGCTGTTACGGGTAAAATTACGACCACAGCCCTTGCAGGGAAAACGATGCCTTGACCTGTATGGAAGAAATCGCCCAATCATCAATCAAATTGGACTGCTAGACCGGAGGGACGCGGGTTCAAATCTATCAGACGCGTAGAATCTTTGGAGTCCTTTATCATCTTTCTTTATCTGAAGATTCCCGCCAGGTACGAGGACGGAAGAGAATAAGCAAAGGTGGAAAATCTAGGACGCCACACATTGACAGAGGAGGAGCTCAGAGGAGGAGTGTTGGCCACTGCCTCACATAGTAGTAAGTAATCTGAAGAAGAACAATGACAAAGGTGGCCGTTTATGGAAATGGCCACCGCAAATGGGACGCAGGGAAAGCGGTCGCAGACTACATAAGCGGACTGAAACATCCTATAATATGGGGCTAGAAACTAAGAAAAGTGGGAACAAATATGTTAGATGCCTGAGCTAGAATAGAGTTGGTTATAGGTTATTTATGTGATTAAGATAGGTTATTCATTTGCTTGTATTTTAAGAACCACCATGTAATGAGAAGTGTATGCGGATAGGCGCCAATCAAAAAATCCGCCTAAATCGATTTATTGAAGGCGGCATACTCGTAAGACCAGGCGATGAGATGCAGGATAATAATACTTTGAAATGGATGGGGGTATTAAAAAAATGAGATGTATGGCTGATCTACGGAGGTTTTTATTACATGGTAACTATTATATAAAATTATACGAATTTTTTTATTCAAAGATATACTACGTTCATGTCTCTGCCAAAATTACAGAGTGTCTGTCCCAAAATTGCTAAACAGTTAGGTAGAAGAGATGTTTCTCAATCTCCGTACGAAATATTTATACTCCAAACACTGCGAGCTCGTGTTCATGCAAGAATAGCAATCGGACAACCACACGTCAATTTCGAAAGAGCTAATGAGAAAGCCGTACCGGAGTAATTGACATGGGCTGGCGAAGCACTCGAGGGTCTCTCAGGCTGACCCTCAACAGTCTTTGCAGAGGTCAGGAAGCTAATGTGCAGGTTCCCTCAAAAATACCAGAAAAGTACTCAATTCACGCGGTTGACGAGTTTTGTATGTTCAAAATTGGCTCTCCAAGACAGCTTCAAGAAGGGTATAATTTGGAGGTTTTACAGAATGCACACGACTATGTGCGCCTGGCAATTTGCTAACTTTTCGAGGTTTTTGTGTAAAGTTGAAAGATAACTATTTAAGAAGAAACTATTATTTGATTTTGTTCGAAGCAATTTGTCGTAATTCGTATTTTGCTTAGGAGATATGCTCAAATAGTGCAATATTGCTAGCTCATTATAGTAGATCATCTCAATACAGTATATGATTTTTTCAACGTTCTTTTATGGCACTATGATATGGATCGTCGCCTTAGCCGTAACATTTCGCAGTTTACATAACGAGCTAACGATACCAATTGTCGAACTTATACTATGTAACTTATACTACTTCTAAATATGTAGAACTTATACTCGCAATAATATTTAGGGAATGTTTAACTTTTGCTATCTTATGGTTCAAAAACAATCTGGGGACTTCTTCCTATAGCATTAGGCTAAGTATAGCATTTTCCGGTATGACCTTTGAATGACTTCTAATGATTCAATTTCCATAGAACTTCTTGTGATTTGGAACCCACGAGCTCGTAGTTTCAGGTATTATATTTCTTACAAAAGTTAAAAAAATCCCTTAGGATTCCCTCTGAGATCTGAAGAACTAATCTCGAATATGTGTACAATGTAATTTGGAACTTATTAGGCACAACTTAAGTTGACTCTTGAGTAGTGCTAGTGACGTAGTGTTTCGCAGATCAAGAGGCAGGGAATTCTATATATTTATAAAATGGTGAGGACTTTGCTCATGGGAACTAGTTTTGGGAGCGTTTTATCAGTTGGTTCATTCTACTAGACCGGGGCTATATTGACTTGGTAATATATGTTTCGTACTATTAATACTATTTGCATACTTAAACATAATTAGAGCATTGCTAAAGATTGCAAATAATTGAAATATTGTATTCCTTATAAGCGGAGCATACAGACCTTGCGGGAGGATGACCCAAGATCGTTATGATTGCGTCGTTGCTACTCACACAGTAACGGCTTACGAAATAATTTATTAAGATATCGCTTTGTACACACCGTAAATAGCAGGTCCTGATTATATACCAACAGTTCCAATTTCGCCAATGAGGAAATGATGGCATAGCACAACCTTGATACTCCTTTGGTGTGTTTCTGCCCCTTGAGGTCACTAGAGAATGCAATCCTCAGACAGCTGTGTCAGAGAAAATCTACTTCGACAGAACCCACTAAGAGCTCAACCCGGCGTTTTGTAAATAAGAATCTTGCTTACATTTATGGATAGTTTTAATGAACAACATATGTTGTAGATGCAGATAATTTAACTATTGAGGCTGTGGATACATTCAGATTGTCTATTTTCATCGACTTTGTATATGTCAATCTTGCTGCCAGAGCAAAAGGCTGTTACCTCGAGTTTTTTACCTGATTGTCATTAGGCCACCTTGCCGTTTCAACAGACGCTTTCTTTGACGATTTATTGCTTTAAGCATCCAACAGTAGGCTATCATTATACCATTGTCATTCTCCTATTTCCTTTCCATACCGAAACTTACAGAAAGAGCATAATTTCTCGTAAGTACTTAGACAGACCTCTTTGAAAGGCTTTCTTTATATTGAATTATTGTGTTACGCCTTTTTAGTCTATATTCCCAATGCCGTTAGAATTTTTTGCAGTTAGAAGAAAACCGGAAAATTGGCGGGAAAATTTTATTAGTTTTGCACCTTGGGAATAAATTTGGGGATTTAAGCAAGTGAAAGATGCTGGCCGAAATAAGACTTGGATACAGGGCACTGGACCAACGCTTATTTGGAATATAACCAATAACATCTCTGCCTTTACCTTTACTTGAGTAAAGGTAAAGACAGAGATTTTATTGGTTTATTAAAGAAACTGCAATTTTTACAATGCAGTGCAATATTAGCAGGTACCTGTGGCTTGAAAGACAGTTCAGCCTCAAGTATATTGATTGGTTAACTACTACGTGGCACCCGAGGTCCTTGCTGATCATCGGTAGACTCCCAGAACTCTCTGTAGAACTACTTCGAATTTTCTATGAGCCTCGAATACAGAAACATGACCCTCCTCCGGTCCTACCCTTTCTGAAAGTTAGTCTGAGCATTAATTTAAATAAAACCACAGTATTGAAGACCCTTAGCGTATGGTTCATTTTTTGAACCATACACTAAGGGTTTGTCATACAGCCAATACGCCATATTTTCTTTTGGACAAGTCTATCACTATACTAATGTGTGTGATTGTATCACTAATAGGTCACTCGTGTTGACATCTATAAAGTTATAAGCAGCTGCTAATACCAATAATAGGGCCTGATAATTATTACCTAATAGCTAATACCTAAGCATTTATTATAGAACGTCCCTATCTGTTCTACGTAATGGGGGTTCACATTCAACGACAATACCTCGGTATCGCTTGGCTGCACCATTACTTACAATTCCTTAAAATTCGGAAATGCTTGGTCCGGGTTTCGAGGGACGTATTCTACCGCCCAGTGACTCCCCAGGATGGGAGCTTCTTTCTGGTCATACCTGCGCTGATCGATTTTTTCCCAATCGACCACTGTAGTAGTGGTGGACAAAGTTGATCACTGGTAGTATCTGGTGGTGGTATGGGAAGGTATGAAGCAAGGACCTTCCTGGCGTCGAAAGAGGCCGTCGAGTTTCGCCCTCGTCTCTGGCCTTTGTTGTCCATCCTCGCTCTGAAGAGGGGACTACAGGGCCGTACTTACTGATCTAATGCCATCTCGCAAGAAAGTCCCATCCGACTTTCCTACTACGGTCAGAATAGAACAGACGATCAAGGGATCCCTCTCCCCTTCGATGTCACAACAAAAATTGTTATCTCTTCGCAGAGATCCTTTTTGGCGGACGCAGTGGGTCAATAACTCCTGCGTGGAATACGACTTCTACATCCCATGTCGACACAAGATAACCGTCTGCAAGCTTACTTGCATCAAACATTCGTATACCGCATCTAGCATGTAAAATTATTTCTCCATCGAAGACACTATGCTCTGCGGATACGCAACGGATCTCGCCAAGTCTAAATAACCACAGGTAATAATAGTCTTGTAACGAGGCTCTATGGGGTATGTATCGTATTTTGCTGTAGGACGTTTACCTGATATGTGATAAATACATTTCTATAAAACTTCGTCGCTGTGATATCTATGTGTCCAGTGTACGCGCATGATGAGATCCAATTTGAAACCATATTCTACATAATAGCGGTTACAAGTTGCGAGCATTTGCGTTATTGCCAATGGGAGATGCATGCAGAGGATCGTCAGCGATCAGAAAACAAAACGTATCCATGATGCTTAAAGTTTGTTAATTTCGTTATTAATATTTTATATATTTTTTTATTCCTGGGGCGAACGGAAAGAAAAGCAGCTGAGAGTCAGCTAACCACGTGATGCCCGTAAGGCCAAGAAGGATGTGTGATGCCCGTGACTGCACTTGTACACATTTCACCGTCCTTACTGAAGGAATGTGCTAAGCGATACCGGGAATGATGATGCTGTTGAACACCGTCAATAACAGTTCCAGAAGAGGGCGCTCACGGTGTTATCGTCACAGCGAAAATATACGATATTTAACCGTATTTGCAATATACTTGTAATACATACATTATACTACACAATATACAGTTAATACTTTTGTAGACAATAGATGTTTACTCGCACTGAAGTGTAAAATGTGTGGAAACAAAGAATACGTATAGTTAAGCAAACTTTTTGCTCAATAACACCTCCTTCGAAGGGAACCTCGTGTGTTTCAGTAATTTAAAGACTTTGCCGCGGGTACTCGTGTCACTTGTGAAGTTTCCACTGAGGCACTATTTTGTACTTGTAGCCTACTGGTAGCTGATGTAGTACAGTTACTTGCCAAAACTAACAGATAGCGAAAAAGAGAGTTCGCTTGGGGAACCTTGTTTACCCATATGTCATCGAAATTCGTACACCACCAAATTCCGAGGTCTCAACACATAAAAAAGATCATTCATAGTTTTCATCTGATTTAATTAGGTATTGACAATTGGGTTATCTATGTTTTATAATCAGACTAGGCCACTTGTGAGATACAGGAATGTCACTATAATGCAATTACCATTTTCATAGAAATGCTAAGTTCGCTTTTTATTTTACGAAACAGACGTAATAGAACACACTCCCTTCGAACCAGATCAATCCCACAGAAACAGGCATTTCTGAACATGATCTAATTGTGTATGCACGTCACTGCATTACCGCTAACACGGCGTCATCGGGAACATGCGCAGTAGATGTAGATGATGTAGATAGCAGCTCCAAATAGACAGACAGAGGCCTGACTCATGGATTCGCCAACGAGGAGATGTTCTCTCATTTCCACTTCTTCGGCTTAGACATGTCACCAACTGGAGGCCGAAAGATGGGAATATTAACTCGCTGAGATATAGACAGTAGTTCGTCTACCGCGAGATTTTATGCTCTCTTCTAATATCCAATATCTACAAGTAGCAAAAATGCACGATATGAATATCGCATAGTGTTCGAAAAGTTAGGCAACCATATCTTATATGGTTTACGACAACCCGTCATCAAAGTTTGATAATTCCGCAGTTTATCTTCCCCGCCACGTGTTTTTTTTATTTTATTCTGCTAACGTTATGTGTAATAACAATAGCATTGCTGTTAAAGTAAAAGAGGATGAGTGTAAGTCGACATTTTGCTAAATGACATCAAAGGTAGGTAAACATTTTTAAACGGCAACTTGTGGCAATTTATGCAAAATTTGCCGACATGTAACATTATTTTCATGGTCGTCTTCTTTCCATTTTTATTTTAAAATACGCTTCATTATTATAAACAAGTGTCAAATAAACGCTAACCTTCGAAACTGTCTACGAATTCTGCCTAGTCGTCAATAGAGTTACGTAACTTTCCGAACAACCCTATATATCCATGTACGGTTAGAGCTGTCAAAGGTCTCCCACGACAGAGGTCGATTTCGATGTTTCCCGATCGTCCCAAAACCAAACCGAACCTATCGAGTACCGAACTCAACTATACCAATGTTCTTTCTTGGAAGGGCTGTGACCTCTCAGCTATAATACTCCCGGCATAGGCTCCTCCCCCGGCGCGGTGGAAACCATGGGAATATGTTTCTTCATCTGTGATATTTGATACAATTTGCCACTTAATTCCGTTTTAAAAGTTAGACCCAATTTAAGGACTTTGTCTGCAGCGCGGCTGCTCTATTATCGTCCACCACAAAATCGACGAACCTTGTTTGTTACTCTGCTTTCAGGGTTTAAAATAAAATAGTCAACTCGATGTGGCTGAACTGCGAAGCCTGTGGCTGGAGTTGCCAGAGATCTTAGATTTAAGATTCTACGATACGATATGTACGTACATATCCGCTTTGTATGATATAAGGTAAGTTCAGGAATTACATAGAAGGTCAGTGCGATTTGCTTGAAATTTCACCTGGATGCTGAAGATAAGAGCTAAACGAATTCATCTAGTCTCAGATTCAAACTACAGGGTATATTCTAAACTCGCTTTCTCTGACGTCTTTCATATAACGACCAAAACAGTCGTGATTTATTCTATATTCTATTAATTCCGAGAAAAATAGAGAAGAAAATATCACAAATAATTACTTCCGAAGCCGTCAACCTCTGATTAGTAATCCATAGTGCTGCTGAACATTTCGAACACCCTGTAATACTAATAGTTGTATGCGGTCCCTCTTAGGTTGGCTCACTAAGAAGAGACCTATCAGATCGGATCGCCTGTGTAGTACCCCAGTTTATATTTCTCCTCATAGCGATCCGGTGGAACCGGGACCACCATTCACCCTCGGGCCATTGGTCGCGCAGTCGGTCAGCAGAGGCTTTGTTCGGATTGGAATTGACAATTTATGTGCTCGTTGTTTTTCTTCCGTTCGTGTTTGTTGTGTGGAGCTGTGGAGTACCCGAAGCCGCCTGTTCTCTCCTTGTTCTTTCTCTATTTTTGTTTGTTAGGATGGTGATTTCGGCCTTTTCTATCAGCAGGATGTGGCCGAACTTTCCGGCTCTTGTGTCCGACTTAGCGGCGATCGGGGCAACAGACAACTGTGCAATTGGCTCATCCACGCTGACCACTGACAGGTCGAAAGGCAGAGGCCGAATGCTGGACTCGGTTGAAGGTGGCGGTGTTACTTCTATTCTTCCCTTCAGCTGCGACCCGCAGTTCCAACTAGACGAAACGTGACTCCTCATGGTCAACATCACTGAGCTTCACTGATAACGCAGTAACTGGTCACCTTTTTGACAACGGCAGTATTATTTGTGTTTGTTTCTGATGTAGTAAATTGCCCTTCTCACATGCACAGAATGGATGAGATCAGCCGCTAAAACTGTTCTCCCTCGATCAGCCATGTATCAGCTAATTGCATTAAAGGAAGTATATCATTTCGTCAAATAAAGCTTTGCTCAACAATCATCTATAAGGTGTGTGTATGTGTGCGATATTTTAGATTTAAATAAATTTGTCACCGTGTCTAATAGATAATGTGACCCACATGGTGAACTTTGTGGTAGTCTTGAAGATCACGCAAGCGGGATTGCCAGTGCGGGATAGGAAAAGGAAGGGTTTGCCATGATGACATGCGCACACCACCACCTCCAGGGAGGGACGAGGACACGTATGACAAGACCGCGACCGTTCTCCCTTTTTGGAACTTACACCCACGCGTATTCGAGACAGACCAGGAACTATGTGATAGCTGAATCAAGGGCACACATGGGAGCATTTTATGTCCTGTTAAGGAAGGCCAGTTACCTGTTTTGCCCTGACACGTATTCAGGGCAAGGCAAGCTACTTTCAGCATCAAGTCCGCTGTGAGATGAAGTAGTCGCTTTATCCACCAGGAGTTAATGGACAGAAATCATCGTTTGGGCTGTACGACCCAAATACCCAACGTAATCCTTTCTGTCTGACGTGGAAGGCTTGCTGATAACATTCCATCTGCACAGTGAAAAGTAGTGTTGGATAGTAGTAGTAGTGTGAGGGCGCAAATCATCGAATGAGTTACGTGAGTGCGCGGCTCTTCGCAGTCGAATGAACGAAATAAAGTTGAATCGTAGAAGCGTTTCAAGCGTCAAAAGAACTTACTACAAAAGAATTTAGCGAGATTCGAGTGACAGTAATTCAAAATGTCCCAGGCCGCAAAAAAAAGGGTTGTCCCGAGACTAAACACATGTTGTACATGCCTCTTTGCAATAGCTGGAAGATGGATCCTGAGGGGAAGGTGGTCGGGAACAAATACCTCGGTGAGCTCTTCGTCAACACATTCATCTCAAATCGACACATGCATTAATATTGGTAGAGTGCATGAATAAAGAAACAGGTGAGTAGTTTTAAGTAGTTTTGCACCCTAATACATAATAGTCGCGGTGCAGCTAAAGCAAGAACTGTCTACGAATGAATACGATACGTAAATATCAATTTGAAATCAGGTTCGGGATGTTGTTTTTATCTATGTCAAAAATCTGTACTATAAATGTGGACCTAAATCCTGCTTGTCGTCTGTTTAGCTAGTCCTCGATCAGTTTCTGGCCTTTATGTTGTATGTTGAAATTACATGGAATTAGAGTGACTCGTATTATAATATATACTTATTAGAGGGATTAAAATGTGAATATAATAAATGTACAATATGTAAATAATAGTTCGGTGTAAATATAAAAAAAAGGAATTTGAAACGTTATACAATTTATGGGGACTTAATATCCGCACCATATTGTGTTCATATTGTGGTGTGCATGGTTTTTACAATTATATTTTGTGAGATTATCCTGACCACGATATGTATCAGATTATCCTGACCGTGTTATATATGCACCTTTTATCATAAATATTTTCTTTTGCGATAACTTAAGCATTGTGAAACTGCAGTTCCGAAAACAAACTTCAATGAACTTCAAATGAATGAATGGCTGCGTTGGCTTATCGGCATAAGCTGGAGGTTATTTTCGCAATTAATTCTAGACACCTGATAATGTCCCTTCATGGTATGTGTAAGGCTTGGAATGGTATTAATATGGTAAGCTTCTTTCGGGAATCGAAGCCACCGTGGAGGATCAGTTCACAGACCTATAATGTGATATACGGACGAGCACATTAAAAAGCAGACCCTTTGTCGTGTTGTCACGTCGTGTTCCCAATATAATAACGAAGTTGAAACAAAACAACAATATGTCGGGACATACAGAGCTATCAGAAATTGCTAATGTTCGATGGTCTCTTAATGAAATAGATGAGTTGACCAGCTTGTAAAATAAAACTGCTGCCGTACAGCATCAGGACTAGATAAGGCCCGCGAAGTGCAACTCGATGTGAAGACAAAGCCTAGGGACGTTAGATAAAACTGAACATTCTATAGGATAAAGCCGAAATTTCCTCTCGACCGACTGTTGAACAACCAAACAGCTGGTCGAAAAGCGCCTTCACGTTGAACGCAGGCCTCAACGGACTGAAATTCAGAACAATCAGCATTTCCATGATGGCAGAGAGCGAAATTTACGGGGTGTGAGGGTTCTGCGAAGGCCGGGTAAGCGGCGGGCGGGCGGAGGGGTCCTCATTGATTCATCACACATGCGTCAACTTGGCTCCAACTGAGGCGGCCCTCCGAAACTAATAAGGCCAGTGAAGAGGAACCGAAGTGAGTGAGCCTATTTATGAGAGGCTGAAGGAGGCCAACGGACGAGGGGGTAGAGAAGTTCATTGAATTCGAAGGCTGCTGCTGCTGCTGGCTGGCTGGTTGGTGGCCGTAGGCAGATTGCGTTTGGCTGGCTGGGGCTTACCGAGTGGATTGATTGATTAAATCATCGCGACGGATCGAGGATCGCTAGCTCAAATGGACGCCGGCTCATTGCGTTGGATGGTTCACAGTGAGTGTCATCGCTGGATAGGCAGGCAGACAAGCAGGGCCGACTATCCACAAGTAGTTCACGAACTCTGTTGGCTGTTGTAGCTCATGCGGCGGCGTCAGCAGCGGCTGTCGTTGTTATTGTAGTCGTCTTCTTCTAATTAGCCTAATTATCCTTTCGTTAGTTAATTGTGTTTCGAATTTGCTTAATTTAGTCTCGTTCGTTGTGGTGAATTTCTCGTTCTGGTTTGTTAAGCGGGGACTCGGAAGCTGACCAAAGTCTTCAATGCGGTACAGTGAACAACAATACTGTGTCGAGGGTTAACTGGGGCCCACACGAAGCGGGCAAAGCAGCGTTAGGTTCTATGAAAAAATTATACCCAGCGATAGGGTTCTGAATACGTGTAACACACATCCTTGAATGTATGGACGCGGAAGATTTTTGGTAACCTTTGAAACATGGGCGATATTCACTAATATTGTTCATTTGTCCATTCACAGTCAGTTAATGTCAGATAGACACTAATTCTCCCGATTGGCGATGTTTTTTCACAATCGATTACTAAGAAAGCACCCAAAGAAATGTTTTCCGAGTGATCCATCATATTTTCGTCTGCTACATACACACCTTTCATGGCCACCATCTAGGTAATCTTATACAAGCAGCCACGTGACAGCCTAATCTGTCAACCAATCTCGACAGTAGATTGACAAAGATAATCTTCTTGATTTATGCGACAAGTTGCATTCGCTCCTCTATTATGTCCCACATTAGCAAACTATAACTATTATTGTAATCGATAGATGCCGGAATTGACATCACATTCGAGACCTACGAGATCCACGGAAAGCGTTTCGCCTCCATCAAGCCTCAAACTAAATGGGCTTCCGCGTTCCTGCCAAGTTGATGGCACTTTAAGCAGAGTCGAAGTATCATCGTTCTCCGCACACCCGATATCATGTGGGGCTTTGAAGCATTTTTTTTCTAACGTCAACGAGTTAATGGAACCACCGGCTGTTGTTAGATCCACACACACACACACACAAACAACTGTCTCACTTCGTCGTCACAACCAAATGCCGCGCGCATTACGTCCAGCAAAACTGCGTGAGCAAATAAGTTGTCACACGTTAGAGAAGAGAATATCACACAGACAGCTACAATAGATGTGAGATTTGAAGAATTAGAATTGCAAATCATTTGAAAATGGATCCTTGCTGACGTTGACAAGCGACGACTATTCAATTTCACTGAGACGCAAATTGGAATTGTGAACTCTGGTTTGTCTTGATGTTGGCATCCTGTGACGGCCATAGTTATAATATAATGAAATTAAATCATCCACAGGTCGCATTTAACAGACAATAAGCAAATTTATCCTAAACGCAAAGACCTAGCGTCATTGTGACGTTTTCGCCGAAGGTGGGCAAATCCGAGCAGATGTGCAAATCCGTTGAAATTATGCACACTATTGTGGATTAAGGATAGCTAAACAGTGGTTCCTGTGTAGTAGTATTCATTTGAGCGTCTGAAGTTAAAGGAAGTTTCCATATATAATATCTGCATTCACTCTGAACATAATACCGCAGAACACAAGAGGATCAGAATGCCAAAATGTAGTAGGTATAACAGAAGGCAACATACATACCTATAGTATTTATTATAGATCAGGTATCATATTCAATCGGAGGAGACGGACGTAGGTGCACCAAGGGGTTCGATCCCCACCGTTGCACATTTGCATTCGAAGGGATTGTCCGTCTGAAGAAGCCTTATGCCGAAAGCAGTTCCGTGGACGCTAAATGTTGGCTGTGGGTGAACCAGGAAAATTAACTAGGTATCATATTCTAGGAACTACTTCCCAATCACTTAATTGGGGCCCCTCTGTAGACACCTACGGTTTTCACACAGGCATAACTGTTCCTTGGGTAGACTGGGTCCAAATTATCTAATAATTGGAATAAAGAGATATTACCCACTAAATCACGATCCTTCGCCACAACCCCCTCTCAGAGCGGTGGTGGTGCTTGGGGGGGGGGACCACCTATTGTATGAAATACGATGAAACCAGCGACAGACAAATAAGACACACGGTAAATTGGATTGTACCGGGTACTAACTTGAGAGCTGTCAGTAAATGTTACCAAGAGAGCTTTGTTTTGGCTATTTTTTAGTTCGATTTCTGAGTGAGTAAATAGAATTATTAGTGAATAGAAGAATGCCTTAGTACGATAACTAGGTAGTAAGGTCACCTAGTCACCCACCTTACTATCACCATTGGATATGTAAGGAATCAATTTGTACGCAATATACATTTTTATTTTACCATCTCTTAACAAAAAGCAATTTGATTGTGAGGTAACTGTATGACCAACTTTGAGGATATCGAGTCAAAAAGCTGGACGTGCACGTACGCGAATTCAAACCTCAGATCCTGATACCTTCTTTGCCAGACAAGAAGAAAATCGCGATCCGACTGTCCTTTAGAGTCATTATCCACAACATTAATCCTATATTCGTACTAAATGTTCCCGCCAAGCTTGTGGAGCCTGTGCTCTGTGTGTTTAAACTCAGATTAGAGCCGAGCATAGTATTGACATGGAAACAAAGGAACATGCTAACGTCAACAGCCGGTTATGCTATAAGAATGAAAAAAATTAGAAACACGCGCAAAGAGGTCTCGACTTTAGCAGTCGAGACTGGCCGCACAGGAACTGTCTCTGCGGGAGATGCTGCCAACGTAAAAGCGAAGAGGCGGCAAGAGAGGAAAGAAGCAAAGAAGTCGACAACGGACACGGAAGGGTTTATCAAGCCTGGGAGTGGCAAAATTAAATAAATGTTGAAGCTAATGCAGGTTAACCTGAATCGCTATACTAATGCCCATAATATGCTACAGATACCAGGTAGTGCAGAGGCTAAACGTAGACCTATGTCTGCTGAGTGAGCCAAATGTGGCCAGAGCCAAGAGTTCAGCTGGTGGACGGAAGGACTGATGCAGCAGTATGATGGCAAGAGCTGGACCGCACACTGGCAATCAGAGGAACGGTGACGGGAGAAGTGTTCTCGTGGATCGAAGTTGATGGAGTGGCGGTGATCTATAGCGGCTATTTCTCGCCAAACCGAGAAGAGGAAGGGTTCGCACGGTACCTCAATTAAGTGGCAGCGAGCGTAGGAATACAATCGAATCGGCAACAGAGTGGTGCAGCAGACATGCGCTGGTGACAGGCCGATGCTTGCTGGAGTGGCTGCCGGAAAGGGACATTGTGGTCGTCAATGACGGTAGGGGTAGCCACCTTCTCACGGAGAGAACAGAAGTCCTTCATTGACCTAACGTTTGCTAGCCCAGGTGCCCTGTCCATGATCGAGGGTTGGAGAGTGGCTGAAGAGGAGGTAAGCAGAAGCGATCGCAGGTACGTGCTTTTGAGGGTATGCATAAACCGCAGAATGAAGTCAGTGTCCAAATGATGTCGGTAAATGAGGAAACTGAATCGTACCCAACTGATTGAAGAAGTAGACACAGGATGTAAGCAAGCAAATGGTGAGGTAGACGAGCGTATGCTGAGAGAAATACTCGTTAAGATCTGCGAGAAAGCTGCAGAGGGGGTGGTGAGAGATACGTTTGGTCTGCCGTACCAGATCCTCACGAATAAGCTAAAGAACAAGGCACCACTGGTGCCAGCGGACACGGTCGATGAGGTGTCTGTTTCCCGGCATGCTACCCAAAGACTCGAGCCCGATACATTTGACCCAAAATGTAGCGCCAGAGGTAACATCAGAGGAGATTCCGAAGATCAGACAAAATTAAGCCTCAAGTAAGGCTCCGGGCCCAGGCGCGGTCTCCCCAACCGTCGTGAAGTTACTATTATAATCAAAAGGTGGCCGTAACTCTTTAGGGGCCTCATAGAGAGGCTCGTCAGAGAAGGCCGATTCACTAGGGCATAAAAAGAGGCAGACCAGGTCATAATACCCAAACCGGGGCCCCTTCGGCCTTTCGTCCTATCTGCCTGCTCAACACAACGGCCAAAGTCATAGAAAGCGTTATCATTAACAGGCTTGAACGAGAGATCGGCAAAAAGCAAGCCTTTTCCGAAGCACAATACGGTTTCGGGAAACAAGATCTACCCTCGCGATGGTCAGGAGGGTTTTAGATAAAGCCCACCGGGAGAGATTAAAGACACTGAAGACTAGGAACTAAGGTAGTTTGCCGAATGCGTGGCATATGCAGACGACCTTGCAGTGATGATCGCCGCCAGGACTGAGAACGAGAACAAGGCGCGCGCGAAGTGCCGGCCATGACAGAGGATTGGGTAGAAGAACACTTCCTCGAAGAACGAATCATTGAGGCGAAGAAAAAGCCAGGTATTTAGGTGTCATCCTTGACACGGGACTAACTCCAAGAGGGTGGTCTTCTCAAGTGGCATCTGCCGGTCGAGCTCGAAGTGACACTGAGAGATCGGGAAAGCACACACTCCAGCAAACGACATACAGGTAGCAGGAAACTAGATGGTAGTAAGCTGCCCGATGCGTTCTTTTTTTTTTTTTTAGAGGAGGAAATTTTCTTCAAACGCACGGTTACCACCAGAGACATTCCAATCTCCATGAAAGTGGGCCGATCCAGTGGAGGGTTGACGTAAATGACACAACGCCTCTGCCTGCTAAAAAAAAAAAAAAAAAAAAAAAGCTGAAAGCCCGATGCGTTCAGCTCTATCTTCCCGTACGTAGATAACCCGGAGGTCGAACAGTATCACACGTTTCTAAACCATTTTTTACGTTTCCAAACTACTACACGAAGCCGAGCGAACTCCACACGTCTGGCTCCGACACTCTAGTGCAGTCCGGTCCACCTGCCCAGTCAACCCGCAAGCTCTCCACACTTCCGGGGTAGCTTGAGCACTATCGACACCGTTCCCACCGAGGTGCCGCACTACCACTCGTGCTGGCGTGCAGAGGAACTCGAGTATATTGTAAACCTTCAGAGAGAATTTACGGTTCCAGAAGTTTTATATGGCATCTTCAGGCTTCCCAACCGCAAGGCGTGCGGACCCGACAGAATTTACAACGAGCAGATTAAGAAAGCTTTGGCTTTCGTGCCCTGTTGGACAAGACTATTCAATGCTTGTCTGGCAACGGGAAGAATTCCTGCAGCATGGCGGGAGTGCTCAATGGTGGTAATTCCTAAGGGAAAGGGAGATCCCAATGACCCGAAGTCTCGGAGAGGAATTGCAAAAAAGAGCTGTATTTATAAGTCTATCCTACTACGTCGAACATCGCGACGCTCTTCCGCCTGAGCAACACGGCTTCCGTACCGGCAGATCGACGATGACAGCTTGCAGGATACTCATCGACGATGTCAACAATGCATTGGACCGCCCGAAACAATACCTCTACTCAGTTTTTGTTGATTTTAAAGCCGCCTTTGACTCGGGGTCCAGAAGCATAGTACTCTCAAAGCCAGCATATCACGGCGTGCCTCTTAATATACTAGGGCTGCTGAAGGATTTTTACAGAAGAACATGGTACTTATAGACGATGGAGTCGTGGAGAGACACGGGGTGGGACAGACGACGGGGTTCGCCTAAGGGGATAACCTAAGTCCGTTGCTTTTTTCATTCCTCATCAGCGACCTTCCATCATGTATTAAACAACGGCACCCGTCAGTGAGCCTCATTTTATACGCAGACGACCTCGTGATGTACTGCAGGAGCAGATTTCATCTCCAGCAAGCGTTGACAACCCTAAATAACTATGTAACCGACATCGGGCTTCAGATTAATAAAGCCAAGACTGTGGCAATGAAGTTTCGAAAAGGGGGAAGGCTTTGCGAGACGGACGCGTTCAGATTAGACAGAGAGCGATGGCAAATAGTTAATTCGTTTACATACGTTGGACTAACTATAACAACAACAGGCAAGTCATTCACCCCGCATGTTGAAGAGCGAGCCAGGAAAGCGTTGATCGCAGTACACACCATCGAGCGACCACAACGGTTATCGGTGGACACAGCCCTCAAATTATTTAACCTGAGGATTTCGCCTATAGCTACATATGGAATCCAGGTTGTCTGGGACAAACTTACTTGCCGGGAGCTGACCAAATTAGACAGAGTTAAACCGGCGTTCCTGAAATCGGTACTTGGATTGCACGCGACGGCCCGAAATCGAATGGTCTACTTGTTGGCCGACACACCATCATTCGTAGAAGAAGTCCGCGAAACGTTCAATCTCCCAGAAACAGAAAGTTATCGTACGTTCATTGACTGCCAAAATAGGAAGAAGAGTGAGGTGGACCCTTTATTTTCTATGACGCCGGCCATGACAGATGACACCTGGAAACTTAGCGGCAGAGCAAACAGACACCATATCATTAGGTTCGCCGTACACGGCTTCCACCACCTTGTATGTCAATCCGAGGGATACCACGACGCAAATGATCGTTGTAAATGTAAATTTTGCGGATCTAAATGTTGTAAATATCATGCGGGTGAGTGCACTCAAAGTAGATCACTGAACCATTTGATGAAATTGAGCGTAGATAATAACAACAACAACGACCGAACTCTCGCCACAGCGACTGGCGAAAGCACATTGTAACATATTTATAAACCACCACACTGTTTGTAAAATAGGTATATTATAATATTACACAACTCGTGTGAATAAAAAGAGAAGAAGACTCTTTCCAATCTGAGCGGACGTGGCACGGCTTGGTAGGAAAAACAAGAAGATCCCACTAACCGCATAAAGAACTGTCGCTGTCGGAGTCACAAGATCTTCCAGGACGGCTTCCACTGAAGCTGTCCTCGTCTTAACTAAGATGCCCCCGTAGTACCTTCTCGTTGACGAACGCGAACGACCACACTACAGAAGTGGCAGGAAGTCTGGCCCCGAGAAAGAACCAGAGTAATGCCAACAGCGGTGCCGGACGTTGACAGGGGTCACATCGGAGGTTCGCAGTTTAGTGGGTATTCTCTCTTCGTACAGATTTGGGACTCCCCAATAAACATCTGGGGAAGTGGCTCCGGGGTGTCCCACATAGTACGTAAGAGTACAAGAATGCATTGCCTATACTTATATATATATATATTCTTTTTTTAAATATTTTTTTATAAAAATATTAAATTCAGTTGCCAAAGTAGCATTTTCAAAGGGTCAATCAAATCTCAAAGTTAGCATTTTGCGGACCTTCAATGAGTACATAATTCACGCTGACCGTACAATCTATGTAGACATCTGGTCAGTTCGAAGAGGACCAGACACCATATCACTAGGTTCGGCCCTTTGTGGTAAAGTAGCGAAAGCCACCATGGCAATGTTACCAACGAATAAATTCCCCGACTTTGTTAGAGTTCGGCGTGAACTTGTTGATAGCTAACGCGTTAGCCCTGCTGCTGTTGCTGCCTCTCTATGGCTCATTATTGGTCAAGTCCTCTTCGAACTGACCAGATGTCTACATAGATTGTACGGTCAGCGTGTTCGTAAATTCATTGCAGCCGGCAATTTTTATTGCCCAGCTACAAGTCCTGCTATGGACTCCTATTCCGAGAGCAATCTATGTAACTATCAGTGTCTTTGGGCTGCGGACGGATGAGGCTGGGCACCTGCACTCACCGACTCACTCATTCAATGGCAGCATGTATTGCCTTCTTCGACTTTGCTCATTATGTCTGCACGTTGAGGGGGTAGATATTGTGGCGTGAGTTGGATAGCATTATGCTCAACGTGGGTGCGTTATTCAATTATTCAAAAGGAATCACCGAGGAGCGAATTGCCACTTGAGAATATATTGCCACTCTCCGTATATCTTCCAGATATTGCTGCTGCAGTTGCCTTTAGCTAAGGCGCTGTTACTCACATGAACTGAACCACATGACCCAATGACCACCCATTGTAGAGCATGCATTCATTTATTTATGATCGAGATTTCCATAGTACAATCGATACGTCCCTACATGCGTAATACGCATTGACCACCGTTTACAAAAAATGGCAGTCTACGTTTTATAAAGAGTAAGGTTATCTTAATGTACCTGCTATCAGAAAGTAAATTAGATAGCTTTAAAGTTGCCACTGGTAAAGGCGTACTGGCTTCCTTTGTGTAGCTTAAATGTTCAGTAGGACTGACAGGGTTATACAATAAACTTATACCCTGTTTACAGTAACCTGTGACAGTGTCATTACAATTACTTGGCACATTGTAACAGTAAATCCGAAACGATTTTGCTTTATAATAGAATCCAATCGGAAAACGAGTCATCTACATAAGACGCTTACAAGATGCGTTAAGAAGAATTTTCAGCAGACCCTCTCATTATTTGCTATTTTAGAGTTAGCGAGGTATCTAGGTTGTATTAGTTCCTTACTTATCCCTATTATGACATCACTACGAGAAATGACGGGAGAAAAATTCACACCACTCTGAGACCACAGCGCAGCCTAGTCTTCACTGTTTCGAAAGTAATTCAAATTATTACGGGTAGGGTATCGCAGGTTCACACTACAGCCCTAGTTAAACGGAAAACTGTTCAATCCATCTATTGATATCAATTACTTCATCCAATCATGGAAGCCTAGATGATTCTTTGAAATACTCCGATTGCTACTACTAGTACTACTACTGTATGCTGTATCCGTTGTGTGGAACCCGACAGATTGTGGGGGCAGGGTGCGGATACCGAAAATGCAAGAGCATTTTCTCAAGAGAATTGAACGTCAATGTATCTAGACTGCCGAGACACATGCTTTACCTGGCCAATATCGAAGACAGAATTGCAATGGCGGATATCAGTCAGCTGAGGAAGTGCCTATTATCAAACCTCTCGTCACCGAAAACGTATTCGACGAGATGTTTGATAATAGACACAGGCGTAGCAGAGCTGGTTTTGGGCCCACCACAATGGTGCGCACCCATGGAAGAATAAAGTACTTATTGTTCCCATGGAGACTATCAAATTATCTGAACTCGAGGCATCACGCAAAACATCTCTCTAGGTCTCTAGGCCTTTGATAAGAAATTCTTTGTAAATAAGAGCAATAACAGATAATAATCCAATCAAAAAGACTACGACCATCTCGTGCCAATTGTCAGATTGACTTACACTTATAATGCTCGTATGTCTATCAGTTTCTACCTCTAGTTCTATATGAATAAAATAAAGATAATTTTATTTTGACAAAAAAAAAACGTGTAATGTATCGAAGCTAAAAATTGATGACAGCAGTTTACGACGAGTGCGGACAGCAACGCGCAAAGGATCACCATTGGAAGACAGTAACAAAACATGGAGCGGCTGAAGTAGCGGATTGTTATATTATTATAACAGTGTTTAATTACTATGGAACTCTAATAATTTGACTTCCATTACACAAAAAATCGCTACCGGTATCACAAAGAGGGTCATTATAATAATACAACCGCCCAATCTTGGGGCTTTTGAAACTTGGTTTGACAACGCCAACCACCTTTGATCTAACGTTATATAGCATGAGTTGCTGATACGTCATTCTGAAAGAACGATCGTCCGAACTAGGCCAAACAAGATTGGGAAGGCCGATGAACTATCCCTAGTCCTGACGCAGCCTCTCTAAAAAACGGCTCACATCTACCCCGTTGACCGCTCTTTGAATACAGTGAACAATGGAATACGGTGATACTAAGCTGCGAAGTTTGCAGCAGGAAAACCGCCGAGAATCGTCTATTGGGATTTTTGTAGGCATAAAATCCTACGATTATTCTGCCATTTAGGCAATTTATTGTTAGATTAAATATATATATGAATATCTACGTGACTGTGCTACACATATTGTAAGCTTCGTGATATTACAAAAAAATCATGATTAACAATCGTATGTCTGGTAACATTCGAATTATAAAATAATAATAATGTCCACTTAATTGGGCTGTTCTTCGAATTTTACTAATTATTCTATTAGTTAAGTCATTCGGTGGGTCACCCCCGGGCCACTTCCCCCTCTACTCTGTATGATGGGGCCCACAGTCTGTTGCTGCCAAAGTGCCACACAATACGTAGGTGTTCCATTTAATTCAAGTTTATTTTAAATAGTGTGCATCTAGAACGAGCAACAACAACTAGTGCCCCGCAGCGTGACATATAAGAGAGTTTAAGCATTGTGAAATTGCAGCTCCTTTAATGAACCAATAAAGCTTGACCTTTACCTCTAGTATATATGCGGAGAAAAAGCTAAGTTCACCTCATCACCTTCTCATTGTTGAGGACAGAGGTGAAACAGGCAATCACGATTTAGTTGAATATCGGGGTGAGTGCGTGTGTATATGTATGTGCCTGTATATGAAGAAAGAAAAAGTTCACCGGCAGAGAGCGAGAAGGAAAAACTCTTCATGGGAATTCGTCAAACGCGAAAAAGGGACCACTCGTCAAATGGTTCACGGTCACGCTATCCGCACCTTCACTACTTCGATCAACTGAAGTCAAGTCACACACCTGATGGGTCTGAGGTAGCCAGTCGTTTTTGAGAAATACATTTCTAGACACACAGCGTTGTCGTTCTCCCATTAAACATCTGTGTCCGATGTTAGCTCTGCCTTGGGTCATTTTGCGAATTTTGTAGATGACGTTATGAATCGAAAAAGGATTACCTGTAAGGGTAGGCTCTACCCCAAAAGTTATAAGAACAGAACGTTTATGAAGCCCTAAAATATTTAAATTAACCCACAGTTTTCAACACCCAACGACACATTGGAAAAGTTAAGCAAAGGCACATATTTTGCTCAATGGTATCTCGCTAAAGCTTACTCACAATTGGATGTTGATGATACTTCGAAAGGGCTTTTGTGGCACAAAATACATCAAAGGGCTGTGTCGTTATAAAAGGCTACCCTTCGACATAAAGTGCGCAACGGCTTTATCGATATGATAAGAATTCACGTTTATAATTTACCTGATATCAAATCTATCCGGCTTGACGATAGAGAAACACAATTATGCACTTTATTTAAGCAAATTCAAGAATACCTATTCAAATGATACACTTTATTTAAGCAAATTTAAGAATACCTATTCAAATGATACATTTTATTTAAACAAATTCAAGAATACCTATTCAAATGATACACTTTACTTAAGCAAATTCAAGAATACCTATTCAAATGATACACTTTATTTAGCAAATTCAAGAATGCCTATTCAAATGATACACTTTATTTAAACAAATTCAAGAATACCTATTCAAATAATACACTTTATTTAAGCAAATTCAAGAATACCTATTCAAAGGATACACCAAATTCAAGAATACCTATTCAAAGGATACACCAAATTCAAGAATACCTATTCAAAGGATACACCAAATTCAAGAATACCTATTCAAAGGATACACCAAATTCAAGAATACCTATTCAAAGGATACACCAAATTCAAGAATACCTATTCAAAGGATACACCAAATTCAAGAATACCTATTCAAAAGGATGCAACTTTTGATAAAAATAGAACGTAAATTTGATTTGACTTGACGAGGGAACATCGGTTGGCTATTTAAACAAAATGAAGAAAACCCTTCAATCAGATTTACTACTCACTCATTGGAAGCCAAAACGATCCAATTATTGAGGTCGTTGACGTCAATCGATACGAAATAGAAGCGGTTATATCACCTAAATATCCAGATAATTCGGAGGTAAATGATGTATCATGGCAGTCATTTGTTGAACATAGCAGAGAGGAACTAAGCAAGATTGAGAAGTAGACGTTGGCTCTTCGCAAGCATTATCTATTTCTGGGGCTAAAATAGAATTATCTGTAGCCAGAATACAACCTTGGGTTGCGATCGCGTTTAGTTACGACTTTGATACTAAATACATCAATTAATAGAATACGCGGCCATCACGTTAGCAACGATCAGTCTCGAAAGAGCCATACTCTGGTTGTCCAGGCCGATAATCTGCCAACTTGATACCTAAGTCCCAAAGGCACTCGATACCTAAACTTGATACCTAATATCCCAAAAATATTGCCAATAGCTACCTACGTTACTGTTTTTATAGCAGACGTCAAAGTCTCGATATTCAAGACAATGCTGGAGATTGTATAACAATCCTAGATAGTTTACAAAACAGCATTCTTCATTAGTTACATAAAGGCCACCCCAAGATAACTGGGATGAAAACAATTGTTCATCCTCGTGTCCATTGGCCTGACTTTAATATTGATATCGTATCAGTAGATAGAGGTTGTCAGGCCTGTATAGGAACTTCAAAGGATCCATCGAAGGTCCCTATTCAATCTCAGCAAACAGCAACAGAGCTATTCGGACGCACTCACCTTGATTTCACAAGCCCCTTAGCGGAAGTATGTTCTTGATCTTGGTCGATGCATACTGAAATTACGCCAAACTAAGGCGCTCGCAGGATATTCAAGACGCAGTGAGTTGTATATTTCAAACAGACCGGTCAACGCCGAATGACAAAAATTAAAACGCCAACGAAACTTTTTATTTGCAGAAAATTTCGTGTCATTTTGAATACTCCGCACGAAGACGACAACTCTTTGGGTAGGACGAGACCAGCTGTAGTACGATGAACGAAAGGACCACATAGCGTAGGTTTGGCCCAGGTGAAGAAGTTATTGGAAAAGACTTCAGAAAGGGTACACGAAAATCTACTTGGAGAAATAATCCGTCGCCATGGAAAAGTTAAGTGTAGATATCAGGGAATTAGAAGAAAAGCGTGAAGGGAAAATAGAGAACGTTTCATAATCCTCGCGTTTGTGGTGCAAATTAGCAACCCACTAATCGTGATCTCATTATACGTAGATCTGATTCACCAGAATCTTTAAAAAAATTTAAAAAAAGAAAAAAAAATTAAAAAAGAAAACAAATTAAAAAAAAAAAAAAACAGAATCGCTTCAAGTCGTTTCCCAAGAGCCGGTAACGATATCTAACACTAGAATGTCGAACGTATCAGACCATAATGCCTACAAGTTACACATGGTAACAAAGCATATTGCTTTGGACCATCGCGCCAAAACTAACAAGCATATTAATTCTATAGAATTGTTAAATATAAGTGTAATTAATTACTGCTTAAGTTGTCAATATTTTACATACGCGTTGTCAGTAGTCCGTTATACCTAAATAATAAAGCTGTTCTTCCTCAGTTTCCGGTCTATAATAATATGGAAGGTCTAACCAATGAGCCAACGTTACGAGTTGTCGAAGGCGAAGCAAGAACGTTATAATTACTCGAACACAGAAGAACGACGATACGAGCTCACCTGTCATACTAATGATTCTAATAATATATCATGTCAAATGGTTGAATTTAATAAAAATCGAAGATTGGCGAGGATGATTTTGTCCATTCCAACATTTCGACAACATTCGACAATCTCAATGCTTTCATTTGCCTTTAAGGAGTCCCAAGCAACGGCTGTCTAAGGATTTGTTGAATAATCTTTATTCAAGTGCATTAGTCAAACAATTAAAGCATGAAGGAACACCCTTGATTCACTTCAGTTGTCCAAAGTCCGTAATTTATATATATATATATATCAAAATTTATCATTTATTCACACGGTATTGTGTTATATATACCTAGATATTTAGTAAAAATGCGTAACAGTAAGAAGGGGGTAAAACTGTAATATATATAACGATAAGCGCACTTTATTCAAAGGCAGATGTAATAAGACAATAAGCAGTCACAAAAACACTGAAGTGTACTTCTATGGTGTCGCAATGTTGTCGGTCAGTTGCGCAAAGCACCGACTGATTCGCCACCCAAACAGGACTTTGCTGACCGTTTTCTGGCGATGAACTTGGGTAAATGTTTCTCGCACATCTTGTAGAGGTTTCAATTATATCAAACATTGCTTCTTTTAGACTAGGACGTTCCTTTCCAACACAGGCGAATATATTTTTGTATATGATGTTCAGCCTCGTCATGATTGGAGTAATATTTAGATCATGTATGTCACACTGGCATTTAAAAGCAACTCTCCTGGCGAATTTCTCATTGACTTTTTCAAGTCGTTCAGTATCCCTATGAAGACTCGGATACCACAACGGAGAGGCGTTACGTTATGAGTGCTTCTACATATAAATATATAGTCTGGTATTAGCCTCGGGTCATTTATAACAAAGGATTCCCTTTATATATATATATTTTTTATGCTTATCCGGACGAGTTCTCCGCCAGACTGTTAGGAGAGTATGCTCGAACTTTGAAGGGGAGCCGCCACCGCCGCGGCTAAACATGATGTCATCCAAGTGCCAGCCTTTGCTCGTCGTATTATCAAGAATGATTTTTACGATTTTTTCACCTTATCGCTCACTGGGCGTAATTGCGCCATAAATCATAGGGCTATTTCAGCTCTGTTGTGCATATATAATAGTTGAGTATTCGCAGATGGTCTGTTTACCATGATCGACTCGATAGTCAGCCCTACGGGTACGGAACCCAGGAATGGAACCCTGATGGAAGATGAAGAGTTTCTTAGATGGCTGGTTAGCATGATATTATTCCTTATTGTGCGTATACCGAGATGATCTCTACCGCTGTAAATGGCAATTTATGTGTTCCATACTCAGGCTTCCATGATGCCCCTGTAGCATCATTAGAATACACAATTTACATCAATATCGTATAGAGTTCACTACATTTTAGGTAATGTTGTTGCCTATGTAGTGTTGGGTCCCGATGTAATCATGTACTGAAATACATAAAGTCCTTCTTTTTTAAGATGTGCTGCAACTCGATGCTCGGCGATTAGATACAGTTACTTTTCCAGTTATCAAAGCCGCTTGACATTTTTCTAACAACGACAACGAAACGAAAAAGGATAATATGAGCCAATATAAGAAATATGAACTGACATATGTTCGTATGTCAGTTGTACGCTATTCAGATTCGCTGACGGAGAAAATATAAATCTACATGTTCACTCCACCCAAGGCATTGTACATTAGAATAATAATAATTACGATCATCCATCCATCCATCCATGCATGCATTTATTTCCATAGAGATTCCACCTGCCCTGTTCGCAGGTGGTGTCAGTGTTATCAATCACAGGCTGCCTGTTTCCGTTGTTCGTATTCTGCTGACAGACTCGCTGACCTAACCTCTGGTGGTCTACTCCCATCTTTGGGTCTGTTTAACATGAAACGTCCTGCACTCGATGTATAATATTATACAATAGAGGCTGATCTACATGTTTGACTAACAGCCGCCCATCACCGAGGTCCAAATTGAGCGACTCGATTTCGTCTTTCTCCACCACCTCTTGACAGTTACAGATTGCTTCGTTTTATCATGATTCAAATATGCCCGCCGGCGGCTTCCTTTGGGCCATAGTATATTTAAGGCCTTCGGTTCGATAACTGATTGGATACTTGCCACAATAGTAGGTGAGCTGCCACAATATCAAGATGGGGTTGCAAACTTATACTAGTAAAGTCTATACGTATTTCGTTATTCGAACAAAGACCTAAACAAGATTCAAAGGTTAGATTATGAAAGATTCTATTCTATACAAAATGCCCGGTTTATTGTAGGGTACAACTGAATGAATCTATTTTTATCCCTGACGTATTCGACGATAGACATTAGTTGGGCAGTCTTGCTTTTCAGGGCAGAAGCGTCGGAACTATTCATATTTATCACCGTAGCGAACAGGAATGATGCAACCACACTCAGATGTTTAATGGTTATAGACAGACATGTGCTTTCTTCAGATCAACCTTTAGCTCTTTTTAGTGTTGAACACCTGTATCGTGTATTCCGTCATATAATCATCTCCCGCTCTAGTACAGACGTGACCTCTTCATAATCTTCGCTCGATTCTGCCAATGAGATCTAACGAACGATCCGTTTCATGGAGCGGCTCCGTAATTTGCTCACATCGCATGACTCTTTTTCTAAACATGTAATCAAATAAAGCCTCAATTCGATACGAGTCAATGAACGACTCAATGCTATCTAATGCAATTATAGACCAAGAGTCGCATATATCTGGCAGCTCACTGCAGATTCGAAAATGTGTCTGGTTTCCAATTTCAATCAGAAAATACAATAGCGTGCACCGTGCAATGTTGTGCCTGTGTTTGAAATAGGAAAGCACAAGATCGTCAAATGTGATCGCTGTCCTTGGAAACGGCTCTCAACACAGTTCCGTCATTGTGCTGTGCTCTAATAAACATCGCTGCCAACGGAACCCATACGGATATGCTAGAAATTAGCATTCGATCGTAATAGCGCACTGTCGACAGTAAATATACAGTAAATCGGGGTTACCCTTTGGCAGTTAATTTTAGTTTCTTGATTAACGCTTAGACAGATTCGCATACATACATATCTCGAGGAGACTCAAGTTACCACTGAAGTTCAAATTTGGTGTCTTTGTACTGTTCAGAGCTATTCTCATTCCTTTCCCATTTGGCCACGAAGTCCTCAAATGACTACGTGAAGTGTCATTCAACTTCATGATCATTACGTCATTACATGACCGATAACATTCTATGAACCAATTGTATTGAGATACTTCTTGTAGGTGGATTATGATCCACTTACAGAAAATACAAAGTGCTAGCGGTATAATTTGTTGATGCTGGTAGTTTTTAGTACCTATACAACAAATATCCAAAAAACGAAATCTAGGTAGTCTTACAGTCTGTCAATTTTTACAACAAGGATATCTAAAAATCGATTTGAACGGCATTATCTTCTAGAGACATCCACATTTCAAGTTGAGTGTCCACGCCACCGAGGAATCTATCCCACATTACCTTCGTTTTGCCAGAGTTCTTTGTCTCAAGTTATTATAATGCTCCACTTGCGGAGTAGCCCATGTGCCACTCTGCCGCGATATCAGTGCGTATTATTTTACCCTAGCACTGTTTCCGAAACAGTATTTTGCAGAAGTGATCCGCGTTTCTATTTGACTTGTTGGTTCACAATGAAACTTCCGTTTGAGATAATACCCCTTGAGTAGGGATTCCGGTTTCTTCCAATGGTCGGAATACTCAGCAGCAGCAGCCTTGCGACCGTGGTCATTGATAAAAAGCTGCAGCACTCTTTTACGATTCCTTAAGACGAGAGACAGGATACAACAAAGAATAAATAAGTAAAAAGGGCAGGACTAAACTAACAATAAATATCTATAACATTAGGGGGCAAAACATGATAACATTGACATACAAAAAAAGAGGCCTGATAGTGCAGCTACTTGATTGTGGTTTCATATATTGACTTATATATAATAATATGGCGAAATTGTTTGAACAATAATAACAATAATAAGGAGAGGAAGAATAAAAGTAAAAACTGTAATAATAATTAGCTTTGTGGTATTAGATACTCAACGAATACAGGTCAATATTATATAAGTAAAATATATACAAAATAGATAATTTATATTTACCAAATATGTTTACTGCAAACATCTTGTAGATTCATTATTTACCGTGGTTTGTCTTGAAATATACATTACTACTTCTGTTGCTGTAAAGAACGAAATCTTTATTTATCAGTTTATGTATGTACAGGTTGCGGAGTAATTATTGAGTTCATACGATGTCAATGGCCTTTGAATACTCTTGAATAACCTTAAATAATGATTAAAATGTTATGAAATACCTTCTATACCTACTAAACATGTCTGATTAATTAAAGAAAATTATTTATTGTGAGGATTCACAAAATTTTCCGTTAGATGCATGTTACAGCACACGACAAGTAAAACTGTGCAGGGATATACATACATAGATTATTATTTCGCAGCTCATCAATTGTATGGTTCTTAACGTACCATATCAGCAATGCAGATAACATTTGATTTATCCAAATTGTGGACACTAAATCTGCCTGGAGATTTCAGGCGAACGCCAACTAATTTTTACAGTTCATTTGCTCAAAGCTTCAAATCGGCTTGTTAATCCAGAAACATTTATGTTAGCGTTCTAAGGCGATCATTTGTGGAATAAATACCAGCCGTGGCGTATTATGTCATACGACAGCCACCCAAAATTACACCTTTTCGCATGTCCTTAATTATAACGCTTCCGCATTTTATTCCACAGGTTATCCATTCAAAAGAGCACCTCAATTCATTGGAGTTCAATTGTCAACAATTACGGCACACCCTGTGTAATAAGCGCTATATTCTATCTAGAGCTAATTAGTAACTTAGCAGGATGACATTTTCTAATGTTTCCTGTTCGTCACTCTCAACCTACCTGTGAGCAACAAACTTCGGATCACCAATCGAGGTATCTATCAGACGACTTCTGCTCGAGTAAAAATCGATTTCCAATGTTCGTTCGTTATTGCTTCTTCTCGTTCCGAGCTTTAATGCAGAGCAGTGACCAGAGTAGTGGTTATGAAATTGGGGAATTAGAAGTGTGGATTGAATGAACCATGAAATGAAAGGCAAAATATGTTTTCGAACCCTTTTTAACTATTAATACACGTATTATTGATACACGGCTACAATTGCTCCCAAAATTATACGAATAGTGCAAATATATATATAATATATTATGATGTCTTCAAATGTATATATAATAGAATGAAATAAAAGCCATTTAGGCAATAGACCATTATGAATAAATGAGAAAATATTTCACATATTGTCTCATTTATTCATATCCGATATGGTCGTTTATTCCTGGGCCGACTCTTAGGTTTGAAACAAAGAATTCGTCTTCAGCGGCTTCACGTTGCCATGCTACGTGAGTGCAACAAGTTCATTAAGAGGATGTATCTGATACTCAAGGGAGTTGCTCTCTCCCCCTCTACCGGACAGGAAGACTTTCATTAACTACACCTAGTTTGTAAGTCGGCTATAGTTTGGTCTCAAGAGGTCTTAGAAGACTGTAAAGATTTATCTGCCATTGCCGGAAATGCGATGGTAATTGAGTAGCGTACACTATATAAGAGCGAGCAGCTAAATAAGAAGAAGTCTAAGGTTTCTCAAATGCTGTTGGAACGCTCGTTGTGAGATTCGAACATACATGACTCGTTCAGTGTATATATTATTGAATGAGCGGAGTCTACGTGTTATCACTACAAACAGTTTCTCCCTGTCTCTTTCTGTGATGACGCTACTGTTCTCTCTCCTATAAAGCATCGGTCTCAGATCAAATACAGGTCTGGTTCAGGGGAAACCAAAGCGATTTCACATGCAGAAATCGAAGACAACGTTCCTCAGAAATCGTTTGTAACTACGAATTCAAGTGGTGTCGCTCGTTAAACTGGAGTGGTTGAGAGCTGTGAATTGGCCAAGAGGCGCAAATCGTTTTGTTATATTCACTATAGATTCACTGACGTTGGATATCCGCTGCCTCTCACGAGATGATAGACTTCAGCCCCAGTAGAAGGAAATATCAAAATCACGTGCGAATGTGTTCCATAGAGGTAAAATAATAGTCAACAGGTAAAAGAAACCTTGGCAGCTGTTGAGTTCAAAATGACACAGTGAAGACTACGCATTCAGTTCAAGGTCAAACTGTAAGATGTAGGACAAATGGATGATTGGATTATTAGGGGTGGAAGTATGTTTTGTCGCTATTCTAAGGTAAAAATTGTTCATAACTTTACTTCTACAAAACTTTATTTAACTAAAAGAGTCTCCTTCGGAAACCACACATGTTCTCTATCGACCAGCGAGTCATAAATTCCCCTTTCGAAAACGCCTGTTTCCTGGGTCCCGAAGAACGACGGGACGGCATTTTCGACCTGTTCTACTGAGCTGAACATTTTGCCATTAAGGCTGTTTTGCAAGTTCAGAAAAAGGTGGTAATCTGAAGGGCGAGGTCAGGCGAGTACGGCGGGTGCGGTAAAACTTCTCAATTCAACTGCAGAATTGTATTCGGGGTTGTATGAGCGATGTAAGGCCTTGGGTTGTCGAGTTGGGGAATTACTTCTCGCCTTGTGATTAGACTGGGTTGCTTCTGCTGAAACGCACTGTTTACCCGCTTCAGTTGTGCCGAGTAGACGTCTGCAGCGACGGCCTCACCGGATTTCAAGAACTCACCCTTGCTGTATTACCAGACACAGAAAAGAAAAAAGATTTTTTTCATCAGTTTTCTGCTTTGCCCTGTGTCTTTCCTTTGAAACCCAGTTATGATGCCGGATCTCATTGTCGTATTGGACCCACTTTCAAAAAGCCTTAGAGAAGTTGGCAGCAGTATTTGCAGCCATTTCTTCGAGTTTGAGCTTGAATAAAAAAATTTCCCACAAATCGTCACGAGACAGCTCCATTTGATCTCTCCAAGAAAAGTTTTTAAACCACCAGTGGGGATCCTTTTCGCAATGAATGCGTTCGAAAAGCATCCAATAACAGGGATCAACAATGATTTTGCCTGCTACACATCGCGTCGCAGATCGGCAAAGTTCGAATGACTAAAAATGCGATAAAACATATTTCCACCCCTAATATTATATATAATGATTATTACAATTATGGCTATGGTTCGCCGTCCAGTGTCCTAGCGTGAAGAGAGGTGTCCTTATTTTTGCTGAGAGGGAAACGACAACGCTGACTGAAACGTTCCACGAAACATTAGCCACCCGAGGGATGTTTCTGCCAATCCAGTGTTGCCGTCCGTTGTTCGTTGACTGGACCCTGCCAGCCCAGCCTAGCAGGCCATCTAGCTCTAGCTGTTCCTTCGTATTCTCTACCCGCTGTGACGGAGTCATTACTTCCAGCATCTACACGAAACGAGTTAATGTCACGAGACTCCTTGAGGCTGGCCTTGGCGTACTAAATGTACGGACCAGTCGACATGAGACCAGTGTCAACGATGGTCTGCAATAAGAGACGCGAAGCGTCACCAAAGCAGCCATTCTGTAGCTTTTTTTTTCTGTTATAACACTCATATGATTCCACCCCAAAGACCTTTTACTATATCGCACTGTATCGCTTTCCAAGGGCAGCACTTTTATCAGTTTGTATACACGAAATGCAAATTATAAATTGTTCCAATATTTCTTCATTTCCCATTAGCCGTCGATCTCTCAAATTGTTCAGAGAGCTAATGCATACCCTTCGTTAGGTCAGTAAGGGGTTTATCAGAGTAAAATAGTGGATTAAAAAAAACACACCGTATCCTTCTGAAAGGGTGATTCTTTTAAATGTTGCTATCATTTAATGTTGCCGGAATTAGATGTTGGCCAAACGTGTACGTGCGAATAGTTAGTTGACTTTTTTATAGGGTGGCCACCCCATAAAAAGTCAACTAACTATTCGCACATGCACGTTTGGCCAACATTTAATTTGACCCCATCTTGCAAACGCTGCGGTACTATTTTTTTCGTTTGAATGTCTTCTCTTTATTGAATTTACAATACAGGAATTCGTCACTTCAAGGGACTCGATGGAAAATGCAACACGTTTACCCACAAGCAATCATCGGAATCGTTAAAGCTGTCTTTAAGATCGTCTGTACAAACATATATACGTTGTGTTTTTAAAAAAGTTACGCAACCATCCTCCACATATATCGTATCAAGTTCCTAAAGCAAATATACGGGTTCAGTACATGTTTGTGTCTGGCGCGGTTCTACAGAGTGTCTAGCTAGAACGATCTGTCACCCTAAGCAGGAGAAACCTTCGCTGTGCGATCATCGTGGGGAATGGCTACGAATTGAGATGCGTCTCGTGAGAATCACTGGCGACTATGCAGTTCGACACAAGAAACGGCTCAAAGAGGTCGCTATATCATAGCAGATCCATAACAGCAGTGCGGAAGTAGATACTTACATCCAATCTCAACCTTCAACGGCAACAGCAACACACGATGCTGGTGATTGCGGTGTGCTGTAGGTAGCTGTAGTCAGTATCAGGCAAGGCCACCAGCGTCGCCATAGAACGCCCAACTTCGCCACCCACAGCAAGGAACAAGTGTGGTAGATCGCGGACGCACGGGATGCCAAAACACACAGGCAAACATGGCAAAGTAGAAAGCTGGGAGGGAATGGCGTGAATTATTATCGTATCTGGTAAGCCATGCATGGAGGCTACTGGCAATATCCTGGCATAAGGCAGGGCGGCCTGTCCAGAAGCACCCGACAGCAAACGGAAGAACAGCACCAGATGCAATCGTACTCAAGCAAACTACGGAATAGCCACTGGGCTGTTGAGCACAACAGCATCGGTATCATCTGCGGTTATAGGAACAGCAGCAGCCGCGGCAGCTAAAACACCACCAAGTTAGAATCTATGTACAAAAAAAGATACGAACGGCAAAGCAGCCAACGGCAAAAGTAATTGGCATTCAAGGTAAATTACCCCTGTCTATCCCCTGGCTCGACGAGTGGATATCCGCATTGTCCAGGAAACCATAAGATCACCGGGGAGGCTATCAATAAGTAGGTTAGAATAAAAATTACTCGAACAGACATTTATTCCATCCACTAGTAGCACAACTATTTTCAAACTTCCTGTTATCTATGACCCGTTAGAAACGACCTAAAAGGTCGCGATGCAAAATTCAACAAAAACTACTCCTGATGGTTCAATTTCTCATGGTCTCAAAATGGAAAAAAGTGTTCTCAGGTGTTCTTCAAGGCAGTGAGTAACGAACAGCGGCATATTTAGAAACTAATCTGATGCATGTTTCAATCCCGGAGAAAACTCGACGTATTTCCAATGATATGCAAGTGGGGTAAAAAATAGAAGAAACCACAGGAATGGCATATTCTATTACAGAAGCTACTCAATTCATTTTCTAATATATAAAATTGCACGAAAATCTTTGATTCAACCCTGATGGAAATCAAATTATAAATGCTGACCACGTTAATGCCAATACGTCTTCGGACAGGGAAAGACGAAGGAAATATGTTTAGTTGCGTCCTAACCTGTGGTTGGCTGTTGTAGGCACATGGTTCGAAGTCATCGTTCACTGGCTTCGCTTAGCGGGCACCATTTGTTCCTCTTCCGTGTTTGAAGAGAATATTTAGACGGAAGAGGTCCCGGGCCTGAGACGGACGATTTGCGACTTAAAAATCAAAATTCTTTTACGTTCTACCTATTAAAAAACATGATTGAAAATAGTGACAAATTATGACACAAACACGAACCTCAAAAAGATGCAACTAACTGCCAATTGAATATCAATTTCATTCAGTTATCGGGTTCTCTACACTAGAGAATGGCACTATAATATATAGCAATTATTTATATGAGAACGGCATACAAATTCTTACTACCAAGTGTTTTATACTTCTGTGTGTATCCGTTGCGGGACTCAACGAAAGGTAATCTACGTGGGCAGTTTTTCGATGCCTTTTTTTTATCTATTTACGGACGTTGATTTAGAAAACATAATTTAGAGCTATTCAAAGCTTTTTCAAACATCTAATCTATAAGATGATGCTGTTGTTGTAACAGCTCCGTCTGCACCAGTCCCAGATGTTTCCTGACAAACAAGAATAGTGTATGTTAAAGCATGCACACGGCTATACAGTTGAATTTCTTCTTCTCTCAGCTGATAGCACTTTGGACGCGCACAATATGTTTACAAGGCATGCGTGCTCTCTACTATGGTTATCTAATTGAGTTTCAGCATTGTAAGATAAGATTTATCTTTAACAATCTATAGGAGCAGTTCAGGCTTATCATGGCAGGCAAGCAGCGGCATACTTTGCATCCAAATCGGAAACTGACTAACCGAGAATATCTCATTATCATCTATATGCTGGTATCGTTGGAAAAACTAATAGGATTGGGCTTACGCCCAACGCGCGACGCGATTGAATGGGACGTGCCGTTCAGGAAGGGCTTAGTAGCACTTGGTCTGATGATAACGATGCCACCCCGAATAGATAGATTATCTTTTGAGTCGCTAAACAATGCACTCTTACTCCTCGGACTTGGATACATTTTTCGCATGATTAAAACTCCGTAAACAACTAACAAAGTTCCTAGTTTCATCTGGATAAAAATGAGCGTCTGACGTGGACACTATGCTGTAATAAGCCAAATAATGAATAACGACCAAAGGGTTTAGATGCCCAAAGCTACTCGACTAATTATTATCTATTTAGTTATTGTGGAATGAATCTCTGTGCAGCATTCACAAAGGCAAAATATTAAAATAAGATCTAATGTCTTATTACAGAACATCTTTGGATTCTACTGTAATACTATTATTCAAAGCCCATTTTTTTAAATCAATATTTTGGCAACTCATTTTAAGCAATTTAAGCAAAATTTTGGCAACTGATTTTTCGCAATTTAAGCAAAATTTTGGCAAATAATTTTTTAGACATTTAAGCAAAATTTTGGCAAATAATTTTTAGCAATTTACGCAACATTTTGGCAACTAATTTTTTAGCAATTTCAACAACATTTTGGTTGCTTACAGTTTAGCTACTTGTGCAATAGAAAACAAGTTAAATTCTCCATATTGACTTAGCGCTCTGGTATCCATATTTGTTAGGGCTGCAGCCAACATCGTTGTCCGTAATCGGTTGTTAAAGTTCATAAAATCACTTTTGTTTATGTCTGAAAGGCTCCGATTTTTCAGATAATGATTAAAGGACGAATTGAGGTTTCCTCGCAGCTGCGGTGGCTTCTAAAACCTTTTCGACGATTTTTGTTCGTGATACTTAGACACACCGAAGACATTCTTTGATAGACTTTTCAACCTGTGTACACGGACATAAAGCACGGACCCAGCTGCGTAATTCGGACTAAAGCTGTTACCCGCAGTGAGAGAATTGCATGTATGTATCGGTGGCACAACATGGATACACTCGAGCTCATAACACAAAACGCATTCTATTTATTGTTATTTCTCTTCTGGAGGAGGAAATATTACTGGTAATGCACTGGATTGGAAAGAACTATGAAGTTCAGAACAGTATGCGTTTCGACCTCTATATCTGGATCTTGTTCCTGCCGAGATCCCTATCACCCGCTACAAATACCTCGCCGCTTTTAAACTTCTCAGCCGGCCCGCGCGTTAATCATGTAATAGTTATAATACTTCTACGGACTGGTTGGAGCAAGCAGTGGCGGATGCCTCAATAGGCCACGGTTGCCCCTGTCACAACAGACGCGCCTTTTCCCACACGGAGGTATACCATTCTTGTATTAGGCCAGTGTGGCCTCAAAGCAGCATCGTCTCCACAGTCTTTAGTCTTTCCAGCCGTAGTTGTTTTTCCACCAGCAGTTTTTCTAGGCATCATTTCTCCTTGAGCAATTTCTTTGCTCCTTTTCGTGCATTCCTATCCGTTCTCCATTGTTCCTTTTTCTTGAATATATAACATATTCGGCAAATCTCCGGATGTCTGCATCCATGACCCACTTTGGTCTGTGGGTCGGACACCTCGATCCCAACTTGTTCGAGTCCCGTACACCTCACCAGCGTAAGCTTAACGTCGTTGTTTAGCCTCGCCTCACAGTGAATACAAGAGGCCAAAAGGGATTCCTCAAACCCATGTAAATAAGATTGGAAGTCTCCGTGACTAGCTGGAAACTGTGTTAGAAAGTGCGTCAGCTCTCCTTCGTCCGGGCCTTCCGATCGACTTCGGAATATCAGGGATGTCCCGCACAGCAGCTCTCGATTCCTCTCGCAGAATCGACTTCCACTCCGCTTGCCAGCGGACGGCCATGGTTGTCTCCCGGCCGACTTCGTCTTCTTTCTCGTATGGTATCAGATCTCTTTTTCCACAACTTCCGTCGATCGGTGGCCTTAAGGTCTCGTACGATCGAGCCCACCAGGTCTACTACCGCCTGGGTAACCCTTGGCGCTACGAGCTTGTATCTTTATCTTGTTTATGTTCACTTTCTAGTCGAATTATTATAACACACTAATACATGTGATATTCTGTAGATGTATCATCCAATTGTTCTCATTTGTAACAGTGGCCTTGAAGTATCTTGCGTTAGACGGATTTATGAGATATAATAAAACCGTACATATTTCTTTATGAATATCATTCGTTGTGTTGACCGGCCGGCTTGTGAACGGCTTGGTACAGATTGAAGAGTCATAATTTGGTTTGAACAATCGCAAAATAAAATACGAGTTTTAGGCGGGATTTGCTATATGGCAGTTTCAGTTTTATGAATATAATGGAAGCATAAATAATTTTTCCTATTACAAACAGATCAATATGTAAATTCGAATATTCAATTTGACCGTGGCCCTTCCTGGTCGTCAACACAATATGTTTTCTTATTTATTTTGCTTCATGGACAATTTTGTTGACTTCTAGTGTTCCACGACTCTTTATCTAAATATCATATTACAATAAGTATCTACTCTGCTATAACCGTATCATTGGGGAATCTAGTATAACACGTATGGTTATCTACAGGTTATATATATATATATATATATAAGTTTTTTATATACACTCACCCGTTCGCTGGGTTGAGATACGCTTTAGACTTTCCCGCAACGAATGCAACGCAACCTGTGTTTTCTTATTTCCTTTCACATACACATCACTTCAATTAGTGTTGAACGCTCGAAAAATGCCAGTGTTCATCGAGTATCATAGCAGACACGTGGAGAAGTGAGCCACAACATTCTGTTTGCAATTTGGTAACCAACAGTTTGTTGTTTCAACCAAGGCAGATGGAGGGTTAATCCTTTCTAAGCATTCTACTTGCAAAAAATACATTTTAAGGTTCTTCGTGAACAGAATGAGTAAAAAGTTCAGTTCGATAAACATAGAATAGACGCGTTTAAACCTTTCTGTTTGCGCTGATCCAATAAAGATTATCGCGGTAACTAGCAAGTGCACATTAATGAAGCAATGTCGAAAGCAGTTCCGTGGACATTCGATGTCGGCTGTGAGTCAGCCCGAAAAATGTAGTGTGCATTAATGGTAACATTCTGATTTCTTGTAAATACTACTGACAGCGAAAAAAGTAATATCTAAAGTTTCTACAACTCCCCAATGTTAAATCATATATGACTGATCCGATTATTTAAATGAAAACATTCACCTTTCTTTCACTAAGCACTGCCTGTCTGTGTGATAAAAGACCATATCACATAATCCCATTGGTCGTTTTGATTCACCTCTCTCTCTCTCTCTCTCTTGCTCGCGCGCATTATTTTTGGCTTCTCCTTTCGTTATTCATCGGAAAGACTTACAGACGACTACGACAACGAGGCCAGACGTTCGAGGAGCGTGGGATTGCAAGAGCTACTACGATAGATAAGGGAGGGGAGATGAGGGGGTTTCTAATATCAAGTGCACAGCGGGCGGTTGTCTTTCCTGGGATAAACGTGACAAATGCTCTCGATTACCCCGAATCCCGACGGGCCTCCTCAGCAGTGGATTTAGCCGTCTATGGATGATTTAGCCATCCACAGTGTGCTCGCCAGATTCGGTCACGCAGCCCTGCCTGTTCATCGCATACCCCTGAACCCTCCGTGCCAGCTAACACCCCACCAATAGATCTGATTGTTACGGGGGTGCGGCCTGCACACAATGGGCCGTCACCAGTCCTCTCGTCCACCTCTATTCCAGCACTGATAATCCATCTAATATCCATATCGTACATCTAATCTGGATAGAACCAGGGCCTTGCAGTAAGTTTTTCCACTTCGATACCACCGTATTTGGAGATATGCTACATATCATAGACATGCGACAAATCCTTATAATAATATAAAGCAAACCCAGTAAAGAGATCAGTAGAAGAAATGCCTCCGAAGTTCTTGTTTTGGGAATATATATATTATATATGTATATATAGGTATGTCATAATATATATGTACATATAGTATGTATTTGAGTGTCTCAATTTCGACATAACTTTGTATGTATGTATATATATATATACTGTGTGTTTTTTTCTATCACCGATAGTTAAGTTACTAGTTTGTGCAACGCATCGAACAGTAAGGCGTGCTTCCTAAACTAATGAGGGGTTCGACAGCACAATAAATATCTCGAATTCGCTTATTTAACCGTATTTTTCAGTCGCTTTTTGGGTGTCTAGTAAAGCCTGTAAACTTTCTCCGCAACAGGCGATGATCGATAACATAATATTAGGTTGATCCAAAAACCGCACACAGATAAATTTTAATATCGGCTAAACTATCGGTAAGTTAAAATAAAGATTTTTTAGCATGGGAGGTATGCCAGAGTTCTGGCAGCCTCCGAACGATTATGAACCATTTATAACTTCGTTATTCAAGGCCTCTCGCAGTAGATCGATGTGTGCATACATTTTGCCACCTATAGCCCTCTTTAATCGATGGAAGCAACCATAGTAACACGGGCCTAAATCGGGAGAATAGGGGGGTGATGCCATCGCTCAACCTTGTTGGCCTTAAGCCAGGACGTAATTTCAGTGCTACGATGTGTCCTACCATTTTCATCGAGCAGCCACACTCAGTGCTCCCTATCGCCATGCCAATTATTCATGAGTCCCTTCAAGAACTCGGGTATCGAGGTGAGTCCATTTTTTCTTTTGGGCCAAAAACTCGTAGTAGCAAATTCCGTTGAAATCTATGGCAAGTGCTACCGTTACTTCAGGCTCGAATCTATTTGGTACTGCTACCACCATTGCCTGTTCACCTGATCGTAGCCACTGTTTCACTTGATCTTTGTCCGGTCCCCTATATAGGCTGACCCATATCTCGTCCACTGTAATGATATGCTCTAAGCGACTCTTGTGCTGCCTATATATCTTCAGATTGTCTCGCGAACACTTCCCCCGCATTTTCAGTTGGCTACGACCGAGTTAATGAGGGACAAATTTTGCTTTTTTTTCCGCATCCTCAGATTATTTTTAATAATTGACCAAGCTCTAGGTTGCTCAAAGGCTTTTTCGATTATCTCGATCCGTTCATCGAGATTCGAGTAGGGATGGGCGCCCTCGATGTTCATTAATGTGCATGAATGAAAAAAAAACCTTGCCTAAACTGCGCACACCAACGGTACACCTGTCATCGACTCAGCACATTATGGCCGTGCACACTAACCAACTCTCGATGGATTTCAGCTGGACATTTCTTCTGTTGCAACATAAACCTGACACTTCCCCTTTGAGAATACAAGTCTGAGGGACCTGATCCGCCGGTT
Source organism: Stratiolaelaps scimitus (assembly GCA_019614645.1). NCBI lineage: Eukaryota > Metazoa > Arthropoda > Arachnida > Mesostigmata > Laelapidae > Stratiolaelaps > Stratiolaelaps scimitus. Next base: position 1,040,675 of record JABWDB010000053.1, read on the forward strand.
GCCATTTCGACTTTCGCGCCGCCTGCTTGCTAATTGTTGTGTCTCACTACCCGCCAAATTGGAATTCAAACCAACCAAAAATAAACATTTGGCGCAAGACGATAGGAGTGTGGTTTTTTTGGGTCAACCTAATACATGATCCAAAAAACATGCATCGGTATTTTGTCAAAATATCTGATCGATTGCGTCGACAAATAGCCACGTGCGTCGACTATAATAAATTAATAGTCATCGATCACCGAGCTCAAACGCAACCAAACTATTTCTTTCAGTCAATTCGACTAAATTCAAGTGATGCTTTGGCCTGCACGAATGACTGTTTGTTCTACGCATCCGGGCTAATTTATTTTAGTTCAAATAGCTTGAATACATTTATTATAAGTCGACAAAGTGGTCAGTAGTCGGGAAAGAGTACATGTGCACTGATCATCATTTAGGCTTGGGTTTCTGTTATACTTGCTTCACTTGAATACGAAAACGCCTTGGCATTTCAAGCCAACCCTACAACATTAACTCACAACGGAAGAACGAGGAGCATATGAAGTACCGTTGACTTCATTACTCACCTGTGTAACTTCATTTCAAACTTTTTAATAGCACGAACTCTCGTGCGCTGCAATTCAAACTTTTGACGTTTACAGCCCTCCCCTCCATACTGGACAAGCCCTCGGCGGTCTGAAATGGACAATGTCTCCTGCCATACTGGCTACTTAAACCGTACTTGTTTTTAGTAAGGCTGTTTCATAATTATATAACAACAGTACACATTCATATATCAACATGCACGATCAAAACTAAATTTTATAGTGCGTCAATGTTGTTGCTCGCGATAATAGTCGTATTATTACCCCACTGTTACGCTTTTTTTGCCTTTAGTCTGCCCCTTCCATCAGTTACTATCATAATCTAACCCAGTATACAACAAGAACAATCAATGTATATTTTGTAAGGCATCTAGAAAAGAATCGTCCGGCCATACGGCTTGTGATGAAATTACAGATAATATTTTTGAGCTTACAGACGGAGTGTTATACGGCTATCCTGACAATTGTCATGTGTGTTAAGTCAGGCTCAGCACTATTTTAGAGAATACAATTGGAAATGTTTACCTTTCCTATTGACTCGAATGCTAACATTGTTTTGCCGTGGCTGTTCAAAAAGTAGCGCCAGAGAGAGAAGAGAGAGAGGGGAGGTCGCAAAGTGGTTTTGATGGTGTTTTTTTTCCTTTTTTTTTAAAGTGGTCTATGATTGGTCGACGTCTGGACTAGATCTGATTTGATATGAATTACTGTGTAGAGAGCCAACTTGAGAACGCCCGTTGGCATACGAGACATTGGATAAACAAACATCTCACACTCGTGTTTTTGACCGCGTGTGTTGAAGACCGATTCTGGCGTGAACAACAAATATAATATTAACGGTACTTCACTGTGGAAAGGAATCCAACTGGATTCCTTGATGACTTAGATAGTTAAAAATTACAGTGCATGTAATGACATACACTACATACACTCTAATTATTGGATATTTAAAGTTGCATAACTACATCAATAATTTAAAGGACTCCGGACGATTTTTGAGCTACATACAGGGAGATGTAAATAATTGCTATCGAATTGTGCTCAATGATGTTAAACTGCGTATGCTTGTTAACTGACGTGTTCGATGTTGAATTCTGTAAGTGTTAGTTGTCTTATTTGAGGTGTGTTACCTTGCATAAGCTGGGTGTGCAAATAAATGTATTTGAAATTTGAAAAGTTTGTCATTTCGCCTCGAATATTTTGGGTTTAAATTATGCTAACCGCTTTACCCGCATCACAGAAAGATGTCTTGAAAAACACCTTTGGGGTGCCGCCTATAGGAAATTGCGTTCCAACGTTTATTACTTCAATACAATGTACATCTTATATTGCAAATTAAATTGTTTTTATTGTTCTCTGCTGTTATGACCGCGTAGTCGAGTGGTCAAGAATAGTGCATAACCTTCGTTGTATGTTGAACTGACTGGGCAATCGGTAAGATTAGATGAGATACTTGTATCTTTTTTTCTGATATATATATGATACCTGGAATCTTTTGATATCTCAATCCTCCTGTAGATTATTTTAGTATCAAGTCCAGATTTATTTATTAATCATAATTACAACATTCCTTCCCTTCTTAATATTGAAGTTTCGCGATTCAGTTTTGAATATTGAAATTTGCTTGGACTAGTTTCGAAATGTAGTGGTGAAGGTGCCCGTTCAATAGGACAATATTTTTGGTTGTTGAGATAGTATAATGGGGAAAATCGACACTTTGGAAGGTTTACTGGTACAAAAGCATGACGGAATTGGGCGAATATGACGTCGCCTGGTCAAGTTTCCAACCTGTACTTCAGAGAGTACTTTGCCAATCCTGCTATTAATAGTTTCAGTCATCCAAGTTAATCCGTTCCACAGGTTCTTCGCTTTGGGCCATGGTTGTATTGGGATACGATGGGGATCTTTCGAAGCTTTTCAACAATTTTCACAGTTTTGTACGAAAAACTGATGTCGGAATCGATTCCGGGCCAGTAGACGTAGGATTGTGCGATCCTTTTCATGCCGGTGTAATGCCGAGATGACCTTTATGTAACTCGCTCAGGATCATACGTTATAGATCTCCTAGTATGATAATCCGATCTGTTGAGAGTAATACACCATTGTGCATGGTGTCTTCACTAATACGTTTTGTAATATACGATTTCGCCGCGGGTGACAGGTAAATTGTTTAGCACTTCGTTGACCATCGTAGTAATGTCTTCTTCGATATAGCCGATTACGTGTTCTCGGGTAAGTATTATTGTGTTGTTATCGTTCTTGCTAATGATAGATAGTAACCGAAAAGTTCTTTGAGAATAGAAACTGCTTCTTGAGAACGACGGCGTCTTGAGTTCGTGGGTTTCCGTTGGAAGCATGTGTGCTTTAAATTGTGTGCAGGATGGTGTGTCTAATTTTTGTACCACCTTACCTGACCTTATCGTTCTTGCAAAAATTATTGTACATCATGCTAGCAAACCCTCAAAAGTAATGCCGTTTGTGGATCATAAATAAAACTCTTTCCGTTTTACGAATCATAAATAAAACATTTTCCCATAAGAGTAGTAATTTGTTCAACATTCATTACGAATTGCGGTTACAACAGCTTGTTGTACTTATGGTCCGACTGTCACCTCGTTAAGAATAGTGTATAGGTTTCGTTGTACGTTGGATTGACTGGGCAATCGGTAAGATTATCTTTCTTGTTGGATATATATATATATATATATATATATATGATATCTGGAAGTTTCTGAAATGACCTGATATGCCATTGATTATAATTTCGATTTCTATGTATCCCGAAGAATCTGTATATGGGTATTATATATAGTAGTATCAATATTTATGATATAAGAAATCTCCTACACTCGAATACATAACACATTCTATTTTAAAAATACAAACAGTCAATTAATTCTGCATCGAAATACCAGTATCATCAGCTATTTATTTTTACTCTTTCAAGCTAATTGCTAAAAAAGAATCAGCTAATTCTTTTTATGGTTTCACTTTTAATCACGGATCTTTCGCGCTGGTGAATGGGGATATTCGTCTAAGATTTGCAAAAGCTGCGTGGCGATCCTCGGCTCTCGGTTTCGGGTGACGACGCAAGTCTATAATCTCGCACACAGTGCTTCCTGTACGAAGACTTTCGATGGCACCTATTTTCCAACCATACTCACAACGCGACATTTCTGGCGCGACCTTGGCTATGTTATAATTTTGTTGTCGATAGAACATACTTACCTTAGAGCAATCCATTTATCTACTGAACGTATTATTATACGTCGAAAGTTGCAGCTGAAATCGTTCCAGAGTTAGATGGTACAACCTATTACATACTCTTTTTTCTTCACCGTTTACCTTTGGAAGATATACATCTATCCACTCCAACCAGGACCATGTTTTTAGGTGATAGACACAGCCCAACGTTACACATCGCAACGATTGAACAAGTTTTAATTAACACCCTTCCCTGATAAAATAGACATGAATTGGTATTGTTATACAATAATGTATTATAGTAATAATCCATGTACCACAGATTACGACGTGTTTATTTGAACGTCCACTTCTTTTCCAAGCGGCATTGGTCATATCCTCAGTTTACATGTACTCTTCAAAGGCCTCCCTGTACATGTTAAAGTTATTTTAAGTTAATATACTTGACTTAAGCGTTGCCCAGTCGTAATGGATCTGACGCGGTGAGGCGCCCTCATTTATCCAGTCTTTTACAGACTGACCTCATACTCAGACTGACGAACTCCCTCAGCGTACGACGGTCTCCCTGCGAATCACTTTAGGTATAGAGTCGGCTCGGCCCCCAAATGTTGTAAATTTAACATATAATTGAATAAATCCATAATTAAGAATTATTAATAATGGTTTTTATTGAATGGGAATCTGCAATATTTTGGGTATGGCAAATGTCCCAATACTCGAGGGACCAATGCCCAGCATACAAACGTCCTTATACTCTGCAGTCACTCTCTGCCACAGCAGTACCACCATAACAGGTCGCTCGCCTGGTCACCCATTTAACCGGCTCCAGAGACAATCTCTAACGATTTCTATAGAGATGTAACACCTATATGGCAACCCGCAAGTGTGTCTATAGGAAAATCGAACTGCTACTTGTTTACACGTGTTTTCTAGGGATCCGGAGTAACAGAACACATGCTAACGCGGAAATAGCTCAACCATATTCTATATATATATTTTTTTTTGAAGAGCCTACTTTAATGCACAAATTTGCCTAAGTCCATTCGGACTTATGTCGCTGTCTGGAAAGGCACGGGTTGCCTGGCTTAGCCAAAAAAACACGGCTTGCATCCACAAAGTATTAGGGCCAAGAGGATAATTAATAACATCAATATTTCTTCTTTATAAAAAACAGGTCTAATTTCTTTAGCTTAGGAAGAATGGGCTTGAACTCCATCCATGGTAGCACTCATATTTAGATCGTAGCGTCTATATCAAAATAAAAAGAAAATAAAGAGATTCCCGAAAGAATACTGAGAGAACATTAAACTTTTCTTAAAATTCCACCAACGCTTCTCGCCTCTAACCAAAATTTAACACTTCATGGGAGAATTTCTTGTGGATGTTGTTTATTTTTATTTCAAAATACACACTACTATCTCAGCATGTAAGAGCAAAAATGGAAAGAAAACAATTAAGGGAATGTTCCCTTCAAGACAATTAAAATTTAATTAGCCTCCCGTAGGACTGTGTTTCATTCGTATCACCCTGTACGTTAAATAAATCCGAATCTCAACCTCTAATTACTTTAAAACACTTGTTTGGAGGGGGGGGGGCGTTTACAGTTCATTGTGAATAAGAATAGTCAACCGATCAAAACCGAGGCCTGAAATGAAGCATAAACATCTAAAATTATCGTCATTTTTTTGCGCTGGAGAACGGACATGTTTTAATGCTTATTTTGGAGAACATTTTATGTAATTTCCAGTGGAGCTTTCCCACAGTATTAAAACAAAATCTTAAAGTGTCCCAAATATTCCATTATTATAGATCCTGGTAAAAAATCTTATACTGTGTCTCTTCGAGTTTTTATAAGGTGGATACTCCGCCTCGAGGTCAAAAACACGAGTATTTCTAAAAGTCCTGTCCATAATAATAACGAAGTTAGTTCAATACGGCCGAACAAGCCAAGAACAGAAAACACGCCTGATTAATGGAGTACTACTTTAGATCTGTAGCCTTTGAAACACCGGGAGGACGATGAATACAATCATTAAAGTTTCCACAGATATTAGGAGAAAGGTTATCGTCCTCTACAGGAGAATTACGTGCAACCGAATTTTTAATGTAAAGATTTTTCTTAGATATCCAAACGGGCAACGCAATTTCTATCTTGGACACGCTCATGGATAGGGGAACCGAGGCGTCCTTGTTTTAAACATTATATTAAGGATATATAGAGGAGGGTGTTGCTAGATGTATTTCACGTTCAGCGGGGGATGCAATAGTCGTCTACTTTTATCATTGAATAATTAGTGAAATGATAGTATGCAGAATACGTACTACAGAGTTGGTCTCAAATAGCATTTCAATGGATTCACATTATATCTGTCGTTTTTCACAGTTCGTAATCAGAGCTTTTGTTGCTGATGCTATTGCCTTACGAAAGCGTCGCATCAATCATTGCGTAGAAAAGCAGTAATCGTTTCGGACGACATTCTAACTGATAGAACTAACTGTTCTATCATTATTAGATATTTTTAAAAAATCTATAAATAATAAGGGTTTTTATTGACTACCCATTCGATCGTTATTAGATATTATTAAGGAATATAATATATACTAAATATATAATTAGGGTTTGTGTTATCTGCCCCCCCCCCCTACTACGTATTTTTAAATTTGTTCTTAAAACAACAAATTAACCCGTTGGGCTTAATTCACATAGCTCAATTTGTCTACACATATGCGTTGCTCGTTAGCATCTTTTTGGCAAAAGCCAGACATTTTACTCGCATTCTTCACATGTGGCCGTAAATCATAATTACGTCCGTTCAAACACATAGGATACTCGACCCATTTACTTGACTTCTCTCGGCTCATAGATGCGGTGTGCATCCGCTTGGCTGCTGCTGCTTGTGCTGCATATGCGTACACTCACACAGTGAATGCATTGTATTGCATTATGCTTAGCTGGGCAAGAATGATGCGTAACGGAAGAGGAGATGATTATTCACGGTTTGCATAGAGCAATGGAGAACAGCTTCCAGGATGATGGAGAAAGAGCAGATGCCGCATTTGTAGTAGCCCTGCAAACACTGGACGTAAATATATAAATAACTATTATCTGGCAGCAACACCACACACACACACAGGCACAGGCATTTGGGCATGACCGGCATACTGAGCGAGGTGTACATAGACGAGCAGCTGATCTGAGTCAGTACAGAATCACATCAAGTTCTCTGTGTTCGTACGTGTTTGTATTTTATGTTGGTCTATTTTTACCCCACAACCTTGCGCTATGTATGGAAGCACTGATGAAATGAAATTTGTATTACATAGTGATCCAGGTCGTTGGCGTTCCATTGCTTCATTCGACGTCAAATGCATAACTGAGCAATTATGGTTGAGTTATTGCCATGGCACACAGACAGTTTTAACATTCAACCAACTACACGAACATGGGACAAATAATATAAGAATGAATCATGAAAGCTCCCAAATGATTCTACAGTTCGGTAGAATGAACTATTCTGTCAGATATATCCCAATGGATATATCCCAATTATCACAAAGAGGTTTAGATTAAGGATCTCTTTTAGCATTCTATTCTAGCTTGGTTTTGATACATGTAAAATACTTACTTCTTTCAAACTGTGATTGCATAAACTATTAGGTTGTCAGCAATGTTTTGTCAACTATCCTACCTCTTATCGACGATGCGCCCGCAGTGCGCAACAAGACAAGTTGAAAGATTGGTTTGTTTGAGCACAATGGAAACCACGTTGAGTTGTTTCGAACAGTCAGTCTGGTTCCTAAAGCGCTGCCGTTAGCCTCATAAACGGCATCGAACTGAGTAATGAAAAAATCGCCATAGTTTGTTGTACGAGGTCCGAAAAGCCGAAGAATACCACTATTGTGGAAACGTTTCAAAAAGTCATCCAAGTATACGGTGAGGATGCTTCGACCAAATAGACATCCGAAAGCTGATTATACAATAATCATCACTGATATTTTGAAGCTGAATTACGCACCCAAGTGTGAAAATACCTTCCTTAGTCGATGACGACATCTTCTTTCACACGGTTCACGAAACGCCTACGATTACGATTCGAGAACTCATGGGAGATCTTGAAGTTGGCATAGCAACCGTTCATTCAGGGTTGGACAGGCTTCAAATAAAAAGTAAGCTCTGTTGGCTATAATTAGTTCAAGTGCTCAAAACGGATTAAAACTGGTCAGAACAGAACTCGTCAACAAGAAGGGAGTGGCGATTTACTAAGCCAGCACTTGTCTTTATACGAGTTCGACCAGCTCAAAAAAATTGTGACTTAGGCTCTAAACTCGTTGAGCAGCTTCCGTATTTCTTTGACACTTCACCTTTTAACTTGCAATTGTCCAGATTGATGACGAACTATTTCGGTAGAAAAAACTCAACTCTTCGAGTGCGGTCGAAAACGAGGAAATTCTGTTTCTCCCCCCCCCCCCCGCTAGAAGGAGGAATTCTATCAATCTGGCGTAATTAGTAGTCTATTAGATCTTTGAACCCCGAAGAGACACCCCTAGGGTGTACATACGGGGTTGATTCCCACCGTCGCACATTTTGATATAAAAAAGTGATTGTCTGTCTTATCAAGCAATGCCGAGAGCAGTCTCGTGGACGTTAAATAATGGCTGTGAGTCAGGCCGGAAAATGGGTGTAGATCTTTGGAACAAGATGCCGTCGCAAGCGATGGAAACTACTTCGATAATTAAGGTAAGCGAAATAATTCTCCTGCGCACGGACATAAAAAAAATGGGAAGAACTTTCCAGGCAATCTAATACCAGAAATAAGATCGTTCGCTATTTATGTATAAATCACTGTTTTTGCTACATCTTAGAAAAATGTAGACCGTATTAGTATTATTTGATAATATAAGGTATCAAGCATATGTAACTCATGGAAGAAAACGTCGACCCATTTATACATATATCCATCACAGTATCTTTGACACGAAGAGCTCTTCCTGTTGTGTCTTAAATTTAAGTAGACCTCCGGTAGCATGTACAATTGTTTGGAACATTGGCATCCCTAACTATTTATCCAGCTGGCTGATCCAGTCAAGGCCTTGTCATGGCTTGAAATTCTGTAATATTTAAAGCGACCTTTTGGCCAACCTGCTCGCGTCGGTGTTACAAATTTGGTATATTTATCTACAGAGAACCCGGCCTCATAAAAGTTTTGATTAAAGCTAAAGTGCATGTCTTACTTTTCGTGCTTCTGAAACGTATAGAGTCGCTCGGTCGATTGTGAAAAGGTTTGCCGCAAATTACACAATTGATTAGTCGATTAGTGTAACAAAGTATCGGGGTCGTGAAGATAATATAGAAGATAATCTATTATAATCTTCATAATATGTACACATATATATATATATATATATATATATATATATATATATATATATAGATAGATAGATAGATGATAGTTGATTTAATGTGAGCACTGGATAAACACCTGAGCACCCCGAGTTTATCTAGTGGAATAAAACATTACCTACCTCTCTCGATAGTTCTGACTATAACTTAGTGTTAACTTATGTTGTATGATTAATATCTTGTCTTGTCGATGTAACTGGGAAACGGATTTCTGCACCATCTTCAAATGAGCCAGCTTGTCTCCAATGTTTACTGAATTGCGGTCATCGACTTAGAATGGCATTCACATGCACTGAACTCTGATGCTCAATTGTTTTGCCACACCCTGTACAAAGACTGGAGCTGGAACAACTGATAAATGTATTAAATGCAATATTTGCATATCTGTACTACGTGCACTTACATTTCATATTTTGCCTAAATCTTTTATTCAGTGTATCCGCAATATAACCAGTTAGTTTATTCGTTGATCGATTAATGCAAACAATTGCTTTCGTCCCTAGGAGAAAATGTAATGCTCAGGTCCAGGTACCATCAGATTTTCGAGACGCAGAACATCACACAATCAGTCAGTCAGTCCAGTCACAAAGCGAAAAATTAGCCTGAAACGAAACGAGTTAGGTTTCTCATTCGGTAGTTGTCTGACGAAAACGGCACATGGTTTGCATAGCACAGCCCACATTTTTTTTACACTAAGTATTGGTCTTCAAGATAATTTTGCTAGTTTTTGACGCAGTGAACTGGTTGTAGAATTATCCAACAATAGCTGTTCGGGAAAATATTCCCGGAGTAATATTTTTCAACCCATTCGATAGTGCAACATTCCTGGAATCACACTATTATAGTATAATACACACATACACACACACATATATATATATATATATATATATATATTGATCGGTTCTATAAATATTCGAGAATTTCGATTTTGACAGACCGAAGATGTAACCGCATGAATCTGAAGAGCATTGTAGGCGTTTTCGGTATCGATCAACGTAATACATCCACCACATCCATCGATTGATAAAGGATGTTCGTACTTCTTCCCCTTCTCATCGTTATGATATACAAATATATGCGTTCCGTTAGCACAACAGATGAGACCAATGTTTCACGAGAAGCCAGAGCGGTTGCTGTGCCATTCATTTGATCAAAGCCAGAACCCGGATATGGTGCTCGGAATCGCCACGGTTCCCTTCAGTTCTATGCAGGATTCCGCCCTTGACATCCGACATAGCAAAAGCTATAACAACCGCAACCAGCACAGAGTAGGCCTTTATTTATCGCTTCTAGTGCAACCTAACATATATTCAACAGATCCTACATCGATATTTACACTAAAAATGACATATGCGTCGCGAGCGTAATTGCAAAGCAATGATTGATAGCCCCCTATCAACTGAACCTTATGCATGTTAATATATTATTACCCTATCCTTGCCGCATATGGAGAATCATATAACTCACAGGCCACCTTGGACATGTCATGTTGTGGATATGCTATTTGATTGCGGCTATGTGGCCAATCTGAAGACGTAATGTCATAGCGTTAATTAAATTTCTGCATTCTCAACGATATCTTCATCTTCATATTTTTGCACACACAGCCCCCAAGTCTATTTATCGCTGTGTGAGGTCTTCGTAGCAGCTATTGAGTTTAAGTTCCATTTTAGTTGCAGGTCGAGAATTTGAGAAGCACACATATAATCGCTTTATAAACAAGATGCAATAATCAGCCTTTCTACTTATCAGTAATTCATTACAAACTCCCTTTGTTTGAGAGCACAACTATACACTAATACGTAGTCTGAACAAGCTGAACTATGAAAAGTGAATGCCATGCAACTTTAGTCAATCGTACGATGTCGTGCTTCCAATACCTTAAGAATTAACTCGAGAAGGGAATCATTAACTGCATTTACATTTGGTGAAACGATTTTAGAAGAAATATGATATTCTTTAGATGAGTCGATTGATCATCCACATCCCCTGTTCATATAAATAAGAGTTAGCGACGTTCCTTCACACTTTATATAAACAGGGGACTACCATTAGGTAAATTCAACATTGCATGCACTTCAATGAAAATATCTGCACTGACCAACATCAGCTGCAATGGAACCAACTATCATCACACCATTATAATATTAGCTTCCAGATACAAGGGGAGAGAGAGAGAGAGAGAGAGAGAGAGACCGAAGTGTTTACGAATAATGGCCATAAGGGAATCTACAAAATCCACTCCCCCGGGAGAGGATTCCTTTGCACAGACGCTAATATACTCAGAGCGGCGGACGTTCGAATGTCTCTCTATCTTCCTCTCACCGCTCTCTTGTGTTTTTCCTCTTCAGGCCCATTTCAGTTCCGTGGGGTCCGGCTCTTCGCTTCTCTTTGCCTGCACCGTAGTGTATGAGCGGCAACATTACGAGGAAGAGACGGAGAACGAACGAGCGGACGGACGTACGGACGGAGGAACAAGGTTACCCCAGGGACGAACAACCTATGCAGAGAGCTGAAAGAGTGGAATAGAGGCATTATCAGGAACAGCAACGGCCGTCGTGGCAGTTGTCGCCCAACTCCGACTGCGTTTCTTCCTGCGAAAACTTGGCAAGTTTTTAAAAATGACTGGCCTGAAGATATATACGTACCGTATGTTTCGTTACACTTTGTTCGAGACCACGGAGTAATTCTTTGTACTTGTTGTATGTTGCATGCGCCACGCGTTTTGCATCCAATGTCTAGACCTCAAGCATCGTGAGCCTCTTCGGTGGAACGTCTCTAGCGTTTCCCAGTTGACGACACTCTGGCCGCTGTCGCCGCCTTTATATCGGGCATGAGTGAGTGAGTGGGATAAGAAAACTAAAAAACGTGACTTTTGTCGAATCGGCACAAGTTGCAATTGTGCTGCTCTCTTAGCTGATAAGCTTGGGGGGGAGGAGGAAGTGGAAATGTCCTCTAGGATGGAGAAGCTGTATCGCGGCGGGCGCGGGTTTTCTACGTTCTACACTCGTCAGCTATACTCTTCCTTCCTTTCCTACAACAACGACAACAACATCAACACCAGCAGCAGCAACAACAACAACAGTGTAGTAGAATATAGAAGGGGAAGAAGTAGCAAGAAGATCGAGGAGAAGAGAAGAGGCGGTGGTTACTGTAACGACGCCGTTGCCTCTGGACGCACGCGCGGGTCTGTCCCGTCTTGGACTGGGCGGTCGGTTGGTCGGCAGTCGCGACTCGAGCCTCGCTCCGCTTTCGTCTTCACAGCTCGGGCCAAGACACAACTCGACTCGACTCAAGTCGTCTCACTCCTCTGTCCTGCCTGTGTCGAGTGAGTTCTTCGCTGTGTTCTCTGCTCAGCGAGAAGCCAGTGAAGATCCGTTGCTTGGCCGGCTCATCCGGCCTAGACGACCGCTTGCAGGCTTCTTGCCCCGGTGGCATCGCTAGACGCTGTGTTACACATACTATACTGGATGTCTTCGAGTCGACGCTGGCGTTCGCACTGTAGATAGTCAGTCAGTCGGTCGTTGTGGGCCTCCCTCGGGGCCGCTTTTCGAGATGGGACGAGTACGCGCCCGAGTGGCGGTGGTTGTTGGTTGGTTGGCAACTTATTCAGCAAGATGGCCGGCCAGAAGCAGACTTCCTCTCCCGCCGCCGAACTCCCGACTTTCGTCCGCTGCCACCTCAGAACAACAATATTGCCGTAACGCAGAGGAGAGAAACTCTGCCGCTGCCACCCCTCCTGCTTGTGTCGTCTTCTTCGTCGCCTCTTCGTGCCGTTTGCTCCTTCTGTAGGACTCGGCCTCGCCGGGAAAAAGCAGTGTCCTTCAACGAGGGAAAAATAACGAAACGGGAAATTTACGGGGTGGGGACACAGCCCGACAGAGCGAAGCCAAATAAGAGGAAGAACATATTCGACACCGATTTTATGCGTTTTCTACTCACCGTCGTACATTCGTTTCCGTTCGTTCTTTTGATATCTCCCTCCGTCCCTTTAGAGTTAAAGTCAGCGGATTGTGCGACCATTTCAGTACGAAGGTGTCTTGCTGTGTGTGTGTGTGTGCGCGTTACCATTCGAACATCGGCAGAGCTCATATTTTTCATTGATCAATCTTGTTTTAAATATGCCATTTTTATTACTCATGTTCGTGTCGTCTCGGCGTAGACAATGCGTACGTTTTAAAGTACAAAGATATTCAGAGAAGGAAAATAAGTGGCATTGAATCAACGAACACCTTCGCATACCTGATTAGATATCTCTGATGCACTAATACGTAGTTAAATTGACCGAGTGACGTCAAGCAGTCATTCTCTGATTTAATCAGTTTTGGCCCAATCGATCTCGAGTTCGTAGACAAGGCCCTTAGTCAACATCAGCCGCTTGCCTTAACACAGTGGCTTGTCACTCACGCAGCAACAACAACAACAACAACTACAGCATTCACCCTGCCGAGCTTTGTCAAACTGCGGTAACAACAACAACAACAACAATCGCCGTGGTAGCAGCAGCGGTGGTGGTGGTGGCTGCTGTCAAGAACGTGGTAAAATACAGTCGACACAGCGATGCAAGCGAGTTAGGAGTCTGCTTGGCATGTGTCATCCTTCTTTGCTTCACTCCACTCAGGAGCCAGCTACCAGTAGTGTCTGTGTTCCACGTTTGGCGGTGGGGCGTCACCACCACCACCACTACTACTTACGTACGGACTTCGTTCTAGCCTGTCCTAAGTAGTCGCTTCCAATATCCGCCCTTGTAGTGAGAAGTGTTTGTTCAGTCGTGGTTTTAGACGGTTGCAGGAAATAACTTCGCACACGATCCACTTTCAGACAAGTCAGACAACTACACATCAGAGTATAATAGATTGCACACGTGTGATAGAATATTGGATAATTATACTAGCGATAAATAGATAGATAGACGGCCCGTGAATTTTGTAATTTACATAGTTTACCTTAGTTAACAACCGCCGCAGCAAGTGCACCGTAAGCATGACAGAGTTAAGCGTTGATTGTTATTTTCTCTTGTATGTCTGTTTGACCCAGCGTTAAGAGGCAACAGACTTCTTATTCACTACTCCATTTGCTATTGAATGACAACAACTTGCTTCTTATGACTTCAATTACAGGGGGATAATATATGACCTCGATGTTTGGGGAGTGCCGGCTATAGAACGTATATCTTTGTTTCTCTAACCATCTTATGACGGTTAGTCGATGTAGCAGCAACAAAACGAATTCAAATTATTTTCACGTGAGACGACCGACATTGAAATTGAACCAGCATTGTTTCACACTTGCTGAACCCTCAACTATGCTTTAGCCACCCAGACGACGTCGCCGTAATTCCGAACCATGGCCCAGGTACAGACACCTCCAGGGTCAGAAATCATTTAGAAAGGAGTTCATAGTAGGCTAAAAAGGTGTAACTAGCTTAATTTGCTTAAAATTCGTTTCCGTGAACATCCGACTTTTCATGGCCGGGAACGTCGTCATTAAGCGACCCATATGAGAACTCTCAAAGGAGCGGTCTACCGTTCTTCTCACTAATAGGCGTTAGTTCGGAAGGTTTCAACCATAGGGCTATTTGGATTACGGAGCGGAAGATTAAGCAAGAAAAGTTTCGCGAGATAACTACTCCCCTTCTGATTGTTTATGATCTGCTTTTGTGACTGACTCGTAAAGACGGCTCGTGGCATCCATTCATACGGAAGCCAAAGCTATACTAACTATTTCCGTCCGAAATTGCAATGATGCTCATTTGTGTAGAAGTGACTACCTGCTCGGTCTAGCTTTGACTTCTCTAGTTTAAAGACTTTCCATCTCAGATCGATTTGACCTCTCAGGGAAACGACGTAAAGGGTATCTGTCAGTTATATGAAGTGGGCCTTGCTTTCCTAAACTACAAATGAACGAAGGCACCTAACCTGGCTAGAAGCCCTCGATGGATCTGATACACTTTGATATGAGGGAGACTCCTCTTAACTATTAGGCTGTCCCCTTCAAACTTTCGCCTCTTTAAATGCCGATAACTTTTGAACTAAATGGGTTAGAATAAAGATATTTTGGTATGAGTTAGAGGCGTATAAGTCTTCAAATTAGACGTCGAACACTCCACACGCATTTTCGTCTGCTCAGCACTCAGTATATGGGGAACCCATTTTGCATTGATTTTCTTCATCTTCAGTACATTGGTGACAATTTTATGACATGTCACCCTAGGAATCCCAGTTTCAGCCGACAAAGACCTCATGGACCAAGCTCTAGTTTGCTCAAAAGCTGCCTTGATTCTGTCAATCCGTTCGTCCCTCGTTGCACCTGATTTGTGGTACCCGCCTCGGTGGTCATCGGTGTCCATATCTCCACTGTTAAATCGCTTGCACCAACTTTGCACCGTTCGCAGGCATAAGGCAGACCTGCCGTATGCGTTCACTAATTGTCGATGGATTTCAGCTGGAGGGTGTTTTTGGAGAAACAAAAACTTGATGTTTTCCCGTTGATTTTTGGGGGAATTTGAACTTTCTGCTGCAGTGTCTATCTTTCTGATCGTATCGAAAGGAAGCCACGTTCCTGCCGCGTGCCCACTCCAAAAATCAACGCATTGTGTAGCGTAGTTCGGGCTGTGCGCCATCCGAAATCCCAGAGAGCTGGAATTTCCCAGAGAGCTGGAATCGGTGTCAATAAAGCTGGAGAGTACCTCTAACTCATACCAAAATATCTTTATTCTAACTCATTTAGTTCAAAAGTTATTGGCATTTAAAGAGGCGAAAGTTTGAAGGGGACTGCCTAATATTATATAATCGAAGGTTCTCAACAGGGTTTTGCTTTAAATTAGTTATCACGTAGCTCATACGATATAGCATATTTGCATTGCGTTAAATTTTTCGCAGCGCGTTTTTCTTAATTCCTTTTTGTAATTTTACACTACAAAATCTATCTGCACAAAATGATTGATGAGAACAAGCGGGAATGATTTAAATTAAGTACACTACTATTGAGGCTTTATGAGTTTTCCACCTTATACAATATATACAAGTTCTGATTTTTGATAACTTCAGTAGTTGGCTCAACAATTACGAGTATGGCGATATATTCCTTCCCGGTTCCACAGACGAACTGCGAAATATAATAATGATGGCGGTGTCGTTGCGCAGGGGCGAGTGTCGAGTGCAGTGAGTGGCGTTCTACCGCGAACGAAACAACACGTGTCCCATGAACAGACTACCGCTAACAGCAAACAATTCATTTTTATAAGAAATTTACGCCTGGTGCCTGGAAAATGTCAGCGAATGCGACCAGTGTCGATAATCGGCGAACTCAAAACAGCCATCTCAGCGGAACACCTTAAATAATATGAGAAGAGTGATCTGTGCAAGCATATATATATATATATAAGGATAATATCAATAATACAATGTTAGTGGAAATACATCCTTTCTGCAGAATGGCATATGTCAATAAGTTATGTGATCTTTCTACCCAACAATAATAATACCTTCAGAATATTTTGTGACATTTGCTCGTTCTATTATATTTAGTATTGCCCCCCTGGGGGGCGCTGGTATTCAATTCACCACTCATTTGGGTACTCGATTTCTATATCAAAATTGCCTTACCCATCAGCTGTGAATGTCTACCCAGTTCAATATGACTAACTGCCCTGTTTTTGGGCCACCGCCGAGTTTGGGGTCAGATGCACCCGTCTTCGTCTCTAACAATGAATAAACCAAACAGGGTTGTGTCTCCCGTCGAGGAGAAGAGACGTACGCCACAGTGTCTTGCTTGCCGTAGGTAATCGGCCACTAGCCTACTCGGCTCTATACGATCGCCCCCGGAGGAATGAGTCTAGGTTACTTAGACGTTTACAAGCGTCCCACAACCGCCTAGCGTGTACCCCACTCCACCATATCGGACGTCGACAGGGATTACCGACTAGGTTCGCCTGGCTTTCTCCACAGCATATGTTAATGGTAGGAACTTCAGGCACGGCCTATTCTATAGTAATGCGCAGCCGCTGAATTCTATCGTAGAGACTATAGTACTCGAGAGGCTATAATACTCTGTGACTTGTGCGTATATGGTGAGATAACCGGCTTATAGAAGGGATTAACATTTCTTTGTTATCTTATTGTTGCTGTTGCGTTGGGTAGAGCACTATATGGAACAACGGGCGCAGTTTTTATTTTACTCCAACGACGAGAAATGTTATTTTGGCTCACAGAGTTACTTATGTCGAGGAATTTAAATCACAAATAGAAGCAACCCATAATTATAGCCATTCATACTTCCCTAACGTTGTCCGACATATTTCCTATATTTGTGCTGAACCCAACCGACCGGTGCCCGAGGCAGTTTTCCATCCCTAGAACAAGAGAAGTTTTCGTTTGCGTCGTTTAGACGATATTTTAGATAAAATACTTCAGACGTAACTTTCAAAGATAGGGGAAATCTGAGACCAAGCGCTATGCATCGAATGTCCTGAAAAACATTTATATCTCAAGGACACGAACTCGCTTTTTGTCTTATGGAGCAAATATGCTAGTCATGGAATCCTGATCTAGAATTCTGATATATATATATATATGGCATAAGCATTCATTGCTGATTTAATAGTATTTAGACTGTGGGAATAATTCGTCAATAAGGAATCTGATTTTTTTTTTTTAATTTAATGAAGCTTCTCTCGTTTTTTTTATTTTTCTCACTTTTGGACTGAGCCCTTGAATTGTTCGATTTCAAGAAAGGCAGCATGGCGAATTTGTTGAGAATGGTTCCTTTCTTTCAACACTGAAACCAGATTGCTCCTGAAGCATGAAAGCTTGAAGCACGAAGTACTGAAGTGTTCGCTTATGCTACACGTTTCTCTACGATGACCGGATCCAATACTGTAGTTGGTCAAAAAGACAAAAATATAAAGTTTCTCGAAAAGAGAAACCAAAGACGACATTTGGTGCCTACGCTACAATTTTGTCGAACAGTGTCGAAAATGAATAGTCTCGAGTGGAGCTAATACACCATGGCTGGAATGATCAAAACAATTAAGCCGGGTTCTGGTAGAGGTTACGAGTTGGACAGCAGAAGCTACTTCAACTTCAGCTTGAGTGAAGACACACTTTCCAACTGTCATTCTTCTTTGTCCAATACAACTCATCTTTAGCTTATTTCCTATTTGCGTGAATAGTTAGCATGGGAGACTCTTAACAATAATTGTACTTCTGAGTCAATTAGTGGTACGCCCTTTTGGCGCATCCCCTTGTTTTGGCCGACCTCGAGTGTTCTACATTGTGGGACTGGAAAGTCACTGTTTCGCTTTGTTGCCTTAGATCCTCTGACTTTGTCACCCAGATGTTGCCCTTTGTCTATGGGCGTTTTCTCGTCTACGGTCAGCAGCCCTCCATGGTATCAACTCATCTCATCACTTGGACCAAAAGACAATGGACCATGCTCTTGTTGTTGCTGTGGCCAAATGTTCCTTGTGACGATGCCTCATTCGCCTCCCCCCTCCCCCACCCATAGTGGGGTAGTCGCGCTTCCTGAAGGGTTAGAAGGAATCAACAGCTGGGTTCCTTTCTCAAGGCGTTCCCTGTCCGCATGAGGCTGCGTGCTTATGACGTCCCACTCGCTGAGTAATGCTGGTCGACAGTGTTTTGAAGATGGCCAAGGCCCGCCTTTTGTCACTGGCATCTCTTCAAACATCGTTATAATCCAACAGGGAGAAAGGCGTATCATATAAATGAGAAGGGTTGTTTACCGAGCGAAACGAAAGGCGATCACTAGTCGACCGTATGCCTCCTGCTAGCTGCTACTAATATCAGCACCACCTCCGCCATCAGCACCAACGCTATGAGTCTGCTGCTTCAGGCTTAGTGCAATATCGATGGGGAAAACCGACTGGAGAGAGCTTTATTCCCACAGAGGAAGTATTCGGAAATTTTAGGAACTCGTGTGATCTTCAAGTTTCAATCGTCCATACTAATGTCCATATTCATATTCCTGCGTTTTGCGCGCGCTCATTTCGAAAATGGCGTGCATTCAATGGCTTCTGTCACGGACGAGGCTCCGTGTTGGGGGCAGCCCCATGTTTTCCCTCTGTGAATACAGCACAGCTTCCCTATACTTGGCTTGCACAAGTAGCCCACTAAAGGTAACCACATGTGAATGCGACGGATGACGAGTGGGAATATAATGATTTGTATGAAAATATAATGCGGAGCGGATAGGATTGTGGCCCACCTGGCGAAGCGTTAGTGAGAAAATACATGCCATTGTAAGCGGCTGAAATTGCTATAATGTATGTGGATTCTCATATCACTTAGACTTTGCTGCGACCGACGAGTACTCTCAGGTAAAAAGTGAACATCTGATTGGAGAGTAGTACTATCTATATAGCCAGTGCCAAGCAAAACGGTAATTAACGAGAACTTGCTAAAACGTATAATTATTCGAATATATAATACATATAAAATGACAGTTGGCAATGAATATAGCTTGCATAAATATTGATTTACTTGTGTTTGTACGACATTTCCATGTGGTTTTCCTCGAATCAGCTGTTTTAACAGAAATTCCGTAAAAACGAATATGAACATACTCGATTGATTTATCAACCACAAGTAAAACAATCATCGTAAACCAATATTGGGTCACTTCACAATTAGTCAAATAGAACGGAAATATTTGAGACATGTGTTTATGTCGGTGTGTGTGTATATGTGTTAGAGCCCGATCTGAACTGACGGAACGGAGTATATCCAAAAAGACTTTTGACTTTGACTATAAACACGCGGCCACACGCCTAACGTGAAACAATTCGTTAAAGCCAAGCAGTTAACCCCCGAAGGCTATTAGAGAGGTACAGTGACTGATTCAGCACTTCAAACAGTTTATTCGACGTCGTCCAAGGTCGTTGAAACGTCAAGTCAACTTTTCGACATCTAACCGAAAGGATCTTTCACTTCAAAGTGAATGGAACTCATCCCCTCAGGCGACGACGACCCCGATAGGTCCTCCTCCGCACCGTATCCACTACCGAGCACCACGACCTCCTCCGGTTCCTCGCCGCTCGCTCGTTTCGCCTGATGGAAACACTTTTTAGGCTGGAGCAGATCAAGAGGCGGCAGAATGCCTTCGTGCCTCAGGGCACTTCTCGTAGCTCAGCGTATTCCCTTTGCCCACTCACACCAGAATCTATCAAATATCTTAAGGTGTGTACTTCTGGCCCATGTTGCATCCCAAACCCCGAAATTTTCTAAAATGATAATTCCTACTAATTAGCCTAACATGCATACCTAGTCCGTGTGTGGGGTTATAGTTCATATTCACTAGCTGTTTATTGGAGCCCCACTGGATTTGAACAACATTTCCTGGTTTAATTATATTTTGTGGTTTGGTGACAATTGTAGCCATGAAAGTGTACAAATATTAATCGAAAACTCACATTAATCCGTTGAAGAAGACAATAGTTCAATATCGCCTATCCAAGTAAAGATGCAGCTCGTTGCTAAGGGACGAATGTACATCTACAGTTCGTAATATATTGCATCTACTGGCTCCGCGACAACACTATAAATAATTCAAGGCACTCGGAGGTAATAACACTCATGTAGTAAGACATTAAGAATTCCCTGGCTATCTTTATTATTTTTTATATACATGCTAACATAAAAGTACGAACTTAACTACTTCTTCATCTCTTTCTTTGGCGACGTAGTTTAGTCTGAAGATGCTCCCTTTGTATACAACTTGTATGTAGTTTATTCTCCGACACTATTTGCCGGTGAATTCATTTACACACGTTCACGCCATACTCGTTTCTAATGTTTCCAATTGTGGATCGTGATATATTTTTCCATCTGTAAACCAGACCACCAAAGTGCTAAGGTCTACATGCATAGTAGAAATCAAGTTCTTACATTAAGTATAATAATATTATTGTCAATAATTCTATGATATTTCAAGTAACTGCGGACACAACCAATACCTCAACTTTATTTAACGCTACTAAAGCGTGACCCATTCACCATCTAGGACACGCTATACTAGTTGTAATTAATAAATGCAAACTTATCAAAAAGTTCTGTTACCCCTTTATAATTATGCCGTGGTCTCAAGTTAAATGTGACCTCAACTTCGAATTTACTCGAATTGATCGCATATGATTTGCAAAGATCTGAGTGACTTTTTTTATTGGCGCGGACTCAAAAGTTAGAATATATTATAAATTTATTATTATTATGGTAAAAATATCCACAAAAATAATATTGAACAGTATGATTAGACCGAATAGGCTCCTCCAATTGCAAGGCGCATACGAATGCACCACGGCTGCGGGCTCGCCTCTGAGTTTCTTTATTGTTGATAAGCTGACTCGCCGAAAGGTATAATAGTGGTTTCCTCGAGAGAGGGGTTAGGGCCCAGATTCAAATCCAAGGTGAGATACAAAATATCAGAACAAGATACAAAATCTAGCCAGTGTTAGCGAGTTGCTTAGGAATGGGAACTGGCGTCGTATTTGATTGTGGCCACACATTTAATGCTAGTTGGATATTGCAAATTGCTTCCCATACTGGTTCTCACGGCTGTAGTGAAGTGACCCTTTGGATGAGAAATAGCAAGGAAATTCTGCGACAGTAAACTATATCCACAAATAAATGCGCACAGGGCTGATTTCTGGCTATTTTCTTGCTTTTATCACACCGAACGCCCTGACACAATTGAGCCATATATTTGAACTCACTCATCCGCGAGAGTACAACACCAATACGAACCTGGCGCGAAACATCTCCGTTTAGTTGGAGAAACGTTTGAACAAGAAATTACGTCGACTTTTTCAACCCAGTATTCAAACATATTATGTCAAATGTGGTATGGGGCCCGAGACAATAGAACAAGTGGTGGTAGAATGTACCACTACCAAAACTTCAGCAGCTGGGACCATCGAGGGAGGTGGACCATGCCGCCATTAGGGAAACCCAAAAAGTCATTAAGGACCTAGGAGTTAGAAACCCGAAACATCGGCTGAATAATCGCCCCGTTAACTCGGGTGACATACGGCGTGACTGTCAAAATGAAGACGGGACCGCCTGCACGTCAGGATAACTAATATCAGACCATTATGGAAAAAAAACTAAGCATGGAGACTGAGGTAAAAACGAAGGACTCAAAGAGACTTCTTGGTTTATCGATGGCCATTGTATTCCAGGGGGCGCGTGCTGTAATCCCGGTCAACTACTTCACAAGCGGTACGGGCTTCACAGTCGAGTATTATGTTGACTGGTCGTGGCGTTGCCCGAGAAAAGGTTCAGAGGTTGATGTCTCAGAAAATAATCGAACAAGTTCAATGTACTCGAAGACCTACCTGATTCGTAAGAACTCTCGCGACTAATTCAGTCATGCACGACCCTTATTATAAAGCCAAGGGATGCTATACGCAAGATTACGAACATTATTACAATAACAAAACATTAACAATTTTGACATGATTACAATACAGAATTCTGGCTTCCGATGGAGAGGTTTGTGTTAATTCGCCCCGTTCTTGCAACTACAACAGCCGATATTGTTCAGCCGCATCGAAGGTTGTTGGGTCAAATGTCGAAATATCTTGTTATACGAGCTCATATTGGAGGCAATGTAGTGCTTGGGAATATGTGTCAGATCTATTATGTTATGGACATTCAATCCCGCATCTGATGTATACACGTTTTATAAATCCACTCTGCATACTATATGCTCGCCATACATCGTAGCAGAAAATAAGTTTAAGAACCACTAAGCTTTTATAAAGATTTGTGTGAAGTTCTGGCGTCTGCATAATAAAACAACGAAGTGCTTGTTTCTACACATTAGTGTGGGGAGCTGGAACACTTGTGTAATGTGCTGGCTATTATAAAATCAAATTCTGGAATAACAGTTCCGCCTGGGTCCCCAACAGAGTTTACGATCGGAATTGTTTAATAAATTAGAAAGTAGATGTGAATAAATTTGATGTAAGGCATTGTGCATTTGAGAAATGATATCAGCATCTCGTTTTCAGAAGGCAGCTTAAATAACATCATTAGGATAAAGTCCATTGAGTAAAATGTATACACAAAATAAATCGGCTCACGACATCTACTTTAGGGATGGCCGGACCTTACTCGACACTTACCATATGTACTGAAACCACTATTAACTAGTACAAAATTTGAATGTTCAGGCACAAAATCGGATATTTATCTAATAGACCAATGCTCAATTTATAAATATTGAATTAGGGCTATAAGGACATACGTTGTAGATGATTGACCTTATCAAAGCCTTCGAAAAGTCAAAGATGCGATCAAACGACTTCTTTACATTAACGCCCATTAATGTAATAATGCCCTAATAGGCAATATTAACTATTATGACATACGGTTCGAACTCGCCGCTCTTTCGAATGGCGCACAATCCGAACTACGCGATACAATGCGTTCATTTTGGGAGTGGGCACGCGGCAGGATCGTATAGAAACCACTCAGTGTCCTTTCGAACACTGAGTGGTTTCGATACGATCAGAAAGATGGACACTGCAGCAAAAAGTTCAAATTCCTCCAAAAATCAACGGGAAATCATCAAGTTTTTGTTTCTCCAAAAACACCCTCCAGCTGAAACCCATCGACAATTAGTGAACGTGTACGGCAGGTCTGCCTTATGCCTGCGAACGGTGCGAAGTTGGTTCAAGCGATATAACAGTGGAGATATGGACACTGATGACCACCGAGGTGGGGACCAGAAATCAGGTGCGACAAGGGACGAACGGATTGACGGAATCAAGGCAGCTTTTGAGCAAACTAGAGCTTGGTCCATGAGGTCTTTGTCGGCTGAAACTGGGATTCCTCAGTCAACGTGTCATAGTATTATCACCAATATACTGAAGATGAAGAAAATCAATGCAAAATTGGTTCCCCATATCCTGACTGCTGAGCAGATGAAAATTCGTGTGGAGTGTTCGACATTTAATTTGAAGACTTATACACAACAAACCAGTCGCTTAGAGCACACCGTGTCGATAGACGAGACATTGGTTAGCCTGCATAGACCCCCTGAGAAGGACCAAGCAAAACAGTGGCTCCGACAAGGTGAAGTGGCAGCGTCTGTGGCAGTGCCAGATAGATTCGGACGTCGGCTTCTTGAAAGGATTGATGAACAAATTGCGTGGGGATCGATAGCACCGAGTGAGGTTACTCGACGACAATGCAAGACCTCAGCGCACTGCTGAAAGTACGGCCTGGATGGAGGGGAACAATATTGAGCGATGGCATCAACCCCCATATTCTCCTGATTTAAGCCCATGTGATTATGGTTGGTTTAATGGTCCATGCATTAAAGAGGGCAATAGGTGGGGTTCCATATGCCACCGTCGACTTACTCACAAAAGCAATAGATAACGAAATTATATATGGAAATGCAAATGGTAAATATTTTGCTATTTCAAAACTTACTCATACCAAAAAATCTTTGTTCTACTTTATTTAGTTCAAAAGTTATTGGCATTTAAAGAGCGGCGAGTTCGAACCGTATGCCCTAATATAATAGTTGTGTGCTTATGGACTTTCCTTTTGAATAATCATGACAATCCTCGTTGAAACCATCTTGGTTCAGTTATCATTAGTTTATTTAGAGGTGCCCTGTATACTAAATGAAACGAATCAGAATAATTATATCTGTTTATAATCGCCGTTAATGCATGGACTGAATATAATTTGTGTGGGCGTTGCCCCTAACCAAAAAATTGATGCAAATAACCTAGCCGTTTCCAGAAATCGGTAGCATTTTAAATAATCCATGAGACGACACTTCCTTTTGGCTATTATTTTTACGAGATCTTAAGCGTTGTGATAAGAATGCAGTTCCGTTAATAAAATCAAGCCTTGTATTGTATTATTTTTTATTGTGTAACACATGCAGGCGAGAGAATTGCTGAAAATTTTAGCTTTCCCATGGCCATCAGCTACGACCGTGTCATTTTTTATGAACGCCGCAATAAATTATTTTTCTTTCAGTCGTCCGATTTGAATACACAAAAGACGTGACATCAAATATTTAATACTCAGGTGTGACTTTCTGAAAATTCCCAGTCTAGTGCTCGCTTTTGTCAACTTTGATTAATTAACCTTGATTAATCGGGCTATTGGGGTCTCGTTCCATATATAATAATCTCCGGACTATTTATGTACGTTTTAAGTGTATTATTACTTTCGTGACAAATAAATGTTTTCTCTAAAAAGTAAATGCGAAGGTATCAAAGGTATCATACATAGTATCTACGGACTCGCAATGTGAGGGAAGTGTTCTCCATGAGGTACAGGCTGGCCGATTTTCAATACTTTCATAATAATAATTCCGGAAATCAGATCCATTTTCTCCGTTGGTAGCATCAGACTCAAATGACCGAGTGACATGGAACGCGACCTGATCCGACGGGATAGGTGATGTAATGATCAATAATTAATCTACAATAAAGGGGTCCGCGGCCTGATTTGCACAACTGATACAAGTTTTGCTAGATACATTACACTATTACTTTGTCGTACGTAATAAGAATATCGTGTAGTTTGCACCATTATGACCTTCTTTGTTATGACATTACTAACTAGTCGAAATGAAACATATTTCCAATGCAGAGTTGATATATATGTTGTTTCAATCGATTCAGACATTTTCAGTGCTAATTTTCGACTAGTGTGTAGTAATTCTTAGTAATAATATTAATGATAAATAACGTATTACTAAATAATAAAAAAAAACTAGGTTATTCATCGTTGTTGCTAGCTATTCAATGGCGATAATCTGGTACATAAAGAACAAGGAAACCTATGATATGCTGATGATTACAATATGCCGCATAATGTATGCATATAAATGCTCTATAAAAAAGAATTCACCGCTGTCTGGTACGATTCAATGAGCGTACCAGGTTCCCCAGTGCGTGAGTTATTTCGCAATTGTCTCAGCATCTGGCAAAGGAGCAGCCTTAGTGATGACAACACGCAGCTGTGCACAGTGCTCGGTGGAAGCGGCTTATGTCCGGTCCCGTTCGATTTCTTCCATCCCTTTTCTTCTAACGCTCTTAACTGTGCGTCGATCTCGATGAAACTAATTTCTCATCTTTTGGGATTTTTGGTTAAGATGTCTCTTATTCTGTGAGGGAGATCTTTAACTAGGACTAGAAGAGGAGCATGCTCTACTGATCACCCTGTATGGAGCTCGTCATTTGAGAGAACGGAGGTAGCTCCGCCACTTCGTTGGTCCTTATTTTGTTCTCCTGTAGAATTTCCTTTAGTGGGTCGAGCACTTTTGAGACGCAGGCGTGCGCCGCCAAGGTATTCAGAAGTAGGTCTTTGGTAGCCAAGTCGAATGCGATCTTGAAATTGACAAACACTACAAACACTGTAAGCTTTCGTTGTTTTAACGATCTTTCCGCAACCCGTGTTGTTCCTTTGGGATAGTTTCCGCGCTTTCGGAGAACGAGGCGACTCTTGGTCAGCAGCCCGGCGAGCTTGTAGCTGTTCTGCGTCAGGATGACTGGACGGTTGGTTCCCGGTTCCCTTTGGGGATTACCACTAACTGCCGGCGCGTGGTTACTTGAAGAGAGCCGCCCAGCAGGGGACCAGCATGAGGGCGCCTTTGAGGTGTTCATTCCGGACTCTCTGCGGGCCGGCTGTTTTTTTCCTCTGTAGGCTTCCGAGGGCATCTAGAATCTTTAGTATGGAGAACTCCTGTTGAAGGAGGTCGCGCACCGTCATTTTCTTCCGATCTTATCATCCCCAAGGTGAACGATCGTAGCACGCGTATATTGTATCGTGTTATATTTCCCGGATATACTGGCGAGAAGCTCAATCATCGATCGACAGGTGGTCAAGCCGGAGTGTAAATACTATTTGTGAGGCGTCGCTTGGTTTCTGCTAGTTTTAAGAGCCACGGCCATAGCGAGCGTTGTCTTCCGTATAGATGATGCTGGATATTGGAAGGACTTCGTAGGCACGTTCGAAAATTCTTTTAGCACCTACGCGGAGTATTCCGAGTGTTGGTAGACACTCGTTGTTACGTTAGTACTGAGCTGGGGTTAATTACCCAGAAGCCGTGGTCCACGAGCGAGTGACGCAGAACTGATATGCGACTCGGCCCAGGTCAGTCAAGGCGGGCGATAAAGTCATCACCTCCGATCTGATCGGAGGTCTTGGGGAGGGCGAGTGCCTGAAAACCAACAGTGGCCTTCTCTATCAAGACGTATGTCGATTCTCCGACTTGGCAGTATGGACGTACGCCACCATAAGATGAAAGCCTGTACTACGCAGGGCGATGAAATTATCCTATACTATCCACGGTGTGATTGATCGCCGACTCGGGATCACTGAAAATCGAGACACCTTCACTACGGCATCCAGGACCGCTTCTCTTACGAGAGAACTGTTCATTGAGTAGAAATCTGGGGCATTGAGAGAGCTTGTCGCTCAAGTTTCAGTCATCACTAAGATATCTACCCTGTCTCAAGCTGACGGCGCGAGCAATGTTCGAGTTATAGTATCCTCTCGATTCGGAATCCTGAGTGTTTGGCTCGGCACCAGCCGCGATGGGTACTCTGCCAACGGTCCCTTGTGTCACTGCTGTAGTGAGTACAGGGCTCTCTGTGTGCCCACCGTAGCTATTACCCTCTTCACGCAATCTTCAACTGGTGGTGTTTAAGGGCGTCGACGGCCCCCCCTTGCCGTCGTTAGCAGGTGTCATTCTCGATCGACGATACCTCGGATTCCTCGTTCGAGTCGGAGATCGCAGCTGACCTAACCCATTAAACTGACCTGACTGTTCAACCGCCTACCTCTAGCCGTAATAATATATCCTAACTGTTTTATAATCGAAAAACTACCTGTATAAAGAAAATTTCTCTAAACAAACAAATGGAAATTCAAATTGAAGATAATATTCATATATATATTTACAATACACTCCCAATCGTGAAAACCATTACAAAACGAGACCTCATCAACAGAACGTCGGGTGGAGGATATAACAGTAATTAAAAATTACATTTAGCTCCCACGTGGCGGGAAAAAGTTCCGAGGTATGCGCCTTCCCCTCAAGGTTAGCTCCAATGGCGGAATTTACACACTTCTAGCCTTTGCCACCGCGCGCCGCCGCAGCAGGACCGCCGCCACCGCCACTACCAACCACATTCCATGAGTCGCTTTTATTTCGAACCCGAACTTATTTGACCAGGACTCTTCCTTACGGTAAACCTTATTTCACATTCCTCTACCGACATCCAACCTGTCGTATGTTCCAAGAAGGAAAGTCGGGTAATCATTTCGGATATGGTGACTATCTGAGCTACCTGCTAATATTTCCTTTATCATCATTGATTCACATCCTCCGTATCGCTGTATGTCTATTCGTCTGTCCCGTACGTGGGCATAACAAAGGTACAAGACAAATACCTAATAAATTTGGTCGTTATTTATTCCTTGTTTTGACGAAATTATTAATATTCTTATTTACATCTAAATTACTTCTATTTTAGCAGAGTAAGATGTATTAACAAGGCTGCTAAAATGAGATTCCAGTTAAGAATAAAAAAGCAGGCTGTATGATTCGACTATAGGCTTCTGAAACTGCAAGGCTATTTTTTTCTTAACTGAATTTAGATTTTTTCTAATTGTGGGCTTAAATTTTACCTAACTGTAACGTTCCCCATCACACCTGTATATTCAGCACTACTAGGAAACTAGAATGATTACCCTGTTTAACGAAAGTGTGGAGAACTGCTCGAAGCGTCGGTATTTGAACTTTTGTGCATCATGAGTAGCCTAGTTTTGAGTTGGAAGAAATTAAATCTCAAGCGAAAAACATAGATGTGCAGAAAAACGTTTACAGTAAAAACAAATTCAATTTTTTATCATCTTTCTTTATCTGAGGATTCTTGCCAAGTACGAGTAAGGTAGAGAAAATAAGCAAAGGTGGCCCCGATAGGTTCTCATAGTTAAGTGCTGAGGTCTATCAGATAGGGAAAAAGCTGAGGGTGAGCTCAAAAGAAAAGTAAGAAACAAATACCCCATTATATGCTGGTTCTCTAATTTTACACGACGATACTTATTTAGTAAATCACTGTTTAGGAAAAAACAAGAATATTGCCGTGAGGTTCTATGTGACTAGTCACTTACGGAACTCTATCACATATGGAAAGCAACTTCCGAGTACTTCAACTCAACTAACACACCTATCCCACTAGGCAGTCTTATCATCCTTCGAAAGTATTCATGCAAAACCTCGTTCAAGGAGGTTAGTTCCCAGGTTGGACTTATGTTGTCATAAGGAATTCGAAGTACCTATCACAAAAATTTCAAGAGGACTAGATGCAAAGTAAAGCTTCCAGTTTTCCGTGTGTACACACCAGTTCAAATGGCCTGCTACGGAAAATATGAGTCCTTCGAGATTCTATCCAAAAATTGCTTCAATGTCGCTTTTGAACTAAACCATTCGAAATAGTGAGGATGCGCAACATAATGCACATTAGAGACGATGCAGCCCATAAATGGTAATCAGTACTACTTTAATGTATTCTTTCTTATCACAACATATTATTTGAAATGTGCTTTGATACTGATAGGTTAACTATATGAATATTGTTTAGTTCTAAGTCTATATACATATATATATATGATATAGTGTCATTCATCAGTATCAAAGCACATTTCAAATAATATGTTGTGATAAGAAATACAAGATACTGGAATTGTACGTTTACCCCAAGCAAATCGATGACTTAAACCTCCAGCAAATAGAGGCTGCCCTCAATAAGATCTATGAGCCTCCAATACGAAACAAGCACATCAAACGTAGCAAATTTCGGATGTTACGACAAATGCTTGAACAAAGGATAGCACAATGTGGCCATTGTAAAGGAAAAATATCGTAAATGTAACTTCCCTGTAGATCAACTCGGAAGATAGAATGATCGAAGTATAAGATAAGATAAAGCTTTATTGGTTTATTAAAGGAGCTGCAATTTATAGTTATTAGTTATCCAAGTATATTTACAAGGATCATATGACCCCGTTGTACGAGAAAAAAGTAACTAGGCAAGTAGGTCAGATTAAGAAGCTTGAGGATGCTATAAATATCGCTGTTCAATTTGACTTCAAATTCCATCGGTAGCTCAGCAAAATCGTCGATGATTAAACAATGTGTAGAGGCAGAATAAACAATTCTAGAAAATGTCCTCCTAAGCAACAAAATCCAAGCATGGTACGAGAACGACACCGTTGTAGCCGATGCAATAAGATCGTAACTTAGTATGCTCTTTTTGCCATAAGAAAGGACACATACTAGTGGCCCGTAGAAACGCAAAGAAGGAACAAGACCCGCACCGTTTCAAGATACATCAATACTCAATAAATATAGTGCGAAGATGAATCAATTCTGAATCTTGAAAATAATATGGCAAAGATAACTATGAATGTCATTCATTTGCTTTGATATCATTTATCAATACTGTAGTTTCAATAGGATCATCCGGTATTCATCCGGTGTTCCCAGGCGGGGTCCCCTCCAAGTACTACCCGGGCCCGAGATTACTTAACTTCGGTGATCGGACGAGAACCGGCGCATTCGACGTGGTATGGCCGATGAAAATTCAAAACAAGAACAAGGTGTTGAAAAGGTTCTACAACAACTCGACGACCATAACTTAATAAATGTAAATTCTTATACTCCGGAGAAGAAATAGCTAAATCGCCAGATTAAATATCAGCGATAACAAAAGCACCATCGCCAACGAACATTTCTGAACTAAAATCATTTCTCGGAATGGTACAATGCTATTCCCCATTTGTGTCTAAATTAGCGGGTATAGCTAAACCACCTAATGAACAATTACAATTGAATAAAGCATTCATATAGTCGGAAAAATGCAAGAAGGCATTCACAAAAATAAAAGAGGTCAGAACATCTGATCAAATATTGATACCTTTCGATCTACTAAAACCAGTACTACTAGCCACGGACGAATCAGCTTCTGCCATATCTGCAATTAGATCACATAAATTTCCCGATGGAAACGAACGTCCAATTTCATTTAATTTCCGAACTTAAAGCGGAACAAAACTATGCACAATACGACAAAAGCTTTGAACATACCGGAAGAAGTGAAGAAATTTAACATACTTGTATGGATATAGCTTCACCCTAATAACCGACAAAATAAACTCCTCATGTCAATATTTGCTTCGGGTAAAGCTACACCGACGTAGCTACACTATCAGCACGTCTGCAAAGATACGCATTATTCCTATCTCAGTTTCAATATGACGTCCAGTATAGAAGAACAAATGAACACGGTAAAGCAAATGCACTTTCAAGATTACCTCAACATAGTGAAGACCTACCAGAAACCCCAAAAAGACCTCAAACCAACTCCCACACCAATCTCTTGGGAACAAATTCACAAGCTATGATACACGATGATAATGGTGATGATGA
Source organism: Stratiolaelaps scimitus (assembly GCA_019614645.1). NCBI lineage: Eukaryota > Metazoa > Arthropoda > Arachnida > Mesostigmata > Laelapidae > Stratiolaelaps > Stratiolaelaps scimitus. The sequence goes on from JABWDB010000053.1 coordinate 1,072,352, forward strand.
TTACCCTAGAATCATCAATAATTACTTGGTATTGTTGTCTACTGTTTTTTTTAAAGTAAACAACAATACTATCTCCGAATTCCGTTATCAGAATTCTCAATTATTGATGGTATAATCACTCGAGATGAGCGTATCTATATTCCTAAATTCTCCGCAAAGAGGTAATTGAAGAAGTTCACAATGTCCGACTACAGAAAATAAAAAACCTAGCCAGAAAACACGTCTGGTAGCCGACGTGTGTTCTTTTTTAGCCGACGATTGACGATGATCTCAACAACGTAACTCTTAATTGTGAAAATTATATCAAGCACATAGATAATCCTCCAATATCGAATATACATTTTTGGGAACAACCACCTATTTCATTCACCCGAATTCATATAGACTATGATGACCAATGGAGAAAATTACACTTATTAATCGTCATAGACGCCACCATTAAATGGGTAGAAGTCTTCCCGAGTGACACCTGCAACTACGGAAGAAACCATACGACATCTCCTTCAGATATATGCAAGATTTGGATACCCTAAAGAAAGTTCTAGTAGGTGACAATGGTAGTAATACAATAATTTGGAAGAGGCATGTGTAGTAGATTGTCCATCATCATTCATAAACGAAATGAATTTTAAAAACTCAATAAAAAAAGGAAAATAAATTTCAGATTGATCAGAGAATTGCCTTCCATGTATATAATGAAACATCAAGAAAATAGAATCTTGGAACTATCTTCGAACTATTAGGATAAAGAAACGTAACTATCCTGAATGAAAATTCGACAGTTAAGAGATATATTGGTCAAATAAGAAAAATCGTAAACATATTAAGTAATGAAACAAGACAAAATATTGCCTTAATACTCGCGATAAATCTGCAGAAGTCAGCTGGAGATACAGGGTTAAGCAAAAATAAAAATCGTACAGACCAGACGGAAAATCTCTCAGAAAGAATCAAGGAGAATATTTCGGCACCCAACCATGTGATAACATAAAAATTGGTTGTAAGAACGAATTATAGAAACGATTGTTTTTTTTATGTTTATGTGTCATATTCGGGGTGTGTAGAAGAGAGATGAGCATGCTGTGAATCACACAAGAAATCTATTCCAAGTCAGTTTATTTTGTTACAGTATTTCAAAGAAGTAGTTAATATAGTCCGTAAAGGCTCAAAAACGCCTATATATATATATATATATATATATATATATATATATATATATATATATATATATATATATATATATATATATGTAAGAGTTAAGCATTGAAGACGAAACCTCCAGAGAGTCGAAGTTACAATAGAGAAAAATCACATCCAGATGATAAATGTAGATTAATATTTTATAACTATTTGGCTTTTATCTGTAATATTTCGGTACTTCCATATACAATCAATTTACAATTACCTCTTCCAGAACGCAAACCCACCTACTTTCACGTACCCCCTGTGGTATTCCCCCACAGGAGAGATGGTATAAGATTATCGTATCTGGCACTCCCGGCAGATTGAGTTGATCTATATAACATTTACTCGATGTGCCCCAATTGCTAGATGGATAGCCTTGCTTGTGTGTTATAGATAAAAAAAAATGCAGGGCAAGAGAGACCCGAAAGTTTTCAAGGCCCACATCTCTTCTTCGTATAGCTGAGTTCATTTCGTCATAGCAACTTATCTATATGACGTTTTTCTTATTGCTGGTCCCATTGGCAACAATTCCAAAGGCCAAGCTGCATATATAAGTATATTCAATGGTATGCTGGCAACGGCGCTTGTCAGATGCGCCAACGGATGACTCCCTCCTCGTAAACATCGTCTACAACGATCGATGTTGAGCATCGAAAGAGTTGGCAGCATCAACGAATTGGAGAAAAACATTGAATCCCATTGAATGGATTGAATTGAATTTATACGGCGTCTGCATTGCGCAGATATTCAATTACCAAGGAGTCGAATATGAAGGGATTATAACAGTTTTATAATGAATATTGTATTTCAAATATAGCCAGGCTCGTATTCACAAAGCCTGTCCCTGATAACATAATCGGAACGCAGACTTAGACGTTGAAATTAACCAATTTACTCCAAAAAAAAAGACGGAGGCTATGATCTTCGGCTATTCTTGCCTGACATTTGCGGCTTGCAGTCGCTGAAGTCGTGTGTGCCTTGCAATCGGAGGAGACACGTAGGTCCACGGGTTCAATCCCCAGCGTTGCTGCATTTAAAGGGGGTCCGTCTTATGAAGCAATGCCGAAGGCAGTACCGTAGACGTTACATGTTGGCTGTGAGTCAGCTGGGTGTCAGTTACATGGAGTAGCAAATTAAACTTCGAAAGCGCTCGTCACAATCATAAATCATTATAATCGGCAATTTAATGGTGAAAATGGTCATCGTAAATCCCACCGTTTGTCCTGAGATGGATCGCAAATAATTTTTTCCAGCTGACCCTCAGCTGTTCCCCTATGTGACAGGCCTCAGCTCTTAACCTTTTTAGGTATTACTATGAGGACCTGTCGGGGCCACCTTTGCTTATTCTCTGCCTTACTCGTACCTGAAAAATATATTTAGTCGCCAAACAGGCCAATGCTTAACTTTGTTGTTCCACTAAATCAGATATGGTCAGTGCCAAAGGAAGAGTCCTATCCATATCCTAGCGTGCACATGGAGTAGCAAATTAAACTTCGAAAGCGCTCGTCACAATCATAAATCATTTTAATCGGCAATTTAATGGTGAAAATAGTCATCGTAAATCCCACCGGTTGTCCTGAGATGGATCGCAAATATGTTAACAACGCTAATACGACCTCGTATCTTATATATGACAATGCCCACCATCTGTCCAGGTTCATCGTGCGAATGCTATTTCCGTACCTGGAGCACGGTGAAGCGTTCCTCTCGTGAAGAGCAGCATGCGGAACATCGTTAATAGAGACGAAGAATACACTTCGAAGCCCTAAACAATACCTCTACTCGATATTCGTAGACTTCAAGTTGGCCTTTGTTTCCGGATCGAGGGTTATCGGAAAGGTTATGGACAAGCTTGTAGAACTGCGAGAGTATGACGATACTGCAGCTTATGCGCTTCGAAAGAACAGAATTACAATTGACAATGGTGTCACTAGGAAAGACGATGTCGATCAGATTACAGGTTTGGCTAAAGGATTTCATTCAGTCCTTTGCTTACAATTGTTTCGCGATCTCCCGTCGAGCGTAAAACAACGGCACACGTCGTCAATATGATCTTGTACTGGACTCGATGCATTTCGATTTGACGGAGAGATCCCCAAGTTCATCAACAGATTCACTTACGTCGGTATTACGCTAATGGTAAACAGGAAGATCGTTTAACGACTACGTCGAGAAAGGGACCCATAAACCTCTGATCATGGCGTTCTCAATCGAGAAACCTCAAAACCTATGAATTGCAACCCCAGTGCCACTCTACAATCTACAAGTGGCAATAAACATTACTAACAGGACTCTTATAATTTGGGAGAAACTATTTCCCCTGATCTCGCAGATCAGACGAAATCGGAATTATTGAAGCAGTTGTTGGAACTTCCTATAATGCGCCGATTCCGCAATGGACCGACCAGCCTACCTCCTGACAAACACCATACTTCTCGTCAAGGACCTTCATCGTATATCGATCTGCCAGAAACCGAAGCATACATAATAAGGAGAACAGAATCTGAAAGAGATCGATCCACTCTTCGTCTCAACTCCAGTTATGTTTGATGGATACATTCGAACCGAAATATTAGCACGATACGCTGTACACGGGTTTCATCACATAGTTTGCGGGACATGGGTCCTTTACTAGGCAAATCAGACTTGTACAAATAAATAATGCAAAAGTTCCAAAGGCAAAGTACCACACATATCGCGTTGGTGTATGTACCCCAAGGGATCGATCTATCAACCGAATTCATGAATTATTATTCTAGTTGTGTCACCGTTATACGACTCGTTTTTTTTATTTTGTATTCATTAAAAACTGTCCAGCAAGCAAATATTGTGTAGTATAAATTGTGTATAGGTAAACGGTTATCGTTGTCGGTCACATCAAGCATGACATCCATACGTAATCATACACAGTTATATATATAAATATATCATGTATGTATGATTATTTGCTGTTATTTTTATCTTATTAATATATTATATTATATGTTATTTGTATCTATGTACACAGACGTGCGTAAAGTAAAATGGATTCAAATTCAATACCTACAACAATACGTGCAAATAGGTGACTAGTATATGGAGTTAGACAGGTAAGCAAAAGAATAATTAGCCTTGCATTGTTCTGAGTGTCATCATGTTAAAACATACTATGGTATACAATGGAGAACTCCGAGGCCAAGTGTCATTCTCGTCTATCATCACCTGACTTTATTCCCTCTGTCTATCTGTCTGCCTGCCCTGTCACTTCATCGAAGTACTCACGACCGACAATGCGCATACAACTCATCTCTGCCGTGTTCAACAGTTCTACTAGCATGCAAATACGAATTGTTGTTGTTGTTGTTGTTGGGTAAACCTGAATAATCTGCACTGTGTCTCTATGTAGATTCCGCCTCGTACTGCCGTCACTCGTATCCATATGCTATGCCACTGTCGTTCACCAGCCTTCAGACCCCTGTCAACTGCCTCATGGTACAGGCTCGCAACTTTGACATCACCCTCCAGTAGCAGTAGCAGCAGCATCAGCAACAGTAGTAGTCGTCGTGGTGGTGATGATGATGATGGTGGTAGCAACTGCAACGAACCCCATAGCTCTGACCAACACAAGCAGCAACTTTTCTCTTCTCCTCTAGTAGAGATTCGGGCTGCCGCTGCCGACACCGCTCATGGTGGGTCCTTCCCGGACAGCGTGGGTAGGCTTGTCTAGCCTATTTGTCTTTGCATAGCAGCCGCTGGTTGGGCCCGTGCTTGGGTCGGAGGTCGCTTGCTTGGCTGCATTGCCGTTGCAGCCGTTGTGCAGAGTGAGTTGCACCTCCGCGTTTGGGGAAGCCGTTTGCGATGGAACACTGCAGGTGGATTTAGCGCGCCGGACGCCGTCGGAGTACGACGGAGAACTGAGGAACTCATATGCGCTCGACTCTACCTCCAACCAAGCAACGAACCACCAGCGATCATCATCATCACCATCATCACGATGTATGTGTGTGTGATGACCCAGCTCCAGCTAACCCACCCTAACCTAACCTGAACTCGTTGCGACCCAACTTGCCTGTAATCACTTGCAATTAATAACCGGCTTAGGCCGCTGCCATTTGAGACCAAAATGTTTATTAAAATGGAAAACCAAAACACCGACACCCTTCGTCTTGAAGTATCTCTTCTAGTTATTCTTATGAAGGACCCCTTTAGATTTACCATTACCACCCTTAAATCGATTCCCCGATAATCGTAAAGTGATCTACTACTACGGAAAAGTTAAAGGCAATTTTGAACCGCACCTTTGAATGCACCGAGATTTTTATTTAATCGAAGGTCCACTCCTACGAGGAGTTTTTTACTTATCGTTTCGTAATTATAGCACATAACATCCAACGAACCGTTCGCTGTTAAGTTCCTGGAAGCTTTCCTATGTTACCGGTTTTCCACGTATAAAATGTAAATGTTTGTTTAATTAAATTGAAATAATGAAAGTACACTTGCTGTACAAGTATATTGGATAGGAGTTTTGTGGAAAACAAGAAAAGCTAATGATATCGTAACATCATTCGTGACATATGTGAATACCGCCTACTCAGTAATGGTATTTTAACTACTCATTTGAGCTAGCCTAGCTAGTAAGCTCGACCATTTACCGATCGTTTTCTATGTAGTCAATTACGCTGTTCAAATTTATTATTATTATATTATTATTTAATACCCCAATTCGGCTTGCACTACCATAATTTGGTTCTTATAATGAATTAAGGGTTATTTGTAATGTCTGTCTGTCTATTTTAAATATTTTGCGTACACTTTAAAACTATTTTCTGTTCGAAATTAATGATCACCCCATTCTTTGGGCATATACAATGAAGCCTTCAACCACAGGCCTCATATGTTCTTTGAAAACACACTCGTCATGCCGACATAAGGAGCATATTAGTATATATATTTTTAGATTAATAGGGATGCCAGTGGTGTAGTCGAGGTCTGAAACAATGTCTCCAACTGACTCCTTTGTTGGGACTATATTCTGAACGATTTTCGAATTCAAGCTTGGAGGTCTTCACGAGTAAGATGCCATCTGGTCACGGCTATTGTTTCATTATGATTGTTGTGCATGAGATCGTTCAAGCGATATGATTGAGCTAGTTCGCTATAAGCCTTGTGTGTTCACTGGCTCGGTGGACAAATAGTGGATGGTAGATAGCATATCCTAAATATACATAAAATCAGATCTAGATGTCTATCTAGTGTATATGTTTATGCTAATTATGGTGAAGTTCTCTTCTGGGCCGATACAGCCTCGCATGGAATGCAGCCTTTTTAACAATAGAATTTTCTATAAAGGACTCCACGAAGGTTAACGAGGACATCAAGCAGAGAAGAATCTGGATAACTTGATACGCTCAATTTTACCTACGCTCAACGGAAGACGATGCATAAAGATAATAGCTGCTCGAATAACATTGTTTAAGCCTAAAAGTAGTCCTCAGACAGAAGTTGTTGCCTTACCACAATTCGACTCCTCCAAGAGAAGCGAAAATGAGGCACCAAGCTACCACCCACTCCGACTGCTCGTTGCATTCCCAGGAAGTTTCCCAGAAATTGAACCACCTCCACCTATAATCATAAGTAACACGATCTCTAACATCAAAGAGGGCCGGCTACGGGTAACGGCACGCGGGCCGCAAACAACGAGAATTCAAGGACCAACGGGATGTCCAGATGTTCACACCTTCACCAGACGGACTAGCATTTGCCCCCAAGTGGTGGCAGACCTTGTGGAATATCCAATGGGCACACACAAGGGTACACGATAAAAAAATCTGATAGAATTCGGGTCTATATTCTAGTTATATAATATCTAATTAGAGTATGTCTACATACAAAAATATACTCAAAAGGGCAAAGATGGACCACAGTATTAAAACTAAGTCAGTATTATATCTTGACTAAAGACCGATTATCGATAGCGCCTTAGGGTCGATCCTCTTTGGGACATTCTCGCACCTTACTCTTGTCAATATAGGGAGATCGGCTCGATGCGCAGTTCTCAATCGAAGAAATCTACAATATGCTGCTTCGTTTTCCGACAGGGAAATCACATGGTCATGAGATCTTTTTTTGATCAGAGTATAGCTAGCTGCCATCGCTATTTATTCTATACTTAGTGGAACTTTTTAACGTGCCTAACTAAAGGAAAAATACCGCATACATTGGAAAATTGTGCATTTACTGTTATTCCAAAAGAAGAAAGTTATCCTTCGCAGCTGACGTTCTAGAGAGACAATAGCGAAGGGTTATGTTTCAAAGATACTTTCAAAACTTCTACCTTTACTTCCGCTACAATTTCCTGAATATTAAACGGAGGGTGTTGAGACTTCTGCAAGCGGTGATCCAGAAATATCTGAGATCTGTCGTCGTTGAGACAATTGTAAAGGAAGATTTCGATCAGACAACACAATTTGCCCAGGGAGGCAATCCAAGTCCTATTATTTGCTCTACACTAATAATCGATCCTCCAGAGTACCTTACGGAAAGTTTCAGCTTGTAAAGGCATCTATCGTCTTTAGGCCGACTACTTGGTTGTACGCAAGAGTCGGCATCATCTGTAGTAAGCCATAGTTTCCTTGACTGACACTCAACATGAAGAAGATACTCACGTTTAGAGGCGGCGGCTAATCTCATCAGAACCTTTGATATTCGAGCAGCACTGAAATGGGGACAATCTACCAGAACTGTGCTATAAAATTGTGCTAAAAAAAACTGTTCAAAGCGCATTTGTTTCGTGAGCACCGATCCTGTTCTTGAACTTACTGCAGTGAGCTTAGGAACAAGAACGGAAGAAATGACAGGAGTTCGTTTCCGTAAATCATTTGTAAGTGGAAAAAACTCTCCTTATTTTTCCTCACTTAGTTAGTCCTTAACTATCAATGCTGCATCTTTACTCTAACGCTACACCCTAACCTTAAACAAACCGAAGGCGCTCCTAACCCAAGGTACAAAAGGATATCACTTTCAATGATGTAGTTCGGCAAAAACCATACCATCAACAAGGTATGCCTTCAATTTGTTTTAAGAACCATATTAGTTTGCATATAAGCACACGTTCTAAATATATTATCTACTGTAGTGTATAGGCGACTATTGATTAAGGTAAAGGTATAGCTTTATTGGTTTATTAAAGGAGCTGCAATTTCACAATGCTTACGCTCTCTCATGTGTCACGCAGTAGTATTGATAGCCTTTGAATGCAGGTACAATTAACTACAATTTTCAAGAAAATAATCGATGCGTTCAAGTTAGGCATTGGTAAATTGAGATGATAAAAATCTACTACAGGATCGTATTAAAACTGCGAATATTAAGAATATTATTATAATATTAATATTATATTTCCTTCTTAAGTAGAATACGTGCCCATCTTAAAAACCTTTCGTCATTTACACATTACGACCCATAAAATGAGAGATAGCTTCGGAGCACACTTTGTGCATGATCATTACGCCATATGCTCACTCCAGGACCATGATCAATGTAACAAAACCCAAATAAAAAAGAATCAAATAAAATATTTAATTAAAAATAATACAAAGAAAGCGTGTGCCCTTTACGCATACGCCAAGTTAGACAGGTATTATCCGTAGGTAGTATACGCAGGGCCAATACGCGTTGCCAAGGAACAGGCAACTGTCGAGTAAAGCAGGTAATCTTATTACTGAGTCTACCCACTTCTCCCCCCCCCCCACACACATACCCATAGTGAAGCTGTGGCATGACAAGTTGTCCCACATCATTGGCGTAATTGGCTAATACATGCAGGTGTCTCTTACAACAGCTACCTGTCGGCGTTATCTATGGGTGAGTGTTAGTGAGAGATTGCACAGAGATCGGACGGCCGTGTTCCTTCTTGTACCTAGCTAGCTAGGGAGCAGAAGACGCGTCTTGTTGAAGGCTGATAGGACTAGTAGCGTGTAGCAAGGCCAAGCTGTAGGACAGCTGCACGTCCTACGTCTGACCTGTGTACCTATCCCCTTACTCAACAAGAGGAAGAACACTTCCATTATTCATCTACTACAACGAAATATAGAAGCAGAGACAAAAACAGAGTAGAGCTGCTGGTTTTTATGGATCTCACACATTTTTCACATATTACATTGGATATGTTTCTCTGTTTCACTACACAGCGCCAACACAAATATTGGGTAGTCAATAAGGCTGATTAATATAGTTGCACAAGTTTGCCTGCACAGAAATTATTGGCCTTTTAATCCTTATGTTTCAGAGGCATGCTTTCTCGGCAGAATATATGTTGTAGTGTGAAATGATTGCTTCTTCGAACATACTTCTTCTTTCCCCTAAGTACGTTGTTATTAATTGATGCAAACGCATATGCGTAAACCAGCAGCGTTCCCGAATGCTTTTGAGACACACTAGACGTCTAATTTCATCAGTTATAGTATAAAGATGTACTTGCATCGGCTGGCTACGCATCTTCTATTTAAAACCATGGTGGGAATGACGACGAAATTTGGTGATTGTTTCCGTGTACATAGGTTTGTATAAAGCCTACTATTTGCGAACAGATGTTACCAGTGCGAATAATATCTGCATTTCTGTTTATTATACAAATGTGAGACCACATTTATATATCTCGGGTAATTTCAATTCAGGCCTGTGTATGTGCTCATTGCCGTTAAATATTAATGGCCCAATTATAGTCAACGATTTCCTCGCTGTCCTATAGAGCTCATTCAGGCCCAACGGTTTGATTCGATAATTTAATTACGCATTTGACAACTAATGCAAGACTTTCAGTTTGTTACTTATTATGTTGTGTGAGACTATTACGTCAGCACATGATGATGACGGACATGATGACAACCATATCTCATACTTATATATTGAGCTGTCAAAGTATTCTTCAAAACTCAAAGAAACATCTTCAGGTTTTGTTGGTAAATCTTTATTACGCAGCGTGTGCACCTATACCTGCATATTATTATTTATTTAGAAGAAAGAAATAAAGAGAGGAAGGAAGAGCAGTTACAAACTGTTTTGATTCGGAGGCTTCCATCTTTATCATGGGGTGGTCCCGCAGCGTTCTCGTGAGGGGTCAAACAAAATGGAACACAGCGTCAATTATATAGCAAGGTAACGGTTGCGAAAAATAGTTAACGACCGAGTTTGAGCTTAAGGCGGAAATTATCTGTTACTCTTGACCATTGAATGTTCCTTCGTCATGTACAAAGTAGGCGAACGTAGTGGTAAGATAATGAACGTGTATCGAGCCAATAATGGGCATCCAGTAATCACACAAGGAGAATACTTCGTTGAAAACACCGAATCTATTGCGTTAACATTGTAAATCACCAATTGCCTGCAGGCTGTTCCAGGAAACTCTCGGTGGGTAATGATGCAACTCCACGCTTCGTGGAGGTCGAATACTACCGCCTGTATGTGACCGTGGATTCCGGATGTTAGGCCTGGCCTACTGCCGAGTTTGCATTTTCTGCTAAAAGTCGCTCCCTTCTGAGAAACGAGTGACAAATTCAACCATAGCATTCCACCGTTAGGTAGACGTATCTTGCAGGCTTCTAAATAGCCTGTTGTAAATATTAGTTGGCCGATGTTAATGGGTACACAGTAGCGGGCCAATTGGATTTTGTCTCAAATTTGAGCGCCGCTCAGCGCGCTCTAGTTGTTTCTAAACTTTAACGCGTTCTTAAATAAATGAGAGAGGAGACGGGCGAATTGTCAGAACGTCTCCTGCCGATCGTACGAATAAGACGTGTACCTTTCCTTAGCATAGGTCACATATAGAAGAATAGATCACACCGGAGAGCTGTCGAAAGAAACAGCAATAGTTTTTCTACATAGCCTAATCGACTCTGAACTTCAAAGTAACTTACTGTTTAAAACGTATTATTATTATTATTATTATTATTATTATTGTGAGCGTAATAGCCGCTGAAACGCGAACTTGTTTATGCAACAATAATAACAATAATAATAACTCTAGTCGTAATTATGGTGAAATCTTATATTATTTGATTTACTCGAGCAAGTAGAATGCAGCGGTTATATATTCTTTGCTTGCCAAGGAGAGCTGTCTAATTTAGTCTAGATTATATGTGTCGTGGATCAATGCTGGAAAACTTGCCTATACAACTGAAAGTTTTTAGCTGAAGCTTAAACATGTTATGTGAAGTTAAATAAACTAATTTTTGTTATATGAAGTTAAATAAACGAATTTTTGTTACGTGAAGTTAAATAACCTAATTTTTGTTATGTGAAGTTAAATAAACTAATATTTGTTACGTGAAGTTAAATAAACTAATTTTTGTTATGTGAAGTTAAATAAACTAATTTTTGTTACGTGACGTTAAATAAACTAATTTTTGTTATGCGAAGTTAAATGAACTAATTTTTGTTATGTGAAGTTAAATAAACTAATTTTTGTTACGTGAAGTTAAATAAACTAATTTGGCTATCAATCGACACTGCTCTTAAATTGTTTAATTTGAAGATCGCGCTAATAGCTACATATGGGATTCAAATCGTCAAGGCCACGATCGACAGAGTCAAACCAGCGTTCTTAAAGTCAGTACTCGGTCTGGACGCCACGGCACAAAACCGGCTTGTCTATTTGCTGCTCGACACGCCATCGTTTGTTGAAGAAGTCCGCCAGTTCAACCTCCCAGAAACAGATAGTTACCGCATCTTTATAGATGGCCATAAAGTGAAGAGAGAGAGGAGGACCCGTCGTTCTTCACGACTCCAGCCATGACTGATGGCAATTGGAAGCTTAGTAATAGAAGCAAAAGGCACCATGTTACCAGGTTCGCGGTTCACGGATTTTACCATATAGTCTGCGAAACACAGGGGTTCCATGAACCTGATGATAATTGCGTTTGTAAATTCTGTAGTAAAAATGTGAGAGATACCACGCAGGAAAATGCGAAGAAATTAGGTCAATTAGTCATCTCTTAGTATAAATGCCTAATCTAGTCGTCGAATATACATTGATCAATGCAATCCGATGGAACTATGTTTTAGAAAAAAAAATGCTTCTAGAATTTTCACTTGAAACCTTACACATCGGAAACGGACTTGTACACACCGTTGTAATTACTCGAACAGAGTGAAAATAAAACAAAATAAATAAACTAATTTTTGTTATGCGAAGTTAATTAAACTAATTTTTGTTATGCGAAGTTAATTAAACTAATTTTTGTTATGTGAAGTTAAATAAACTAATACTTGGAACGCGTCCAACTCATTAAATACGTAGAGATTTAACGTTACAATTGCATTTGCGCATTTATTCCGTCGCAACGAATATGATCTTCAATGCGTGCATTATGATGGAAGTCGAGTGTGTGTGCGCGATGTCACCAGGGCTTGACATCTATGTGTTTTTCACATATCTTCTTTCTTTCTCCTTTATTTTATGTATGACCTCAGTATTGAGGCCGCAACTGAGCGTATGCACATGACTGTGCTTTGTATTTTCCTTTGAGCAAAATATGAACAACAAGAAAGAAATGTGTTCACAACGCTCATGTAAAACGAAGTGAAGTCATCTGGCTAGAATCGACATCAACACCCATTGTTCCTGACACAGAACGTATAGGTTAGCATAATTACACAACAGGTGAACATAATTAAGTTGAATTGCAGTTGGGTGGACTTCAGACTGACTCGTTTTGTCTTTGCTAATATTATTACATATCTTGTTGTTTACTGTATGATCTATTTTAATACTCTGTACACCCTTGTCTAAATATAATACACGAGTCTGAGCAATACATCGTCCCCCCCCAACCGCGAAGTTACAGCTATGGCAGTTCAAGTGAGTAAGTATTCACAATGGTACACGCGGGAGACTGACATGTGAAGGCTTTAAATTCTCACCCTCGGAGGAGTCAAACGAAGTGGACGGCCTTACGACCTTAGACTCAAGCGACAGATGGCACCTGCGGACCCTGTGAGTGTTTAGTATGCCAGGTTGGACTACGTCGAATCGTTATTTCAACTAGAGCTGTGCCATTAACAGAGGAATGGGACAAATGGGACTTGAAAATAATGGTTTAAATTAAAAATAACATTCAGCATTCGTGTATGTATTATATATGTATGTATATATATAAATATATATATATATATATATGTATATATATATATACTTATATATATATATATATATATATATATATATATATATATATATATATACTTATATATATATATATATATATATATATATATATATATATATATATATATATATATATATATATACTTATATAATTGAGTACCCTAAATGCCATGCCCTATAAAACTAATGCGTTAATACCCAACGCTTTCCGTAATCTCAAATATGATTATGTTAAATATTTTTCTGTTGCATTAGTTTTTCGATGTCAATAAGCGTTCTGTTGTTTATCGTTTTGAACACCAACACCTGAGAGACTACGACACAACGTCAGTCCAGAAGTAAAATTTGATTCCACTTATCCAAGTGATATTTCCTAACTCAAACCATGTCGCACAAGTGCTAGCGCGATCTTCAAACAATTTTCCTGATTATATCCATATGCTTAGGTTTAAGCCAGGTGAATTATCACAGATACACGCTATGGCTCAATCTTGCAGGCTACGAACACTTTAAGTCTTGAGTAGTCTAATCAACCGCCTTTAGTATCCACCTCTTTGTGCTGTGCGCCGGACAGATCACTTACTTAGCATTTATCCTTCGTTGATGGTCCTTTTTTTCGTCAAGAAAAGTCATAAAAGTGAAAAAATGATAGGAAGCGAGCGAGGCACCATCATCTTGGCAAACACCACTATGGGCGAGCCTTTTCCCGAATGGCGGACAGGAATCTCACTCACTCTGCCATTTGGCATTTCGTGCTTTCGTTCCACCCTCAAACGCCTCCGGCTCTGCCGCACTATATTATGACCCAACTCTATTACGCGATGCCATCAAACACTATAGAAGCTGCAACAGTTACTCAGCCATAGCGGTTTTCGGGTACAGCGCTGGGGGAGCTGGGCGAAAGCTAAACTTCAGGTTGATGTTCGTTATGAGCTACTTTGAAACAAATGGCCGTTTTCACCATGCATTTCATTATATTTCCCCCACGTCCAAATCACTCCGCTTGGTTTTGCATTCATCCTCTTTATGGCGACCCTGTCAGCTTTTTTCGTTCGTACCATCTAGTACATATAGCACCACATTGAAGAAGCGTTGAAATACTTGTGCTGTAAGTTACTGCAGAGAACTTAGAATGAGGAGGTGGGGAGGGATACTGACGGAGTGAGATATTGCGGCTTGTGTTGGTTTGTTTGTCTGCCGTGTTTGTTTTGTGGCATGTATACACTTACTATAATATACCTATATAAATCATGGATAGCAAGGGGACTGACATCTCATATTATATTTGAGCTGAATTTGCGAGGAATGCAATAAACGTGTGCCAAATTAATAGACAGGCCCGTATTAAAAAGTGTTATTAACAAAACATTGAAGTGCCTGTGAATTTTCCAAATTCTGTTGCCTCCTGCCAATTAGATTATTTAATTAAAAAGTACGTAGTATTAGTAGGCTTTCCATCCCGTTGTATTCAGATACATTCGTACGACTTCATAATGCGCGATTAGTGTCTATCAACTGCAATACGTGTTCTCCGTCCGGCAGAGTAGAGTGTACGCATTGAGCCAGCTGAACTTAATAACGCTTGTGCGATTTCAGTCGAACTTCAGTAAGAACTGACAAGAACGGGCAGCTAATATACTGAGCTATACCATTCGATTGCTGTCTTGAAGTCGTTGATTTGATGACAATAATTAGACCTGCTCTTCCTGCTTCTAGCCCAAAGTTTTATTGCGTACACCTACATCACAAATGCATTTGACATCGCAGAATGGGCTTAGCACATGTAATGCCAATTTCACGTTCCCCTTTAATTAATGCGTCTGATTTCTGTATCAAATGACTGTCTAACTTATTAGGGTGCTTGGAAATGAGAGTCCATTTTTTACCTCTAGTTCGCATTGTGGGCAGGAGAATAATTTCGCGTATCTTATTAATTGAACTAGTTTCAATCGCTTGCGATGGCCTTGTTCCAACGTTCTACCCGCTTCGTTATGCTAGAATTACCCCTTTTTTGAGGTGAAAAACGAGATTACTTCGTTTTCGACATCACGAGCAAGTCGGGGAAATACTTTGGGTGTTCAAGGAGATCCTAGTCTAGATCACGGACCCGCATAGGAAATTGGTGAAACATCACTCCTTCCTGTTGACATTTGGAAACGTGTTCACGGCAGTGTTACTATTTCGGTACTCATACAACAAAATATGACGAATGTGCTGTTTTTCACTACTCAGTTCAATATAGTTTTTGAGGCCAACGGCAGCGCTTTCGAACCAGACTGACTGTTCCAAAAAAACTCCACGTGGCTTCCTTTGCGCTCAATCAAACCCGTTTTTCAACTTGCCTGGTTGCGTACTCCGGGCGTGCTGTCGAGGAAACGTAAAAAATGGACCCACATTTTCAAACAACCTAATATATTATACTTTGACCTAGAACACCCAGGAATCACTACTAGCTTCCTACGTTCAATATCCACTGACTTACCATCTCAACGACCATGTTACAACGCACCAGTTGAATCGGAGAAGAACTGATTTCGAGTCTCCAGTTTTCATGTTTCTGATGAGTCGCTTTAAGGTATCGGGTCTTGAGCAACTATACGGGGAACTGCTGTTTGAGTTCTATCGTACCTTTTTCCGGGGTCTAAGACGACAATGTTCACACACTGACTGAATGTAGAGCTTTGGATCAAGTTAGAAAAGAGGCCTCTGACCTGAAATCTCAACAAGCCCTTGAGAACGGTATCAGAGGTTTCGTCAAATACATATGTGAATCTGAAGAACAATGGGGAAGGAGACAATGCATTGCTGAAAGAATACTAAGGGAGAAATACAGATTGGAAAGGCTGGGGCTCAGGGGACTAGCGGAGCGCAACAATCACGTTCTACAGTGTTAGAGGACGAACCATGAGGAACTGGAAGGCTCTGCCGCCGACCCCCCCCCGGCAAGCCATAGTCTGAAGTAATATCTATTACAATAAGTTTCAGGTCAAGGCCCAGGAGAAAGAGTCCAAGGTTTTAGTGAGTAAAAGTCTCACACTACCGTAGCAAATACCCCAGTCGTGAAGTCCGGTGTCCGTGACGGATTTTATCTTGAACATCTAGAAAAGAAAGGAAAAACCTATCCTAAAGGATGCGCATTAGCCATTCAGGCCATGACGCCACACAGGCATAACGCCTGAGGGCAATCGCCTAAGCCGCACTTCAACAAATGAGTAACGTCCCAGCAATGAAAGCATCAATGGAGTCCGCAAAATGAACAAAAAGCACATCCACCACAGGTCACCCCAACACCACTCGTGCAGAGTAAGCCTAACCTAAATCGTTAGTGTAACACTGGAGTATTTCATTCATTGCCTATCCCCTTGGACTAATGTCCAACGTTGCCAGTGCGAACGTCTAATACACACGTGATGAGACCTTCGTGAAGGGGAAGCATCTAACTTCTGGAGTGATGTGAATTATTCGAAGTGTCATTGCAAGTGTCAAACAGATCTCATCGCTTACCAGAGTCTGTCTTGCGAATCTCGTTCAAGTATGGACGAGGCCTAGAGGAACATGAGGCGACACACACACACTTCCGGGTGAAACGATCCGAATTTAGAACTAATATGGTTTACATAATCAAACCCTATATTGACCTAGTTAGCACTTGCGAGTGAGAACATCTCGTGCCAATGTTATCACTCAGGGTCCCTCTATAGCCATATATATGAATGGGCACCCTTGTTTCCTTTAAAATACTACTATATAATTGTTTGGGGTGCTGATCCTAGTTGTGCTGGTAACAGATATCAAGTATCGCAGAAAGATGCCTTTCCGGCTATTGTTGGAGTTTCTCATTTCTCATCAGCTAAACGTTTTAAACATTTCAAATTGGAAGAAACAGAGCATCTCGTTCAACATAACTAGCTCCATGTTATTCTGTTTATTTTTTAGTTTCTCCTCATCCTCCTCCCCTCAGTCTGTCCGTGCAACGTTACGCGAGTCGCTAGTGTGCCACACGTTGGATGATTTATTCCAGCACGGATACGGTGGTTTCGTCTACCATCTGTACGCATTTTCAGTAATATATTCAACTTGAGGTTAACTTATGGAACTGCGTTTTTACACTGCATAAGTTCTCACATTTGGTTGTGCAGTATGTTCTCTTAGCTGAACTGGAGTGAAAAAAAATATCGTTGGTAAACTGCTGTGTAGAAAACTGGTATGTAAAATGGTTATGTACTGCGATGTTCGCAAGTTGAAGTGAACATCGAGACATTTAAATTTGTTGTTGCATTATTTATGTGTGCTCGCGTTACTTAACCATTGAAATAGCCAGTTTCGTACGGTTTCCTTGGAGGAACATATAATAAGATGGTAGACAAACATTTAGCATATCCATTAAACCTTCTTAAGTGATTTGAAATGAGACCCTTTCTTTTTCAATTGTTGTGGACAGTAACTGTCCTCGAGGACAGCGCCGTTCCTACATTGACATTTCTATCCTGCTTCAAGGACAACTGGAAGCCGCCCGAAGAACTATGGTGTCGGGCAGCAATTGTATACTGCTCGCGCATTACTCCACACTCGAGGCTGCAAAGTTTTCAGTAGTATCTATGCAAGTTAGTTGATAGAACCAGAACCATTGTACTGCAAGTATTTCTACTTACTTCGTGAGAAAAGGTAGAAGAACGCCAGTCATGGTCTGTTCTACTGCTAAAGTAGGTATCCAGGCCAGCCATTCCAATTCTGTTTCAGTTAGTTATCAAGGACAAATCAATCCGAAGGGGAATAAATAAAAAAAATAACTGAAATAAAATAGTACTTTAGCATCCAATGGCAAACAGCATTGCGACTCTGAAACTTCGAGTCCAGTAGATAGTTTATACGAAGAAGAAAAGGTGTGCACACGACACTTCAGGCAACAACAGCCACAAATGGACTAGGAGTATAACTTAAGCATTTATTGAACCAATTACTTCGTGTGGACCAATCCAAATTGTCGAAGAACGATTCAGACGCAGCGTTCTCAATCTTCTGAAGCTAACGATTTCACAACAGCATAAGGAACACAGATACTTAGGAATCAATGAATAAGAGAACATCACTCAGAATACAGAGTGTACAGTTACGGCGAGAGATGAAGACGCCGATTTACTTTTTTTTTAAATGTCGGTATTATGTATATCATAGGAATATCAGACAATCCTGTTCCTTGACTATAAAAAATATAAGCGGTTGTCCCCTGATAGGTACTGATAACGAACACTAGTGTCTTCAATATTAGGAAACCAAAATCCACTGATGTGACTACTATATGTCAAATCTGATTCAATTAATATCCCTCTATTAATGATCATACAGCTCAAATAATTAGCGAACCACACTAGACAATGGATAGTTAACTCAGTTTGCCCACCCTATCTGTGTAATTCTGCAGTATATTCGGCTCCTCACCAGCCTGGTTCACATCAATGTAGCTGAAGGTCACCACGGGAAGTTCCGGCATCCTCAACGGCAGGGTATAAGGCCGCTCGAAGGTAGCTGTAATGCCCGGAACCGTTATTTTGTTGTGAGGCTGACACTTCTCAAGACTAATCCTCCATCCGGCTGTTAATTATTGACCCGTGGCTTTGTGAAATTTATTTCGAATACGATAAGATAAACGAGTATAGATACTCAATGTCTATGGTGTAGATTATATCAGTTGAATCAAAATGTGCTCATATATTTGTAGAAAGACCATAATTGTAAATAATGTAGTAGTAGGGGCCAAGTATATGTATAAAAAAACTTACTACTCTGAGCAATTTCCTTGTACCAGTATTATTTGTTGAGACTTGTCTACTTGTCCAAAGGTCAGGAAATGTTCATGTTGCATATTGTCGGCACATGCCCAGACAATTTATATACTTGGCAAGCAGCAGTATTGGTTAAGCAGATGCGAACAAGACCATCACGCATCATCAAGTCCCTCAATGTACCCCGCAGTGATATCCTACTGTCGAACGGTAATACATACAATCGAGTTGCTAGTAGCGACGGCATTGAGGAAAAACGATTTAGTCAACGCAAAAAAGATTTCTCTTCGATTGCGGTCTCTAAGGGAAAGACCTATGTGCGTTAACAGTCATCCATCGCCCACAAAGGCCATATATATATAAATGTATGTCCTCTCCAAACGAGATCGCATGTGATACATCAAAATGGACCAGACGTCGTGTACGATTTTTGGCAGCCCAAGTAGTGATGTCTCTATCAAATCGAATAACACGACATGTTTGTGATGTGTACATATTAAAATTATCCGAGTCCAAATTTGGAAAAAAATTCAAAATGGTTAGAAAACTCGGGAGAATTCGGGTAACCAAGGAATTGACTGCAGTGACTGCGAAACGGAGACTTCCTGATTTCGAGTCAACACGGTGCCGGTTCGGCGATGGCGTACAGAGTCCCTTTTTTATTAGAGCCATCCATTAGCTGACTGAACGCATTCAGTTATACAGCGAATCGTTCAATTTGTTTTTTTTTTAAGTAAGAAGCCGATTTTGCTGATACCCTCTATGCACATACAGAGATTTCGCACACGTGATACATAGGAAACTTTATATTCACGTCGTTCTCCACTAGCGCTTTCAGAATAATAACTAAAAGGAAATCCTGATGGTTTATTTTGGCCAATTGTTCTAAGAGATTTTTAGTATGTTAGGTATAATATTGTTGTCGTTGTATTATGACACAAGTTTTTAAGCACGCGGAAACAAATGGTCGACATGGGTGAAGTTGGCGCCATATTTATAGTGGAACTCAGGAGGATTGATGATGATTATAATGATGATCCGCTCTGACGTCTCAGCGCTGTCATTCGATTCCCACTTTTAGTGGTCCCCATGTTTAGCCCAATCTATATCGAATGTCTGGAATAAAGGCCGTAGACTAACAAGCCAGAATGGACACAGCGAAGGATGTACGCGCACACATACACACATACAATGGATATTTAGGTTGGGTATATATAACAGATCGGTAATATCGGATTTTAACGAGAATTCTGTTCTGATAGTGATTTAATAACAAATTTTCTTTTAAATAAGTAAATAAGATACACTAACGAAGTATACAGTACCTTCGCCTAGTACCTAAATATATACTAATCTGGACACGAAAGCAAATTAGGTTGACGAAAGAACGAAATAGATAGTCCGCTCGATACGCGAAATATATCTACCCGATGATTAAGCGAGAGAAAGAACGTTTCTTGTATTTTGGTTCAAGTTGCTTTAGCCTATTTATGCTTGGCGTGGATATATGCTCATATTGACTACTATAAGCACGACATGATAACCAAGCATATTAGCCCTCCATGAGCGAGGAAATGAAGGGTCAGAAACCGTTATAATTGCTACGTTGGAAAACTTTAATGTGTGAACTAAATTGAAGCTGACCAGCGTTGGACAGCTTGGACAGCTTCCCAGCCTTTCAAGGACGATCTGGTAAAAAGATAAAAGTTAGAACGTGTGAGACCCGAGACTCTTCTCTGTCCAACTAGGAAAGAACGACGTTCATACAAAAAAAGATTCCTCGTGCTACACGCACATAAGTACATATTGTGCCACCACTTCCATCTGTGCCTGATACAAGTCTTTCTAACAGTATTTATAATCGTTACGTCCAGAACGCTGTTGGTCATTCGGTCGATGCCATTTACTATTAAGGCTCAGACTCTTTTGATTTTGTATCCAACTCAGTATATTTGCCACTGTTGGGGAAGGGTTGCTACTAGGGATCCTTACCAGCCGCATGGACTGCCTCCGAATACAAGAGTATATATTTTACTAAGTTTACCTCAGGTAACCGCATGCTCATCTGTATGTATATATCCACAAAAAGTGGCTGTCTATCCCGGGTAATATTATGTTTGTGATCAGCTATTACAGCTTTGTTGCCAGTGACCAGAAATGTTCCATTGAACGAGCAAGTATTCACTTAATCGTTGATAACGATAAACTGACAAAGCCAGTATCTCGTAGCTAAAAATTTCACTTTCGTTTGCAAACTCCCATTCGACATTTCTCGATACCTATTCCTGCTGCATTATTACGGGAAATAGCGAGAGGAGAAGCTACACCCACATCTATTAGCGTAGCGGATGAATGACGAACGAAATAGTCAGTCAATGATCATTCTGACACAGCTGCCTGTCAGCAGCGTTGTTGTTGTGGTGACACTTCTTATTTATGAGCTTGTTACCAGATGTTTTGCAGGTCGAACAGTGGCCAAAGATTTGTAGAGACCTATATATATATATATATATATATATAAATATATACATATAGTCGTTAGTCCACCATTGACGTCAACATTTGTGTTTAGTCTTTACTAGCGACATTCAGTGTCTGTCTGTAGCGATTTATTAGTAACGGTTTGTAGTTATTTCATGAGTTAGAAAGGATGAATCGAATTATATAGGTCGGTCACATATTAGAAATGTTTAAGCTCTCTTATATGTCTTACATGGGGTAGAAAGAGAGACCAAAACACTTCTAGCATAAACAGCAGAAGAAAAGCATCCGCAACGAAAAAAAAATGAAAAGGTCAATGAGATGAGTTATCAGAAGAAAAAGTGGAAAGAGAAGATGCAGAGACTTTGCAGGGGGAAAACATAATTCAACATGATAGAATAGTGGAAAGACACAAGCAAACAGATGCTGGAGTGTTAAGTAGAAATCCTCTAAATGGAAGAAACTCAACGTATCTGAGGAAGGACAAACGTGTTGTGTGGATAATCACAGCACGTTGCGACTCCGAATGATTTGTTGAAGAATGAAATCTTGGTGTATGAAAGTTTGACTGCTTCAATCAAAATGGCATATTAGCAGAGAAAAAAATTAATGAAAAATGACATCCAAGCAGACCCACGTATTACACATTACCCCTCCCGCGATAGCTTCTGCTTCGATCTTTATAATAAGCAACCGGACACAATAGAACAAGAGCTACGTTCCTGCTGAACATCAGTTAACTCATATCTAATTTCAGACATTCAGAATATACCAATGAGTAGACAACATCGATTTTTCTTTTCGTAAGTTTCAGCCTTAGAGCATTACTACTATAAACTAATGCTTAATATGTTTCCTGAGGAAACCTCATATATTTGATTGTGTGATTGTTTTTACTATTATCCATCCTTCTGAGACTGTGGATCAAACTGGGCGCCAACCGGAAGAAATTAGCTTCTTTTTCTAGCAATGCTGAGTAGTTGACATTATACTGAGATAAGTGTTTACGGTACTTGGACATCCAAAATTTAGTGTAAAATCATATTCATGTTTATAGGGCAAGTGACTATATTTGCCTGAAAATACTTTCTCGGCAATTCCATTTAACATACATAATCATAAAATATGAAGTTCAGTATCGGTTAGAAAAAGAATACATCGATATACCCTAAGAGGAGTTGAACCTCCTAAAAGAAAATACATGCTCCCTTCCCAGAGGTTTTTACAGCACCTGTACCTTGATGCACGGTTACACGCATGTTATGTTAGTGATCTGTAGGAGCAATCAAAGATATGAGGAAGATATTCCATACTTGAAGTTTGCATGTTTCGACGACCTTCTAAATGATCACAAGCCGACCCGGGGCAACGCGCGGAGAGAGCTGTTGGCTGTCGTTAAAGGACACACAGAGTTAACGTCAATGGCGCCATCAAAATCGGCCTCGATGACGTGGCGTATGGGAGGCAATTGCTTCTTCGACCCCAAAGCGGAGCCCGAAGGGGTTCGCGATCGTCGTTCCATTTATGATGATTAATCGACTCCAATGAATGGAGTCGTGGAAGACTGACCTTGAACGCATTGGCCGGCTTGTTGCCACTAAGGAAGAGAGGGATGACAGAAAAAGCCAAGCCTGTCCTGATGATCATGTTTGTTTGAGTTCACGGGTTGAACTAAGCGTCTGCTAACTGAATTTGGATGAAAATAGTAATGATTAGATCCGCGTAGCACAGACGGTCAGACGAGAGTTCAACTCGTACGAACAGCACTGCAGTCGAGGAAGTGAAATAAAACAGAAATAAGAAGGAAAACGGATATCGAGTTCAAGGTTTGATATTTGTCACTATCCATGCATTGTCCAGAAATAAATTAAACTTTAACACATAACATAGGACGCACTCAATCGTGGCTGTTGAAATAGTTGAAGGTACAGCCTGAGGTTCCCAATGAACTACAGGTTCCCAATGAACTTGTGAATTTCCGATCTTAAGATTAGATGGTGTCGGTACTGGCTCTCTGGAAGCCAGACAACTCACTCACACAGCTAACCTCTTCCATTGCCTCGGGACATGCGAGATGGTACATGATTTCCCAGCCTCGTTTTACACTTTAGATTTAGAGTTCTTCCATTTCTGGATACAGCCTACGCACAGCTAGAGTACATTCAGTACAAGATTGTGCAAACGCAAGCATCCTCTCTTCGTAAAGCGGATTTCGATACCATCAGAGAAAAGATCCGGTAAACGAGTAAACAATTCTTGTCTAACCAACACCCAACATAATTACCGTGGTCTCAAACTTTGGAGAAACAGTGCAAGGCGTTCGCGGAAGCTGTCCGCCTGTAGTCAATTGTCGATGGAATAGCTCAGTTACTGGCGCGTATGGTATCTTGCATCAGTCTGGTTTGGCTTCGGGGGCTCAAACGATTGTTTCTATGAGAAAGGTTCTTTAGTATCTTACCTTATGTGGTACGCTAGCAAACTGTATTGGCAACAAACGAACCATGTGCATCCAAGGGGATGGACTCTCAAGTATACAACAACTAAACCGGCTAAAAAGTGGTGGCCACGTTACCATAACGACAACATGTGTGTTTGTTTGTCGCTGCGAACCATAACCACGTGCAAAAAAAGGATCAACTCTCACGGGTACAAAACAATGAACCCCGTATGCAAATGGCTTAAGGCCAATAACCGGTGGACAAAATGTCGACCCTCCACCTAGACACGCCCGTCCTACTTAAAAAAAGTTAGGTTAGGTCATCTCGTTGGAGTTGACCCCCCGGGGTCCTCAACCGTTTGGCAGTACAACAAGCTTCCAAGGGGAGCCAATCTAAGGGAGACGAGACCCTTAAAGCCCATAACCAGGACTAAGTAAATTTTCCGGGCTGAGTCTCAGCTAACACTTAACGTCCACGGTACTGCTATGTTTACCTAGTGTGACGTCCTATAGGGCATCATCGACTTCGTATACGACTCCAGCCACCTTGTCATTCCTATAAACGAAGTAAAATATTGCTGGAAATTTTTATTAACCAACCGAGTGCAGTATTTAAAAATATCACTGCTTCGGTGAGCAGTGATGTTCTTAGTTTGGCATGGTGTGGTCGGATAGTGTGGTGAACTGAAAATCGTTCTACAACACAACGTTACGTTCTTGAAGGGGATGGATTATGAAAGTGTTTATCTCGAACTGTAGCTCTCTGTCTGTCTGTCCGTCCGTCCGTTTCACTCGGTGGGGCTGATTGAGACAGAAGTTGCGGTGTACGCCGGACACCAAACGCACCCATCAACGAACCCTTCTGCGCTTACGAATTGCGAACATATGCACGCGACGCGGCGGGACCTGAGCTGATGATGAGGACTGCACTGATGAGAGTATAAGACTTCCTCGAAGTCCTGGCGCCTTTGGCGAATAACCCCCCGCAATTACGGGTTAAGCCTTAGAATGCAGAGATTGCCTGCAACTAGTGGATTGCCTGATTGCCTCGAGAATCTCCGCTGACATCGGTCCGAGATAGGGGTCGGCCGGACACGCTGTGTGTCTGCGTCGATGTGGCTGTGATGAGGGCGAAAGGCCGAGAGGAACGGGATGTAGCGAAAATGAGTCACAAACTATCTGATATTATATTGCACATTTGGGAACGCAAACGGAAGCAGGTAATACAATTGGCTCAACGTACAATACAAGACAATCTTAGAAATATCTAAAGTATCTAAATATATCTTTATAAAAGTTTGTCAATAATATATGGTTGTCGTGATTTGTGTTTCGCAGGGCAGCGTTCGTGTTTTCAAAGTTGGAGGGGCATGATCAACGGGATGCGGATATGAACTGTCGGTTGCATTTGTCGTTGATAGCATGAACAATAATGCAATAACCGCAAATGCAGAAACCGTTGTAGAGGCTATATTTGTGTCTGCTATACTTGTGGCTTTATATTTAAATCATGTGTGCTATTGGTGATCAGAAGAATAAGCAGATGTCTAAATGATTAAATGCATCAGAATGGATCAAGTTCAATGTGGCGGTTTGATACAGCAAAAATAATTGATTGGCTATTGGTTCAACATATACAGTCGTGTTGAACTTATGTATTTTAAATTCGTAATTCTAAACCGTCCCTCGTTGAAAATATAAATAACTTCGTTCGCATATATTCATTATTATATTATTTATTTAGATGTTTCTAATATTAATTCACTGTGGGAATGTAATTGTATACAAATGTATTAAATGCAACGCTGACAATTATTTCCGCCATATCGTTATGTACGAAGTTCTCGTTTGAGTGTTACGAACTGATTCGAAGTGAGCTTCTTTCATTCGTCTCTAAATATTCATCCTCGCTATTTCTAATAAGAATCTAGAAAAATCACTGAAATTAGCTTGTTGTTGTTGTGGTGAATCCTAAATTTTCCGGGCTGACCCACAGCATTAAACATTTAACGTCCATGGTACAACTGCTTTCGGCATAACGCTTCTTCAGACGGATAACCCCTTCAAATGCAAATGTGCAACGGTGGGGATCGAACCCCTTGGTGCACCTACGTCCGTCCCCTCCGATTGCAAAGCGGACGCACACGAGTGCACCACCAGGAAACCTAACCTGTACTTGGCACACTGGCCGATAATCGAAGCAAAGAATATTTTACGGAGAAGACTCGTTAATGACAAGGCAACTGAATATTCTGTTGAAGTCGTAAAGCCCCTTTAGATGAGACACCTTTCAAAGAAATGAACTTTACCAAAACCGGGAGTAACACGCTCAGATTTGTGCAAGTCTTTCTAAGGAACGGTCTCATCTCACATTTACGAACGTCGAAATCCAATGGTAAGTTGTGAGATTTACTTGCAATTAGGATACGATATGATGTATTCAAGGGAGATGTTGTGGTTGTTTTCGCCGAGAACCTTGGAACTAATGGCCCGAATTATGGTCCAACTAGCAACACCTCTGTCCAGGGTCAAAATAAAAGCGTGAAGAGTATGTCTAATATTTATGTAAATGACAAAGCCGGATTCTGGTGTATGTATAATCACAAGGTAGATTTCATTGGCGATATTCATTGTTTGTGGTTCTGCGTGTATATTTACAATGGCTGAGGCCGAGTTCATCGATCGGGGTTTAAGCTGCGCATATAAACTACGATGTTGGAAGGGGATACGAGCTAATACTTCTTAATTAATCTTGTTGAGATACTGATAAATCGATGGATTAGATAGACAATTTTTTTAGGCAATCTTGGTTAGATGCTGCACATCCATTTCGTATGCAGTCATGGAGCATTTGTATATCGATCGGAAGTCACACATCGTATAAGTAAATATTATATGTGCTGTGTGAAAATCCACTATATTGTCGTAAAATGTGGAGTGCATATTCTTGAGCATAAGCTATGAATATCTGAAACTCAAGATAAAAAAACGAAAGCTTCAATAAATCCTCAGTGTTATTGGAAATGCCATTGTATATGCTCGTACGGTACCGTAATAGTGCTAGCTAGCTCAGAACTTAAATCAATTGAACTGTGCGTGCTGCTTGCTGCATTAGGTTAACTAAATGAAAAAAAACAAAGATAAAATATAACATAAAAAAATATATTCGAAGTATTAATGTTCGAGGCTGTCAAACATCACTAGCGGTGAGGATTGAGTCGTTCGATGTTCGAATTCCACAGCCTGAATTGTACATGTACTAATTATAGGTTAGACATGAATGAATAAGAATTGAGCTTTCGGATCTACAGATTGATTATAATCATGATCAGTCTTATAATTGATTTACACGTTTGCAAGGTGAATCCATATTATTATAATGGACCGTACCCATGCTCTCGGTGCCTTCTTAGACTTTTCTCCTAGATACTCTAATAAATATTTCACTACTCATTTAGTTAAAGTGCATGGGAATGCTAAATGAGTGTACAGCTGAAGGACATCTTAAAGCAAATGAGACCCCAATTAGGGAATTGATTACCCCGCCGTAGATCTGCACGAAAGTAACTGACTACATAAGGTTTATAAGGAAATAAAATCCTGATATGAAAAAAAACATTACCCTAAAGATTACGAAAGCTATCGACTAATACTTCTGGCAAAAAGAGGAAATAATTATTCTTTATATATCATTTTCACAATGAAAAACAGACCTTTGACTGTATGATGAATTATTTATTCATATTTTGGAGGTACTAACTAAAAAAAGTACCTTCTTTCACGCCAGAACCACTTAAGCAATACATAGGGATAAAACACCAATTCAATATGATCAGCGCATATGATACGCTGATCCCTGAACTCTTCTATCAAGCTTAGAGTTACGTTTCATAAATGATTACGTCCCCCTAAAATATACGTTATAAATTATCACGACGGTTGCAAGACAATTGTGCTTAGGTGGGAAATCCACGACCTCCGTGTTGAGACGGCCTCTGTTTAGTGACATAGATTACGATTCACACTTTGAGAAATCTGAAGAGTCTCTGGAGCTGGAGCAGTTTGCGGGTGTTTATCTCGAAGGGGAGAACCTGTTTTCTCTAAGGGGTGACATTATAACCAAATTTCGCCTTATTTATTTGAGTTTCTCTATTAATTAGATATCGAAATGAAAATTTGCTAATAGACTGACTTGCTGGATCACACAGTCATTTCTGGCCTATTGCAGAGATTAGACCATGTTGAACTTTAATAGATTACATGGATTTAGCGTTACAAGGTGCGATTTCTGTACAAATATCATTTCATAAGCATTTCAATGTAACCCAAAATATCCCTGTTATAAAAAGGAGCTCACCCAAAACTATATTAGCAACTGCCATCTAAGGGGAAGTATTGGGCCATTTTTGATGAAGTCGGTAATGGGTATGATACATATGCGTCACTCAGCCAATAGTGAATGTGGGACTGTGAAGCGTGGGATTTACAAACCCAATTTACAAACCCGGGTTGCCCTTCACCCCCAACGCCCATAAATTTCCAGACATTTCTTCGATAGGGGTGTTTGACCTACCGAGTGTTTGCATTTCACGAAATTAACTGAACGATCATTGCGAAGACTGCTAACAGAATATGGTCGAATCCAGGTCGAATTTATTTCTGCCGATTTCTTTGATTGCGAGAAAGATATTTCCTAACAAAAATATTATAATAGGGTTGGAATGTTTATAAGTAATGAATTCAATTTTGGTCAAAATAAATTATTTACCAAACTAAAGCATTGCTAAAGCTGTGTTTAGCAGTGCTTAATTTACTAATTACTATTATTATTATTATTAGATCTCTCCAATGAGGAGACATTGTCGAGGTGCGAACGTGTAAATGAAAATGGAGTGAGATCTCCCGTCTAAGAGTCCAGGGCTCACGGGATCAAAGACCAGTCTCACACTACACGGATCGAAAATAACTGTACAATTCATGCACTCGTCAAATACAATAATAATTTGATAAAAGGCTACAGCCAGTTTTTTATTTGCCACATCTCTAGGTAGCGTATACAATATACACCATTGCTTAGTCTCCGGCTGTAAAAAGCTGGAGGACGCAGGTTCGAGTCCCGCGACTATCTGGTTACATAAAGAGAACCTAAGCTTTGCAAAAACTACAGTTTCGATAATAAACCAATAAAACCTTTATCCTTACATTTGCTTGTTAGTTTTAGCACAACGGAAAAATAATAGTTAAGAGCAACACCAGGGGCGTCACACAATGGATATTACCATTATTATATTTATAATATTATTTATGTTCTAATTATTTTTAATATCAGAACGAAGCCGTGACAAGAGGACATTAAATATATAATACATTGCCTAATAGAAAATGTATTCTCATATTAAGCGCGTGTCCAGTTATTTAACATGCTGTCATAAGTAAATACTTCAATGTTCCCGTAAGGTTACGTTAATACTGTTATATAAGGGAAGCTGTTGGCTCCAACTGTTTAGTGTTTCTGATGTCCGAGACTCAGTCGTGCAACAAACAGCGTAGTCTTACCCAAAGATGCTGAACAGCACCAAGTTCTTCGTCGACTTTCGCAATTCGCGCCTGTATAATGAGTATCATCAATTCGCTGCCTCAAAGGTCATAAACTAAAAAGTCTTCTCTTGGACTTCTTCGTTTGGTTCAAAGTTTAACGTAAAGGTACCATTTTACGCACGACTTAGTCAGGAAGAGACTTCAACGAACTTTCCCTCGACCGGGCTACTGCCATTGGTTCATTCAACTAAATCTGTGTCTTAATTGATAAACCTAGTACGCCGAGAGATCGCTCTATGACAGATAAGAGACAATTATCATCAATATGTACCTTATTACATACATACATCTATTATAATTTAAGTGGGCATGGTCCTCTTGCAACTGGATCTTTTACTTTAGTTAGGTGGCGGCCAACGTACAAAGAGACGGATTATCAACGAATATAAGATCTAGTCAGGGAGATGAAACCTTACTTGCAAAAATGGCCAGTGGAACTGCACCACGCTGTAAGTTACAAGATCGATAATTCTGAATATGCATTGATGCTTATCGTTTTTTTACTCATATCCTTGAATGATAGAGGCCGTCGCCCTGAGCACACAACTCCCTTGCTGCTCTCAAATCTAAGCTGTGAAGAGCTATGGATTTTCAAAGGCGACGCTCGGACATCCGCTTAATAATGCTAAACAATTAGACTTCCTCTTTTGTTATCCACCAAACGCATCAACGATGGATATAGGAAATGACAATTATGTTGGAAAGAAAATTGCGGAACGGTCTGTTTGTACATAGACCTGCTGTCTAAATTCAATGAAGTATATTAAAAATTAAAAAAAAGGCCTATAATTCGTTCGAACTCCCCGTGTGGCCAGGAATGGTGGTGAGGCAGTTCCGCCGGGATCGTGTTGATCGGGGTCCATCATGTTCCAGGCTTGTTTTCGTTCTTTGAACCCTTTGAACCCTTCCAACATGGTACTAATTTAGACTTCAACGTGCATTCGAGGTTCTATTTGCGATCACAAGAAGTCGAGGCTAACGTCCCCAATTGGTCATAAGAGTTTGGCTTGGATAATGAAAAGCAGTGTCAAGATCAAGGATCAAGTAACAATCGACTAAATTCGTACCCCGCGCTGGTACTGCAACTAATTAAAAAAAGCGAGAAGGTATCAGAGCTATTTCAACAGCTCCAACAGCGAGTTCGTGTTGGTTTTTGTAGGAGTTTCAGTTTCTCTTAGACAGCCTCTATAAAATGCTTTAATAGTTGTCACTGGATTGTCCAAAGATGGTTGCAACTTCCTCAGCTCCCTTACTTGAAGCGAAATATATTTCGCCAGGAGGCATTCGGTATTCCACCATGGCATGGTAGTCGATGGACGCCGTGGGGCAATGCGTTCCTTGAGCGTAGAGTTGAGAAAGTTATAATATGATACGATAACTCCATGACCGGGTTGTCTCGATATAACAAGATACTGCTCCTGCTTCTTGAAGAAAATTATTGAGGTTCAGCTGTCAACTTCCATTGCGACGTCTTTGTGGAGAAAATACGCGAGCTGTCAGCATGATTTTCAGTCCGAACGGTTCGTGCCATATGTCAAAAGCTCCCCTTCGTGAAATGGATTTTCCGCACTGATGTATATTTCTCGGTGCTTAATGATTTTTGTGGCGAAGATGTCGATCACAGACGAACCCATTGGTCCTGTAAATGCTTTACTTTCCGAATCTGAGATAATCCATAACACAAGCTCTTCAATTTTCTGCAACAAGGGAACCTTTCGAGTTTGCTGACGTCGATCGAGTCCGACGTCGAAGTCATTGACGACGATCGTAGATCTTGTAGAGTCGAGGAGTTGGCCGCATTGGAGCAATTTCTCAACCAACTCATTGTTTCCTTTGCTCCTGGCGGACGAACATCCATGACTACAACATCTCATCTTCTACTTAGAATTCCACGAAGGACACACCACTGTCATGTGAGCAACACGGGTTCACAGCAAGCAAGTCAACGATGACAGTTGTTACAAGACTTTTATGGGAGAAATAGAGGCAGCATTGAAGCGTCAGCAATCTTCGTGTAATTCTCTACAACTATTTGGGAACGGCAGTATACCAATCCTTGATCGAGTCTCACCGGCGGAAGAGTAAGTAAATTCTCCGTTCCTCACTACCCGAGCCATGATCGACAGCAACTTGAAACTTGCTAGCAGATAAAACCGCCATACAAAGCTTTTCTGTACACGGTGCCCGCCACCTGCCATGCGGGTCGCAAGGCCGTCACGAACCAAACAAACACTGCCTTTGTAAATACTGCAGAGCTAGATGCAGCAAATGCCATGCAAACTCGTGTAGACAGATATAGTCGATAAACCAAGTGGCTTCTCTTAATGTATAATCTATGGTGTACAGAGTTCCCAAACATGTTATGTAAACATCCGATGCGAATGTTTATGTAAATGCATTTCTATTACTACAATGCATAAGCTGTGTGAAAATAAATGAAATGAAATATCTCCGTCAGCACGGTGGCTTAGACGGCTAAGTCTCTGGTTGTCGGAAGCCAGAGGCTGGCTATAAAATATAAAATAGAAATTGTCGATACGTTTCCAAAT
Organism: Stratiolaelaps scimitus; assembly: GCA_019614645.1. Classification (NCBI taxonomy): domain Eukaryota; kingdom Metazoa; phylum Arthropoda; class Arachnida; order Mesostigmata; family Laelapidae; genus Stratiolaelaps; species Stratiolaelaps scimitus. Next base: position 1,104,527 of record JABWDB010000053.1, read on the forward strand.
ATCGAAATTCGGGAAAAAATGCAACTTTTTTTTATTTTTTCGAAAACGTTTCATGAATCTCGTAAAAATACTTATTACAGTGCATTACAGGTGGAGATGTAGCTCACGGCCAAAGAGCGCAATGATAAAAAATATTTTTACCCAAAAGAGGACTTGTAAGTTATAAAAAGTTTTGGTGAGTATCTGGTTGTGCATTGAGTTCTTCTGATTAAACATGTGAAGAGAATACCAAGTATGGCCACCACCAGATATGGCTAGGATGTTTTAGCTGTAACTTACCAACGTAAAAACGGATATTTGTGTGCTATGCTTCGGCTACAAGATATTAGATTTCTTGAGTGCAACCTTAATTTTCAGAAATAAAATAAATAGTTATTACCACAATAGGCGCATCAGTTAGTTATCCGCCCTAATATTCTAACTCCTTCACCAATATTCTAATCAAATTGAATACAATTAAGTCGGCTATATAGATATAACAGCGAATGTAAAATAGAATTATGAATTAATTCCTTAGTTAAACTTCACCTATTGTAGTCGTGCTCCTCTTGTTCTGTAACGTAACACTTTTAATCCTGATGCTGGAATATCATTATACAGCATTAATATCATGAATGTTATACGGAACAGTTGATGACAGTAAAAATATACGATATCAGGTTCAAGATGTTCAGCATTTCGCTCTCTCTCTCTCTCACTCTATGAAAAGTTTATGAGAAGGTTCATTATACACAGAGAATACTTTGTTTTCCCGAGTAAGATACTAAAGTTGAAGATAACGCGTGTGCACTAATGATCAGAGGTGCATGTCAAGGCTCCGACAGTCTTCACAAAACGTGTTCAATCATTCAAATGATAAAAATATTTATATGAGTACAGGCATGTCTTAAGAAGCTTCAGGGCCTGATAATAGGTTTTTCATTAAAAGTACTCTTCAGTAAAGTCTAGATAATGTTTTAAATAGCCTCATGCCCAACAAACAAATTATCCAAATTCTGCCATGAAAACACATTACAAGATAACATTCGTATGTGTATTTTTACCAAGTAGCCTTATTTAACACCAGAGTACATTGTAGCTTGTAGAAGTTCTTGATATGAATTTGAATTCATATTTGTCCAATAATTCAACCCACGAATTTAGCCACTGTGCGTTTCTGTTGAGATTTCATTGAGTCAGACAGGGAGGACATTCAATGACCTTATCTATCACGATCTTTTTTAAAAGGTGAAAGGTAAATCCTGCATGGACACCAGGCTTCTCAACTGAGTTATTTGCCTGGTAGTGTCAGACTCTAACCCAGGACCGATTTTGACTAGGGGCACTGTCTAGCTATCAGAACCTGGGAAGATTGAACAATATCAAGAAAAGGCAAAACTTTGAGGGAGGACAAGAATCGAGAACTTCAAGTGGACATAAAGCCGCTCGATTAATCATAGCTGCATCGAGACTGAACAGATTTCCTCGAAGGGCTAAATATATGCTATTATCCTGATAATAGTAAAATATATTTTTTTAATTAAGGTAAGTCAAAATGTTATCACTGTGTTCCAAACTTTTTTTTATTACAAATACGTCTCAGTAATTAATAAAATGACAATTGAATTTCGTGAATATTGATGGCGATATAAATAAGTATTTATATTAATTACTAATAATTAATTTATAATAATTGTTTCATGTTCAAGTATAGTTTTTTTTGCCTCTTCGTCAGTCTATGGCTATAACCAATATCATAAAATGGAATAGCTCGCCGAGGACACAAAATCGATTGATTCTGACGCCGCGCTCTAATTAACAGCGGCTTTAACTTTAAGTTCATGTCCCTTCTCGTGGTTATGATAATCTCTTTTTTGTTGTGCCGTTTCCTTACATATTGATAGATAAGGTTATTGAAACATATCGGTTCAGCCTGACTTTTTTTTTTAGGAGGAGGAAATTTTCTTCAAACGCACGGTCACCACCGGATACATTCCAATCTCCATGAAAGTGGGCCGATCCAGTGCAGGGTTGACGTGGATGACAAAACGCCTCTGCCTGCTAAAACCATCCTCTGCTGAGGGTGTATCTCTTCCCCAGAGTCGGCACGCTTGGCATTACTTCGATCTCTGGGGAAGGTGTGTACCGCTCCGGCTAGTGTTCTATAGCCGGGTGCCTTAGTCTCCTATGACTATTGTGGCTTCCGTGTTGGGGTCCCGCACGGGAACGCTCGGTCACCTAATCCCCGGCCCGTAGCGGGAATGCGCGGGGAGAGACTGGTGAAGGAGGAGGCCCCCGTGACAGGCCTGCCAATCTACCCAAGAGGTACCGGCTGCTCGGTCCACCTATCCCCGGCCCTGAGCGGGAATGCGCGGGAGAAGCCGGTCTAGCTAACGGTGGAGCGGGCCTCCGAGACCCCCCGGGGGGAGGGGCTTTGGTGGCTCACCCGGGCCCTTCTGTGTCTCTCCTTACTCTCCTTTAGCCTGATGATCCCCCCCATCCAGTCTACGACCTCCGCCCAAGCTTCCCTCGATTTGACCATATGGGCCACGAGCTCTCGGACTGATTTCCCCGCAACCTCCCTCGAGCCCCCCTGCCTGGCTGCCGCTAGTGACACACAGTGGGTCACTGTGTGCTCGACGTCGTCCACCTCGCCCGCGTCACACAGCACGCATATGTCCACCTGGGTCTTTCCGATCTTGGCCATGTAGGTCTGGAACTGCCCGTGGCCCGTCAGCACCTGCGTCGCTTCGTACGTGAGCTCACCCATGTTACTCTCTAGCCACACCCTGAGGTCTGGTATCAGGCTTTTAGTCCAACACCCCTTCGTCACTCCCGGAGTAACCTGGGCCCACTCTCGCTGCCAGGTGTCGAGGGTGGCCCTCCGGGCCATGGTCGGGTGGAGATTCCCAGCCGGGAGCCTGAGGCTTCTCTCAGTAGCTAGCAGGTCCCATGGCAACATTCTGGCTAGGGCCAGGAGGACGTCAGTCGACACAGTCCGGTACGCCCGGCTCACCCTGATTGCCAGCGTCCGTTGGGCCGACCTCAGCATCCCCCTATTCTTCGCCGTGCGGAGCGCCTGGTTCGCCCATACTGGGGAACCGTAGAGGGCCATCGACTCAGCTACCGATGCCAGCAGTCTCCTGTTCTCCTCCGACACTCCCCCCACCCTAGGCATCAGACGCGCCAGGTTCAGGGAAACTCGCTGTGCCTTGGCTGTGGCGTACCTGATGTGCGCCAGGCCGCTTAGCCTTTGGTCGAGAATGACTCCGAGGTATTTCGCCTCCCGCCTGATTTCTATCGGGTGACCGTCGAGCAGGAGGTTGATCCCCCGTGTCCTCTTCCTGCCTGTTAGGTACACTGCCTCTGCCTTAGCAGGTGCAAGCTGGAGATGGTGGGAATCCATCCACTGTACCACCCTACGTAAGGCTTCATTGGCCGTGCCCTCTAGGGTGTCCTCCGTTCTCGCCGTGACCATCACCGCTAGGTCATCCGCGTAGGCGAGGAGCTCGGCGCCCTCCGGCATATCGGTTTGCAGAACCCCGTCATAGGCAAGGTTCCAGAGTACGGGCCCCAGAATCGAACCCTGGGGGACGCCGGCGGTGACCTCGTGCTCCAGGCCCCCTGCGACCAGACCTCGCCCCCCCAGATACGAGGACAGAATCCGTCGGACACCGTCGGATATTTGCTTCCGCGCCAGCGCCCTCATGATAACTCCCCAGTTAACGGTGTTGAACGCGTTTTTTACGTCCAGCAGGATGAGGAGGACGAATCCCCGCGTCCTGCGGGTTTTCCCTGACTCCTCGCTGGCTCGCCGCACGACTCGACGCAGGGCGTCCAGGGTGGACAGCCCTTTCCGAAAGCCGTACTGCGCGTCCGACAGGGCCTCCTTCTCCTCGATTTCGGCCGTGAGCCTGCCGAAGATTATCTGCTCGAAGAGTTTGCCCACCGCGTCGAGGAGGCAAATGGGTCGGTATGCCGCGGGGCCGGTTTGCCCCCCCGGTTTGGGTACCAGGACCAGGTGCGCGCGTTTCCATGCGGCCGGGTATGTGCCCCCCCGCAGGATCTTGCTAGCCAGCCTCGCAATGACTACGGGCCAGCGTTTAGCTAGCACGCGTACGACCTCCGGTGGGACCCCATCCGGGCCAGGGGCCTTCCCTGGTGCCAGGCGTGCCACCGCCGTCTTGACCTCTTCGCGGGTCACCTCCGGGATGTCCTCACCCGTGGTATCGGGGAAGGTCTCCCCCTCCCTTGCCGCCTGTGTCGGGAAGAGGTGGAGCACCGCCTCTCTCAACTTGTCCGGTGGCAGGGCAGGCGGCGGCCTACGAAGTTTGGCCATGACTATGCGGTATGGCCTTCCCCATATGTCTCGATCGACGGACTCTAGCAGCTCCCCCCACTTCTCCCTTTTACTCTTAATGATGTGGAGAGTTAAATCACTCTTTGCTCGCAGGTACTCCTCCTGGAGCGCCTGGAGCCCGTCGGCCAGCTCTCTGCCGTGCAGCCCACTGTTGGCCAGCCTGCTCCGAGCCCTCGAGTGCGCCCTTCTAGCCCGTACACAAACTCTCCTTGCTCTGGCTATGGCCTCGTTCCACCAGTATGTCGGCGGGTGCTTTCCCTGCCGTCCCCCCTCCCGAGGTCTCCCCCCGGCTGCCGTGCAGGCGTTCCTAAGTACCTCAGCGAGCCCCTCGGCGGTGATCCCTTCCCTGAGCAGACGCCGGCAGCCCGCGTCCATATCTCTGCGTAGAGGCCTGCCTTCTAAATGCCGCCACTGCCAGCGGGCCCGACCCGTCAGGCCACGGTTCGGTTGAGCTCCGCCGAGAACGGTCAGGACGTACCTGTGATCGCTATGGGATTCTTCGTCGAGGATCTCCCACCTGATGGATCCGCCAAGCGCGGCCTCGTTGACCAGCGTGAGGTCCAAGAGCGATGCCTGAGTCCCTCTGACGAAGGTGGGTGTCCTGCCGTCGTTTAGAGCGATCAACCTCTCCTGGGCCATCCACTCCTGCAGAATCTGTGCTCTCCGTGATGTGTATCTGCTGCCCCATGCCTCTCCTGGCGCGTTGAAGTCGCCCATGACGTAGACTTTCCTCGCCCTGCGTTCCCTGAGTGCCTCGCTCACCTCACCTAGGTATGTTTTGAAGTCGTCGATGGGTTTGTTGGGTGAGAAGTATATAGAGATGAAGGTACCTACCCCCTCTATGGCCACCCACGAGAATCCCGCCCCTGAACCCCGGTCTCTTATTACCGCCCCCCGCGCGACCCAGATCGCCGTGTCTGTGTCCCTATCTTTTATCCAGTCATCGTCATTACTCACTCGCGCAACATTGGGCTCCGAGGCCAAGCAGAGCTGGACGCCCTTATCCCTGACTGTTACATCCAGGAGGTCGTGGGCCGTCCGGGATCTGTTGAGGTTTATCTGGAGCACCCTAAACATTTATCTGTTGCTGCCCCCCACCCCCGGTTCTCTTTACTTTCCTGACTGCCTCAACCCGCTCGAAGCCCTCGTCGTCAGTCACACGGAGCCTTTTTCCCCTCTCGGGGCCACCTTTCGAGGCCTCCCCCTCGTGCTGCGCAGCTGTCGGTTGGGGTCCTGCCGCTGGCTCCGGCGCTCTCCTTCTACGCGCCCTTTCCAGCTCCATGGCCCTTCTGTTCTCAGGGCACGTCGCACTGTCTGCCCGGTGCCCTTCCGCCTGACACACGAAGCAAGTCGACGTCGTCGACTCGCACTCCTTCGCGAGGTGTCCCGCCTGGCCGCATCTGAAGCAGGCCCGGTGTCCGTTGTCGGCCTGCGGGCATTCTCTCGCCTGGTGGCCGGCTCGCTGGCATCGGAAACAGACCTGCGGCCTCAGCCACTCGCTGGCCCTTGCCCACCTGGTGCCGATCCTGACGGTCCTCATGTCCAAGAGTCTGGCCGCTGCCCGGGCTGGCAAAGTCGCCACGGAGAACCAGATCTGCGAGCGAGCGAGCCTGGGCTCGGTGACCTGGACCTCTTCCGCCCTGCCCAGGCCGAGCACCGCCTCAGATCTAAGCTCCCCGGCCAGCTCGGTCTGGTCCAGCAACGGGTCGACCCCCCACAGCGCGATCGACCTCGTGGGACCGCCCGTTCTCGGTTTGTGGTCCGTCGCGACCCCTAGCTGGCGTTCGATCTTTTCCGCTAGCGTTTTCCCGGCGCCCTCGGACCGCTCCCGGACTCTGAGGATGACGTCTCCGTCCTTGCTTTGGATGACCCCCTTTATCTCTGCCCCCTGCACGCCCCGGACTTCCTTTCGTTCTCTGAGATTCTTGACCATCTCTGCGAACGTCCGTCCTTCACCTAGGCGCAGTCTGATGGTGCTGTTTGCAACCTGAGGCTGGGTGTCATCTCCTCCCCCCGGCGGGTCCCTTGCGTTCTGGCAGACCTCGAGCTCTCCTGCCACCTCGCTCTTCCGGCAGCACAGTTCCAGCAGCCGCCAGGTCGTACGCGTCCTTGCCTCTCTCCGGAGGTGGAAGAGCGGCCTGCCCTCCTGGCCAGACTCCGCGGTTTTCGCCAGAGCGGTACGAACCACCCTCTGGAGCACGTCAACGGATTCTTCTCCCAGCCCGGCCCAGTCCTGTCCGAGCATGCCGACCACCAGGAAACGGTGCCCCTCATCCTTTGTGCGCCGTGCTCCCTCCGCGGTGATGATTTCCACTGCCCCCCCGCTCCGGTAGACAGCGACCCCCCCGTCCCCCAATCGAAGTGCCCCAGGTGCCTGTGGGAACTGCACCCCGAGCTCCTTAAGCAGGCTCTCATCTCCCTCCGTCCCCCTTGTCACCACCACTGCCCGAACGGCCCGTGGGGTCAGTATGGATTGCTCGGTCCCCACCAGTCTCTGGACTAGCGTCGCCGGCCACTCCTTCTTGGCTAGCCGGAGCCAGTCCGCCGGGGAGTTTGCCCCGTCGATTTCCTCGACTGTGGCCGTGTGCGCGGCCTCCGGGCAGGTGCATGCCTGGCGGTGGCGCCGGACGTCCGTAAGCTCGTTGCGCAGCGCGCTGTTTGTGGCTCGCAGGCCTCCCACAGTGGTCCGCCACAGTTCACCGCACTTATCCCAGGCTAGCTGGAGTCCGCTTGCAGCACTGGTCAGTTTCTCGGTGACGGATGTCATCTCCTTGTTACGCGGGGTAGCGAGGTGGGCGAGCGCGCCGATGTGCCCTCGTAACTCCTGCAAGGAGGCCTGCATCGCCGCGAATTGGGCCTCACTGTGCCCAGTGACGTCGTCGCCCTCCCCGTCCTGCGGCGGGGTCTCTTCCTCCGGGATTCCCTGGGTGTCCATGCCCTCGGCCTCCTCCCTTGAGGTCATCGTTCGCTTGGGCTTTGCTTTCCCGGTGGGCTTCCCCCGCAGCTTCGGCCGTCCGACGGGGCGCCTGAGCCGCGCGCGCAACGGCCCGGTGCGTCTCCTCGCACTCGTCGATGGGCGCTCCTCGGCGTCGCCCATGCTCCCCTCCGGCGGGATTCTTCGCCCAACTCGTGCCACCAGGGCGAGTGAACAGAACCAAAACAGCACCAAGCACCAAAAGAAAAAAAACCAGAACGAGAGATTGCAGCAACCCTTCGTTTTCACCAACCGATCACGAACCGGTTCAGCCTGACTAACAATTATGAGTGGTACAGCTGCATGACAGCAATACCACTATAATTGCAAGTAAAGATGTGCGATTTCTTCATTACGATTTTCGTATACCACTGGATTGAGCATCGGACTTCGACTATCGGATACGCCCCTCTAATAGCAACTAAAGAGATGGCGTAACCGCACTTCCGTAACAAACTGATTCTAATGCTTCGAGTTTGTTTGCTTCACTTGTGATGCAACCCATGTAGTAGAATAGTTATTATATAGATGAAAGGGTGACCCGAAGTCGCTATGTTTGTCAGATTGTGCAACTGGTGAAGGCAAAATGTTTGAACCGTGAGTTCGATCAACTATACTCGTAGTTACATTTGTAGAATGGCATTACTGGTAGAATACAATAGAGCTGGTACAGCTCAGAAGAAAGCAAAAATCAATTTCAAGTTGGTGTTTGCAAAGGAAGACTAGACGTGTGCACCACTGCTATGTCGTTCCGGAATACCGGTACCATGTCGGGCCTAATCCCGACATCACAACTTTGAAAAGAGGCAAATGGCCAGCACGGTAATCGTACGATGCTTAATACAGATAAATGAACTTACAAGCGCCACATCACATACAATATAAATAAAAAGCGGTAGCCACAAAAAAACTTTCGGGTCAACCTTTTCTTTTTCACCCAGTGAACGGCCACACATTCATCGTTTGAAGTTTCGGCGCAAGTCGCGATATTGGTGAATTCAGTTTGCATCAATATTTACGAATTGGAGCAAAATACCTTTTTATTCAACAGATTCAAATTTCGATCTTAGCTCAAGCTCGGGCTAGATTTTACTTTACAGTGAACAACAGCATATAAGCACCTACTTGTACTTTTCTCTTTTTCATATCCAAATGTTCATATATATTAACTTACAGTATTCGTTTCTCGGTGATTACCAGGGCTTCTGCCGTGTCATCACACTTTATCTACGTTGGAGAAATATTTCACAGATCTGGTATTCTGCAATGAAATATATTTTTGGCCGTTCTGGACATGGTTCGGTGCAGAAAATAGTACTTGTCCATGTATGTTTGTTTGTGTAGAGTCCTCTCAAGTGTGCCCCTCGGGTAAGTAATAACAACGAGGCGCCAAGCTAGCTTTAGGACCATCACCAATAGTCTGGAACAGGCTACCTCTAGCTCTTAGGAAGCCGAAAAATTTACTTAGTTTCAAAAAAAGAGGTACATATATCTCTTGCACATACCTCTTACGAAGACGTTGGTTGTTATTATTATAATTATTATGATGTCGGGGAATGTCTCCCGTGTAGCCCTATGAATCTTATCAATAAACCACGTTTTCAAAATCAATCAACCCAAATCAACCATCATGAACTATCGGAACACTACAATAACCTACAGGAACATTTAGTCTCGCAACCAGTTTCGTATACTAGCACGGTGTAATAGTAGATGAGTGCCTCAAATGATTTCCAGAAGTGGAATCAACAATCACCTAGATAACATACATTTTGAATTGGAGAATTAAATAGTGATAAACAGTTCGAATGTTCAGGAATAGAAATAGTCAGTCCCCCCAGTATGTCCTATACACCGGAAGCAGTTTTTCTAGCATTATCCATCATGTGAACTTGCGAATCACGAAGTCAGCTGACTTTGACGCCTTTCAAGACACTTTTCACGGCGTGGCGCTTGACTTTCACGTATGACATGCATCTAATAAATACCACGGACATGTTTGTCCATACGAGTTTGTGATGCTATGTAAACCTGTGCGACCTTCACCAGGGTAATTGAAGCATTATTCCGTATGCTTAACGTATGAAAGGTCCGCCACAATTGAATATGTCACTTTCTCACACTGAAGATTTATACAGTATTATAACATGTTCTGCATGCCAGCCTGATTCGATGTAATATGTAGAAATTTTGTCTCAGGCCGGGCCAAAGTCCTTAAGAAGTCCAGGGCTTCTAGTGACTAGGAAATACCAAAGCAGTGAAGCCCGTAATGAGTTTTTCTTGTACCGCTTTCTTTTTCTTGTACCGCTTATCCAAGAAAAAAAAGAAAAATAGATGCCAGCTTATACAGTGGTGTGCATAAGCTTAACGCATCCCTATATTTCAACAAATCGATACAAAGAATACACATTTGAGGCATTTATTATGTATCAGATTAATGTACGTGTCAAATAACATACACACCACAAAGAACAGCGCATATGAAGGCGCAAACAGCTTGCTACAATGAAATGTGTCGTTTTTCAGATGTGCAAAAGGATAACGCACCCTCAGTTATCGAGTGTTCTCGGTCAATTAATTCTCGTTTTCTTGTGCTAATCAGTACCGTGAGGTCCACCCTTGCTAATTATAACGCCAAAAACTCGGTTTGACATACTATCAACAAGATTTAGCAGGATCTGGTCGTCGACACCTCCCCAGGTCTCCAATAAAGCCTCTCGTAATGCTTCCGCGGATGTATACCGTCGATTCGACGCATATATTCATCGGACAAGAATGCCCCAGAGGTTCTCCATCGAGTTGACATAAGAAGAACATGCTGGCTACTCTAGGGTTTCAATGTCATGCCGTCCGAACCACGCACGTGTACTAGCGCTGACGTGAATTGAAGCGTTATCTTGTTAGACAACAATTGACGGTCGGTAAAATCTACTACTAAATGGTAGTAGGTTGTTGGTCAAGATCTGCTGATAGTCCTTGCTATTCATTCGAGATGACATGAAAGCGAATCCAAGTTTGCAAAGCTCCCCAACCCATAAAGCACGCTCCGCCGAACATGTGCTTCGAGAAGTACCGCAACTCTCTACGTACATCATGCCAGTAACCGTTAAATCCATCTAGCCCATCCAAATTTAACTTCTTCTCGTCACTGAAGACGATATGGAACAACATCGTACCTTTTAGATAGACGTGCACCCTCAGGATACCATTTAAAAAATGTTGCCCCAATATTCATCAATGTCCAGTCTCCGTCCATATTGTTGCGGGCGAAGTTTAGTTGGGCAGTCAGGTGGCGTTGTTGAAGACGAGGTCTTGTTTTCATTTGCGCCCGTATGATAAGCGGATAACGCTTAATTGTCTTTGAAACTGTTGACCTATGAACCTGAAGGTTTAACCCTTTCCCGATTGCTTCACAACTTACAGCCGAATTCGAGGCCAATCGACAGATATGCATGGCAGTTCGCTGGCTGTACATTCGTGGGCGTCCTTTACACTTATTAGTACTATACGTCGACGGACTGCGTAAATAATTTTGCACTATGTGACGATTTCTGCCAATCTCTCTGGCAGCCTGGGTCTTTCCTGCTCGGTATAAAGCAGCAATATCTGCTTTCTCTGCATTAGTAAGGCTCGAAGCGTGTCCCATGACTGCAGTACAGCTTGAATGCTCAACACAAACTGGATGAATTCAGCGAGAACACACGATAACTTAGGGTGCGTTATCCTTTTGCACAGCCGAAAAATGACACATTTTATTGTAGCAAGCTGTTTGCGCCGTCATATGCGCTGTTCTTTGTGGTGTGTATGTTATTTGACACGTACATTTCTCTGATACAGAATAAATGCCTCAAATGTGTATTCTTTGTAAAGATTTGTTGTTGTTGTCAACGAAAAATAAAGTACTATTGAAAGGTGTCCGTTTTCGCTTCTGTGACTGTGGCTGTGAAATCTTGTATTAACTGTGAGAATTTAAGGTGACCTATTTACATCACATTTACGTAAGTCACCAGTCACCGGTCATTCATACCAGTACCCTCTCATTTCTCTACCAAGGCTGATACCCTTGGTAGAGAAATTGACTTGATTTCGAGCCCATTGACTTGATTCCTTAATCAACCTGTCTATCTAACTCCTGTTTGACATAATCCCTCACGGTGAATGGTACTCGGCGTAGTTCTTGTTGTACTGCACTCGCCGATTCTTTGACCCTCACTTTATGATAGTAACCTTTTGCACCTCCCAATTCTCCTGAGAATATTAGGCCGAATCTTTATTATTTTTTTTGAGAGGAGGACATTTTCTTCAAACGCTCGGGCACCACCAGAGGCATTCCAATCTCCGAATCTTTAGATCATTCCAACTGTACACATGTGCTGCGCGTAATCCACCCTGATATCAAGTTCGCCAAGCATTTACCTCCGGAGGATTGATCTCCCCATGTCTACCACAAATAGTTCGCTCTTCGTTTCCTTTATCCCCCAGTTAAATATACATTCTACCCTCCCGAGAATGTCTATCTTCTGGCCGGAGTACGTAACTGTGAATGTAATAAATAAACGACCATTTTTTTTGTTTATTTCTTGCTTCATCCATCTCCGAGTCCCACTATTCCTCTGCGGTTGTTCAAGGGCACCGAGCATGTAGCGTGCCGATCCAAGGCTGCACACTTTCTATTACGGTCCGCTTGCCCACTCGCAGCTACCGTCCCCACACAGTTTAGTGATTCCGTTTCCCGTCGTTGTTCGCTCACTTCTTTCCCGGACCCGGTTCATCCTCATTCGAGTTGCTTTGACTTGTTCACTTCGAAGCCCGGCTTCCTTTAACTTCTGCTCTACCCGTTGGCACAGCTCGACCACACCGGGTCTTTCGTGAGGCACATAGAAGAGCAATATTTTTTAGTCTCATTACGGAGGGCTTACGGACGTTTTAACGGGCCATTATTGAAGTGGCAAATTTCCGAAGCTTAGGTGAAGACATTTCAATAGTTGGTGGCGGCGGAACAAGAAATACGCGAGTAGTGGTGACGGTATATAGTAATTCGAAACAGATGGCAGGTATTGAACCTGCTGATTCATAAATACCTTGAGGGAGTCCCTTCCTGGAGAGTCAACGTAAGGGAGATAAGACTGAAGTCAAAAAATTTGTGGCAATAAGAAAAATTGCCATTGTTATATAATTACGTTGAACGACATTTCAAATACATCGTCTATTACGGAAACCACTATGCCCGTCTGGAGGCACCACAATGACCTGACTCTTTCTTAACAACTCTTTACCCATTGACGTCCTTTGACATACGTACAACTTCTCATTGTCCCCTATACACGATTGCCGCCTAGTGCAAGTTAGAATCGTAACATATTTAGATTCTAGAGGTCGAATTATAGTATCTATGCTATAGTGCCGCCGGGAACGTTGGATACTTATAGTCGAGACAAAATCGACTTGGTTTCTAGATGTTCAATGGAAGCAACTCTTTGCTACAAACTATAGACAACTTTATTGATTTCGCAACTTTTGTAGGGGACAATGAGACGCTGAAACACCAACTACGTGAAGAGCGGAGATGTCGGATAGTTCTCATGGTTATTAGTAATATCATTATTATTATTATTATTTCCTAACGAGTTTTCAATCATTGGACGAATGCTGAAATTATGGAGATCGCTTACAGAGGGGCAGAACCGCTACCCCGAGCACGCTCGCGTCTGACAGATGGGACTGACTTCAGGAAAGTGCAACAGCTGGAGAAATATTCTATTCCAATGCGAAACCTCGATACAGCGCCGTGGTATTGTGTCGACCAGCCCAGCGACGACCATAGCCATAGAGGAATAGAGGCTAGAGGATGGGCATTGGCAATAGATCTCACTACTGTTCAAATGAGAGGGTTCGCAGACGGCTGTTACAATTTTGATATGAGATCAAAGGCACCCTCAGATATATCTTGCATAGCAACGCGTGGCAGAGGATTCACTCGTAATACGCCGTCCAATGTTGTTTCAGTTTGTACAATTTTGTAATCGTTTGGCTAGTTGATGAGTATTTGCTAATGTCGCCATTATTAATAGCAGTACGCGAACATACGAATTGAGTGCAGACGTACTTAGATAGCCATATTTGTAATACATTAAAAGAGAATTAAAAGAGAACCACTCCGATGATACACAGAGGATTCTTATTTTTCATTCAACGATGACAAAATTTGTTTACGTGTTTACAGGCAACGTAAGTGATATATCTGCACAGTGATGGATTCGGTGTACACAAATGATTTTCTCAATAGGGATTATGTTACAAATATTGAAAAAAATCCATAAGGGAAAGACAGGTCCCCACTCTGAGAGTCTCTGCTCGTTTCGTTCGTGTTATGTATAATAATCCAGAAAATTGAATTAGATAATTTCTGCTACAGCCTCTTTGATTGCTATCACCGATTGAGATAGTTGCAATACTTTACTAGTACATATCATAATAGATGCAGTAGACAGAGGCTATCGAATACAATAGATACGAGTGAGAGAATGATCGAATGAATTCGAAATTTACCTCCTGGCAGCGTTGCTCAATTTGTAGGACACTATTCTTGGCCGACCATACATAGTTACTGTTAATGCTGGCAGCTGCTTGAATGAACCTTTTCAAGGTTTTTCCAAAAATATTGAACTAATAATATAGGTATTACTAAACGGTTCATGGTATTGTCGGTTTTTGCATTATGGGCTAAAATGTCCTCCTTGAAGCGACGATAGGTTACGTTTAGATCCAACTATCATAATAACATAATCACAGACATAATAAATAACATAAAATAAGGACAGATACAATTTTCCGATGAAATGCAATGTGTACCCTCTAATGAGCAGGTTAGGCCAGCCCTTGGTTGGATGTACGAACGTTTATCCTTGGCAATTTGAAATTATTTAAAAGGGGGTTATCTATAAGGTAACCCATACAATCACGCATATGTTTAATACCCCTATATTTCTTTCCTCTATGGTGTGCGCCTAGTATAAGACTGTGCCGATTTCGCTGTCTGGGATTGTATTTGATAATTAACATCAGCTTCCTCGGAAACGAATGTGGGACTCAACAGAAGCCCGCTTCATATTTTCTGAATAAACTATAACCTCATTCATCGCTTACAAAGTCTTGTATAATACATTCATCTTGGACCCTAGTTGACTGCTAAGTTAGTGCTTCTCAATATAGTTTGATATAATGCTAGTCGATCTTGCTGAAAACTGTGGCCATGTGAAAAAATTATTTTATTGTCAAAAAATAGGCAATTTTTTTCGAAAACAACAGCCCAAAATCGTAGAAGAGCAGTACAGAATGTTGATATAGTGACGCAACCCTATCGATGATTAATCAAATATTGCCGATTTCGAAGGTAACTTTCAGTGATTATATTTCTGGAAAAACTTAATAAGGCAAATGTGAGTTTAAAAAATAAGAGGTTTTTTAGGAAGACAAAATTTGGGTAAAACACCACCAGCGCTTCAAGGTTTAAGCAAAGTTGCAAATCCTCTGAGATACATTTTTCAAATTTCCAGTCTGTCTATGTAGCTATCCTGCATTATTATATGCAGCCCCAAGGTGATAATCTAATATGACTTAACGTTTTGACATTTTACGAAGTTGGCTAGTTTTGTGAATATCTAGGTGTGATATAAAAACAAACTGGTTATTGGCTTCACTATAGCTCTACTGAGCATCGAAAAATACTTGCCCGCTCCAAGGAGCCCATCCAATTAATATTTCGTCGGTAAAGGCATCAAAATCTTTCTGAACCAAATCTCTGCCGCATGTGCGTTTCCCAAATTGTAAATATATTGATTTCAAATCCAACTCTCGAAAACTAGTATAACAAAAAACTGCTTTTGCCATTTAAGACCCTCATACGTCTAAGACGATGTGTTTAATATAAACTATTCAATTTGAGCCAATATTTAAGAGGGAAGAATCCACATAACGTCAGATAATTATCAATTTCGGATCCCTATCCGGGATAAAGATATGAGGTACGTCCAACCACTCGAACATTTTTGGACTTTTGATAACTACTCAGAAAGGCCCTGATGTGGTAGCCTTATCTTCTCGATTATAGAAATGAGTGGATGAAGTAAGTTTTTTTTATCGAGTCTTCAACGGGGAAACATTCGTTCTGGATCGAAATACTAACTGGCCAATGCCGCGTTATTTAAGGCGATCCATTAATAGGTTATTTGCAAATTTGATGAAGACACCCGTCACTCAATTCGGTTCTCAAATAAAGTGACCGTCGAAAAAAACACTCGTTATGTTCAACATCGTAGTTCGTCAGGGATACTTCGGCGGAATACGATTGTCAGCTTTAAATAAACTACATGACCATGAAAACTTACCAGATTCGCCCCGATTAAGTTGCCATACCCTGTATTATAATTAGGGTAGTAAAAACATTGATAACATAATATATAGGGATCCTCACCAGCTTGAACTAAACGATTGATTCTGTGGGTATATGGGTATGCCATGAATGGTGTATAAATCATATAATTTATAGTATGATCATATATACATCATCAATAATGGCCATGAATGAATAAATGAATGAATGCTCCACTGAATATTTGAAACTTGTCTGTTTTTCTTCCATTTTGCAACGGCATTGTATATTATTCGAACATATTTTCCTTAATATCCCTGGTTCAGAAAGAATTATACTATCAATATTGTTATATATAGACATCTGTGGTGTACTGCACTGAGAGTGTTATCGACATGAAATACACATGCGACTTGGACGGATAAAATCTAAAAAAAAAAATCCTATATGTCTACCTTTCTGTCCTCCGTATCTGCAACAAGATGCTGAGAACGCGACGGCCCTCAAGTAGACAGCAGACAGCCGTGCTTGCGAACGCAACAAGACCATGCCAAAAGCCATTGTGGGTTTCCGCTCCATAGATACAGATACCCTCCCGGCAGGACGCGCCCGCCAGTGTCCCGACGGCTGCTACAGCCGAGGCAGCAGCAGCAGCAACTAGCTACTTCTTTCTCCCTGCGCTGGGAACGATGTAGTAGAGATATAAAGGGAGATGTCCAACACAGCGTCACGCCGGTGATGTCTCGGGACGACAGCTTCAACAGCGGCCATAAAAGAAGCCACAGGAGAACAGGCAGGAAGAGGCACTTTCGTCTTTGTTGACTACGAATCCATTTCGTACCACGGCCAGGTCTTGACCAAAACTGATCGAAGTAATCAACACCGGCGGTCGTCAAGCGTCGCCTTCGCAGCCAATAGACATGCAATGAATGAATGGAAGAGTTGTTGTAATCTTGTTAGCGGCTCCAACCATTGACTTCCCAGCTGCCTCAGAAGTTTTCGATCAGAAGGATCTCATCTAAGTGTTCGCTCTAAAGGTCAAAATTAATTTTGAGTTTTAGGGCCTTTTTGTTTGACAGTTTCTAGGTTGCATAGAATAGATACATTTCATGCGGTTCGTATATATATATATCTATATATAGGGCAGATGTGAGGATAGGAGACTGGCTTTTCAGGTTATCTTCCTGGCCGGATTATCCTGGGTTATCGGTAATCAGTAACATTAAACCTGGTATCCCAGGTTGCATTAAAAAAATGCCACGGAAAACAGACTTCGTTACACCACGAAACAGTTGCATTGAAAAATGAATCTAAGAATGTTCATTATCAGCAACATAGGTTTGAGAAATCCTCAAATTAACACAGGTCACCCAGTTACACCGTCATTTCATATTGTCAACTGGGTTATCTCTGACAGCAAAATTACCTCTATCTCTTATAGTTTTGCCCGCGATAGAACCGTTGAGAGAACGGATAAGCGTCAGTTGACTTTTGCATAACTATGCTTTGCAAATGCCGAGTTTCTAGCGGGCTACCAACGCCCGGATTGTGTCAGAAATAGGTGTATCTGTAGTTGCGGCGACAGCAGCGGAAGTGCCATGAACACGCGACCAGGTCGATGTACATCAACCGCCCAGGCCTGATTATATATATAGGCGTACCATATATGATGATATCTCGGAAATAAATTCAGCTAGAACTAGGTTCTTCTGAATTTCTCTCAGGTTAATTGAAATATTTATATGTATTAACCTTATTTGCTGACAGCATCTATATATTTGCTCACATTATCGAACATTTCATGCCCAGTGATCGGTTCTCTTCAACTACAATCACAAGAAACGACATCCGATCTAGTAGGCGCCCAACCGAACTCAAGTGGCTTCAACTGTGGATAGAACTCCTGTCAGGATTTGACGAGGGTTGGAAAAAACACAAGGACTGTTTTACGATTACGGCTACCCAGAGTATTAGGTTTGTTTCCTAGCTTTGCTTTCTACACATTGCAGTGTTCCCCTTTGGCGTTGTGATGATGTGCCTGAAAGTAAAAGCTTTAACATTATCATGATAAGTATGTGTGTATGTGTATGCATATGCCAAAAACATGATACCCTATGACTATCATTACTAAAAACTCGCGAAAAAATGAAATAAATAACGCAGACGACTTGGTGGAATGAGCATGACACACCTTTACAAGATGAAATGAATATCAATATCATATAATAGAATTGGACCGCGATGAATGACGACGCAGTCGATGTAACATCCATACGAGTACGCTTTTGAAAAATAGCTGAAATGGTTGGTGCAATTTGAGTCGATTGAACGTTATTAAAAAAATAAAACACGATGGTCAATGCCGCACTCGGTATGTACAATTCTGACTAGCGTTAATGATAATGACTTAATATGATTTTTGCAAGACTGCGTTAAAGCGCTCTCTTTTTTTACGTCATAAAAGAACGTGATATAATATATATATATATATATATATATATATA
The DNA here is from genome assembly GCA_019614645.1 of Stratiolaelaps scimitus. Classification (NCBI taxonomy): domain Eukaryota; kingdom Metazoa; phylum Arthropoda; class Arachnida; order Mesostigmata; family Laelapidae; genus Stratiolaelaps; species Stratiolaelaps scimitus. The sequence continues at coordinate 1,122,715 of JABWDB010000053.1, forward strand.
TGTGGCATAAGGGGATCCATAGGAATCTAGTGCCAACCGTGATTTTGCAATCGAGAAGGTTATGAGTGGCATTTAATATTATACTAACCTCGCATGATCTTACGCACCTACGAATGTGATGACCAATTGTTCAGGGATACAGTCGAACACCTTTGCGACATCGACGCGTAGGCCAATTACGGCTAAAAATAAACAATCTTCAAGACGCGATCCTAATTGTTGTTCAACGCATCAGTCCATCAGCTTGGCCATTAACGACTAGAGAGCTAATGTTCGGTAGTTGCATAAGCAGTCATGCACATCTTCTTTATTCTTGTTTCAGGATTTTTTGAACACTAATAAATCTTAGACAACTATGAGAATAAGGACACGCCTGTATCGTCCCTCTCTCTCTCTCTTAGCCGAAATGATGTGAACGAGTTGGTGGAACGCGTCAAGGAGCAACGCGAGCAGAGAGGAAGAGAGAGAGAGAGAGATTTAGAGTAAGGGTTCAGGTACTCTTAGCGTCTATGTATGTATGTGTGCTTGGGCGTAACTTGAACGTTTCGACATTCAAAGTACGCGGCACATCAAAAGGGGATGAAGGGAGGCGTCAAGAAAAGAGCAGAGTGGTGAAATCCCTCTCAAATCCTGTTACTCCTCAATGGAACTGTGAATAGAAAGCAGCCCAACCTGTTCGGCCGCTGGCAAAGTAAGAATGCCCTCGTTGGTTGTTGTTTTGTCCGGGTGGGATTTGCGTGATGCATATGATAGTGTTTGAATTTGATCCTGAAAATACAACCGAGGAGGATTGTAGCCCAGCCTTCCTTGTCTGCATATATTTTCACTCTTCCTCATAGAGTGTAGTCAAAAGTGACACTTGTTGGAGAAGGGGGGAGCATTGGCCGATTTACATTAACCGCTACAGTGTTAGGGAAACGTCTCATCGTGTGTACCTCGATTCTCATAGTATTTCACGTAGTCGAAGCCCAGATCTGAGGGTTGTTGTCGCTTGTTTCCACCAATAGAGTAACTGGTGTAGTAGCTCGACTGTGCAACTGGACCCGTGAACAAAGACTTGCTCGTCCCATCTCTAATACCACCTGCGCTTCTGATCTCTCGAATGAGTCAAGAGGAGTGATGACGTCCCCAGGTGTCAATACCTGCACTTGGTTCGTTATTCGGAAACATAATATGTAGATTTCTCGCTCAACTGATTGCAATGCTAGTTTAAGAAGTTCTCAGAGAAATATTATAATCTCTAGCTTATGCGCGCTTCTAGATACTCGGTAATCCATATTAAGACCCGTTCTAATTTGTTTGCGATCAGCTTGGCCAAAGTGTTATCTAACACATGGCGTATTGCATTTTGTATCTTGAAGCTGAGACCTCAGCATCAAAAGTGTTCATTCATTGAATACGAACAATTTCATTCAAAAGATCAACTAAAATATACAACCAGAACTATGGCAAATACGGTTGCCCTTGACTCACCGTTCGACAAACTTGAACTTAGAAAAAATTGAGAGCTAGTGTCCGCTGGTATTCGTCCGCGAAACGTGCAAATGTACTTACTATGTACAATTAGGTTGCCCTATGTAATGACAGAGTAGGAGTGCTCTAAAAGCATGTACATATCTATTCACTGTTCGGTTTCATTGATTCATCTATGACATTTATACGCTAATCTACGTTTGGTGTACTCATGTACAAACGAAAAAAAAAACGAACTTTTCGTCAGGCTTCGCATGAGCAGCGTTTTCAATAATATGCATATACCTTTAGAAGCGATTATCAGCAAACAGTTGTATCATTAAAATGATACAACTGTAGCGAATCTCTAAGAGCAACATTACTTCAAAATAATAATATGTTGAAATTAAGCGGGACATATACATATATATATATATATATTTGAGAGATTATCTTGTTTCGTTGTGCGTATTCCTACTGACGTATTTCTATTTTCCCGAGGAAGCGTTTCTATTTTCATCTTACAGCCTTTGCTTTCCATACTGACATGTGCCTGATTATCAAAAGCTTGTTTGGCAACTGTATTACTCCCACCAGTCTACGGTTCCACTCCAAGAGTGTAAATTAGCCAGCCTTATTGAGGGAGGCCTTGTTCTGTAGCAGGCATCATCGTTTCTGGCTTGTCATATTTGAATGTTCTGAGAACGGCGACTGACAATAGTGCGTGTTTGGAATTGTGCGTGCGCATATTTGCGGGCTCTTTGCAATCATTTCAAATCGTACACGGCCTGTAAAAAAATCAATTATGTTTAACAATCGGACCATCTTATCGACGGCTAGTTTTGCAGCACGAAGTTAAGTATAATCTATGAAGGGCGATTCTTATGAACTAAACTGTTTGCAAATACAAAATCATTATTTTTTTTATTTGCCACAAAATCATTATATTTCGATTCTCTAAATATGCTGTAGCTTTTCCGGCAAATAAACTTTTTACTTTTTCGGAATTGCTTCTAGGATTAAGGACAAAACCGATCCTGAGCTCCAGACATTCTAGCTGGTCGAATGTAAAGTTTTGCATCAACCATGAATGTATGGTATCGTAGAAAAATCGCAAATCAACACAACCAGACTTAAAAAAATATTATAAGAAGTGAGTATCATACATATGTGTTTGTGTATGAGTGGTGTGTATCAGTGCAAGGAGGGTACAGCCATTGATTTGCTATCGTCAAGGTATGACGTGAATATATTTTTTAGATCGTTTTAATGTTGAACAGCTTAGTTCATACAACTTGGCCATCACCTCCGCCTAACTCCGGTCTGGCCTATTATCCTGTATGTATCTTCAAACCTTCTTCTTCAAAGTGTAACATTTGACATTTGTACATTTACTAGTCAATCGTCTCTGAAACTGTGTAGTTTTCGTCAGTATTACAGATGTCGCCCCAAAGAGTGCAAGAACGGCTCCATTTTTTCTCAAAATAAATTATCTGCAACGATCTCCGCGCAGAAAGCGGCCGTTTGGCCTTCGGCGGGCCACACGTCGCTTAGTACCACTTTTTCGAACCTTCTGTCGACGCAAGAGAATATACACGTGTCGTCAACGGCGACAAAAACCGATGCTAAAAGCCTTTTGAATTTCGATGAATAAATTTCAAACCATGGTCTCCGAGAAGGACCTTCCAACATTTCTGGAATTTCTATCCATAGAGTTCATTGAAGTTCACAACTGAATCATTCAACCCCTCCCCCCTACAGAACTAAGCCCACGCAGCAGTGTATTCAAAGTATCGTTTAATGAAAGAGTTTATCTTGGGTGGCTACCCCTTCGTTCGAAATGTTTCGCTTGTGCCTCCCTTTTTTCTCGGAAATATTAACTGCAATAATATAAACGTAACTGAATATATGGTACATCCGAGACAGAGTACATTGCTTGCTTAGTATGGTAAATCATTCCATTAGCCAGACTTACTGTATCATATACTGTGCACATGACAACGACAACAGCAACTCTGCCTCCTCACCTGATAACACCAAGGGATATATATACGTACAAGTAGTAACGGCGTAAACATTGAGCCATTAGTACAAAATGTTCGCCGGCGGCCAGTATCGCCCTTCGAATAACCAATTCACCCGACATGCTGCCCTACTTACGGGTGCTTACAAGGCTTATGAGTGAATAGTTTATGTTCTATTTCTGATGCGAGCGAGCTCAAAAGTAGTGAACAAGTCATTTGCAGATTACTACGGAATGACTGGAGCTTCGTTCGTTCGTGTCTACTTCGACTTTAGCTGTTCCTCATACATACAGTTGAAATATAGTACATGTACATCTGCAATAAAGGGGTAAAGGCACTATTTAGCAAGAATAACAATCATCCCACAAGCTTCTATCTCAAACGGAGCCATAAATTCGTTAGCTCTTTTCCGAATGTATGAATAAGCCAGTAAAGCTGCATTTACTAATTATTCTTCAAGTGGCATAGTGGTTAACGTAGATATATAGACGAAGTATATCGCGGTTTTGATACAAAATAAACTTGATCTATGACTGATCAGATGGCGACATCGCACTGTATTTACCTAAGGATACCTGTGCCTAACAAAATCGACTAATTTTAGCGAGGTGATAGAGGGGCTGGGAGTCTGGCGGAGGACAAAAACCCGTCCGCTTTTGAGAGGTGCCACCTTGAGCGATTCACTCCCTCTGGCGTACACAACTTATCATCTATGAAGTTACCTTATTAATATCACAGTAATGTACTAGCTGGACGACCTGCTAGGTTTTACAGATGTGACCGCTGTGTGTTTTCCCTTACAATCAAAATGAAAGATGCCACCCAGCTGGACATAGCAGATACCTGTTCTAACACCGTGCGAAGACACGAGTCGAGTGCCGTGGATATACGGTGAGGTACTCTTCTCTCTTTCTGTTGTAGATTTTTTTGTTTTTCTATTTTGCGCGGGGTGGGGGCGCGGGTGGGGCCTGGGGTCAACGACAGGGCAACAGTTCTCATTTATGTAGTCGTCTGAATTGTATTTTTGATGCAGACGTCGACGGCAACCAGAGCAAGAGCTGGAAAAAAAAGGAAACAGTTCTTCTTCGCAGCTGAATTCAGTGACCTCCTCTCTGTTCCCCATCCCGCTATACATTTCCCTTCCATCTCACAGTGCTGGTACTGTCCGACTCGCCTAACAGCAGCAGCAGCATTGTGGCCATTTGCATAATACTACAACAACAACAACGGTAGCTGCTGCAGGAGCAGCAGCAAAATAAGGATCGCAGCACACATAGTCGTAGTAGTATAGGAAGTACCTTGCTACCGGATACAGGTTTTACAGTTGCAAGGCACTTTTGGGTTGCTAGTGGCAGAAACGCGGCAAAGAGGCCAACGCTAGGATGGCGTGGACCAGGGGTTTGCACCAGCAGCAGTCGCAGCTGCAGCAGCAAATAAACTCTTATCATATACATACACACACATACCCCCCCCCCTCCACAGAAGACGAAGAACGAAGAGCAGACGAAGCTTGAGCACAACGTACAATAGCTTCCCTTTGCAGTAGGGTAATGCTACTGGATCAGCAGCAGCTGTAGTTGCTCACTTCCGTGGTGTGGCGGCGGCGGCGGCGGCGGCGGCGGTGGCGGCTGATCCCTTCTAGATTCCCCGAGAGGGAAAGTCGGCACGCTAAAGTATGTGAATGCAAATTGTAGATCTGAATTTCACTTGAAACGCAGCGCACCTTAACCTGGACCACCCAAATCGACGCCTGTGCTCGAACAAAAAGAACGACCAGCGAACGAACTGTGCATGTCCATGATCAATGTTATTATAGTACAGCAGTTGGATTATATAACAGGACAGACACGAGTGAACGATGAAATTCACGATGGGTCCGCTTTGTTGACTCGTGTTCATGAAATATTTATACACTCACAAAGACACGTACACACACACACACACAATAAGCTTGACTTACTTCGAGCTTTCACCCTTTGGAACAAAAACATGTACATGCGTATACTCACTATTGAACAAAGAGTGAGTTCAATATTGTGTAATATTTGTCTGCAGCCGATTCTGTGGGTGGTCAGGTTCACTGGGGGACGCATGCCCAGCTAAGGCTCAATGAGTTTTTTAAATTAACATTTGACTCTTTCTCATTGACCACGCAAATATCACCACTATCGATCTCGTCGTCACAACCACAGGGTCAGAGCTAAACAGTCCTCACAGGAAATATTATCACTGACTGATTTGAGTACTCACAAGCAATGTTGTTTTTGCATTTCCTATACTTGCCTTATTTTACCTGTCGCTATTTTTATTATTATGTTGCAGCTAGGTTTCTAAATACAACAACTAAAGGCCTTCGAACAATGTTATCTTTAGTTCTAGCTTCGTAATGGTGTTAATAAGATAATAATAAGCAGTAATATACGCAAATGTCTTTATTCTATCAAGCAATAGCTGTAGGCACACATATATATAATATACTATGTCAAACAACGTCGATCTTCCTCCTGATAGTGACCATGATTTAACGCGTTACGTGCCTTGAAACTTTGGTAGAAAGTTAATTATACCAGAGAGAGCATATATTTTCTAAATCGACTTCTGATCCTTAATACCCTTACGTAACGTTCTTCTATGAAGCCTTCATCTTTAACAGGATCGCGACTCATTGGGAGCGTTTAAGATTTACAGATGTAAATTCTAATGAACAAATTTCTTGAGCAAACCCCTTTGATTAGCAGAGCAGCGCTTACGATCGAGAATTGATTACTACACCTAGACAGTGTTGTAAAATATTCTAGACACAAGGTATAAAATAGGTTTATCACCGTGATTATTATTAGCCCCTTGACTGCACTCACCTGCCCTCGACTTTCGGCTAGAATAAATGACTCTCGAAGCGGTGAAGCGTATTGAACGAGCCCAAGATTTATGGAGCTTTCCGAAGTGCTGCCGACACTTACGACTCGAGCCGCATACACAAAACTCGGTCAACATAACGCCAAGGCAAGCAACTCTGTTGAGCTACATTTCATTTCATTTTTCCACACTTTCCGGAGAATACAAAACACCTATGACCTGATATAGGTCGCTAGAAGCCGATAGCTTCGCTAGCAGGCATATGCGTTTTAAGCGAACATTTCTAGAGCTATTTGGAGGGGTATAAAATATTTTGTATTATAGATATACGTCCTAAACACCCCTACCACCACTCCCACCCGCTGTCAATGTGGTGTGTGTGTGTGCAACATACATAAATAGGCTAATAACATGATGACACATCGCACAAAGTCTGCTTGTCAACTGATTCTATTGTTGGAGATTGCGTTCAGGTTGTCGTTTTTATGTTGATGTAATCCACCTATTTTCGAAGTGACACATTGCAATTTTTTAACCTGCAATTTTATGCCTAACTTACGGACAGCTCACGCTTTTCACATAGTTCACGTAAGCTGAAGAAATTTATTCAAGAAATCACTTCCTGCCCATTGGCTTTGAATGCATTGAAATAACACCTGCGTATCGACCTCGGTCTGTTGAATATAGGAATTCGAATACCAATTTATTAGGGGTAAAATTCTGGTTTGGGATTGTACTGTGACTGATACTTTAGCACCTTGTTATGTCACTCGCGAACCAACACAGCCTGGTCATGCAGCTAACACAGCTTACCAAGAACAGAAAATACGGCTAATTAATGAATGAGTACTACTTTAGACATGTGGCCTTCGAAGCACCGGGAGGACCAGGCATACAATCATTAAATTTTCTAGGTATATCAAAAGAAAGGTTATCGTCCGCTAATAGAAAACCACATGCAACCGAATTTTTAATAAAAAGATTTTCTTTAGATTTTCAAACGGGCAACGCAATTTGTCAGATACGCTTAGGGACGAGAGATGTGGGGCCTCCTTATTCTAGATATTCTATTAAGGATTTATAGAGGAATTTGTTCTTAGATGTATTTCACGTTCAGCGGGTACAATTATCGTCAACTTTTATAATTGAATAAAACAAACTATTTATTAGCTTCTTTCTCTCCAAAAACTCGCATAGTTATAAATCGATAGTTAAGTCAGAAAAAAGAGACGTATCTTATCTCGCATTGTGATGATCTATTTTGCCTCTAGTGTTTATCTAGCTTTAAGCGCACATGGTGAGCGCAATGAACCAAACCTAATAAATGACAAGCATTGATTGTCGAGACATATAAATAGGATACAGTCAACATGTGGCGACGTGGCCTAGTAGGTTAGGTAGCAGGTAACGAATAACTATCAACCGAGTGGCATAGCGATCCTGACTCGCTCAGTCCTTGATGTATAACGCGGCCTAGTTTCCGTATCGTAGCCTTATTCGAACACCAATATTTCTAGTGCCCTTAGTTGATATCTAATTGAGTACTCTTTCCCTTCAGAGTAACTTCTCACTAATCATTGAGGTCGACCTAAAGTGATGTTTACTAAACAAGCAGCCCAAATGAGTTCTCCGAAATCTAGTCCTTGGACAATACAATCGGATCAGCACATCCGCTGGTTCGCAACCATGTTTTACTATGGATCTTGGCCACGTGTGCTGCTTACGCACCACTCGTCGGCCATAGGTCAGCCGTCCCAATTCTCTCCCTTCTAGCAGTTGTTACAGTGAGTTCCGTATTTCTTTCTGTGCTTGCCTGTCTCCTTGTTCACCCATTGTCGTTACTTTCCTTCGTTCCGTCCATTCCTTTGGGGGTGTTCCATTCGTCTTCTAATATCTCTCTTTTCCTCCTCGTCTCCGTCCCTCAGAGAGCGATCGCAATGGCAAACACGGTAGCGTGCGTTTTATGACGTGACCATCGCAGCAGCCACGCGTATGGTTGTATTCGGCTGTCCGCGTCTATATATATATATATATATATATATATATATATGTATATGGGCGTTGTGCACAAAGGCAGAAAAAGGCCTACAACGCCAGTAACGGCTGTACGAACGCCGTGACGTTGTCGCCAGCATTCGACTAGAAGAAACAACGAACAACCGATAAGGAGAGCAACAAGAAAAGCTACGCTACGCTAACCTACACTACTCCTCTAAGCTACGCCTCCTGGGGGGGGCTCCATCGTCGTCCACCTACCCCATGTACCCCCAACAGTGAAATCCACCAGCCAGAGTCCTTCTAGACTTCCACGCCACGATGAGACTTAGGACATTGGCAAGGCAGGAGGAGGCAGGACTGCGAACGGTAACAACCAAAGCGGCGACGACGACGACAATAACAACAGCAGCACTACCGCGAAGAATCCGCCAGCGGATAGCAACACATATAGAGCGACTACGATTACTATATCTGAGTCCTCCGCGCCTCCGGTTATTATTAGGATTCTAGATAAGCCAAAGAAAAATGGCCTGTTTAGCGTTAACGCAGGCGTGGCCGCTTCTTCCGCCCATCTATGTGTGAGTTTGTATATATATAATGTATACACATATATATATATATATATATATATATATATATATATATATATATATATATATATATATATATATATATATATATATATATATATATATATATATATATATATACAGCAATGAACTACTGCTGTGGCATCGAGCTTGTGTTAGCCAACACAAAAAGCTACGGGTTGCTGCGTAAATGCGTTGCGTGTAACACCCTATCACGCGCCTTGCTCGTCTCCCACTCGGGAAAAAATGTGGCCTCCCAATGGAACACAAGCAGACATGAATACCAGATGTACTTTACTTAATTACTGAGAAGGGAAGCCCTCTACAAAACCGAAAGTTCACAGCCGAACTAACGCTTATTAGCCGATTCATTAATTAAAATGAGCCTACAAGTGTCTAGCCTTTGTAAGTGAATACTAACTATTCATTTAAAAATAGAAGACCCGTAAAAATCGCGTGACGCACACCTTGTGCAAGTCCTCAAAGATCTTGCCTACATTGAGCTCAGCGTGCCTAATTCAGATAGGAGTCTCTCTCTCACATCGTCTGTGCATAAACGACAATCGTAAACTAGCAAGCTAGCCGAGTGCACATTAGCAACAATTATGTAGTACCTACCTAATATGGTCTAGAAAATGATCTGTCATATTGAGTTTTTGCAATTTCCGAAGTATTCTGAGATGAACTGCGTTGTGACAACACAGCAATAAGACTTTATTGATAATGATTGCGCGATTTTAAATAAATAAGTATAATAATAATTAGAAAAGTAGTTCTCAGGCCGGCGGCCGTCATGGTTACTCCCGAAGGAGGCGATGGCATTGCCTCTCTGCCTCACAGCGACGAAAACCTACCTACACAACGCCTGAAAACATGAGCTTAATAAGTGGATGCTTAGGAATTTTATTTAAAATTTACTCGAGTATCGTATCAAGTATAAAGCAGTGGAGTAGTTGAGTGTGGAATTCGCCTTTGCAAGCGCAAAATGCCTCTGTTATGGCGAAGCAAAAAGCAGGCCGGTTTCTTATTAAATGTCTATCCTTGCTTACAGTGGTTGTGGTTGAGCGTGTGGAAATACAGAACCGAACAACGCCGAGTCAGCTACAAAATAGCCAAATAATGGAATAGATACAACGAGATTTGATGACGTTTTCTGTCTGATAGAAAGTTTATAAAATGAAGGTCTCGTACTAACCTAACCCGATGCAATGACGAGTAAGTCGAAAACTATCTCAAGTCAGTGAAACATGTTCGAAACAGTCAGCAATGTAATCACCAACATGGTGGCTACACGCTGATTGTAACCAATCGAAGGCAGAAACGGTGCGACAAAAGAGGCCTTAGGCCCTTCGAGTCTCGTAAAAGACGAGGTCGGCAGAAGTCATGTAGCATTCGATTCAACGGGGAGTTGGATATACTGTTTGCCGACGCCTTTATTGAGGATCACTCGTACGTGGCAAGAGCGAGTCGACCAGACGACTACTCCAGATACTGTTGTCTTGCAGAGAAGCAAACAAGACTGTCGCCTCTCTCTCTCTCTTTCTCTCTCACACTCACTCTGCATGCGGATTAACTTGTTGTCTACGACAGACACATGCAGCGAATATCGGCCGGGATATATATGCGTAACAGAAGGTCTGGGATGGCCAACGGTGACAGGGTAGTGCCGGAAATTTGGAAACCTTAGAGTCCACCCGCTAGATTTTGTAGGGCTTGAGCAAACTGGAGCGGGTTGTTAAACTAATGATAATAACAATAATACGTATCTAAGCCTGTCGAAGGCAGCTGAGTGTCAGCTATGACAAAAAAACACCATAGCAGAGTCTTCACCGAGATCTAGTTTGTTTTCGTCTTCTATAAAGTATATAGATAAGAAGGATCATACCTGCCATTAATCCGCTTCTAACAATTAGAGAAGACCAACTATAAAAATAAATATAATTATAGGAGGCGACCCATGCAAGCGAGTTAAACGAATTCAAGCGAAGAGAACCTAAAGGAGTTGTCATTTTGTATCTAACGTACCCTTCCAGCGAAGTGGGAAACATTTTCACTTTGTTCACAAGATTGTAACGAGGCCAATAGGTAGCAAAAGATCAAGCTAGATACTCTACTTCATGCCTGAGTACCTAACATAAATATATATATATATATATTGCGTTTGGTCCATCATAACTAGCGTCTAGAAACTATTGTAGATTGTATAGTTAATAGGTCAATACTTAAATAGTGTTAGATTGATGGATGTTGTAGCATTGAACACTCGGTTGGCTGTTTCTTTCTGGCCGAACTCCTCCACCTTACGATTGGTATCTTCTTGTCGAGACAACGAGACACAGCGGTGTCTATCAAGTCACGTCGGATATTATTATCTTAGCGTATTGCTATTAGTGCAAGGATTACATTATACCCTTGTTGCTGTCCACCGAAACAACAATCTATCCTTCGGCAATATATATGAGAACAAAAGAGTATCATAGTACATCCACTTAGGTATTGTACAATGGTCTATTCATTATTGAATTTGTCTCAGCGATAACTCGTTTATATAATATCCAGTGTGATTGTTAACGACCTCTATTAGCCGTTGGGTTTAATCTAAATGCCGCATAAGATCATTTATTATTTACTAATAAGATCATTTATCAAAAAGCGCAACGAATATCTCGTCATATCTCTTCATATTTCCCTGATTAGCAACGAATATCTCTTCATATTTCTTTCAACTCGTTTTCAACATTTCCAACTTTTGTCATCTGTCCCTCTGCGTTCTATCCATCCCGTGATACAGCTCACAAGGATTACAACGCAACATGCTCTGGTGGGCTGTGCACACACGCCTTCGAGACCAATAACCCTAACGTTGTTAAATAAGCGACCAAACACGTATGATAATGTTCACTAGCTTTATTATTATTATTATTATATTTGCAATGCTCTCGTGGATATAGCCCATCCAGCTTGTCCTCGGTCTCTGAGCAGATTAAATGCGCCGGAGGAACATCATTAGAGTACTTTTAACTTCACTTACCCCCCCCCCCCCCCCCGACCGCCCCCGAAGTCGCTGAAGGGATTAGAGGCTGGTGTTTTGATGACGAGGTGCGCATTTCGTGTCACCCCCCTCGCCCCCCGTATCGGTTGTTGCCATACAAATTTCAACTCTTATGCCAAGTTGCACCACATCCGCCGTATAATGGAACACCGCTGAATTTCACTGTAAATTTCACTTTCCGTTCATTGAGCATCTCTTACGAATTGATATTCTATTTTACCTATGCTATACATTTGCGGCATTATTTATATATATATATATATATTTATATATGATATGTTGGCATTAAACATGCATTGCGGATTGTTTTGCGGAAGAGGAATCAGTTAGAGGGATTGTACTTCTTTAGTTGCGCCTTTTTGACGATTTTTTAGGCAGTACGTCTTGAATCGACAGCGGTAGCATCCGTTTGGACCATGGCAAAGAATTGAATCTAGGCGATGGTTAGATTTATCTAATTGATATTTCAACACGTCGACAACCACCACAATCGCCACTTTGTGGGCTGCTATTTTTAGGTCTACTTTGCCAAAACACACTTCACTTCTATTCAGCATCGATATTATGCTTTAAGGAATGTCAAATCAATTGCTCAAACTGGGTCATCGCCTGGATATTAACCTATCCAACACCTTTCTTTCTACCTGAATTTTTTTTCTGTATTTCGATATTTTCATTGTTATTATTATTATTATAGCCCGCGCCGAACTGGGCTAGGAGTTAGCTCAACGCAAACCAAAACTAGTTTGAATCTAGTTGGCACGAGTAGTGTAGAATGTTCAGTGGGTCTGTTTGAGGTCGTCCGATGCGGTGGCCTTGAGCATCAATGGTCCTTGTAAGAAGGGCTGTGTTATCTCAGCCTCCAGTACCTTGGTGGGGATTTACAGCTACATACGCTTACTTGGGGTCTGCTCTTCTCATATACTTTCCCTGTTCCCTCAACATTTTCGATAACAATTCAATTCAACTGAAGAACACTTTTCTTAAAGCCAAAGGAAAGAGTGGCAAGATAGGATAAGAGTTATGTGGCGTAATTATACAGCACCATCATCTGCAAAACCTTGTATGGTCCACAGCCGGTACATATATATATATATATATATAAACTTTCTCGTAATAACCGAGGCAGTCACCACGCATATAGATTATTCACAGGATCGTCTTTGTCACTTCAATGATGTTAATAATAGGGCCGCAACGGAGCCCTCCATCACAAACAACAAGAAAGTCAGCATCCAGTCCGTCTTTTTGAAACGATAAGGTAATGATAGATCTGCTTCTCAGTGAAAATCCATTATGTCAGGGAGGATCGTTTCCTTTGATTGTAGTTTACAGCATTTGCATAGCCGTCCTTGTTTCGAATATGGTAACCATATTTCACGTCAGTGTAATACATTTGGTAATACGAACACTTTCGATACTATCATATAAAAGGACGTTTCTTTATAACGAAGAAAATTAAAGAGTAAAAGAAAGCTCCATGGTAAGTGAATGAACTGTGAAATATTCTACGTGCATTGACGTCCAAGACAGCGCTCATTGGCACTCCGAGGTCTCTGCAAGTGGTGACTGAGGGGTTGGTCATCCCATCGAGATGATGTTGAGGTATCCGCTGATCGGAGGTTAAGATGGCACACTTACCAGCGGAGATGACCAATTCGTGAGTCCAGATAGGCTATTTGGAGGTTTTCCTGCCTAGGCAATATATTTTATGAATTAGCATACTATGATTGACTTCATCGAAATAAATACAATGGAATTCTGCTTTCCTGCTTGGAACAAGTCCTCAATCATGCGACATGTGCATAATTTACGTAGACGTCGAGCCACCGTTGGTGTAACCCTGCTGGTCTTTGTCAGTTAAGCCATCAGCCACCAGGGGGACTGCGACGTGGTAAGTTATAATTTCTTCAAAATTGATACAGGCTATAGGTCTCTGTGCGATTGACCAGTAAGTAGCAATTCCGACCTTTAACCACTTCTTAAAAATAAGACTGACAAGAGATTTACGAATTGCCGATGGTATAGTCAGCCTCGTCAAATCATCTCTAGAGGATGTGCGTTGACGCTTCAGGTACGTACACAAAGACCTCTTTGTAGAGGTGTGCGAGAATTTCATCAGGGTGATATTGCCTTTGGATGCAAGTGTAAATCTTTGCAACAATTCTATCCGGCGTGATAACCAGATGGGGTGCATTGCGAGAGCAAGAGCCCACATACTCCATACCAATGCGTATATCAACTCTGGAAGGAACAGATGAGGGCAGGTTAGGGAGAATATTTTAGTCTTTTCAGTAGCCAAAGTTTTACCTCTGTTTAGAGGAAGTATAAGTTTCTACCCACGGACTCTTCTGCTAATATAGCGATATTGAAGGACAATGACCAGTTTGTGGCCACAATATATGTGCAAATTACCTCATAGTTTCTCTTCCGGAAGTCATATGAGCAAGGTCGGATTTGTGTATTCAGGTATATATCTGAACTTACAGCAAAGGACACGGCTTTTTAGTGGGGTCAATAAGCATAACCTCCTTAACAATTTCCATGTTTTTTTTTGAAAATTTGAAGTCATCCACAAAGACAACTGGAAGGTCAATATCGCTCAATTCACCTCTTGAATCACTGATGTGTTAGGTTGGTGTTACTTTAGTGCATTCAATACTCCGGATTTTGCGCGAGACCTGGTATTAAGGAGAAAATACACAATTTCATTATATAATAAAATACTTGAGATTTTTATTTGGTGAACAAGTTCTGATGTCTTTTCGTGGGCTATCGTGCTGGTGTTAGCCCAATGGGATGCCTTTAAATCGTAAACGCTGGAACTCACTTCCAAAGACGCCTGTGCCGCCGGTACCGGACCAGTGAAGTGATGTAACAGCTGCGGCCCTCCATTGGATTCAAGCGATGAGGGCGACGAGATGGGTGTCCTTCTGGAAAAGGTATGTAACTCAGCTTAAGTGTTGTTGCTTTTATTGAAGAAAGACAACGTAATGTCCACAAACTAATACAGAAGATGGACAAACTGTCTGCTGCTATCGTGACCCAAAGCAGGATCGGGGTCGTTCGCCCCACGCAAGCGTCATGTCGTTTAAGCGCCACATGACGTCCTCTATTTTTTGGATATCATGTAGAGAAGATAGCAATAGCTGTTGCCAATTCACTCGTATCGAGTGATACAAAAATGTCATAAACAGGGAAACGCGGTTAAAATGGGCCAAGGAATCGTCATTTCAGCTGTTTTCAAATAGATGCAGTTCATCGCAGACTTCGCGGATCACAAGTGCCATCTCGCAATGATATCTATCCCACTCAACGTAGAGAAAAGGATCATTGCAATCTGGATGCATGAACATTATGGTTGAACGGTTATGGACTTAGCTCCTTTCGGAATGTGTGAGCTAGATACGCAAATCGCTGCCCATTACCGCTAGCACCTCTAGACGATGCAAAGTTCAGTGAACCGATCTGTACAAATTGGACAAGGATGAGGGATTATGAGGACCGCAGAGCAAAACTCACCATTGTTCATTCGTTTCCTAACGACCAAGGTTACGTTACCGCCCAATATTGCCCATGTTAACTCACCCCATATAAGAGAGCTTAAGCATTATGAAATTGCAGCTCCTTTAATAAACCAATAAAGCTTTAGCTGCTTTACCCCAGACACCGAATTCGCGTTGCAATACGCATTGCGTTTTCGTATTCAATGCCGCTTCTCTAGCTAAGAAGAGTGTTTGTGACTCGTTAAAATATTTTTCTGAGTTTCGGCTTGCTATATTCCTGCGTCGCTAATCACATCCGCAGTGGTGGTCATTAATATCATGTGCGACTCAAACACGCGCCATCGTATTATCGTGTACTTCTCTGCGAGTGGCTCTGTCTATGATCTTCAAATAGAATGCGTATACTCTGCGGTCTATACCGAACTAGCTGAATGTCCCTCAGGAGTCAGGAAGGCCCCCTCATATATGCAATCTTAATCAAGATCTATGATCCATCTATATATCCTAGCTATGTCTCAAGGTCTATGCTGAGATTCGAGTCGAGAGAGGGGCTTCAAGCAATAAATAATTGCTGAAGTGGTCTCTACAAATGATCTAGGTGTCACGTTAGATAAGGATCCGGAATTTCGTATTCAAATTGCGGACGTGGCCAATGATCTTAACCTGATACTGAGGGTGTTCTCTATCCAATGCAAACCTAAGTATTTTCGTTCGTACGAATCTACAGATGACCAAAATGGACACACTGTGCTCACGTGCCTGCATGGATGGATTTTTAGGATGCCTTTTTATTAAAATACAATTTTCTTATTCCAACGGCTTTAGCATACATTTGTAAGTTTATAATTGAGTTTCTAGGCGATGGAATGCTTTTCGCAGCTAAATGTTCATAATAGTATAGATGAACATTCGCAGCACAGTTTTAATATTCGAGTTTGGAATAATCCTATTCTAGAGGACAAATTTCACTACTTCCACCTCTTTAGAAGTTACAGTTTGAGCTTCCGATTCTGTTCTCCGGGGTTGCTACCAGTGATAGTGTGACGCATGTTTTCATATGACATATTATCATATTAACTACTTCATTGTTGATAAAGGTGACGTTTTTCAATTTGTGTGGAACATGTCTTTGAATTTCTGCGAATCAACGATCATGTTTGAGCCAATTGGCTTGAATAGTCATGAGTCTTTGCATCCGCTTCGTTGGTTTATTTCCGATTGGTTTGTACTGTTTGTTCGAGCTGACCCTCAGCTGTTCCCCTATCTGACAGGCTTCAGCTCTTAACTTTTAGGTATTACTATGAGGACCTGTCGAAGCCACCTTTGCTTATTCTCTGTCTTACTCAATAAGGTTGATTTGTACTGCGGCTATTATATCTTCGGCATTTAGGTGTTAGGCGTACAATAAAGGCAACCTGTTTCTATTTTTCATCGATACTGTGGGAGAGGTACTCTCTCACTCACTAAACCAAATACACCTCTCATGCCCCGCCACGGGGAAAGACTCCGGAACTGTTATTTTAATATGCAATACAACAATATAAGTTCTCCTTTATTGAACAAGGGATTTGTATATAGATGTGGCCGAATTATTAAGAGCAAATCGAGGCCAGCACCTGGTTTGGGACGGCACTGTGGTTGACACCCTAGCACCTTCTTATGTCAACCACTGTGCAACCATCCCCGGTTACGCAGTAGCGCGTGCGGAGCGGGTAAAGCTGAGGAAGTACGCCGCACTCCAAGCAACGCACCTGTTTTCCCCCCTTGCCTTTGAGACCCTGGGCGGGCACGGCCCTCTCACTGCGAACTTCCTCGAGGGGGTCTACCACAGGTTGATCCGCGCCACCGGGGACAAGCGCGCTGGCTGTTTCCTCCTGCAGCGCCTGTCCCTCGCTGTGCAGAGAGGCAATGCCATCGCCTTCCTCGGGACGTTGTCGTCCTCACCCCCACCCCCATAATCCCTAGAAATTCCGACCTATTGTAACGTTTAATATAATAAATATTTCGTCAGAGCAAATCTGCGAATTTATAGATAGTTTTTTATAATAAATGTTTTACGAGAGGCGGGTGAGCACAATCTATCCTGCGGACAAGAGTTGATGTGACCGTGTTGTTTATACGCTCGGTTCAAGCTGCCACAATTCGGCAGATAGTTTGTTCGCTACATGGTTCGATAATTCGATTTTTTATCTCGATTTTGACGTAGCCTTCTTGAATATGTTCGTTTGGCCTTGGTTATGTAGAGGTTTTCTTATCCAATGTTCCTTGTAGAAGTCTTGCGCACAATTGTTTGAAACTAACTATTTCGGATCTCCGAACTGTGAAAAACATCTCCTCTATCTAGCTACTATATCTTATGATTTATAGGGATGACTCGTTTTAAGGAAGCGACCTCGATCCACTTAGGTAGCATGTGCCGTTTACTGGGAGCGGCCAAATCGGCGAGAATTCTATTCTTTAGCGTTCCTTGGATTTTGGCCATAGTTGTAGCGGTACCACCCGTGGTGTCTTTCCGGATAGTTGACAATGCCCATAACGCTTCATACATTCTCGATTTGTTTCCTAAAGTCACGCCAAGCAAAACGACACTCCGAGGTTGTCTCTTTTCTTCTTCCTGCTTTCAAAGAAAATAGGGACGACGCATATATTTCTGAACCCTGCAAGCAAGGGCACCCGTGTGTTTTTTTTAAAAAGTCGAACGTAATCACGTTCGCTGCTGTTTTTAGTTTGACTTTGCCAGAACGCGGTGTTATATTTCTTTCTGTATGAGCAGTGGGTTGCAGTGGCTCGTCCTACTTAGTATCGAATTATATTTTGACTTAACAGCTGTCGGGTCGCTCCTCCAAGCTAACTCATCTTATGGATATTTAATTATCCATCAAAGTCTGTTCTACTAGCCCTTTTGGAAATCCGACACACAATCCCAGGAGGAACAAACTTAAAAGTATACATCTACACTACAGACTATACTGACTATACGCTTTATTTTAATCGAGGAGTGTATTGCCTCCACTTCCACTTTAAGATATATACGATCGCTCCTCTTCGTAGCGTTCTGCTTTTGTCGAATAGCCTAGAAGGGGTCTAGTCAGAGGCTTCGTTGTCTTGCAACGAACGAAAAAACCAGAAGTCCCCCTATTGCTTTTGTGTATTCTGTAATAATCCCTAATGTAAATTTCTTCTTCTAATCTGAACATTGTTTTTGGTGATCCGCAATGATGATCTTCCTGGTGTTTTGCTCTATTTTTATATTAAAATAGACGATACCAGGCGGTTCATTTTTAATGAAACATGAAGATGAAACGGTGCTGATTTTACATGTGTATGTACCGTATTTGTCTCTGTGAGCAAAAAGCTTTAATACCTCAATATCTCTACCGATAGCTGGCCAATATATGCAAGATCGTGACAGTTGTTCTATTCCTACAACCCCCCTGGGGATGGCGTCGGTGTCGTACTTCCAATGATCTAAGAAAATTTTCCGGGCTGACCCACAGCCAGCATTTGACGTCCACGGTACAACTGCTTTCGGCATTGCTTCATAAGAAGGATAACCCCTCTAAATGCAAATGTGCAACGGTGGGGATCGAACTCGTGCACCTACGTGTCTCATCCGATTGCAAGGCGCATACGAATGGACCACCACGCCATCAAAGGGCTCGACACCTCCAATGATCTATGTACACTCACTAGTACCTCGGGGTAGTTCGATACAACAAAACATCTATTTACTATCGATAGGTCAAAACAGCTATTCTAAATGTCAGAGAGTGTCCGTTTTTCGGCATTTTTAACAGCCAACGGTTTGGCTCTTACATAGCTATTAACCGGTTGCGTAAATTTTTGTATGTCTAAGTAGTGCTTCGTAGAATTCCGTACTTATTGCCACTATCTCTGCATCTTCGTTTCTGGGTGACCCCCAAGTATATTCGCAGTGCCAGCTGTAACTAGTTGAATACAACTTTCCCCACCTCAATGGCGCCCAACACGTCCACGGGGAGTCTGATCTGCCCTGATAATTCGGCGTAGGATTGCTTCTCGAGCTGTGAACTTTTGTAGTCGCGACAGTTTCTTGGCAGATGTGGGTCTCCGTACTTAAAACAACCCCCTTTATTTGTGACTTCGTCGGTCCACAGGATGAATATCGGATCCTGGAACGGGTTTTCCAATACCTTCGGATGCATTTTTCAAGGAAGTAAACTTCTTGGCAGCCACATATCCATGAAAGACATTTCAGCTGGCCTACGTTCAGATCTTTCATCTCGGACATCATCCCGTATCTTCGATCATACAATGGCCAAATTGATCTTTGAATCCTCGTCGCATCGATACTGCAGAGCATTTTAGTGGCGTGTAAACACATACATTTCATTTCCAGACATCTCTTTCAGAGTTTTAATTGTTTGAGGATAATTCAAATTAGAAATCGTTAAAGGACGCACATTCACAGTCGACTTACAAGGAAGTTCATTGTAGTGTTATCATTCTTGAAGACAGTCATTAACGACGTGATCATCCGATCTCGCCAATCCTTGAAATTTATCCTTCACTAGCCGGCCCGTATTGTTATTATAATCGTTTCATTTGCAACTGGTGTTCGATTTCAGTCTACGGACCTTCCTCCAGCCGCTATCTGACTTGATCTATAATCATACATATAGCCTGCATCGCCCGTGCAAAAGTGTTTGCTGGCTTTGTCACCACTGTTCTATTCTTGCATTATGCACACCAAATTCGCCATTCATCCTCGCTATAAAAAAATCAACAAATTCAGAGTATTCACAGTATTGTACCACAAACATATTATTTTGCTCCTGTTTTAGGTAGATTCGTGATCTACACATTTCAATCTACGCTTCGCATCTATTTCTATCTCGAAAGCAGCAAATGTACAATGCACATCTAACTTGACACCTTTGACTTGACGTTTCCATGTTGCCCTTATAATAATAATAAACATTTGATTTCGACCAACAGGGAATAGTTTCTTGTCTCCTGTTTCGCGTTGAAGAGGTTGCGAAAAAAAAAATTGCTTTTCCGTTTACGCTAATACCCACAGAGACACAAAGAATCTACCCGCACCTCATCTCAGTCGGCTGATGATGATACACCATGTGTGTATATGCATGTTTATGCTATGTACGTGTGTGCTATGTGAGCTGTGCTGTGTGAGCTGCTATTGTTGGACTCTCTGCCCGTTACACCCGTTTCGTGCGCCTTCCCGCTCTCGCATTCCCGAAATATTTCAATTTCTAACCTAACCTCTCACACAGTGCAAACGCTGCCCACAACACTGTTCTCACGTCTGCTGTATTGTGTTCGTATATCTATATACGGGTGTCTCGCATACCAAACAAAACTCCTTCCTCAAGTATACCTGGCTGGCTCTTTTTCTCTCTGTCTGTAATCTGCTTTGCATTGGAGCGTTCCATACGGGAGCCATTTAGATAGTTTTTGTATCCTTTATAGGATCAAACATTATCAAGTTATAGTGTAAGGTAAGATTTAACCGTACACTAACCGTGTTGGAACGAAATTTGAAGCAATAATAAAGATGTTTGCTCCGTTTGGAATTGGTTTTATTCTTCTGCCTGACAGGGTTTTTGTAATTCTTACTGGGGTCGTATTCATTGCATATTTTAAGCGTTGAGCTTTATAGCATATAACATAATGAGATTTTGGTTCATATGACACCTAGTCGTGTCATACCTGAGTATCGCTATGAATTTTTAGTTTAAGCACACTTCTATTTTGTATTAATTAATGCCGCAGATTTTACAAATCGAAAATAGCAAATTGAATAGATATTTCTATGCTAAAACATATATAATCGGTTTACTGCCCAAGATGCAGCAAAATTTTCGTTACCAAGTGTTAGAATCCTTTAGCTGAAGCTAAAATCTAATCTCTTACGAAAACGAGCAAAGGACAGCTGGTAATCGCTATTAAGGCACTGGGTCTCACGGAAGCAGTGACTCCCCGGGTCGTTCTTCTATCAACTGCAGTGATTTGGTAAACAATGTCGAATGGAGTACGTCAATTGATTATCTTAAAAGCCAGTAGGTGGTATGAATTTAGCATGTCTTGCTTGACGTATGGATATCGTATTTGAGAAAAATATCAAAGACTGACTCCCTGAGGGTTTTCCTGGAAATTGCACGGAGGGCATCGTTCAGGATAATTGCTACTCTACGAATGATAACTTTGTAACCACAAGTGAGATTGGCTGGTAGTTACATGAAAACCTCCTAACACACTAGTTCTATAAATAGAGGGAGAATCCAAGCGTTATTGAGTTTGCTTGGGAAAGAAGCAGTCCATAGAGATAGGTTGACTAAGCCAGGTAGTGGGCGGGCAAGAACTGACGAGGATTATTTTATCAGTTTACTAGGGCACCAGTAGCACCGATGCCCCAGGAGGCCTTGGTGGATTCCAGAACCTTTTGAAGCTCAAGCGTTCTGATCTACGAGACGGTAAAAAATCTGTTTTGAGCAGACTAGATAGAATTTAATTCCCACCGTTGCACATTTGCATTTACGGGGTCCGCCCTATAAGCAATGAGAAAAGCTAAGGTAGTTGAAACTGCTATTACAAAAGATCGCCCGAACACTGCAGAGTGCATGCCTATACCCAAGCAGACAACGATAGTACGGCAGATTTCGATTCTTGGGACCTCAATCTAAGATGCCAACGGTATTAATCATTGACATTCTCCCTTGCACGGCGAAGGCCCACTGAGAAGCAGCATTTTTGCTGCGTGTGGGATGCACGAGGTGCGATCGACGGGAAGCCTCCCTTATGCTCCCTGGAAAGCAAGGAACTATAATATAATCCGCAAGGGCAGAATAAGCATTATCCTCGTCATAAGCACTAAGCCAGCTTCGTTAGCTTATACGATCCTGGAAGGTGAGAATATTGACCCTATCAGGTCTCCTAACAATTGATGTGATGCGGTGATTTCGATGCTGCTTGCCTTTGACAAATTGACAATTTGCCCCTAAACCTAAATGGAATAATGATCGGAGAACATAGGTGTATGCCAGACTACGAGAGAGATATCAAGAAAATGTCCGTAGTTAGTAATGGTGATGTGATCGATGCAAGGCTCTGCTTCGTGACGAATGACCTCGTCAATAACATAATGGAATTTTCTAGAGGAGAAGGAAGCTGAGTAGATTTCACAAAGAATCAGCGCGAAAAGGTTGACATTTGAGTTTCTCTCAGCAAGGCATTGCAGTAAACTCCCGTCGGGAAGTGAGTCTTCCAACATGTCAAGTAGAGTGTCTTCAGGAGAAGTTACAGGAGTAAACACCAATGATGTACCCCTTGAAACCAACCTTTCTTAAATGTATTTCAATATCCTGAACATTGCCATCAGCGCTCATTTTGGCTCCAGAGGAAACAGTATTGCACCCGGACCATACGAAGATTCTCACACCCCCACCGCGTTCGATTTCTGACCCACTTGAAGTGTCCACCACTACGAATCGTACCACGACAGCGTAAGGTGGCTTGAGAGCAACTATCGGCCCAGGGAAGTGCTCGACGTTCTATGGAGGAACAACCGAAGGCAGAACGTTTACCACCTCGACGTTATTGGCCTCGGGATGCTCGCCTTTGACTTGCTGGAGAAGACGTTCCTTCTTAAAGCCTTGCGTTTCTTAATCTTGCAAGCTCGAACGGAGCACCTTGGGGACGTCGAGGAGTGCGAACCCTTACAGTTGACACATTTGGATAGATTTCTACACTTATTTGCCGAATGTCCCGACTGATCACCAACGAACATTTCTATAACTGACTCTTAGCTATCCCTTCTACGATAGACCTCGGCTTCAGCACTTCTGGCATTACTTCAGTGGCCACCCAGGGTAGCAGAATTGTTCTATAAAATCAATTATAGGATCGATCTTGTCTGATTTATCCGTTCTTCGATCTTCTCCAACAGATACATGTAACATCAGAGCAGTTTTAAGCATAGCCCAACACCAACGATATCTAGGGATCGAACCTGTGATCGCAAATCGCTGTTCCCAATGGCAATTGCACCCTAAAGAGATACGCATTAATCATCCAGGCAATGCCGCTACACTGTCAAGAGCCCTGAGGGTCCCCAGGAAAACAGGACTCTAGCTCGGAAAAACGCCAATGAAATGTAACTGGTACACGGGGCCAATGATGAGTAGCATAATAGCGTAATAATATTGCATGATAAAACGCACTTAATATTTCATCACCAGCTCGATCGAGGGCAAGCGAGAAGTTGAAGAAAACGACGTATAAATGATGGCCACGGTTACAGGTTAGTGCCATGTTCCTTAAATATCCTACGGAGTTGAGTCTGTACTGATAACTGAATATGAGATAGCCGCTGTATGAATAGCACGATTCTCTGATGAATTTTATTCAATTTAGGGCCATCTATGGTTCTATCGAGTTCGTAATAGTACACGCCTTTCATGAAACGGCTGTCCTTCTTTCTCTCTATACCGAACATGAAGTCTTACCTCGCCTTGCACAGGTGTCAACCCGATGCGAAGTGGCACTTCTCGTTAGACTTCCTGATGTTTCATGATTCCTGTCCTACTTTTGCGGATGTCTCAACTCCTGTTTCCTTACAGTATTGTCCGGCGTTTGCGTTGCTGAGTTTTCTTCTCTCTTCGAATCGTTTGGACGAAGTGTCGATGAAGCCATTGGTTGAGTTCGCTTTGCTTCACGGACACTCAAATTACAAATGCACTTCCACAATATCACTCAACTCCGGCAATATGACAAAGATGACTTTCTTTATTTTTCATATATCAGTAACTTAACAGGAGCAATAGAATATGAAACATTAATAAAATACGTAATTTTTGACTAAATGTTATATTCAGTGAACAGTTACTATTGTATCAAGTGAATTCAAGATCCTAATTATTTATTATAGTTTCTACACTGTTTGTATTTCGTTGTTGTCGACCATCGTCTCCATTCACTTTGACTTTCAAACTCTGCTTGGGTACTTGTCTTTTGTCTTGAATAAAATTTAGCTGCACGTACCCGCATCCCAGTGCTGTTTGATTTTCAACCTTCATGCCTTGACTTGTACCTGCGTTCGTTGCCTCATATCATTGACGGGGTAAGTCGTTCAAAGAGATTCACGACTGCGGTAATTTTAAAAATATCTTGAATACACAAAGCCAAAGTTGAGAAAAGTGCGTGTTAGCAAATAATTGCATCCGTGTATAATCTAAGGGCTTGTGCAACTTTCAATTCAACAGCGACTGATCCAGTGATTGTTGAAGAAATGGTAATAAAGAAACCCATTTTTTGGCCCATAGATAACTCGAGATGGGCTATACTTCATGGGCATATATGATGGGCATATAATCACCAGTGATTTCGTACGGAAAAGCAAATAAGAGCTTTAAATATATACGTATTATATATAATACAAATAAGAGCTCAGCGTAGCGCTCAGCTTATTCAATGATGGTTTAGCTGAACATAAGCTAAATATTTAAGTATCGTTGTTAAAGAGAGATTGACAAGCATACGAACAGCATAATAATTTGTTAAAGGTAGAGCTACTGTCGTTTTTGGCAAGCGTTATTATTATATTATTATTATCGAGTTCCCCCTTTTTTCCACCCTCATAATTGGGTGGCTTTCGGCAGGAGAGTCTCCTATAGCCTGCTGGCAGGGCCTTCATTTCAGATAGAATTGTCGTACAAGGTACAGGTAACGTTACGCAATCCTGTGTAAGATTAACCACAGATTAGAGGTTTCGAAGGCAACTTTGCGTGATTAATTTTCATATTTTTCTATAAAAACTTAATTATTAGGGCATACACTTCAAAATTTCGCGCCTTTCGAATGGCGCACAATCCGAACTACGCGATAGAATGCGTTCATTTTTGGCGTGGGTACGCGGCGTGAACATGGCTTCCTTTCGAACACTGAGTGGTTTCGATACGATCAGAAAGATGGACGCTGCAGCAAAAAGTTCAAATTCCCCCAAAAATCAACGGGAAAACATCAAGTTTTTGTTTCTCCAAGGACACCCTCCACCTGAAATCCATCGACAATTAGTGAACGCGTACGGCAGGTCTGCCTTATGCCTGCGAACGGTGCAAAGTTAGTGCAAGCGATTTAACAGTGGAGATATGGACACTGATGAGCATCGAGGAGGGGACCACAAAGCAGGTGCGACAAGGGACGAACGGATTGACAGAATCAAGGCAGCTTTTGAGCAAACCAGAGCTTGGTCCATGATGTCTTTGTCGGCTGAAACTGGGATTCCTCAGTCAACGTGTCATAATATTATCACCAATATACTGAAGATGACGAAAATCAATGCAAAATGGGTTCCCCATATCCTGAGTGCTGAGCAGATGAAAATGCGTGTGGAGTGTTCGACATTTAATTTGAAGACTTATACGCAACAAACCAGTCGCTTAGAGCACACCGTGTCGATAGACGAGACATGGGTTAGCCTGGCTAGACCCCCTGAGAAGGACCAAGCAAAACAGTGGCTCCAACAAGGTGAAGTGGCGGCGTCTGTGGCAGTGCCAGATAGATTCGGGCGAAAGGTGTTGATGATACTCGCTCTGGATATCAAGGGTGTTTGCTATTATGAAATATTGGCGGCAAACGAAAAACTCAATGCTCCCCGATATCTCGGCTTCTTGAAAGGATTGATGAACAAATGGCGTGGGGATCGACAGCACCGAGTGTGGTTACTCGACGACAACGCAAAACCTCACCGCACTGCTGAAATTACGGCCTGGATGGAGGGGAACAATATTGAGCGATGGCATCAACCCCCATATTCTCCTGATTTAAGCCCGTGTGATTATGGTTGTTTCCATGCATTAAAAAGGGCAATAGGTGGGGTTCCATATGCAACCGTCGACTTACTCGCAAAAGCAATAGATAACGAAATTATATATGGAAATGCAAATGGTAAATATTTGGCTATTTCAAAACTCCCAGAGCGCTGGAATCGGTGTGTCAATAAAGCTGGAGAGTACCTCTAACTCATACCAAAAAATCTTTGTTCTACCTCATTTAGTTCAAAAGTTATTGTCATTTAAAGAGGCGAAAATTTTGAAGTGTATGCCCTAATATATAAAAAAGTATATTTAAAATAACGTAGGGAACAAAGTGGAAACGAAATGGCCTAAGATGACAATATTTGATTAAAGCTCCTACGCGTGGTTTAAAATTTAAAAAAATTTTGTTCTCGTGGGCGACTTTCGTTGACTTTTCTTACCTTTTTAAAATACACGTTGACTACCAAGTTATGTATTTATAAATCGAAAAAAAAATTTACGACAAGTTCTCCTTGATTCATAAAAACTTTTATTAGTTTTTTATAGTTGGGTAAGTTGACAAACACCTTGCAACTTAGTTTAGAAGGATGCCTGAAAACTAGGCACACTAGGCAGCACTGTACCGCAATAACAATCTTTACATTATTTAGATCTTCATGTTTCTCCGTCAAACTATCAGTCCTATTTCAGCTATTCGCCAAAACAACTATCCCTAATAACTCTACTCAAATCTGGTCGATAAAGCATCCCGAGGTATATACAATATAACTGAATGTTACATTTTCAAAAGCAATTTTAGCGACATCGGGTGTTTTTTCAGGAGGTTCTGTGGAATCTTCTGGGGGATCTTGCTGAAGTGCTATCTACCTTGACGATATTCTGATGTTTGGCAGCATACAGGCTGAACATGAGGAACGCCTAGATATTTACTCCATATCGATAGACCGATCGATATCTCCCTCAACAGGTCAAACTGAATAAGTAGCTTCTTGGGTTGTTTTTTGTTCTCCTCTCCGTGTGACTATGAAGAACAAAATGTTTAGTGTTCATATTGTTGACTTTACTCGATTCACTATCGATGTAAAGAAAGAATCCTTTCGTCCGACCTTCGACATATTCAGGCAATTCAAAACATGCCAAATCCCACCAATAGTACACGGCTCCGATCGATATTGCAGCAAGTTTCTATATACGCTGTTTACCCCATTTCGCTGATCGGACGGAACCGTTGAGGCCGTTCACTTAAACAAGGTGCTTTGTTGCTTAAACGAGGTGCTTTTGAATAGATCCGATTCAGGAAGTTGCGCCGCTCGCTATTCTTGACACAATGCTAGAGATAATTGTGACGACTGACGCGTTGGACTATGGTGAGGATGAAATGGTAGTGGAGGCTGCTGATACAGGTAATTCTACCACTTCGTGGACATCTCGTGATTTAGCCCATTGTATTACGTTCAAATGTCATCTTTGGCTCATCCTGACTCTCAACAAGAAATTTACCGTACTGAATAGCGATTAAGAGACCAGTCTGAGTGGCTGTCCTTGGATTAACAGATGGAAACAAACTTTAAAAACTTAGGTGTTTGTCAACACCCAGACAAGACGGCCTAGCAAGCACCCACTTCGATGACGCCTGTGGAGTTCCCGAATGGATCATGGCAGAAACTGGCACTGGATATTTCTGTCACTAAGACACTTACATTTGACATACCTCACAAATGCGGAATCCTTGACAGTATTTGCTTCCGAAATAACATTTCTATATAAGGATAAATGGCTTGTTCTATATCAGTTTTCCCCACCTTCCACGACACAAAATAGTGTCACAGAGTGATATCAATACGAAAAAAAACTGGGTATTCATATACAAATATACATAGAATGTTTTAAAACTCGTGGTCGATACATTTTAATTTGAGGGCTAACAGGGCCGCCTAGTAAATGGAGCAGTTTGCCAATCAAAACTCGTTGCCACCGTCAATTGCCAAACCTCGAAATATGTGTACAAAAATCCTTAAAATGTATCATATAGTAATATATGACAACAACTACTTCGATTAGGCAAATGGGGAACTCCCACATGGATGAGACTCTGCTCTCGCGTACAGTATTATGGAAATGCGATGTCTCACATTGTAGTGCATACAGGCCGTACATTTCAGTTTCTTGCTACTGGGGGAACATAAGGACTTCAGTGCTTCGTTAAAAGAAATAAAATTTCAGAATTTGTAGTTCATGGCTGAATTTCTTCAGTCGTGCTATATCGCCAGAGTTCAGCTCCTGTCAACAATAGTATTTAACATTACCTGTTTCAATAATTTACATATTTAGAATAATCTAATGAACTTGAAGCTGAAAATATTTTGAACTTGTTGAAACAATAACACAGAGTGCAGCGTAGTGTAATAGATAATTTAATAACTATGATTATATCCATTAGCAGCAGCAGCAACATTTTCGTTCTTCTCGCGTTTTCACCCTTCCATAATAGCCTCTCTCAGTGGCTGTTCCTGCACGATATCAACAGCGATTTTCAATGCGAGCACAGAGGGTGTAGAAAGTAAAAGTCCGACAATAATCATCACATACAGAATTATCCCGTCTTGCCATTTTGAGCTACGCTGGTCTCATTGAGTAACCTATCGATGGACTCGCTGTCTACTCAGTGGATCCGTCTGCTGGCCTCTTTACATAATAGCACTATCCACTAATATGGATAACCTTAGCTAGTCAGTCAGACAAACAAAACAGTCCTACTTGTATTAATATTATTATTACTATTGTTGCTATATATGATACATCCCTTTTGATATGAACGTCGTCTAAGAACAACAATTATGGCTGTTTGAATTCGAGAAGAAACCGAAAAAATGACACCTTTCCTAGGGGAGTGTTAAGTTAGTTGTATACTGTTTCTGTTCATAGCATTATGTGTAGAGCTGCCGGGAGCAGCCATGCACAAACTTCTCGAGACACTATCGTACGATGGAAAAGCCAGTTATCGAAATCTGATTTATTCTATCATAGGCAGATCAATACACTGCACGAATTGCCTGCACTTATCCATTCCAGACAACATGCTTTTAATATATAATCAGAGTTGTATGGTAGCTCTTTAGCCTGCAGCAAAGTTATGTGCTTTTTGCGTGTTTTGCGAGAACTTAAGCATTGCGAAACTGCAGTTCCGAAAATAAACCACTAATGAAGTTGAAATTGAAAATGCCATTAATTCTTAGCAGATGCATTAACTCTCAGACGCTGTTCATTTATTTTGGAATAAATTTCCGCTGTGAAATTACCTCGTCTAAGGGATGAAAAAGCTATACATGTGACATAATCGTTTCGTGCCGTATACTTGTAGAAGATCCTTTACAGAACATCTATTTTATAAAGAGATTATATAACTGATATCATATATAAATGGAGCGGCGAGGAGGGTACTCAGAACGAACGGCCAGACAGTAACTCGTTCTCCAATACACGGTTTTCATCATGTTATGTTTGTCACGGCAGAGGGCTACCACGAGCCCAACTCGAACTGTTCAGGTGGATATTGCAATAATCCTTGCGCCAGATATCATCACACTAGAGAATGCAGTTGATTAATCTCACTGACCCAACTGGTCCGCCAACAGACCTAAATATGTTTATTCCTAGAAGTGTTTATTCCCAGCTCAGCTATCCGCGCCCGTTCTAGCCTATACTTCTCCTGGAGGATCCTCTCGGCTAGTGTGCTCCCTCTTTTTTTACGAGGCACCTAAGTATCTATAACACTATATTTAGTGAATAAATGGTGAAATATATGTTTTTGCTATATTTCAATTGACACAGTTTGTGGATTGTCATTGCAAATACTTGCTTAAAATACGTGATTTCCGTCAAGAGGGCCTGTCTTTTAACACCTTTTTCAGTGCAGGAGGAGTGTAGGCTCTTTTGCACCCGAAGTACACACCCTTTGCCGTTTCGAATTTTCGTCGGGATACGTTGGCAGACTGTGAAGGACACGGAGAGCTTCCAAAAATGTATGCTACCTAAAATTGGTATTTTTTGTCTTGTTGTAACCCATCATAGTATCAGAACCATCATGTACTACGTACGGAAAAAGAGAGAATTATAAAACTAGTTTTCCGCTTGATAATATTAATATACAACCACTTATTTATAATATAGTAATAATTATATAAAAATCAAATAAAGCGTATTGATGCTTAAAACACAGCTTAAAACACAGCTTAGAGTCAACTGACAATTCGCACCCAACGAACATAGATTAATGTCCATATCTCTTTTTTATATTATATCAAACAAAAATAAACAGAGCGGTATCAATTCAAACGTCATTGACCAAATTAATTTTCTAATCAAAGTTCTCCCGATTTGTTCACATGTTTCCATTACTGCGACAAGGGTTTACTGATGGCATTTTCCTGTTGTTCAATAATTCAATATTGGATTATTGAATAGTTCATGCTTGAAACAAATCAACCGTAATATATAATATATATATATATACATATATATATATATAAGCTTATACACGTGAATGTTACACCGCCTGATAAAGGAATCGATTCGAAAGTATTATGGCCACAGGTCCATAACCTTGTGTTTTTCCAGAAGACAGAGCCGGCCCGCTGAGATCGTCTTCCACATAGCTTTTTTGATCGTCATAATATCTGCGATAAATATTATATATTGACATTTGCTCTGAGCAGAATTATGAGCTATAGGTCGACCGGGTCTTGAATTTTATGCCATGTTTATAGGCACAGTAATAGAAAACTGCACAGCACAGCAGGACCGGATTATAGGTAATTTATTACCGAAGCAATGAAATTATTCTATTTTAATAATACGATCATCTTCATTATTACCAGACCCCGCGGTCTCAAACATTAAGAATAAATGCAGGTCCTAACGAGCGAAAAATTCTATGATACATACCCTGGTTCGGCACAGAACTATGAGATATGTTGGTAAGGCCTCATGTACGTTGACGCAAACTTTTAAAGGATCTCTTAAAATGGCGTTACTTTAGCGTAAATTCAAGAGTTATTTGCTATATGCGAAAGTTTTGTAGAGTGTGTCTCCGACGATGCCGACTAATGTCCTCAGTAAGGCGAACGTCTGAATACATCCGGCAAATGTCTCTTAAGGCACTTATGAATAAGGTACACATTACCTGATGAGTAGCATAGGAAGCGGTACCTATGATCGGACTGACAATGCGACGAGAGAATCTACTCGATGCGTTTAAAAACAATGTTTGTCAAGATTTTAGAAACTCGCACAAGAGAAATACTCATTACACTTCATTTTATAATACGTATCTACTGGAATACAACAGCCATAAAAGTAACCTTAATATAATCTACAAATGTAATACAAAGAATCTTAAAAGTGTGGTACCTCACACGACGATGTCGACACATAAATATGATTTGATCGGAACAACGAAACTATTCCGAACGATGCACATCGGAATATCGGAAAGGGTAACGCTTGTTCTACGTATGACAACAAAGTGGCACAAGCCACTTGAGAAGCGAATTACTCAAGTGCGAAACTAACCAAGACAGCGTGGCCTATTTACACTTAGCTCGGAAATGCAATTCGTCCATTGTAGACTTCTATGCAATTTGTTTGTTGTGTTCTCTTATAGTAGATCCTCTTTTGTCGCTGAGTGGCCCCGGCTTGTCGCCTCCTGTAGCCAGCCATTCGCCTTTATGTCAGTACAGAAAGGCGGTTGTGAGAGTGGACGCGCATTTGATCCTCAGGAGGCTTGTCTCATTGAGCACTCTCCCCCTGGTACAAAAAAAATAGATCAAGAGACAGCGCCAGAAGCTGGTCCGGTTATAGGACATTCGGCGATGTCTCTTCGACGTTAGTTCCACAAGTGTCCTATTTAATGCTCACCACTGGTAGTCAACATCAGTGGATTCGATACGAACGAGTAGTTAACTAAGTGTACATGATGATATTCTAACAAATAACAACTAGCTCACTCGACCGGATGAAGACATAACATCTAAACGCACACCCCTTTTGTTGTTGTTGTTGTTGTTTCGCAACGCGTAGCAAGCTGTTCCGATCGCACAGCGGTATCTATCTCGCTCTCTCTACCATTTATCTATTATTTATAGATACTCAAATTCTATAAATGGTAGGCCCCAATAGGTTCTTCAAGCTAAGCTCGTCTGAAGATTTCGTTAAATGTTGGCTCTGGGTCGGCCCAAAAAATTTAGTTTAATTTAGTTTATATCCATAAATACTACAGTAAGTACACTTGACACTCGGTTGGCGTCCCTTCAAATTGTGGAGCAAATTAGATATGTGGTCAAATATTAGGAGATATTTGCACAATATCTATTGAAGTTATATTTTCATACAAATTGTGAAACATGTTGACCCATGGCATGGCTCCAACTTGGATTCTGTGGAATAGATATTTTTCCTGTAAATTCATGTTTAGATGGGAACCTAAGTAACAGATGCTTAAAGGAAAAGTAATGAAAAGTTCAGACAATTTTTCGTAAAAGACGACAAACTTTGCTTAAAATCACACGAGCGATTTATAATTCTAACCGAAATTACCGTTCTTAGCAGTTACGTTTTATTAATTTTTCTTTCATTTTTGTCTTCGTTGCTTTGAAATACACGCCTCTATCGAGAAATGTATTTAAGGAGGAGAGAAAATGCAGGAAAAATGATCTGTAAAAGCGTCGAACTTGCGTTAGGGTTCCACGGGGTTGAACTCTTCGAACATCAGGCTAAATTACGGAAATTAAAATCCAAACAGGGCTTTATATTTGACTGCGCTGTACCGAATAAAACACAGTATGATCTGTCTTTTGTGACTTACATTTACGTGGTGAGATGTCTATGGGCGGACAAACAGTGTTTCTCTAAGGTGTGGGATACGAACAGAGGATTTACTCAAAGGATAAAACAAAGTCTACGAAAAAGACGGCTAAACAAGCCACAGAAGAAGGCGGCTTGAAAACGCACGGGTTGTTCATACGGCAGAGGGTCATACGTACAATACAAACGTTTGAGGCGCCCACCTAATGTGTAGAAAAAAAAACCATTTCGAAAATGGCAAGAAAAGCCGACCGTGTAAGGCAGTTGAATGGACAAATGGCCGTGTACACAGACGGGGGGCGACCAGGAACAAATTTGAAAAAGAATGGTTTCTACTCTGTAACAACACACCGCCGCAAATCTGCCCAACATCAACAAAGGAAAGAAATGATCCTAAGGGGATGAATGACTGGGTTGAAGCTCAGAGATGAAACACATGATAATAACGTAATAATGTCGATCATCGAATCACTAACGTGGAATACATAATAATAATTACACGATCGTTATATTGGGGAGAAAACACGTGCATGGGTGGGAATAATGATATATTATTATAATGTACAAAGGTCTAGTTTCTTCGTTACCTAAATTGTGTGACTTCCCCTGTTCAAAAACCTACCTTCATCTGGACTGACCTTATTGAGGTAACTAGTCCATTTTCCACCTATGGCATACTTGTTATTTATGTTAGTCTTTTTGTCACATCGCAGTATGTTAGCTGATGATGATAATAGCTATTTATTCCCAGAAATACAGGTATTGGGCTTCTTTATCTTGGTTTAGGCTGATGAATAATGTTTATTAACTCATAAAACAAGCCGGCGACAGTTCTATTGAGAGAACATCTATTTTTTTTTTTGGACCACCCACGACCTTGTGGGTGGCAAGTTTATTAAGACAAAATTACGGAACATGTACATGATTACTTCGTAATTTTTGGCTGTGTTCTTCTTTTCTTTCTACGAACGCCCTTGCCGGGCCATCTCCGCACGCTCCTTGCGCGAGATGGCCTCCTCTGCAAACTCTTGCACTGCTTCCCACTTTTCTGCACTCTGCAGCATGTGCTGTACTAAGTTCTGGGTGGTTACTTTGTCTTCTATCTTCCGCTCCATCTTGAGTCTTTCCTCTTGGAACGCTTCACACTTCAGCAGTGTATGTTCTGCGTCGTCCTCTGCCCCGCTGTCGCAGTGGACACAAAACGGCGATTCTACCTTCTTAAATTTATGAAGGTATTTCGCAAAACACCCGTGCCCGCCGAGCAACTGGGTAAGTCTGTAAGTGGTTTCACCATGTTCTCGGTGGAACCACCCGCTTAGGTCGCGGATGATGGACTTGGTCCACCTCGACGTCCCTCCCTGCTCCCACTCTGCTTGCATCTCTCTGATGCTTTCCTCTCTTACAGCGACTGGGCCGGTATTGAGGTCTGTGCCCAACTTGGCCCTTTCTTCTACCTTCAGGTCCCAGGGGACCATCCGGCTCAGGACCAGGGCCGTGAGGGTGGCCGTGGTCCTGTATGCACGGCACACGCGCAGTGCCAGGACACGCTGCGTTTTTCTTAGCGCTTTCACGTTACACTTCTTCTCCAGCGCCTGTCGCCAAACCGGCGATGCGTAGAGCACCACCGATTCTGCAACGGTTGCCAACAGACGCCTTTTCCCCTCGCTGGCACCCCGTGTTCTCGGCATGAGCCGGCAGAGGTTTGTTGCCGCCTGCTCCGCCTTCTTGGTGGCATATCGTATGTGAGCACTAAAGGTCATGCCTTGGTCCAGCATGACCCCCAGATACTTTACCTCCTTCTTCGGGGTGACCACTTGGGTCCCGTGCATCAGGGCCATGGGGACATTCAGCCGTTTCCTCCCTATTAGGAAGATGGCCTCTGTCTTTTCCGGTGCGAGGCGAAGCCCGTGGGCGGTCATCCAAGCTTCCACCTGGGCGATGGCCTCGTTCGCCTTCCTTTTAATGTCGCTTTCCTTTTTGTCCTTGATAATGAGCACCAGGTCGTCTGCATACGCCACCGGTGTGACCTCTTCTGGGTAGTCTAGCCTCAGCACGTCGTCGTAGGCCACGTTCCACAGTATCGGCCCTAAGACCGATCCCTGTGGTACGCCCGCCGTCATTTCGTGCTCTGCTCCGTCCCAGTTGATCCTCCGTTCGCTGAGGTAGCTGTTGATCACCTCCTGGAGGTATCGCGACACTCCCTTTCTCTCCAGCGCTTCGCACACCGTGCTCCAGGGGATGGAGTTGAAGGCGTTCTTCACGTCTAAGAGCACCGCAAGACAAAATTTCCTTGTCCTCGGCGTTCTTTCTCTCTCCTCTTGCGCCAGTCTCATTACGCTTTCCAGAGCGGTCTGCGTCGATCGTCTCTTCCTGAAACCATGTTGGGCGTCCGAGAGGAGGTTGCCCTCCTCCAGTTCGGTCACTAGCCGTCTCGCTATCACTGCCTCGAACGCCTTCGCCACGACGCTAAGCAGGCAGAGAGGTCGGTAAGCCGAGGGGGAGTCCAACGGCTTACCCGGTTTCGCTAGTAGTACTAGCTTGGCCGACTTCCACTGGGTAGGAAAGGACCTCTCTGTCAGAAGCTTATTTACAATCGTGGCGAAGTAGTCCGGTCTCTCTTTGATCAAGGCTTTGATCGAGAGAACATCTATTAGAATAAGTCAGCTATCACACTCATTAGAGATGTACATTTTCCATACTTGCCCCAATTCTTCAGGATTCGATGGATAGGCTGTGTCACTTCGCGGCTGACGTATAAGTGTGCCAGAGTGTCAGTCATGGTTCGCTGCCAAACCAGTGCTTTCCCCTGTTGAGAGGATTCACGTCACTTAACGTCAATATCGCGTAAGGCGAAAGACGATAGATATGAGAGGTGACGAGGACGTCCGTCAGATCCCGATGTAGAGCTGCAGGGGATAAGATTGTACAACGGCGATAATCTATGCTCGTCTGAAGGGTCAAACTTCGAGGAAATCGGAAAGCAAACTCCTCGGTCGAGAAGAGCGGACGCGTGCTTCTGCTGCAAGGCTGAGGTTGATGTTCTCACCTGTGACAAGGTATCTGTTGAACCGGGAATACCGCTAGGCATATCACCCCGATTGTGTTCCTGCTTATACTGTGCGGGACTTACTCAACGAGACACGGGGTCTGAAGTGTGCCTGATCAGACCGCGAGGGAATGATATCTCGTTCTGCTGGCGAGCTGGCATCTGTAGGACTGTCAAAGCTTCGGATACTGTAGCGTCTTAAACCCTAAGCATGATATGTGGATGGTTAATAGGCAGGCTGACATTTCTTGAGCTAAGCTAAAATGTATGCAGAGCTGAGGAATAGAATTTCGGTGCTCTGAATGACAAGCTGCGACATAAACTCGAAGCACTCTATTGATGTACGATGAAGAGCATAGGGGGCAAGAGACTGCTCCGTAGATCACGGGTGGATGATGCCCTGTTACGACGAAATCATATCAACGAAGGAGGTGTAACAGTGGCTAACGATGGCACGAACTTCAACGGCATGGACACCACGTCTAAAATTGTGCGTGGTTATGTGGCGATCTCGTAGTTGACCGTCTCAAGCCTGTCCGCTACGAAGGACAATCTATCTAGCTGGGTGGCTAAGACCAACGACAATGGTGGTCCCGGTGCGAGTTATTTTCCAACAAGTAAACAACTTCATATGAATATGAGTGGTAGGGTGGCGCAGTTGTCTCGAAATCTGCCAAATACCAGCACGGTCATTGAATCGAATACAGGATAACGGAAAAACATTTTTGGAGGTATTTGATATACCGTCCCGCTTTTAGACAGAGAGGCATAGAGTGTCGGAAGTGCGAAAATGAACACCGGCGCAGTGACCAAAAACAAGCGAGTAAGAAGCGATGGTTGACATCGCTATTGTCACAAGTGCATATTATCGCATCGGCACTCGCGCACATAGAAGTCGCTGGGGGGGGGGGGGTCAGCTGTCTAGAAAATCAATAATTTGAGCAATCGTTGCCGTAGTTCGGCTGACGTGCAATCGGGAAGAACAGTGAAGTTTAGCACTGAGAGGCGTCGCGGAGACAGGAGACCCAGAACGATGCCATAAGATATCGTGCCTTGACAAGTCCTAACCAGATCGGTGGAATTTGTCAGCTGCCGGGGAAGATGTAGATGTTGCAGACACAAGCTAAGTAGTGATGGTTCAGTATGTTAGTAGACAGGTCAAGTCCCGGGTCGGAGGTAAAAGTCTCTTGTGCTCTCTGAAAAGTGTAGGTTTTCATCCTGATATTCCATGTAGAAATTTCATACGGACAAGTACCAAGAAACGAGAGGCGAGCTGAAGGGCAGCCGCACAGGCGAGAGTTCAGTGCAAAAGCCGGGGTTTGGTGACCTCGGTACAGAACATTTATTCTCCTTTCATACGTAGATACTTCATCCATGAACTGCACGAATCCATAGCCAAGAGACAATGAAATAGGTTGGCCATTTTCAATGCATGAGTGAAATCTAAGCACCATAGCATACCATGCCAAATTTAAAAGGAATACATTATGGAGGACTGAATAGAAGAAGTCACGTTGCGACTGTAATGGAACTACGTTCATTATAAAAATCGAGAGAGAGAGAGAGATTCTACTAACAGCGTCATTTCAGGGACAAACAAATGATACATAAGTAATAAATATTCATACCAAGTTATTGGTATAAAAGAAAAGTTATGAAGAAACAAAACTAGATCGTTAGTCTATGACGAATAGACTGAATGCAGTCAACGATTCTTATTGTGCTGTTAGTGATTTTATAATACGAATATTTAGAGAAAATTATAATACACAAGTCTAATACATTGTGGAA
Organism: Stratiolaelaps scimitus; assembly: GCA_019614645.1. NCBI lineage: Eukaryota > Metazoa > Arthropoda > Arachnida > Mesostigmata > Laelapidae > Stratiolaelaps > Stratiolaelaps scimitus. The sequence goes on from JABWDB010000053.1 coordinate 1,160,705, forward strand.
TCGCATCGGTAATTATACTGAGTCGCCATTTTGCTGTTTTATTTTCGATTATAAATCCTAGCCTTCCTGAACAGTAATGGTCAGGATAGTTAATTCAATTCTTCGTGTTTTTTGTGGGCGGTTGGTCTCCAGTCGTTCTCCCATCAGACACTTCTGACCACTTATCCGTACTTATCCGCATTCGGGTTGTAGTATGTGGGGAAAGAAGTCCACATCTACCTGTGGACACTGCAGAACCTTTGCGGCCCAAACGCGTTAAGGTATCGGTCAGACAACTTGAAGAGCTTTTTTTTTGTGCGAACGGCAGGCCACTCAGGCATGGTCTGTCCATCTCCTTGGTATATTTGCCATAGGAACCACGAACAGCACCACGATTTAGGATCGCGGAAATGATGGTTTACTGAGATGTGATTAACATTTTCCTGCCAAAACATAGATATATAGATCTGTCGCAGAGAGCTCACATAGGTCTAGCAGGACGCACCGCCCGGGTAAGGTTAAAATTTGAAAAAAAAACGAATGAATAATCCCTACTGCTGGCCAAGTTACAATTGCTCGCATGGGTCCCTTCTCCTGACAGGCTTCTTAAATCAATGCTGCTGCAAAGCGGTACCAGGGCCTGCCATAGAAAGACGGCAACTGGGTGCCTGCTATGGAAATCGTTTTTGGTCACTTTTAGGTTGCACTCATCCGGAAGAGAGTCAGATTGGCCATGGACCACTACGTCAAATAAAGGACGATATTTCTCTCTATTCTGGAGAGGGGAGAATTTTGAGCGAATTTGCCAGCAGCAAACTTTATTTCGTTGTAAGGTCATGAAACGACTACTGCGACTTGTAGCCATTTCTGTGCAGGTCACGATACAGTATCATCCGAACACTTCTTTCTCTCTCTCTCTGAGACGTTCTATGTCTTTTGCTAGTATTCTGGCACTCACTCTACTTGTGGCTATGCTGACCGTATCATTGTATGTGATGCTGACTATCTCATATGTCTGTCCCACCTTCGGTATATGCACCAAGGTAGATGCATTTACTGAGTTTTATTATATTCGTCTTATATTAGTATTTTATCATTCAAGCGGAAACGCTAGAAACTGAATGATAATGCCATACAATACTAGATGGACCGAGGTGATTATTTGTTATAATAATAACAGTGTTTATTTAGCAACCAGGGACCGAAATCCGATTGAAACCAACTCTTCCTCTGTCTAGCCTTCGCCTATCTAGGAGGACTGTGGGATCCTTTACATTAGAGGTTCAATCGTGCCTATTCTAGTCTAAGCGAGCATTAAGTGAAGCGGGTCCACGTCGATTATAGCGGAGCGAGGACATTTAAAGTTTAACTCTTAACGGGGGTTCATCTATCCGACTGTGGTAAATAGCTGGCAGACAGCAAACGATATCTAGCTAATGCTCAAATTAAATCAAAACTATTCCTTAACGAAGTGACGAATACACCGAACTATTTGCTATTATTAATCCCCCTTGTACGCGTGTAGAATCGAATTATTAGATAATAATAATTTTCCAGAAATACACTTTTCAGGGGCCACACAATGGGTAGGTCTCTGCCTCCCATGTCGGAAGTCACGGGCTCAAATCCAGTAACGTGAACTTTGTAACGTTTATGACCGCATAGGATCACGTGTATGTTCTTGTGGATTTGAACCTGAGAGCCTACAGTTTCAATGTTCCTGTTACTTCGGGGATTGTACAGAATCCCCGGCAAACTGTCTTCAGTGGAGATACTTACTCTGAAATAATGCCTACGCAGGAGTAAAAATTGTGATCGACGACTCACATTTGCCATATTTCACTGTAAAATACAGAACGATGATCAAAATATGGAAATACGATCCAAATGTGATGCACAAATCATTTTACACATTACAGTATCAAGTGAAGGCTGCCCTCTGAAAATGTATTATTTCACTGCAATGTCCTCACGAGCAACTGACGCCATTGGTCCTAAATATTTAGAGAACAAATTGCAGCTCAAGAAGAATAGTGGTTTCTAAAAGGCCATGTCACTGACGCTGCCAATGTACGTGTCGACTACATGCATTTATGAATATATATATATATATATATATATATATATATATATATATATATATATATAATGAATGAATGAATGAATATTTGTTTATATGTGCATTTGACGTACATGGTACATAGATTGCGTGCTGTTAGATATTGGAGACGATAAGTACGTTTTCATTACGATGATGAGCTATGAATACCGAGTATGGTATTCCGGATAGAGTCGACTAGAGTCGGGTCTATCTATATCTCAGTCTCTCAGTCCGTGGTGACATCGAAGCTCGATATTAGCCGCTCGCTGTACACACGGAAAGACCGATCCAGGCCGAACCTAGCCTGAGGCAGTCGCGCGGAGTCCATCCAGGCAGAGAACGCAGCAAACATGAAGATGTAGCCTCATGAGGCCACTAGAATGTCGTCGCGTCAGAGACTGGCAGTGGCGGTTAAGCAACAGACAGACTGCTCGTTCAGCCTGGACAGGCAAAGCACATCACGGAATACTAAGACTGCCGATGGCACACGAACCAGCTGTAGTATACCGACAGGAGTGGGTCCTTTTTGCAAGGCACTAATATCCAGCAAAACCAAGGGACACTAATGCTTGAATTGAACTATTAAGCTTACGCATCATGATCCTTCCGTCACTTCGAACATATTGAAAATACATTTCATGCTTTGCTTTCGTATGAGACGATACTTTGCTAGAAATTGAAATTGGCCCCCCCATCGTATAAGATAACTTCGTGATTAGCTGGAGATGAGGTAAAATGCGAACAGCGAATGTTGAAGTCGAAATCAACATCGATTTCGCAATTTGACAACTGGGACTATATGGGATAAAAACTACTCTTCTCAATCCTGGAGAATGGTCGTTCCTCAAACAAATCCTCCTTCACATAAAGTTCATATATTTCGCACGATACATGTAGGTATGTGTCCATCGCGAGGATTTAACCAGCGACCTCTGGCTTTTGATGACAGAACATTTAGAGAGCCGGATAGCGGAAACGACAGTTATTTTTTAAATATACAATTCTAGAAAAATATATTTTCTCCAACAGGTATAGCTAATAGAGAGAGATTCTAGCGATTTTGTTCGAAGAAGCCAATAAGACAGCAATCTAGCAGTAAAGCGTCGCACTTGGAAGGGAGAGAAAGGGGGATCCCTGAGATTGGTACTGGCAAGATGATTTGAACACAATTCTGGGTCAATGATCGCCATTCGTCAATCCTAGGTCGTCATAAAGTTTTACTAGTAATGAAAATTGGCTGTGGTTAGCCCAAATACGAATATAAACATTCATACAGCTATTCCATATAGCCAAATACTAGTCTGACTTCTATAGACCCCAAGGCAAAACTGTGACAAGAAAAAGAACTGACTACTTCATTTCTCCAAGGTGAAGCAGAGTAAATGCATTCGAATTAATACTGAGGTCAGATGTTCCCAGCCCAGAAACATAGCTATCGGATGTAGATCGAAAAACGTTCCTAGAAACAATATCAAACTCAACAATTTGTCGGTGGCAGTCTGCCTCAATCCAGGCATCAGCCCCCAAACCACACAGCACTAGCACATCTGGCTGAGCACTTGCTCGAACTCTTTCCAATTTTGGTACTTGGCAATCCTCAGTCTCCTCCTCAATTAGCCAAAACAACAGGGGTTTAGCGGGTATATATTAGGAAGCCATGTGGGTTTACTAAGCAACTTAACTAGTCTTAGTAAGTAGTAGTTACTTATGGATTAACAGTTACGTTATATGACCGTGACGATGCTTTGGCCACAAGATGCCGATGTTGATGACATTGCTATGTGGCTTACGATCGTTGGGGTATCGTTACACCAACATCTTGCGTAGAACATCTTTGCTATTGACATCCTGTAGCAAATAAATGGCATCAATAATGGAGAAGTCTCCCACTACTGAGTCAGAGTGGGCGACTAACTCGTCTCTAACTCAGCAGAGGGTTAGATCGAGATATCAAATAGTATATTTACTAAATATTACTGCTCGGAAGTTAAGGGCTTTGTTCTTCTCGTATATAGACTGCCACTTAGGTGGATGAGTGGGGTGTCAAGACCTCGGCTTCGTGTCATGCTCAATGAGCAGCACCTCAAGCAAATGACTCCAATTATTAAATGGCAAATCGATAACAGCGGGAGAAAGGAACTCTTAAAACCAGACGACGTCGACGACGACGACCGACTTTTCCGATGTCAAAAGTCCAAAGCAAACAGCAAAGCGATTGCTGCAATTTCCTTTGTCCTGCAATATCCCACAGACCAACGTCGTTTAGTGGGCTCCTTGGGATCCATGTTGTTGGACCAGCGCACTTCGTTCCGCTGCAGTATTTTGCGATCTCCCCTAGTGGTTGTTCAGTGTGGACCTCACACCTTACCGTCTCACTATAACAGGTAAAGCCAAACAAAAAATATATATTCGGTTGGTAATATCTACATTAGTGTAACTACCATTATTACACTACTTATATAAGAAATACATGTGACGAGAGATGGGTGGTGATTATTCATTAGAAAACCGATGTTATGACAATGGCTCATAATTATTTTGTATTCTAAACCATATCTAACTTCGACGTTACATGACCAACTGCAGGAATCTTCCCAACCGACATACAATAGTTGTTGGTCCACGAAATTCACACTCAAAGGAGGCGACCCATTCAATCAATTTATTTGGATATGCGCCTATTTATGCCATGATCTGCTACCAGCACACTGTATTGACTTAGTCTCAGTTTGACGAAGTGAATTCACCTAAGCTCGCTCCATTTTTGTAGTTCTATAAGTTCGGATGTAGAAAGATAAAGCAGTGCCCAACTGAGCTTTTTCTTCTTTAAACTGACTTTGGACATAAGGTAACTTCATTATCGAAAATGCATCAAATTGTTTAAATGCTGCTGGCAAATAGAGAAATAATAATAGTGGTACCAATAGTGGTGTAGTGGTGATCGCACCACAGTTATAAGCATAATCCAACTCGACAACCGTTGTAGCCTCTATCTCGTTAACAATTTGGTATTACACGCGTAGTATTTACAATGGTTTGATACATAATCGTTCGACTGCGTGACATATAAGAGAGCTTAAGCATTGTAAAATTGCAGCTCCTTTAATAAACCAATAAAACGTTTACCTTTACTTATATATATATATATATACACCTCAAATAACTACTGAATGCACTGAAGCACTGTCCAATGAAAATCACCCAAATATAGGGTGAGTTACAAGAGAGGCAAGATTATGCCCACGTTACGTTCAGCACATAGCAAGGATTTAAATGAGGGACTCTTTGTCACGGTTAGTGAGGGCGGAAAGTCCACCAATGTGACATTACGCCTTACATTAAGAGAGAGAGCTCGCTGTGGAGAACGCCAAGGTAGAGACTACATTTCGCGCCTGGGAGCTACGGCCTTTAGGACCTCTGTCAAAGGCAGGTGCGGTAGAGGAAAAGACTTACGCGGACTCAAATGCGCAATTTTAAGCCCTGATTTATTATAGCCCCTCTTGCGACCTTTGTGAGCCCAACGATTCCATCGCGGAAGAAACAGAACTCTCCTCGGATGACTTAACAAGAAGGGCACGGAAGGCGATAGGGTGTCGAAGACGCCCTACACAGACTTCGCATAAAGACCTCCAAGAGCCGTGTAGTATACACTCGTTACATGTGGATGCGGTTACCCGTTGGCACATAACGACGACTGTTTCAGTTGGAATTACTCCTCTGTAAAAGAAGAGTGATTGACATATAATGTTAACGGTTGCAGATCGTCTTTAACTTTGGCCACGGTTGAGGATTTTAATTAACATTTGGTCATTTATTCACACGATATTGTGTTATACATACCTAGCAAAATGGTAAAACGGTGAGAACGGTAACAACAGTACTACGTGTAGTTTCAGCTCGTGTAAACAGAGTCTATATACGCTTCTAGGAATAAACATATTTAGGTCTGTTGGCGGACCAGTTGGGTCAGTGAGATTAATCAACTGCATTCTCTAGTGTGATGATATCTGGCGCAAGGATTATTGCAATATCCACCTGAACAGTTCGAGTTGGGCTCGTGGTAGCTCTCTGCCGTGACAAACATAACATGATGAAAACCGTGTATTGGAGAACGATTTACTTTTTGGCCGTTCGTTCTGAGTGTCCTCCCCTCCATTTATCGTTAGTCATCGCATCCATATTACAAAAATCCGAGTCGATATCTGCCATCGTTCTTTCCCATATTCCAATGAATTGTGAGTAAGCTGGTGTCACTGGTTTAAAACGACGCCTCAGATCTTTAACAAATAAAGGTAAAGATAAAGGTTTTATTGGTTTATTAAAGGAGCTGCAATTTTACAATGCTTAAGCTCTCTTATATGTCAGAGGAGTGTCGTTAATGAGGTAGACTTATCTATTAAGTGTAGGGCACCGTATCCCCAGCATAACGCGATTCAGAAATGCCGGGTTCACTAAGTCCAGTTGTGCGAATGAAAGATGTTTCCAAGTAACTTTAAGTCCGCAGGATACAACAGACGTAGTCTTGATCTCAAACTACTTCAGCGCAGTCTGCGAAGAAAGCTTTAACGGCGATTGTATTCCGACACTCACGACTAGTGCTCGTCATGTTCTCTTAGTGATGTGTTCTGTGAAGGAGCGATCTTTATGATCACACCCAGATACTTGAAGCTATTGACGACCTTCAAGGTACTCTACTTATGAAAACGACGCTTTCCAAAAATAACGAGGCTGTATAGCAGCACCTTCATAGGGTCAGTCACGCCATTTACTCGGGTCGGGAGATCGCACAATAACAGTGGAGTTTGAGCGAAGGGTGGCACAAGGCACACTCGATGATGGAGTGTCCGTCACGATAGAATCGAATTCTACAGCATTCTCCTGTCGAATGACAATAATAAGCCTTCTTCTTGAAGTAGGATGTTGCACGCCGTGATGGCTGAGTGCTCTGAGTGAAATTGGTGCTGCTCGAGCAGTATGCTAGCGCAGGCCTCGAGAAATCTACCAAGTCAAGGTGGTGAGAAGTGTTGTTTACCCGCTGCCGTTGTTATTTTTCGTTGTTGAGGATGTTAGCTTATAGCTGGTAGTAGGTTCAATATTTTGTCGAATCCGGCGAAGTAGCGCATTCGTGTGCGTCTTCTTTGAAATCAGAGGAGGTACGTATGTGCACGGAGGAACTGGATAAGTTCAATTTTTTAAGAGGATTCCTCGTCTTTAGGACAAACACGATGCTAATGATGGCTGCTCATCTTAAAACTCTTTGTAAATGGTGATTGGTGCAAATGATTAATAAGGAGGTACTTACTTTTATACTTTCGGTAATTAATGATTACAGTATTCCACACTGGTTCCTTCATTATCTGATGTAGGATTTTGTTGTGCCAAGAAGACTGTGAAAAGTGTTGTCATATGTTATTGATTAGTTGTGCTGCTTATTATGATTATTTTGCACATCCAGGTAGGTTATATATGTATCATGAGCCTTGCAGCATTGTCTAAAGGAAATCCCCTACATATATGGAGAACTACACTTTTCTTAGTGATCGATAAATATTTTACACGTAAATACGGAAGCAATGCTAAATGCAAAATTGTTTCTGACCAAGGTTATCTGTTGTACAGCTCTCCTTTACATGTTCACAATCTGTGTACTTCTACATACCATGATACTGCATCAACAAACAAGAGACAAACCACACTCCTATTAAAGTAAAGTCCAGGCTATCCTTTGAATCGGATTTCCTCTCTCTCGCTCTCTCTCACTGTCTCGGGAGGCGTATTTGCGTCTTTTATCTTCAACGCTTTCCGGTCCGTATCGCATGGTTTTTGCCATTTGCTCGCCATGCACGTACAAGGCAAAATGACCTCTTGATCGCGCTGAGGTGACCCTTCTCTGGAACACTTCGAATAGACCACAGTAACGAGAGAGAGAGAGAGAGAGAGAGAGAGAAACCGAGCGAATCGAGGAAATACCAACATCAAAGAAAAGCATGGAAAACCGGCTACCTCCACGCCTAGGCCAAATAGGCAAGGGAAGAATGAGGCAGAGATATTGGGGTGGATGCGTGCAAGGAGAACAGAGACGGCCAAAGCTTTATGATCCCTTATTTGAAATGCAGCCGCCGCCGCTGGAGGCTAAAGGCAAGAGGGGAGGGGGAGCTCTTTGGGAGTTTGTGAGTCTACGTAAGCACAGCCTTGTCATAGTGTCTCTCTCTCTCTGTGGTGTGTGTTGAAAGTTTGCCCGATCTAACGGGTCCTTCGCTTCATACGATCTTTCACCTCTGCCCTATTGGAAAAGACGTAAAGATGTTTGTCGTATAAAAAGCGGATGAGCCAAAGCAGCAAAGGCAGGAAGCCAACCTAGACGAAACATGACAAAGCAAAGATACAGACGAGGTTCTCACGTGTGATGAGCAGTCGGCCATAATTGTCTTAGCTATTACGGGGGGAGGGGGCTGCATTCACATGTGAAATAGTATTCAAATAAGGGTTTTGTTAATATACGACCTAATGTTATACACCGTTCTTAAGTAATCAGCTAAATATGAACCCAAACCATCAATAGTACGTAAGTAAGGACTCATTGTCATCATGCTGTAAAATTAAAAGTTGGTTCGTAACCAGCGCTACTAATACCTGACACTATTTTGGGAAATCCAACTCAGACATTAAAAAGTACAGTACTTCACTCCACGATCTTATATGCATGAGAAAATACGCATGACGGAAAATGCGGTAGGGAATTTATATTTTATAAAAGCTACACGAAATGCTTAACGTATCCAAAGTATACAACATTTTTGAAGTATACAAGATATACTCGTTTCTGAAAGCGTTCGCGGCTCCCTCTCACAATTTTGGCCCGTTAAGGTCTGGCTGGTCCACCGAAGAATTTCGAGATATAAATGAAAACTGTGATATGGCCACAACGTTTTGCGACAATCCAAATGACAACTACGGATCTCTGAAGGATTCAAATGGGAAAGTAATTCAATTCTCTATTGCAATTCAACCCGACTGGCAGATCATCGATAATGGTGTAGAATATTCCTATTTTTCCGTATTTCCTATAGACTTTCATGTTAAATCGGGCTAGACGACAATTTGTGAAAACTATTATCGATTTCGTGTCGTTTTGGGTAGGGCTAACTCTCCTAGTTGGATTTTCCAGAACTTCTGAACCGCTGCCACCCTGCAGTATTATACAGCTTAACTACGTCTTTGGCGTATTCTTTTTTGGTGAAGTTAGGTCTCCATAATTATATTGATTTTTACAAGATATTAACCCATTTGTATCATGGAATCACGCCGTGAACCTTCATGTTAATATAATATTTTTCTCATGTATTGTTTGTTTCTGTTATTATTTATCGATTTTTAAAATGTTTCTCACGTATAATAACTTTGTAACTAAACCTGTCTCCTAGGACCGTTGGGCTCGGATTGGGATGATAAGATATCATCTGACTGTCTGTTTAAAATTCAGTGAATGTGAAACAAATAACTAAAACCAATTTCACACAATGCAGGAATTAAAACACTGTGTGAATTCTAATCTATTGAGAATATTGCAATTCTTTTCCTGAAGTTGGTAATGTTCGCTGAAAGCGCAATGACCATATATATATATATATATATATATATAATACGTTCGTTAAGCACATCCATGCCTCAGTTCAAATTCGTCCTGAAGAAAGATCTTCTTGAAGAGCTAATCAAGGAACCACTAAACTCTAATAGGGAGTGAGTTCCAAAGAGTCCCACCGCTCACTGCAAATGTATTGCTACCAGCGTTTTTGTTACAAGGTGCCAGTAATAATAGGTTAAGTGCACTGCCTCGAGTGTTATTCGAGGAGATCACCAGGCCTCGAACGTGGTGGGTGAACCCAAGGATAATTCTGAATATAATAAGACAACAGCAGTAGGTAAAAGTAATGTAAATAGGGAAAGGTTATTGGAAATGAAAATTGGTGAAGAGTGATCGAGAGAATAAGTGCGAAAAATGGCTCCGAGAGCACGCTTTTCGAGAATAAGAATCAGTGTGATGTGACTGACGTAGTTAATTGTATTAGACGTTATTAATTTATTTAGTAGACATTGTCAGTTATTATAAAATACATATGTTTCCGCTAGAATAACAGTTGGCTCGGCGACGATCCCGTCATTGGAAGGCGGAAGGATCGCATCTAAGTTCGGTATCAAGGTAGCTACCGTTTAGACCTGTGCTTCCTGACCCTAGCTAGCCGCGATGCAGGAAGAAGATTCATAGCAAACAGGGAAAAGACGTCTAGGTAGGCGGTTGTCCCTCGCTGTCCAAAGGAATGACAGGCTTCTTTGTGGGTGCCCTCGTGCACAGTCGAGCTCCGCCGGGGCCCTGATGAATCACATGCACTTGCACACTCACCGTACTTTGGCTACATCATGTGATCCCTGATCCGCTACTGGACCACCCCTCATGGCACCTCACTAAATGGCAACGAATATTTCACCTCCGACAGTCCCCACCCAGATGTGTTCTACCATAGAGTGCTCCAAACGTTCCGCCCAGCCTAAAGCTGGAAGCTGATTACCTACTGAGATTCAGAGCATCGTTCCAAGCCATATTATAGATATAGCCAATGCATCTCTCACTGTCTTCCTCTCTCTAACTAATAGCTATAGAATGCTAACTGTTTTCAAGATTTGTAGACATTGTCCGCTCTCCATGCACAGAGATTTGTAGCATATCCAGAACCGCACTAATGCAGAGAGTTCATAAAGTAGCATAAAACTCATGCAAATAATAACGCAACGCTACTGTTAATGCTGAATTCGCTCTAAACCATTTGAAAACTAAAGCAGCAATCAGGAGTCGTATAAAGTTAAAGTACAATCGATTAGTGTACCTACTGCGAAACACGTCGCGCTTTGTCGAAGAGCTTCGTAAACGATACTCACTGCCAGAGACAACCGCATCTCAATGAAAAGTAGTATCTAGAATAGGTCCCAGAAATGGGTATCACCAAATTCGCTGCAAAACAGATGGTCACTATAACCCAAACGACAGCTATTTCTGCAAATATTCCAACCAGTAGTGTCCCCGATACGACGGGAACAATTTTATTATTATAATGGTACCATTATCACGGCTACCAGCACTTCAAAGTCCTTAAGGGTCCTAAGCGACAAATATTACGTGTGAGATCATATGTTTGTACCTATATACGTAAGCTTAGGTTAAGTTACTGTTCTTCTTTTACCTAGCTTGATGTGAAAATAAAATAGTGTAAAGCTGTTGTACGGCTGGCTGAACAAAGTTTGAATTTGGTGCGCATAGGGTGGGCACCGTACAACGATCGTAAATTTGTCGTGAAGATAGAGTCAGGTCAAATACAGCAAAAAAGAGGGACTCTGTATTCATAGATCAAGTCGCGTGTCCCACTCGTATTAGAAGTAAATGCTTAGAAATAGGGTAAATGTTTCTCTATAAATATAATACAAAGCAAGTTTAGCACAGTAATGCTAGATGTAGCAATATGTCGGTTTAATTCGGGTCAAGGTTGCGCTTGTTAAAGTCGATATAGTTAGTTGACAAATTATAATTTTGCGGATCTTTAGTTAGCATTATAAATTACCTTTATCTGATACCCATACGCAGTGAAGCAATTTCCAGCGTAGGTCCATTTAAATAATAGGGGGCAGCATCACGAAGCTGACCGTCCACAAGGTGGACATAGCCCATTTTGATATAAACGATTGCATTTTAATGATCGTCTCTAAGCTCTTATCTGGGCTCTCTGAGAACTTCATGTAGCACAACAAGTTAACTAGAAAAAAGCATGTAAAAGCCTGGATAAATCTACAAATTTCGTCTTGGCTAGCTTCATGTATCACTGCCTAAGCGCGCTGTTTTTGCCAATATAATTTTTGTCTATATAAAATAATCACAAAGTTCACGACGTGGATAGCTTTCAATATTTTACTATTAAAGCAAAATCTTGAGTTCCACGATATCTATAATTATAATATAGGCAGATCAGCCGTGCTTCTCGCAATGTCACGAGCTTCTTGTGGTGTATTCAGCGGCTGTCGAAAGTGATTAACCCTGTGTATACCTCAAACTATAAAATTCACTATAATATTGTCCGACTCTGAGCCGATAATATTGAGACACGTGAGATCAATATTTCAAACAAAGCAAAGATTAAGTCTGATATATTTTCCACTCTCTACAAACCAGAAAAAAATATATAATATATATATTATATAAATGAACATCCTTAGCTACGTTCTAATGTATCAAAGTTAGTATTAATACATAATCACTGATGCAGATGAATTTTTCAGCGGGTTGCATGAAGCATAGTGGAGTAAATACCATATAGAATCATGTAACGATATCTTAATATATAGAGTATAGAGCAAGTTTGGGCTAATCTTATCAAGAAAATATTTTCCTGTGAGCATTTATTTAAATGTTTTCAACGATATCATGCAAGCTGCATCATAAGAAATAAAGTGACTCAGAAGTTGTCGAATTTGACGGAGAAATCAAAACTTTCTGTCTGCCTCATCGGTACCCTCTGCTATATATTATACAACAATATTTCAACTCCAAACGTTTGAAGAGAATTTCCTCTTCTCAAAAAAAAAAAGTTTTCAGCCATTCTCGTAATATCTGCGAATTTTTGTCATCTGACAATACTATTGTGTGCCTCTATTTTCATTAACATTGAAATTCAGTCGAAAGTGTCGAGACTTTGTTTCCTTTTAGACTCCTCCCTCTCACTCCAGCCCCGCCCCGCTCCGCACTAATTTTCAAAAGCGGTTTATATTATATCAATTGTGAGACATGCATAATAAATACTTCAGTTGACTCTAACTTCGATTGCAGTACGCATGTGAATCAGGAAAATCTATGTATATATATATATAGATATATATATATTATTTTCTTATAAGCCCATTCACTATATGCATTTCTGTTGCAATGCAACGTGAATGATGTCACTGTGTTTTTGTGCTGACATCGAGCAGCGTTGTTATTTGTTGTGGCGCACCCAGCAGCCACAGCAGTAAGCATGCATAGCGGAGATTTTCGCTTGCTTGTTTGTTTTCCTTTAACGTGGTGTAACAACACCTGCACAAGAAGTCCCACAGACATCCTAACATGTATTTGATTACATCTCGCGTTTGGTGCAAACTGGCTTCTGCTCGCGACGTGTTCGAGCCTCTCGAGAGAGAGAGGCACGGACGCTCTTCGTATCGGAGAAAAAGCAGTGGTGGCCGAGGCCGTCGTCGTCGCGTCGAAGAAAGTTCGGCTGAGGATCGCCTGCTACATCGAATGCGGGAATGATTACTTCATGCTTCTGCTATTTGCGATCAGTTTATACGACTAGATATATATATATATATATATATTGTAGCTTCCTTCTCACTAATGGATTCAGCTGCCAATGTATGCTCATCTGACGGAAAATGAAATAAGAACAACTGAAAACCTATATATATATATATATATATATATATACAGTGCTGTGCATAAGCTTAACGCACCCCTATATTTCAACAATTATATACAAAGAATACACATTTGAGGCATTTATTCTGTATCAGATTAATGTACGTGTCAAATAACATACACACCACAAAGAACAGCGCATATGACGGCTCAAACAGCTTGCTACAATGCAATGTGTCATTTTTCGGCTGTGCAAAAGGATAACGCACCCTCAGTTATCGAGTGTTCTCGCTGAATTCATCCAGTTTGTGTTGAGCATTCAAGCTGTACTGCAGTCATGGGACACGCTTTGAGCCTTACTGATGCAGAGAAAGCAGATATTACTGCTTTATACCAAGCAGGAAAGACCCAGGCTGCAATTGCCAGAGAAATAGGCAGAAATCGTCACGTAGTGCAAAATTATTTACGCAGTCTGTCGATGTATGGTACTAATAAGTCTAAAGGACGTCCACGAAAGTACAGACAGCGAACTACCATGCATATCTGTCGATTGGCCTCGAATTCGGCCATAAGTTGTGAACCAATCGGGCAAGGGTTATACCTTTATGGAGCTTTGCAAACTTGGATTCGCTTTCATCTCATCTCGAATGAATAGCGAGGATTATCAGCAGATGTTGACCAACAACCTACTACCATTTAGTAGTAGATTTGACCGACTGCCAATGTTTTCTAATAAGATAACGCTTCAATTCATGTCAGCGCTAGTAGACGTGCGTGGTTCGGATGGCATGACATTGAAATCCTAGAGTAGCCAGCATGTCCTCCTTATGTCAACCCGATGGAGAACCTCTGGGGCATTCTTGTCCGATGAGTATATGCGTCGAATCGACAGTATACATCCGTGGAAGCATTACGAGAGGCGTTGTTGGAGACCTGGGGAGGTGTCGGCGACCAGATCCTGCTAAATCTTGTTGATAGTATGCCAAACCGAGTTGTTGACGTTATAATTAGCAAGGATGGGCCTCACGGTACTGATTAGCACAAGAAAACGGGAATTAATTGAGCGAGAGCACTCGATAACTGAGGGTGCGTTATCCTTTTGCACAACCGAAATATGACAAATTTCATTGTAGCAAGCTGTGGGCGCCGTCATATGCGCTGTTCTTTGTGGTGTGTATGTTATTTGACACGTACATTAATCTGATACAGAATAAATGCCTCAAATGTGTATTCTTTGTAACGATTTGTTGAAATATAGGGGGTGCGTTAAGCTTATGCACAGCACTGTATATATCTAGGTGGAAATTGTCTGTATTTTAAATAATGCATATAGGTAGGAAAACTTGCATAAAGGTAATATAAAGGTCACGAAGGAGTATAACAAACGAGTTTAGTGTAGTGATGAATTTCAAAAGCTCGTCTCGTCTACAGAGGCTTGCAATTGTTGTGACGCTTACAATCGTTTAACTGAGTCACATAATAAAATGTTTGTGTCGCTGTTACGACTTCCATTATTCGTTTGTGCTATGGAAGTTATAGGTTGACACGAAAACGATATGGCTGGCAAAAAAAAAGCCTGGAATGATCTTCTGATCTCACATTCGGATATCGGTGGGTGCTACTGTTTTTCATCGATATAAGGCAAACAGGTGTTATTCAATGCGATAGTCGTTTTTCTCATGAAGGAAGGAAACGAATATAACGAAATCCTACGCCTGGGAAACTGTACATTTCTGAGGTGTTCTTTTGCATAATGACCGTACAGTGTCACCGGTTATGGACAGATTGAAAGTATTCATGATTTAGTTTAAAAATTGGAGTGGCACCGGTTTCGTGACTCCTTAAATGAGAGATCTTGAATGAATGTTGATGTTCATTTGAATATGCAAAATCGGACAGCCGCCACACCCGATGTCGAGATGAGCGCGATCGCGTGATCGTTCGCGTGGGTGGGGGTTCATGTTTGCATAACTCATTAAGCCCAAGGGACTGTGCGGAAGCTCTCGAGTAATAGCAGGGGCTTGCATATCGATACTCTGCGAATTGGCTGTCTGCAAAGTGGGTGCAGCTCCCTGTTCGTTGGTTTCGACTATTGCTACTTTGTGAAATCGAGTTCAGGTCACGAGGCCGTCGCTCGGCGAGATAAATCGACGGGATAAATCGCGTAATTGACATATGGAACGAACTATCCCGTTCGAACATTAGGAGTAAGCACTAAGCTAGGCTAAACAAGATTCACCGGACGCACATACAAACGTCAAACACTATTTACGGGGTAAATGCAATAATTAGATGCGTATCGTCCACCACGTCTCCTTACCTGTTTCGCTTTGATATGATTTGATCCTGCCTTTTAGCGCCAAATATAAAATCCTAAGCAATTTTATCGTTCAACAAGTAAAACAAAACATTGGTGTTTTGTCGCTGTAAGAAAGAAGGCAGCAACCATGTTAAGGATTTAGATTGATAACTGAGATCTCAACAAGTGACGTGACGAAAAACGACAAAAAACACATGGGGAAATTGGTGATCGTTTTGACTCGGTGGTGCTAAATTTACGCACCCAGCGATATTATTAGGGTCTACCATGGCCCTGATGAGGCGTTTGCTTCCAGTCGAACCTATTCCGTGGTTGTTTTCATATCAAAATCTGTCCACTTTAAGTAGAGGAATAACTATTGCATGTTTGCTCGACATGTCGAGATCTATCGACCTGGCTAAGAACAGCCCCCACATAAACCTAAATATATTCGAACTGGCGCGATTTTAACAAGCAAATACAAAAATTTAACAGGATATCGGATTTGTCTCCTCCCGCCTGGGGCCCGTAGGTACCCTATACTATAATAACTGGATCGAACCGCGGCGAAAGCGGGAGACACAGCAACGGATTTCACAGTCGGACAGGGCGACATTAGCCATCAACAGCTTTTTTACCTGAACAACTTAAGTTGGTTGCCTATAACTAGTACTAGAAAACTTACAGCAAGAACCAAATAGGATTCTAGTTAGAAAAAAAAACTGGTTTACAGTTGAACCAGATAATTATCTATCCAAGGATAATTTCGCATTTTCCAGAGCTACATTTTCAGAGGACAACTCTATAGCCAATCGTATTTATAGAGGTCAGAACATTGATCGATATCATATATGGCCATCTCGGAGGCTGTATGGGACAGATCACTGTGGTTCGATATCGGACATTGTAGTTCAGGCATAGAACAAAACAGCATATCATGTTTAGTCTGTTTGCCCTTAACGAAGCTGAATGCAGTACAGTAATGTCGTATGTAAAAGGGAAAACATTATAATAATGTTGGATCCTCCATCAGGTTTCGTTTTGAATATATAATCGCTATTCAGCGAAACCCATTAGTAAACGTCGAATACCGTTTGATATGCTTTGCTAACGGACAAATATAGCATAAAAGCAATTTATTCACCCTTATATATATATATATATATATATATATATACATATATATATATATATATTATAATATATGTACAACAACAAATAACAACAGTCAAACTTCGACAGTCATATTGTCAGGTGCGGTTGAGACCGTCTCTTGAACATTTCTTTCTTTTGTATTCACCATAGTCAATAACTCAGCGTGACAATGGAACACAACCACCAGTCGCTTAAACACCACCTCCTCAATCCATATCAATATGCGTGCAATCCGTTGAATGAGTTTGAAAACAAAAAAAAAGGCAGCTATCTATTTTTGTTTGTTCGTCTCGAGTCACGCGTGGAAGCCGTTCACGCGTAGGCAGGGTCGTTTTCTCGGTGTCGCGCATTGTTCTGGCTTCCCGCAATAAGCCCCTCAAGCATCCCAGGCTCATGCTGAGCTGCTGGTTCGCAATATCTCCAAGGGTGCCTCCTCCTCGTCGTCGACTGCCTATAACAGCAGCGAGGGACAAGTCCTGTTGACACATTCTCCACCCCGCATCGTATCCGCATACCCTATGAGCTGCGAACGACGAATTCCTGTGTTTTTCGACTTCCTTTGTGAGAGAATATTGTTGCGCGACAACAACCGATCAGGAACCGCAAAAGAACCCCCCCCCCGCGCCCCCCCGCCGCCCACCATGCGCCCTCCTGTTCCCTTTACCCCAACAACTTCAGCATCAAATGTGGCGTCCGTCGTTTCCGCCAGAGCCTCCATCAATTGTGTCAAATATATTGCACTTCAATAATTGTGTTAAGATATGATGTGATACTGCGACGTGTGTCGCATACGCCCGCCATGGGCAGAATTCACGATAACATACATACATCACCACGTCACACATTCGACGACGTGGTTATTCAAAAATAAATAAGCAGACGCGCCCTGACGACGATGAAAAGTCAGTCTGTCAGTGGCAAGCGAACCGTACACATCTGTCTCTTCAATTGTCTACTGGCTCACTCCGCAGCACAACCGTAGCGTGGTCTCGCCGCTCCGCTGTCGATCTATGCGATCCACCTTCTATCCGGTCCGAAATTCGACTCCCCAACGAAACGACATCCCCGTCGTAAGACAAACGGTCGATCTCTCGGGTAGAATCTCAAATTGGTGCCGTGACCAGGATTACTCGATCGATAGCGGAATCGCGCTGCGGACCACGTTGCGCGTTGTGCTACAACAACGGCGACCCGAGAGCCACAAGATCGGGCGAGGTATCGGCACGCCTGTGGGTGCGGGGCGCAAGAATCGACTCGAAGCCAAACCCCCGCCCACGACGGGGATTTCAGAGCCAGAAGCGTCTCGCGGCTCTCCCTGTTCCTGGAGGCACCCTTCTCCCCACAGGGGCAGCCGGCTCCAAGGAGGCTATCAGGCCATACCTCGGTGGGCAAGCCTCGGCAAGGTAGCTCTAACACCTCGGACAGCGTCTCATGCTCGTACACAGTCAACCTACGTGAGTGCTTCGACCTAGTGTCTCGGTGAAATCGTGTGTGTCGTGAACTGACAATCTCTCGAACTCTTGTGTGAACTCGTGTGTGAACTCTGTGCTCGAACTAAATTGTGCTCGTCGCACCACGCCTGGTGCCCAGCGATCCCTAGTGTTGTGCAGCGTCTACTAGCTACATGGGCCTCGACCGTACGCCCGACCGCAGTACCAGCATGGAGGCCAACGCATCCCAACGGGTGGACCAGCCCTCTTCCGCACAACCGACAGGAAACAACCACAGCGCAACTGCAGCACCATTGCTCAGAGTGCTAAAAACCCGGCGCACCATACTCCGAAAACGGTTCATCGCGAACGACGAAACAATCCACAGCATCGGCGCAGAGGCACCCGTCAACCACGAACGAATCGTCGAACTACTGGCAGTTGTACAGTCGCAACAAGTCACAATTCAACAGCTCGACGCCCAGATAAGCGACCATCCCCAACTCAAGGAAGATGACTTTCTACCCGAAATCGAGGAGGCCGCCGAATTCGCCGACCAAGTCACCTGCTGCATCGCTTACGCACGCCGACTCACTGAAACGCAAACGAAATGGACCCCACTCAGCAGCCCGTTGGCAGTGGTCGTTAACGGCGACTCAAGGCCTAGCACTCCCACGTGTCAGATTCCTGCATGTCACGAGGGGGACGCCACGCCAGCCATCTTGACAACCCAGCAGCCGCCCGCAGTGGCGCCGACGTCCACAGATACGTGCATTCAACAACAACAACTCCAACAACAGCAGACGCTCGAGTCAGTTGCATCATCCGCGCACCTGTTTGTGGATAGCAGTCCCGATGTGTTTACCGGCGGTGAAAACTTCAAGTTGTTCAAACAACAGCTGACCACCTGGCTCAAGAGGAAGACCATGGCCACCAGGGCCGAAAAGTTGGTTGCTCTTACGAAGCTGTTACGTGGTGCACCCCGTGAACTGATCAGTAATTTGGAGATCAACGATGCTAACTTCGATGTGGCGTTGCGACTGTTGGAAGACAACTATGGTCAAGTTGGGTTGGAACAAGAGAGAGTGATGGCTCGGCTAACTAACATGGCTGCGGTGCGTTCTGTGCATGACATCAAAGGATTGCGAACGCTGTTAAACCACGTGCAGGGTTCGGTGCTTCAACTCGAAGGCCAGGGAGTCGAGCTGATTCAGGTCGCACTAATGTACGAACCCATCTTCCGCGCCGCCCTACCTAAACAACTGCTGTTCGAATTCGAGGATAGCCGCCGACGTGATCAGCTGACCCGACCCGACAGTGTTGCCAATACAACGTACGGGGCTGACCGTCAGGTGTTGTCTGCAGAGCAAGCAACCACACGAATCCGCGAAATGATCGAATACCTACGTCGGTTCACTGTTCACCAAGAACAGATGGCGATCACGCACCCCCCCTCGGGGGACAGGGAGCCGAGCAGGCAACAGCGTAACGGATTTCCGACAGCACAGCAGTACTCGTCCAACGACAGACCGGGTGGCAGCCGAGGACGCAGAGACGATTGGCGCCCGCCGCGCAACTCCCTGCGCGGAACGACAGTTCCAGTGGCCGCTGGGCGGCAGGACAACCCGTGCTTCTTCTGTGGCAACAAGACACATCGGCCTTCGCGGTGCGACGGTGTGATGACCCTGCAGCAACGACAAGACGTAATAAACAACAAAGGCAAGTGCGCGGTCTGCTTCCGAAAGAAACACGCTGGCCGGGAGAAATGCGAAGGCCCAAGGGCCGCCTGTCAGGTATGCAAGAGCCGAGACCACTACACCGTGATGCATCCGACAACAGTTCAACGAGAAAACCGAGCGACGTCAACAGCGGTGTCACTGACGGTAGCCCCCGCGGCAATATCGCCGTCATTGGTTATGATGGCATCGGCAAACATCGTGTACGGCGGGAAGCGATTTCCCATTCGGCTGTTCCTGGACACCGGTAGCATGTTAACCTTCATCACACCAACTGCTGTCAGCCTACTCGCGGGCATCCGGCCGACGTGCCATGCCGACCTGCAACTGCAAGGCTTCGCAAGCCAGCACCGGATCGACACGGAGAAATACCGGCTTCGGCTCACTGGGTGTTATGACAACGGCGGCGAGGTTGACATCGCTGCGTACGCCTACGAGTTCAGCGTTAACCCAGTGAACCGGTGCCCGCCCGAAGTGACCCAGGCAATCAAACGTTTCGGCCTCACGCACCCCCTCGCCGACCGTGCGTTCATCGACGACGTCAACCCCGAAGCACCAGCCATGCTGGTGGGTATGGACCAGTATTACAAAATCGTATACGCACGGGTTCCTAAGCCGATCACCGGATCCCTGGTGGCACTTGAGGCGAGATTTGGCTGGGCAGTTGGCGGTCAGGTAAATGAACCGGGCGCTCGCGTCGACCGGCTTCGAGTGCACGCTGCGTGCTGTGCTGCATCCGCCACTAAGCCCGCACGGGACGTCGATCGGCTCTGGACACTAGAGGCAATCGGGATCAAGGACGCCGCTGAGCCTACGGCATCTGCCGATGAGGCGGAGGCCTTGCGTCAATTCACCGAAGGGCTGGCCCACAATGGGAAGGCATATACGGTAACACTACCTAAACGCTCTTCGATAGTATCCTTGGTCAACAACCACGATACCGCCCTTCGCCGCCTGGCGTCAAAGCGTCGGGCGCTCATCAGCAACCCGGAATGGTGGACTGGGCCAGCCTGGCTGGCGCTTCCGGAGGAACAGAGGCCAGCTCAGAGGCTGCGACGCGCGGAGCACCACGAATCGGCCGAGATAACGGCGGAACTTCGAGCAGTAGTCGCCCCAGCCTTGACGGTGGACCCTCTCCTCAATCTCGCCCGCCTTAGTACATGGGAGCTAGTTCCGGCCATGACAACCCCGCAGACGCACCTCGCATTACGCCGCTTCTTCGCTACTTACTCCGTCTGCGCACAAATCATCTCGGACAATGGCCGCTCCATTGTTAAGACCGCCACTGATATAAGACGACTGTTCAACTCCATGCGCGAACGACTAGCGCGAGAACTGCTTGCGCAACGGCGAGTAGAGTGGGTGTTCAACTGCCCGCTTGCACCTTGGCATGGGGGAGTTTTCGAGCGTATTGTCGGCACTGGCAGGCGAGCTCTGGTCAAGACACTAGGTCGTAGTTTCATTAGTTTCGAGGAACTGCGTACTATTGTCCGTGAGCTCGCCGCCGTGATCAACGACCGTCCGCTCACCCATGTCGAGGCTGACTCCGGTGACACCATCGCGATTATCGATCGGGCCTACTCGGCCGCCGCTCTGCTCATTAGAGCCACTGGATCGCCTCGGTCCGAACGGCTCTGGTGTGCTGGTACCTCATGCGCAGCCCGAACAGTTGCGGCAAGCTATATTGGAGCGGCCTAACTATTTCAAGTCCCTCTCAGTCCGCTGGTATCACGAATACATACTGCTGCTCCATCAATCTCGTCGCGCGGCTCAATTATTATGCCCTTTAGAAGTGTGCGGCCCGCGCACATAGTAAAATATATTAAAATTTTAATTCAATATTTTTGTGAATAAATAATGTTGTGAATAGACATGCAATAAAATGAAATAATGACATGAGTGTCGCTCCGTTCCACTCATGGGTGGACTGTCAAATATATTGCACTTCAATAATTGTGTTAAGATATGATGTGATACTGCGACGTGTGTCGCATACGCCCGCCATGGGCAGAATTCACGATAACATACATACATCACCACGTCACACATTCGACGACGTGGTTATTCAAAAATAAATAAGCAGACGCGCCCTGACGGCGATGAAAAGTCAGTCTGTCAGTGGCAAGCGAACCGTACACATCTGTCTCTTCAATTGTCTACTGGCTCACTCCGCAGCACAACCGTAGCGTGGTCTCGCCGCTCCGCTGTCGATCTATGCGATCCACCTTCTATCCGGTCCGAAATTCGACTCCCCAACGAAACGACATCCCCGTCGTAAGACAACCGGTCGAACTCTCGGGTAGAATCTCAAAAATTGTATGTGCGGTCAATGCTACGCGATCGTTTGCATCTATCCATTTGAACACATGAGTAGAAATGTTAGTATTTCGAAGAAGTGCACAACAGGGAGTCTTAAATAAATGTGTGTGATGATTCGTGAAGAATAGATACAGTTGATCGATGCTGTATTCATATTTCTGCGAACATACACGATTATATTAGAGAGTTACTGAGAGCTCGTTTCCGGTACGGGTAATTCTAAAAATACAATCTATTATTCGAATTCCTTAATTACATTGCACAGATAATTATTTAAGAGGCTGTCGTCTGTATGATTGTATATTATGTTGAAAAGAAAGTAATCTCGCCGGTCATAGAACACGTTTCGTTTGCATATTACTTTCTAACTTCTTGGCATGCTCCAATGGACTCTTATGCTGCCGCTGCATTGTTTACGTTTGACTACGATGGTTAGTGGTAGCTTTCTGTGCGGTCAAACACGAAGATCGATACAGTGCTACCTTTCTCACGGCCTTTTGAGCTGGAAAAAGTGCAATTGGAACCACTTGGGTTGTTTATAAGATTCATGCAGAATGTATTAATCAGTATCTGACAGAGCAAAAACTGGTTCCAGCTCTTTAAAGCTGGAGATTTCAATTCGAACCAACGACGAAGCTCGGAAAGGCCACAAGAAGTGGGTAGCGAGTGACTGCAGGCTACATTGTGTGAACGCCCGTCCTCTCGAGCTTAAGAGCTCTCTGTGCTGTTGGAAGTAAATAGTACGACTGCCTTGAGTGGGCTGAATGCATTAGGCGAAATCTTTAAGGAAAAATGGGATGGTTCAAACATGAACTCATTGAAAGTAACCATTAGCAACCACTTTGATTGCTTACTTTGATAATCCTCAGCGAAAGGAAGAATGGCTCAACCCGGGACAAAGTGATGTTACGCATTTGATGGGCTGCTTCAACGCCTATGAAAAGGTGAATGTCAGTCGACTCAACTCGTCACACCGACTCAACAAATTGAGGAAAAGCCCTGAACAGACAAAGGACGACACTAGGCCCTGCGTGGCTCTGACAACCCGACAAACTCTGAAAGCCCTTGGACGGGAAATTCTACTGCTACCGTATTATAGCCCAGACCTTGCTCCATCGCATTACCACCTGTTCTAATCTATGCAGCATGGCTTGAACGGCAAGCGATTCAAAACAGAGGCTGAAATGGACCTATAAATGGCCAGCTTGCATGGGCGCTGATTTCTTTTGGCAGGGAATTTAGTTCCTGCTCAAAGCCATGGGAAGATAAAAAAATCATTTTTGATTGCGAAGCTTACTCCTTACGAAAAGTTAGCAGTATTGCTGGCAAGCTTGTAAAATTCTAGTTTTATAAATTCATTAAAAAGCGCCAAAATGATCTATACCACTATTGGCAAAGTTAAAATCCCTCGACGGACTAATGTCCGTTTCCGGACATCAGGCTACTTTAAATGGGCTCGGCATATTAAGGGATTCCTTGTTTCGTGCTGCTTAGCTTAAGTAGGGGGGGACTGAAGACGAAATAGCCATTTTTATTGGCATCGTGTTTCTCTTAGATAAGAAAAATTAATCCTGAATTAAGTGATTATGGAAAATAATAGCTTGCCTTTCGCACCACTAATAATTGCACTTTGGGCACGTTAGTTATCATATTACAAAATATCTAATTTTTGAACCGTCCGCTTCGCTGTCGTATCAAAAGTGTGGCAGCAATGAACATGACGGAGCAGCCAGAGAGAGAGTATAAAATGGTTTAAATACTTGAAAAGGTGTTTGGCATAAGAATGTGCATCACTGAATGAGACTGTGGTATAACGAGGATTAATCCACCGTTTCAGTCTCTGTTAACAGGATCACTACTTTATATGCAACATCAGCGCCAGCCTCAAGCAAGGAAAGGCGGATTTCTTGAGTTCTAAAGGTAACCTCTTTACGATGGGAACACCTGTGGTGTTTCGGCTTAGAATCACATGCCTTATCAATCGAGCTATAATAATAAAGGCAGTTCCTTACACAGACTTCTATGTATTTAATGTTGTATATATTTGACAACAAAGAAGATCCGTGCGCTGCCAACACGTACTCCTAGTCACCCCCGAAAACTTGACTACGTGACTAGAATGTAAATTACAATATCGAACACGGGGCAATTTAGAAACCTTGCAAAAGGTTTCATATGAACGTTCACCAACAGAACAGCAGAATTCGCTTAGACTTAGCGTAGGCTTCGCTGAAACATAGCTTGTTTAAAATATCTCTTCAAAAATAAAATTACTGTATTTAAATTTCATAAGATTGCTATTTTGCTATACTTTTTACAACGCTATGATATAATTCTGTTGGTTCATGTGGATCGAAAATATATTTTCTTCTGGATGACGCGTGTATTCGAATGATTGAATAACTCATTTATTCAGTACACGTGTACAAATTATTGCACAAGGTGAGAGAATTCATAAACGAAAGTAATTTGTACAGTCGAACACAACGAATAATTCAAATATTTTTGTTCATTTCGGTTGAAAAGTATGACAAGGCGAACCGTGGCTGACCGTACGGCCGTGTAACAGTTGTCCAACTATCATAGGATGAATACGCAGGATTATACGTATACATATATACAAGTGAAGGCGACAAATTGAGCGAACGTATTGTATTTCACACAAATCTTGACAAATACTGTGTAGAGCCATGTATCATCATACTATAAAAATGGTAACTGTATACAGCATAGTTAAACGCCCATGGTGGCCATGCCCTCCTCTTAGACGCAAAAGGCTCCCGATTCTAAAGTCACTCCATGAATCAGGCTGCGTCGTATATCAACTAGATAGAAAGAGGCGAGCGTTTTCAGGAGGGGGGGTGGGGGCGGTAATCGTTCTCATGCCGGAGGGCGGTGGAAAATCTCGCAATATTCTCGGATATTCAAACGTAACGTACAAAAATAATAATGACACTTCCCGGTGAGAAATTCTAGGAAGATTTAGCCGCAGGCTATGTGAGATGCGGAGGGGAGTGCGTGACTCATCTGAACGATTCAGTCATCACTCATCGTCCTCATTTTAGCAGCTGTCAGTTCGCGAATGCGGACGAATGCGGGTGGGAAACATTTGAATATTCGCTGGAAATTCAACTCGAATGCTAACTGCACTGTTGCGCGTAAATTTCGAACCTAGACATAAATATGTAAACCAATACAGGCTAATTTACGGGGAAATTAATCGAATCGTTGGAATTGAGCATCGGTCAGTGAGCGAAAGGTTAGGTTATACACCTCTGATGTACGTATTTATGTAGGTTGTAGTACTCTGCAAAAGCCCAACACCTGAGAGTCTCACGGAAGGGGTCTCGAAGGTAGAAGACAGGCAATGAGATAAATAATACACAAACTTTTCACAAAATTAAATTAAACTCTTGAACAACGCTGAAACATGATGAAGAAAGTCTCAATTTACTCATTCATTAAGTACAGCAGTGACGAGCGAGTGATATACTCAGTTGTTGCAACTCAGGTGTCGCTCGATCAATGACAACCAATATTATAATTACTGATCGTTCGGACCTCTCTTGTACACCGAAAAAAACGTTGATAACATTCGAGCCAAGCGTGGTAGTCAGGTGAAATTTGATCTGTTTACACCGGAGTCCTTTACTTACATGTAGCTTAGCGGTGGTTCAGTTTCTTAGAACAGACATGAATGTATAAGCCTGTGATAAAAAGTCAACAAAAATTGGTGAAATTATTAGAGAGGGTGGCCCCTACCCGGTGAAACATTTACTACTGCTGGTGTAATCAATTCAGGAGAGGTTACTGGACTGTTGGAAACTACAGAGAAGGTGAGTTCACTTCTGGACATCTTACAAGCACTGAATTCTGACAATTACCACAGTCCAACAGCAAAGTACAGGTTGAACCTTTTCGGTAGCCTATTCTGGAATTTCGCTCCAGAAAAACGAAGAACTCGGTTAACGCACACCGCAGTGATCGACAGGTACTGGGCGAGCTTGTAGCGACCACCTGAGAGCGACGAGGAAATAAAATGGCTTCGAACGGTCGAAAGGCCACCCCCAGTGGAGTACGGAGTCGACTTGGGTCCCAAAGTGATGATTATACCAGCCATGGCCGTTAGCGAAATTTCTGTTACGTTAACTTACTGCGTAAAAACGAGAACATCAAAGCATATGCAAAACATATGCCCGCGATACTTCAGAGTTCTTGAGAAGACCCATGTACAAATGACACGGTAATCAAAAGCAGCCGGAGTGTGGCTTCTCGCTGATAACACAAAACCCCACCGTAGGGCTGCAATAACGAACTCGATGGGAGCCAACAATATTCACCGATGGATGGATTCTACCTGAATATTCTCCAGATTTAAGCCCTTGTGATTATGGTTGTATCCATGCATTAAAGGGGCAAATTGGTGTTCTATATTATGTAAACATCGATTAACTTTAGGAAGCCATTGACAACGAAATTAGGTATGGTAACACAAATGGAGAGCATACTGCCGTTCAGAAGTTCCCAGACTGCGCTGGTTTCAGAATGTAAATAATATGTATGCGGAGTCTGATATGTACTAAAATATCATAGTAGTAGTTATACTTGTTAGTTTATTCGATCATTGCCACCATCAGATTTAGGTAAAGCATTTTTGATCGAATGTCCAAACTCAACAGCCCCTTTAAATCAACTCTGCCTTTGTACTTCATCTTCATGAACACCAAAGACGACTGCATCAGTTTTCGGAGTCAGTACATGAAGGGAGAGCGCTAATTGAAAA
Source organism: Stratiolaelaps scimitus (assembly GCA_019614645.1). Lineage (NCBI taxonomy): Eukaryota > Metazoa > Arthropoda > Arachnida > Mesostigmata > Laelapidae > Stratiolaelaps > Stratiolaelaps scimitus. The sequence goes on from JABWDB010000053.1 coordinate 1,187,944, forward strand.
CAGATTTGCACGGTCTGTTACCCCGACTTCGGGTACGAGAACCTCGTTCAATCGCTCCTTTGCAGCAACTTTGGCTTCATCCTCGCGATTCTCGCGACGTGAAGCACAGCTCGCACTTGTCTGAAATTAACATTCGTTCCGTTTGACGTTACTTACCATTATTATATGGCCATAACCATTATCCTATATCGGTAGTATTATTCTGTCAGACTTCCGCATATGCTCCTGCTATCCAAAGCAGAGTATACACAAAAAAAGGCTACGAACATTTGGCCATGTTGTTGTGTACGGGCTCTAAAAGATTCGTTTGACTAAACTCCGTAGCAATGTCTCGTACGCAGCAAATTGGTCGCGAGTAGACTGGAGGAAAATCTTCCACGTCATCGACAACTAAGGCTGCTTCCAAATAGACACCTGCATCCAACGTAACCCCCCCCCCCAGTTACAGGCTCGGCCTTGTTGTGAGGGTCGCCGCAACTACAACTCCACTGAACTCCTGATCAGCTGACTTCTTTAATCTCAGCGACAAATAGAAAAAACAACCTTGAACAGTTTTCAAATAGATGTCAGAATCCGTATTAACACTGCAGGAGGTCGCAAATTCCTACCTTGTCGGATTGGTGGAGTTGTATCTATGCGCTATCCACGGGAACCACATCATGATCCTGCCACAGGGTATACGGCTTACACGGAGAATCCGCGATCTGGGTCAAAGCGCTTAATAATTGTATCAGATGACATTGAATGTTTGTCATGGATCTTCTAACGACGGTGTTCGCGAATATTTGGACTTGGCAAATGAAAACCAAGAGCTCCGAATAAGCGATTATGATACTTATGTTAGTGGAGAGAAGCAACAGCAATAATTTGCATTAGCAAACGGATCATTAAAATGTGTATATATACTTCCAGAAAACTAATGAGTATAATATATTATATATAGTTCTTTCGAAACAATTTTGTATGTATTATTGTGCTACATTCCAATTAAATTATTACTAGCAAGGATATCAATAACTCTCGAAAGTCGGACAAAATTAGGAAACTATTATGGATATAGAAGATTGAAAGCAGCACAATGAAAAAGAACATCTGGCGAATTAGCCTAATTAAATCGTTGTCGGACCGTCGTGCGCCACCGCCACCATACAAGTGTCGGAATAATAAACAAAACTTCTTTAAAAACAGTACCCTTACATTTTTTTGTATTATACAGCAACACCAGTTCAACGATAGGAAATCACAGTGATTCGTTCTAGATATGAGAAGCCAATCTATTATCTTTACTTTAATTGGCTCGTGTTTTTCGGTTGACCGGGTTCGGCCGACGCAAGATTTCTTCGTCTGCGTAAACATTGGTTAGACAGGCGTTGCCAAATGAACGCATTGCTTTCCAACAACGCGGGGGACAAAGACATTCAGCAAATTCACCAACAAGATATTGCACCATTCGAAAACAACGTCATTGCAGTTGGACGAACTGGTTGAGCTATCCGAGTGTTTTGAAATGTCACCAAATGTGTCGTCCACTAAGATCATCCGATAATCTTCCGCACAGCCGCATTCACTCGCTCACGTTAGGCTGTGTCAAAGCAATACCACATGTAGATAGTTTATGAGGCAATGTGAGATTGTCCTTGGCTGAAGTTACCAGTCTCTTGCAAACATCACCACTCAAGTTTTTCGGAACTTGTTACGAACTAGCAATTGGTTGACCTCGCAGAATGCTTACCAATGACCGTTTGAAGTCGCCCGATACCTCACGCTTGATTACAGCTTCTAGTGGCTTTTTATATATATTCTCGTACTCCTCACGAATGCAAGCTAGATCGATTTCACTTCGTGAGACTATAATTCGTACTATGCTCTTATAATCAATATCCTTCACGGCTTTCTTTAAGCGCTCAGCAAAATATAGCGGGGTATTACGTATAGTCGTCACAATGGCGAGAAGTAGATCTCGGAGCTCTCCACTCATTTCATTGCGTATGGCCGACTTAATATCGTGACCCGTCACGAGTTCATACTCCGAGAAAATCACACGCAATTGATCATAGCTGTTGTTGCAGAGAATTGGAAGTAGCGGACTATCTTTGCTGCCCCAGCTATCAACTCGAGTGTCGGCCAACTCAATGGCGGCTCGTCGCGCCTTTGCGGCATTGACGCCCATGTGCTCGGGTCGGCTTGCATGCATCAGAGGGACCATCACACATCTACGTTCATCCGACAGCGTTTCAGCCACATCTCTCACCACTGAACTACAATAGAGGCGTGCATACGCACCCTTAACAGCGTTGATTTCCGCATTCGTCTGAGTGCAGAACACCTCGATGATGACGCTCTCGTGTATACTGACCCTGCTCAGCGCTTTGCTAATTTGTTGGGCGAGGTACTCGTAAACGGGAATCATCAAACTGACAATGACATTACCGAAGTTTCCCGACAACTGATTTTTCAAATCTTTGATCAGGTCCCGACCAAGGAGTTGCTTATAGGTAAGAATAAGTCTTTGCCGCTGGGACGAATTTCGTGCACAAATGATCGCCATTATACTGGGCGCGTCTGTCTCGAAATCCCGCATTGCCTTGCGCAGGCACTTCACATCGTGTTCAGGATCAAATGGGTTATGGGGACAAATCGTTGCCATCCTTATGTAGATCTAGAGATTCCTGAACGACGTTGTATCGACAACGCATTGGCGGGTGTATGCTACTGACGTTCACGCGATTACGCAGCTCCAATAATTCGAAGCACAACCTGTTCGATCAGCTGCCTCTATTCGTCGTTGCTCCACCAATAGCTAATGCTTGTTTTAATCGGACAGGGTTAACCGAAGCATTCGTATTAAATCGGTCCTTTTCCCCTCCGTTGTGTAGTACTTGCTTTGAGGAGTCATCATGTCGGTCCTGAGGCCTGCCTCATTGAGAGACAGCTACAAAAAAATTTATGAAAAATATCCCCTTGGCACAGCAACATACAGAGAACAAGTGTGAATGAGTGTTTGTCTCCTGCGCTTATGGCGTAACATCTGGTAACATCACCAAACACGTGTACACACCAAATAGTAGGTTTTTTTTGTAGAAAAAGACTTATTATCAACGAGCATCCTAAGCCAATGTTCTCCATAAGTAAGGACTCCTTATCTTCTTGCACAAAAACGTAAAGCTAAAATTGTTTTAAAAATTAATGAGATCGGCCAGAACAGGTTGTGAATGAAATAGTCGATCATTGCCAAAAATCAAAGATAGGATCTCTTTGCTAAAGTTTGTTCATTGTTGCCTTTGATGCAGTGTCCTTTTAGCCCTGTTTTCAGCCCTTTTACGCAATGGACCGAAGATTCGCATTTGACACGGGGTAGTTTATAAGTGAGAAGAGACATGCAAAGTTTAAATGATTTGTTTTGGTCATAGCAAAATGCGACCTGTCTAATGTTTAGTTTTGGACTTCGTCATCTTAACTCTCATTGATTATTGTTCTTGTATGAAAAAACAAATATGTTCGAGATATGCCATTTCATGTAAGACCTCATGTAAAAGCCTTATGTAAGACCGCTACTAAAAGTATATAGTAGACTAAATGGAGCGATATAGTTTTTTCTAGGCAAAGCTTCATCAGAACTCACTCTCGCTATTCAGCAATTTCTGCAACATCGAATTTAGCTACGCAGGTTGTTGGCCGCAGGGTTGAGGTTGTGTTTATAAGTGAGAAATATCACCTACCCGACGGTCTGTAGGGTAGGTTGCGATAGCGTGATGGTATTCGTGATAGACGGGGTATTTGTAAATCTGAATTTCACGCTTCGTCAGGATGGTGCTTGATCGTATCCCGTTACCTATCTCTAAAGACAACACGGTTCTTTGGTGCATACTGATCGCCGTCTCGTACGTGACTGACTCTCCAGAGACCGGAGAGCGTCTGCTTTATTGTTGCACCAAGGATACAAGTTTGGTGCGAAGTTTGCTGAATGCGTACCTATGTACGTGTGTCGCACACACGCTCAGGACAATCGGAGCGTCATAATTATTGTACATTTCATTACAAGTCCCGTGAATGAATTATTGAGCCTTCGATTTCGGCAACACTAATGTAATAGAACATCACAATTATTGACAGTCCACCCTGCGAGGTATCCGGGACAGGTTACCTCGCACGGACCCGTTTACTAAACATTATACAATTTCTAACGGACAGAGAAGTTGGGCTGCACGACGGGTGACATAGCCATTTGCGTATTTAATCGTATATGTCCATGTTACACCATCTCGTCCGGGGTGGCCTTCTAGAACGCGAACCAGGTTCCACTTGACTCGAGGGATGTTGTCTTCCTTCAGCAAACACACATCACCGACTGCGATTGTGCGCGGCCGTCCTCTATTGTCTATGTTCGCAGTGCGTAGCTGAAGCAGATATTCGCGGAACCACCTGGTAGATAGCGATTTGAAGTAGTTCGTCCTTTGAAGGAGCGTCGAACGTAGCTGGTCGGGGTACGGCTCGTCTGGCACCCTACCATTTGGGCCGAGGTCGTCGAGTGGTATTTCTGAGCAGAGCGCAGACCTGATGGGGCCTCCATGGATGAAGTTGGCAGGCGTGATCGCTGGCGGGGCGTCCAGGTCACCACTGACGTACGTGAGTGGTCGGTCATTGATCACGGCGGCGAGTTCCGAGACGATGGTCCTGAGCTCTTCGAAACAAAGGAGACTCCGACCGAGCGTCTTAAAAAGCGCTACCTTAAATGTTCCAACCAGACGTTCGACAAACCCGGTGCGCCACGGCGCGCGAGGACAGCTGAACGACCATTCGGCAATCCGACGCATTGCGAGCAGTTCGCGAGATGCCGGATCGCGCACTGAGTTAAAGAGCTTCTTGATGTCGGTGGCGGCCTTGACAAATGAGCGCCCGTTATCAGAGATCAGTCGGGTGCAGCCGGGATGAGCTGCGATGAAGCGACGCAGGGCGAGATGGGTGTCAGATGCGGTCATCGTGTGTACCAGTTCAAAATGCACAGCACGGGTGCTTGTGCAAGTGAACAGCGCGACGTAGGCCTTTGCTGTTGCGTCCTTTGTGCGAACGTAAAATGGTCCACAAAAGTCCAGTCCCGCCGAATTAAAGGCAACTAAGAGCGTAAGTCGCTCTGGCGGCAGCGGGGCTTGGACCTGGTCGGCAGCGACCCCATGGGCCTTTCGACAGGTGACGCAACGATGGAGGATCGACTTGATCACCTGACGGGCTCGGGTAACCCAGAACCGGCGCCGAAGCGCGGAGAGGATGACGTTCACGCCGAAATGAGCGTTCACCCGATCATGATGCAAAATGAGCAACCTAGCCAGACGTGACTCTCCCGAGAGTACAATTGGGTGAGTCTCATCATGGCTTAAGTGCCGACCCTGCGTCAGTCGGGTCTTCACTCGCAACAGGCCATCGTTGTCGAGGAACAGGTTGAAAGAGGCGAGTGGTGACTTCGTCGATGGTCGTTCGCCACTCCTCACTGCTGCCATTTCGTGCGCGAAGTAGTGCTGCTGGGTTACTTTGATCAGCAGTCCTTCGGCGGCTTTGCGGTATTCGACATCCGACGCCATGGGTGGTATCTCAGCGCCCCTTTCCGTGCGCTGTCGGCACAGTCGGACAAATTTCTGCACCATAACCATGACTCGGATTGCGCTTTCAAGGCTGCTGAATCGGTTGAGATCGATGACGGCTGCAGCAGTGGTTGCAGCGGCGGCGATGATACGGCGTTCGCAGGCGATGTAAGGTTGTTGTTGATTTTCGGCGGGGCGCAATTTTTTACACGGCCTGTCTTCTTCACGAAGTTGCAGCCATTCTGGGCCCGACCACCATTCTTGATTAGCCGCGAGCTCCGCAGCCGAGATTCCTCGAGTCGCAATATCCGCAATATTGGACACTCCCGGCAAATGGTACCAGTCGTCCGGAGTTGACAACTGCTGTATCTCAGCTACGCGGTTGCACACAAATGTTTTCCAACGCGCCGGTTGCTCCGCGGTACACCAGTAGTAGGTCGCCGACGAGTCCGTATAATGGAAGACTTTGTCGACCTTGATCATGAGGCGCTCCACTATGAATGACCGTAGCCTGGCCGTCATCAACGCAGCCATGAGCTCCAGTCGCGGCAGAGTGAGTGTGTTGCGTGGTGCGAGCCGGGACTTGGCCATCAATAGCACGCAGTCGCTGGTACCATCGGCGTAGTTGGTCTGCAGGTAAGCCGCAGCTGCATAGGCAGCTTCGGACGCGTCCCCGAAAACGTGTAGATGATACGTTTTGACGGGCTTATTGGACGGACTGTATTGGCGGACGATGCGCAATTCGAGCAGATCGTTGAGCTCCATCGCCCATCTTTTAAATTCTTCGAGTGGTGCGCCTACAATCTCTTCGTCCCACTTCAGTGATTGACTCCAAAGCTGCTGTATGAGTCGTTTGCCACGGAGGGTGTACGGTACCAACCATCCAATCGGATCGAAAATGGATGCGACGAATCGCAGCACCATGCGTTTGGTCGCCCTGGAGAGTGAGGTGGTCTGCCTGGCGAGTGACGTAAGCTGGACGCGAAGATGATCGGAAGCCGGAGCCCATGCGACGCCAAGTACCTTCAAAATTGCGCCCTCGTCAGAGCACGCGCCAGCCGACTGCATACCACATGTCCTGAGGTAATCCACCACGCCGGGCGAATTCGTTTTCCATTTCGCCAGTCGCATGTTTGCTGACTCGAACCATGTCAGCGCCTTGCCGATGAATAGCGTGGCCTCAGACGTCGTGGGAAAGCTTCGGAGAAGATCGTCGTGGTATAGTGATTCACCCAGCCTATGTACTGCGGCCGGGTCCACCCGTTTGAATATATCACGAAGTGTCGCTGCCAAGAGGAATCCGCTTGGGACGGCTCCCCACGTAACCTTCTTCATTTGATAGCAACGTATGCGATCGTCGTTTGGACCTTGCCAGAGGAATCTGAAAAGCGGGCGATCGCGTTCAGCAAGGTTGAGCATCATGTATGCTTTCGTGATGTCCGCCGACACGGCTACGCGGTGCAACCTGAAGTTTAGCAGTAGCTTCACAAGGTCAGGGTTGAGATTTGGTCCTGGCAGAAGGTGGGAGTTCAGCGACGTTGTTCCGGGTGCAGATGCCGAACAGTCGAAAACTATTCGCCACTTCTCTTTCCCGTCTGCCTGCGTGATCACTTGGTGGTGTGGCATGTAGTAGGAACCGTCGTGATCTCCAGCCCGTGCGCGCTCAAAGTCCGTCACTTCTTCAGCGTGCCCGTCGTTCAAGAACGCCATGATCTCGTCGTTGTATCGCTGAAACGCGGTAGCATCGCGAAGCAAGGATCGTCGCTTAGACGTGAGCCGTCGCACTGCGGTATCGAGGTTGTTAGATAATTCGGAGATCGAACTTCGCTTGGGCATAGTGACTGTATACGCGTTTCCGTCGTAGACCAACCCTGCATTGAATTGCTTCACCGCCTCGTCTTCTTCTGCCGATTGTGCGCTGGCTGGTGCATCGGTGACACCCACGGCCTCCAGGGACCACAGCCGTTCCAGGTCGCGCGCTGGCTTCGAGAGAGCAGCTGCGCAGCATACCGCGTGGACACGCGCAACGTTGACACGTGTCGTTCCAGTCGAAACCTTTCCGGCGATGACCCAGCCAAACTTTGTGTCCGTCCCCACAAGCCCCTTGGTTACGTCCAGTAATGGACTCCGACGCACGATACTGTAGTAATAGTCGATGCCGATGAGGATAGCCGGCGGGTCTGGGTTCGCCCCGTCGAGATGCGTGGGGTCGGCGAGCTCATGCGTTCGCCCGAAGGTTGCGATCGCTTGCAACTCTTGCTTCGAGCAGCGGTTTGAAGGATCCACTTGGAAATCGTACGAATAGGCTGAGATGTCAATGCGAGTCGGATCGTCGTGACAGCTTTCCAGACAGATTCGGTAACGTTGCATCGTCGCTGTTCTAGCCCCGGCCACTCCCTTGATTGTAAGCTCGGCTTGGCTCTGCGGACGAACTCCGTGGAGTTTACCAACTGTGGACGGTAGCACAAACGTGAGGTTACTTCCGGGATCGAGGAAGAGTCGGACGGGAAAACGCTGACCGCCGTGTACGATCTGAGCTCGGGCGGTCATCACAAGTGAGGATGGCATAGCTTTCACATGACATAGACGACACTGATCTTGAGGTGGCTCCATTCAAAGTAGCAACGGCCGTGGTGGTCGGTCGCTCACTGGGGGGATGTAGGACTGTGTAATGGTCCCGTCCCTGACACGTACGGCACGGCACTTTCACACCTACGCACTGTTCGCCGTTTAAATGTCGTCGGCCGAGACACACAAAACAACGATTTTTCCGTTCCAGTACAGCTCGTCGCTCCTCATAGTTCATTGCACTAGAACACCGAGAGGGACGATGCGAGACATCGTTGCAAAATACACACGCTCGAACATTTCGTTGGCTTGAATTGGTACTAGTGGTGGTGGCAGCTACCGTTGTTCGACTCTCATATGGTGGCGGATATACAGCTGATCGGTTCGAACGTTGCCGCGGGGGGTACTTCGTTCGGTGGTGTTGCATGTTGGGCACACTGCCCTCCTTATCGGTTCTATGAGGCTGATAAGTGAGCATTACTTGTTCCTTGTGGTTGGTGTACCGACGAAGGTAGTCCACTAAGCTTTGAATACGTTTTGCCGCTGCGCAGCCCGACATTTCATCAGCTGTCTCACTGGCGTCGTTGGGACCGCCGCTTGAGCCATTCGGAGCAACAAGTTCGTCTCTTCGCTTGGACTCAGCATGGTCGAATAAAATTTGTTCGGGGATCGCTCGGCTTATCGCTGCCTCGTAGGTAAGCGCAAACTGGGCCAGGTCGACGTTAAGACCCTCCATCTGCAAGATAGAACCTTGCACGTTGTTCAGTAATTGCCGTAGGCCCCTGACGTCACTTGTTGACTTCACTACAGGCACATTTAGAACGCGGTCAAGTGTTCTGGCGCGCTCTATCGAGACCTTCCCAAAGTTTGCATTCAACAGATGGAGCGCTGTGTCGTAGTTGGAGTCGCTGATTTGCAAATGTTGGATCAACTCTCGCGCAGGTCCGCGCAGCAGTTTCAATAGAGCAATCAACCGTTCCGTTTTGGATGCCGATGTGCGCCTGGCCATCCAACTATCGTATTGTTGACGCCAATGACGGTAGTTGGTTTGCGTTCCGTCGAATGGCTCAGGTTGCGTGTCGAGCGTCGGCGGCGGCGGGCACAATGCGACGGAGGTCACAGCAGCATGCTGAGCATTGTTGGACAAGATTGCCTGCTGATTGCTAGCTGCACCGACATCTGGTGACCCAAGATGACAGGCACGACCTGAGTCTCGGCCGCTCAACAATTGCTGTAGTTTAATGACGTAGCGATCCATTTCAGAGTTGTGGACACAACTCTCGTCGATGTCCCGTTCCAGTGCTTCAGCAGACATATCAGGGTGGTCCTGCACCTTGTCGTCAAGTTCTTCAATGACTCTTTGGCGTACTTGGATAAAACGCATAGCCGCATCAAGCTCCAAGGCGGTAGCTGGCTCACTTTCATCACGGTTAGTCACAGCTTCAAATTCTTTTACTTGCTGATTTCGAGTTCGTGTCCGGCGTTGTTTTAAGGTGCTAAGCCGTGTCGATGTTTGATGAACACCGCTTCCTGCTGGCAGCGGTGGTTCCGTGGTGTTTCGTTGATTCGGGGGTGGGCTATGGTCAAGTGCCATATTTCTTCAACTCGTCCACGATACAGTTACACGTCAGAGTCACAGTCACAAGCACAGTTTGTGACAGTCACACTAGGGGTTGGTCCCTTAGACAGCACAAATCCACCAAATTTTTAGGCGATCCAATTACACACCTTACAACGCGCAGGTCGCTGGTTTATGCCCTTTCTTTTAATTACTCAGATCGGGCGTAATCTTCAATGCACATTTGAAGACAGATCTTTACCCGACATTCTGTAGGGTAGTCTTCTATAGGGTTAGGTCGCCATTAAACTTCGCAAAGTCACGCATGACTCATCGCAGGGCACGGTAATGCGCGATTCGGGGGGGGGGGGGGGGTTGTCGACTGGTTTCGGCAAATTCGTAATCGAAATGGCCTACTCTGCAGTGAAGGTGGGTAACGGATTGGTAGTTTATCCTGCTCACGGCACCACTGAGAAATATCACCTACCCGACGGTCTGTAGGGTAGGTTGCGATAGCGTGACGGTATTCGTGATAGACGGGGTATTTGTAAATCTGAATTTCACGCTTCGTCAGGATGGTGCTTGATCGTATCCCGTTACCTATCTCTAAAGACAACACGGTTCTTTGGTGCGTACTGATCGCCGTCTCGTACGTGACTGACTCTCCAGAGACCGGAGAGCGTCTGCTTTATTGTTGCACCAAGGATACAAGTTTGGTGCGAAGTTTGCTGAATGCGTACCTATGTACGTGTGTCGCACACACGCTCAGGACAATCGGAGCGTCATAATTATTGTACATTTCATTACAAGTCCCGTGAATGAATTATTGAGCCTTCGATTTCGGCAACACTAATGTAATAGAACATCACAATTATTGACAATAAGACTCTTTCAGTGAATGACGAATATCATTAATGTCATCGACAATGGACGCTTACCTTTCAAAATTGCACCACTGCAATGAAGGAACTATTTGAGTAAATTTCATCTGGCGCATAAACGCGATCGGTATTATTGTTATTATTAGCTGTTTGGATAGCCGATCCACTCCCGGAGTACAGCTTTAATGCTCTCTGAGAGCCTTTTATAAGAGAGGATCCGATCAACGCCGAGGGTTCTACCAGAGAATATCCCACGTCATTACCACGGTTTCTGTCGACTTCTAAGAGTAACTAGCGGCCGACAGCGAAGGCTTCCAGCATGATAAATGGCTGCGACATGTGTTGCACCATATTGCGAAATGGCTAGCGTTTGGCTAAACATAGGACGAAACAGTCTACGATCGTCTGTTGCGACCCGTTCTCTTGGCAACACAAAAGGGTTAATCGAAACATACATTTTACTCCTATCCCACTCGTATACAGATATCTAAATACGTATGATCTAATTCTATCAGAGCAATCATTTTAGGCGTTATATGTAGACTAGTGCGTCTTCATTCGAATTCCTTAGTTGCCACCAGAAAAATTCTGGTGGCAACTACTTTGTTATTAAATGTAACCGTTCGGTACCAGAAGCACAAGGAACCACATGAATGTTTGCGGAGATTGGGAGGTGGGATATCGGCTCGTTGATAGCCTACCGCACGAAGCTAACCGCGACTAAGCTTGCTTTACGTAAATTGTTGCTCCGACATCTGACAAGACAGGATGATGGTAACTACCTTATATCTACCTCATGCTCTCTGTTCAAAGTGAGATACTAATTTGTGGCGAGATAGATTAAGCTTCTGTTTCAAAGCGTGAGTAGGCTATATTATTTTCATCGTGTTTTCGTCGTCTGGATTCTGCCTCATGTAGGTATACAGTCAGTTTAGTGTGTGACGAACAGACGACCGGCCGCCTCTAGAGTGCTACGTTCTGTCGTTGACGACTACGAGATACCTGACTTTGTATCATTCCCCTACGTTATGGTGGTTAGAGTTAATGGGACTACTCACCTAGGCGAAACCTACCGTTTGCTTAGAACGGAGGCAAGCTGCAGGTTTCGCGTAGGTGAGTCTCCCATTCGCCATGATCCCTATGCATACCCGAGAGAGGTGGTGCCACGTCTGGCCATTATTCCTCAGTCTACCGAACGCTCACGTTCTTTAGAGCAGCCTACTTTAGTGGGAGTCCCCTCAGACCTCGAGATTGATTGCACGGGCATTGGGGATCTTTCTTTTAGACAGAATCTACATGGGTGAAGGTTGATTTCATCATCTGGTTGGATGCGGCTGTCTGTCTGTCTGTCTGCGTGTGTTCTATGGATTATGTATATGAAATGTATTATATAATTCCTATATTCTGTGTGTACTCGGGTTCTACATTAGGTAAATATGTAGATCGGAGTCTTCTATGAAATATATATCTGTCT